>JACEFO010001629.1:0-637500 GCA_015342445.1 Digitaria exilis
ATCGTGGCTTGACCCAAACTAACAGATCACCATGTTACTCCGGACGTTGCTATCTCATGCACGCTCTTTATCACACTCTCGTCATCCCTCACCCAGTGAATATTTGGGTAGTAAACTCCGGTCCGCTTCGCTTGATCACAGCGACTCGCTGCCACCGACACACCTTGATTACAATGCTTGTGCCGCTTCACACGGCATCGCCTGTTCACACATTTCTTTTCGCACACTCACATGCTGCAATGCCAAAACAATACTACACTAAATCCACACGACAATTATTGACTCACATTGCAACTATGCAAGTACTAGTCCATACATGGCAAAACTAAACATAACAAACGTGCAACATGCAAGGACAATCAAGATTAGTCCTAACAGAGACGAAGCGGACGGCGTCCGTGGGGGACGAATTGGTCCGCTGGGACGAGCTCACTTTCCCATTTTAAGGAGAAATATTCCTTTTTATTATCCCTTTCTCCCTAGTCCTTCACCAGAACAAGTACAGGGATGGATATGTCCTGTCTTGTTGTTCCTACCAAACCACAGTGACGCACACCCTACTGCGCGTAGCCGGGGGCGACCTCCCCGCAGCGCTCGCCCTCCTCCGTGACATGTCGCGTGAGCACCATCTGGATGCCTGCCCCAACACCATCCTCCTACGCTAACCGTCATCGCGGGGGCTCTGCACGACGAATCATCGGCTTGCTCCAGGACATCGAGGCCTGCAGGCTGCCGGCGTCAACCCTCAGCCCCCGACGACGTCACATACGGCACCCTCATCCAGGGGCTATGCGACTCCGTAGAGAGGCCGACTGAACTGTCGAGCTGTTGAGAGATGTGCGAAATTGTTTGCTCCGTGGGTACTGCAAGCGCGGCTGGTGGCAGGAACGTAGGCAAAGGTGTTTTTGAAGAAATGTCCTGGTGGAGTATGCGCTTGAGCGTGATGTGATCACATTCAGCTTAATTATGCATGGACCATGTAAGATCGACCAGAGATATTCTAAAGGCAGTCAAAGTTCGTGATATGATGGATTGTCATGTTGTTGCCTATATAATGCCTCATGTCATATTATTTATGTCAATAATTTTTTCTCACAAATTTTCATGAATATCCTGCTGCTTTTATGATTTTTTCTATTATTCATGCTAATTTTCAGAATATGATATTGGTATTTAAATCTTATTATACTATTGTTTACATTCCAATTATAAACAAGTTACGGAGAATACATTTGCATAATCATTACAGCAAAGAACAACGTTCAAAACTCTTCCAAATATATAAACTCAACAACTTGTGCCATCCAAACAGGAATTAGAGATTGGCTAGTACCCTTATTTTTTTCTAACTATCAATTGTGGATACACCCAACACAAGCAGCATTGGCATTGAAGGGGCCATTACCATTCTCCACTCGGATTTGACAATTGGTAGGGAATGCAATTCCCAGCCCCAATACCAACATCCAATCGATGCCTAAACGTTAATAATGAAAATTGATGCAGTGGCGGGATCCAGTTGAAACAATTAGGTGGGCAAACATTATATTTCCCATGCTGAATCGGACAATCATCCAGTTTTAAACACCGTTAGCCTATGCCTTTTTTTCTCATATGTGCATCGGGATTAGGTAGGGTAGAGGCCCTGAATTGAGGACCGTATTCAATCCCGTCAAAAATCATAGGACCAGTCCAATATGCTATTCCAGTTTAGCTAAGGGATTCTTCAATAGAAACAAGGCTTATTTCAGCGAGATAAATCATGAGGGCTAAAAATTATAGCAACATGGCAATGCATCGGGTAACAAATAAATTTTGACAAACGACGGCCCAACACGATGGGGTGCTTGATGGAGCTACAGGCCTCCAGCCACAGCCCACAAACAGTGTCATGGCATCGCATGTGGGCTCCTAAATACCCGTGTCACTAATGTACAGATGATACGCATCCGATCCTTGTGTGTTATGCTCTGCGCAACTAGACAACGTGTTTATCAAACCAAAACTGAAATGATACGCCTGCAGCAGCACGGACCTACTACCAACCAGTAGTAGTACGTACTAGTAATCAGTAGGCAGGTAGTAGTACTAGATTCGTGTGATGCTCCACCCGAAACAAACAAACATCTTTTTTAACAAACATCTTTAGCATGCGTCTAGCTCCGGCAGCAGGTGGAGGAGTACATAGTACAAAAGAAACAGGAGGCCGCACCCACGCTGCGCGGACACCATCTTCACGTGCCGTCACATGGCCCTAGACGCCGACGCGTGCACGCGCCCCACGGGAGGGGAAGCGCCACTTGCGCCAGGCCAGGAGCGAGTGCCGCTGCTGGGCGATTCTAGTGTGTGAAATCATCGTGAAATTATCGTGACGGGCGGACAGAGGTTGGGCCAGGTGCATGCACCGGACCAAAGGACAGGCCCGCCTCCAGGCTCCAGCGTCCAGGGCCGAATCGGACGATACCACGTCGCTGCCAGCCGTACGATGCTGACAGCGGCCGTGTGCGTCCCCCCGCCCCCTCGGCGCCTCCTCCTCCTGGGCGGAGGGGCTCCGCGCCCGGTCACAACTTCGGCGCCGGAACGAGGCAGTCGCGAGCTCGGCGCGGCGCGGCGCGTGCCCGTGGCAGGCACGTGAACCGCCAGGTCGCCGCGGCCTGGCTTGTGGGGATTAGTACCGTAGGGGAGTACGGCGTCCCTGACGAGGGCGTCGGAGGAATTTGCCGCCACGTTCTGCGGTAGGGATAGGCTGCTAGCACTCGGTACGGAATGGCCGTTGCTCATGGCAACTGGAGAACACATGCGTGCTACGGTTTATACATCTTGAGGTCATGACGGCATCCGTGTGTCTTCATCCAAGATTGCAGCACATTTGCGAGTAAAACCCTCTTGGTCAGGCTGTCTCTATGGCCAACCACGGAGTGGAGACTACTGATAGCAAACACGCGTCTTGTGTTGCTACCATTCGTCCATGAATACGCGCGGTGCCCAAAACCTGATTAAAAAAAAAAATCAGACGCTCAATTCCAGTCCCCCTGTGGTCAATTTCCAAAATGATGCTGGAAGCACCTGGCCTACTACCTAAATAAGCCTTAATCCAAGCAGGCCCGATGAAAAGCTGGCCAATAAAGGAGCAACACCTGTCAGTTTTGACAGTTTCCCTCGTCATGGAAGAAGGAGGCTTAACAAGAATCTCGGTCGTTTTACACTGTGTCCCTGCGTAAGTTATACGACTCCCTCCTACTACTATGTGACTACGACTGTCTCACAGGATAACGAGTCGACGCCGGGTCACTCATTGGTATCACGGCAAAGGGCAAAGAGTGGCTGTCCACTTGTTCTGTCCAAACAACGGAAGCACGGAGCAGCGAGCGGCGGGCGACAGAAGGAGACGAAGACCGCCGAAGCCGTCCCATCCCTTGGCTGCGGCGGAGGGGCCGCGCGCCCGCGCCGGGCCCCACCTCCCGGGCAACCGAGGCGACGCGACGAATCTTCCCCCTCTCTCTCCCCCCATCCGGCTCGGCGTAACGGCGACGAAAGCGGCCGCTGCTTCGATCAACGAGCGACCGAGACGCGCTCGGGCGGTAGGCGGAGCGTCGACGACGGGCGGCGAGACCCACAGGCCCAGGCGGGCGGGCGGGGGGCCCACCGTTGGACGCGTGCGTGCGGGTCGCCTCATCGAGGCAACTTGCGCCGTGCGCCAGAAATCTCTAGGCGCACACCCCCGGGGGTCGCGACGTCACGCCACCACCCGAGACGCGCGGGCCCTGCGAGGAGTGCGCGCGAGCAGATGCGGCCGCGCGGGCGGTGGCCGCACAGGGAGGTACGATACGAGGCGAGGCGCGAGCACGCTCGGCTCCGTATCCGCTGCGCTGCTCGCGATCGCCGCGCGGATCCGTGGCGGGACCCTCCGGCCGGGTGCGGACGGGGGCACAAGTTGCGGTGCGCGCGCCAGTGCCGACCGGGACAGGGCGACCCCGGAGTCCCTCCGGTCCTTTGTCCGGCCGTGCGTGCGAGAGCCTTTTGGTGTGTTTAGCGGGGAGAAGAGGAGATATTTTAGAAGCGTGTTTTCTGAAAAAGATAAATAGATAGAGTAAAAAAAACTTCTTTCCTGCAGAGTTGAAGGGGGCTGCTGCGTGCCGCGGCGTCGCTCCTGCAACTTGCCAACTTGCGAGTGCCCGGAAATTAATATCAGGCCACCAGCTGTTGGACGTTGCGTGCGCTATGCGCATCTGGGACTTTGCACGTAGGATCTCGGGTCGCATGCGGCCTCGTCGTCGTTCCTGTGCCATGCACATTAGCCCAAAGTTCTGTGCTCAAGTTACCTTCCCTGTTCGGTCAGTTCCTTACCTACCCCGAGGGAGTAAGCTCGTACAGTCGTACTCCTGAAATTTGCTGGGAACTTGCGTGAGACCGCATGCTCTTTAGTTCTTGATATATATACGTCGATGAAATGGTCCTGGAACGATCAAAATACTAGTAGATTTGCATGGAAACCAACTACTAGCGTGCAATCGTGCACTGTTTATAGGCTGTGTTCAGATTCAGGAAAAGTATTTCTCCAACAATTTTTTTCTATTCATCCCACTCACAGAATACGCTTTCCAGTGCACTATTCATCTAAAAAAAGTATTTTTTACTTCCAATCTGAATACAGCAATATACTCTACTAAAAAAGCCCGCTACTACTACTTACCCACCACATGCCTACTCCCTTCGTCTCGTCTGTAAAAGAGTGTCGTCGTTGGTGTGTATGCCACAAATTACTCGATTTGTAGAAAATACGTATAACATTTAAGTCTCCAAATAATTTTTATAAAAAAACTAGCTCTAAATATCTATCTAATAGTATTCATACTATAATATAAATTTTAATATATTTTTATATATAATTGGCCGTTGGCCGAGGTGGTAGACGTCTAAGACGACCGAAGAACGAAGGTGCATGGGAAATTGCAGCAGCAATCCGCCGACAGCTGTTCCGTTCTCCATCCCCCACGCCAGCTGCGTCGCCCGTCCGTTCCAATTCTCACAGACAGTGGTGCAGGTGCGTCGTGCGACGTGCCCGCTTTTTGTCCCTGTACGTGCGGTACAGAGCCCGGATGGACTTTGGGGCATCCG
Organism: Digitaria exilis; assembly: GCA_015342445.1. Lineage (NCBI taxonomy): Eukaryota > Viridiplantae > Streptophyta > Magnoliopsida > Poales > Poaceae > Digitaria > Digitaria exilis. The sequence continues at coordinate 5,119 of JACEFO010001629.1, forward strand.
TGTCGGCCACTGCTCGCATCTCTCCGTCCACTGTCTTCTCTCTCCTCGTCAGGGCCTCGCGGGCGGGGGCTGCGTTGATCCCTCGTCAACGCCGTACCTCCAAGACGCGGCGGGGCCGTGCCTCCGAAGCCTCGGAGCAAACGCATCGAGACAGACGCGGCCGCTGGTCGTCACGGCGTCTCGATCCGTTCGTTTCCACAGTGCATCAGCCTTGGCGACGGCCTCACGTAACGCAAGCGTGATCGATCTCCAGATTATATTACCAGGTCAATCGCGATAGTAAACAAACACACATGCGGCTCCAATTTATACAGTCACTGTGAGTCACACCCCAAGCTTAGATAAGATGGGAGAGCACAAAAAAATGGAGCTCAGCTTACTACTATTTATTTATATGATTATTATTTAAAAAAAAAGAGAGAAAATGGTTGGTTACTCTCGGGTGGGGGTGGCCACCGGCGCTCTCATCTCGCCCACCCAAACGGGGCGTCCAGGCCGGCTGCTAGGTTGTTTTCTACTCTACTACTACACAACATAAAAATCAAAGGCCGCCGCAGAAACGAAGGAAAAATGGCCTCGCTCGCCGCCGGCGACGAGAGGATTGTCCATCCTGGTAGCTATCACACGGTTGTCATAGAACCCACCCACGCACGCACGGATTAGGATTAGCGCCGCCCGGGGATCATCAGGCTCAGGGGAAAAGGTTGAGCAGCACCGGCTCCCTGTCGCCGCTGCCGGTGGTGGTGGTGGTCACGGACTCGTCGGAGCTCATGGACGGCGTGCCCGGACGGAGGAGCGGGGCCCTCCGGTCCCCCGTCGCCGGCGGTGACCCGGGGCTCAGGCACCAGCCCGAGGTCGCACGACGCCGCCTCCGCCTTCCTCACCACCCGCTTCGCCGTGGAGAAGGGACCACCCGCCGGCGCGCTTGCCGCCAACGCCGGCGCCCGCCGGGCCGTAGAGGTCACCGCTCCCGGTGCCGGCGCCGCAGCCGCCGCCGAGATCCGGCAGCGGGCCGATGGCGCCGCCGCGGAGCACGGTGTCGACGGGCCGCCTGGCAGAGGTGCCAGTTCCCCGTCCCCAGCAACCCAACCGCGCCGTGCACCGGGTTGATGGTCCGCCCCGCCGCCTCGTACAGCAGCGACTGGAACAACGCGCGCACGCAAAGGATGGATGGCAAGGCAACATGATCAGCTTTGCAAATCAAGCAAGCTGCTGCAGAGGTAGTAAACCATGTGCAAGGTCGGGGATTAAGCTAAGCTAGGTGATGGGATGGTTAATTACCAGGGCGCTGGGCGTCGGGGACGGCGGAGATTGAAGGAGAGGAGGCCGGCGCGGCCGAAGAACTTGGCGACGAAGACGGTGGCGTGGCCCTGGGGCGTCGGCGGTGTCGATCCACTGGAGGCAGGGGCGCAGCACGCAGGCCTCGCTGCAGCCCTTGCGCAGCACCCGGCACCCGTTGCAGCTCATGATGCCTACCAATTCCTCCTACAACCCAAGCAAGCTCAGCAGCTCATGCAACTCACAACCCTAGGTACACACAGTCTACAGAGATAGTACTAGCCGCTGCTGCGTTGCTTGCACTAGGAAGGAGATAGCCGGAACGAAGAGAGAACGGCCGGCTCGCAGCCGGGGAGGGGGATATATAGGCGGCATAGCCCCGTGCAGCCCTGGACGCAGGCAGGAGGTGGACGAGAACGAGGCATCCAGGCATCCCAACCATGGTTGGTTAGGTAACCAGGCTTGGCTTGGACCCGGGTCAGACGGGAAAGAGTGGTGCAGACCGGGGGAGGTGAGTGAGGGAGGGTGTGCCCGCGCCAGGAAGTTCCAATGTCCTGGGGTGCGCGGGGGCGGCGGGCGGCTCCGTGTCTCCGCGGCCGGTCGGGCACCCGCGGGCCGTCGGATCCGATCCTCCCGAGGCGGAGCGGGCGGGTTCCATTCCACCACGCGGCGCGGTCTGGCGCGGGGGATTCCTCTCGATCGATCCTGGGCGCCGCGGTTCGCCTCGTCCGCACCGCACGTCGTCCGTCGCGTGGTGGTGTGTGGTGGGTGCGGTTTGCCGCTTCCGCCCTGCCGGATGGATGGGCCCCAAACCCTTGCCTCCCCTGCTTTTCCGTGCGGGCGTGTGGGGCCGGATGGAGACGGGTGCGTAGATTCGGTGCGTGTTTAGTTGAGGTTGTAAAAAGTATTTTTTTTGTCTGCGATGTGTGGTACGTAAGGAGGATGAATAGAAAAAGAGAAAATAAAATTTTGGTGGATCCGTGCTCCCCCTACCAAATGCCCTCCGATTGCGACGCACTGCGCGGCGCCTTGTGGTGTTTAGGAAATTTCGCATCATCTTTTGCTATCGTTGTTGTAATTGTTTTTTTTAATAATGACACGATCGGATCGGATGGCTGTCTTAGTGCTCGACACATGTCAACGAGCTGTAAACCTTGCCCTTCATCCTCTTTTGTTTGCGAACGGATGGATAGCTGTATCTTATCTGCCCAGCATGGTAAATATCATTCCTGCGGCGCTACCTAAGGGGAAATTGGACATGCGTTCTTAGCCGCTTGCTCGCACCGTCTCGTTTTCGTTTTACTGGCCCTTCGTGCTTCTTTCTTGTTCTGCCGTCTGTCTGAACAAGCTGTACTACGTGCTTGGTACTACTTGCCAGGATGGCCGTGGCTCAGTATCATCGAGAAAATGCCGGCTAGGATCCAAACACATCCATCAGGGGTTTCACCGCGACCATTGGCTGGCTGCTATCACCACAGTTGCACATGGATATTATTATGCGAGCCAATACAGGATAGTATACATTCAAGGAAACAGTAACATAAGCCTATCCCCAACCTGGGTGTCCATGAACAATGTCTATAAGAGAGAGAAAGCAATAAATAGGTATGTAGACACTACCTTCCCCATTGCATAGTTTCTACGGCAGTTTCCATGGGAAACAAAATTTAATAGCCCCTTGCATGTAACACTAAAAGACACAGATCAGTGTGGCAAGACATACAACCAGCACTGTGTGGCAAACAAACTGAGAAGTGTTCGATAAAGAAATTCATATGACAAAGTAGCATGACTCAGTACTGCCAAAACGAACAAAATAGATCGCCTCTACTCAGGCAAAATAGATCACCCATGCAATTCATACAGGTAGCATGCATCACTCGTATGGGAGCAGGACTCCAATTTGCTTACCAACAGTTTCTGAAAGTATCTGAAGACCTCACACATACATGAGTTTGGCCAAAATACTTAGGAAACAAAGTAGCCCATGGATCTGCTAGTTTCTAAAAACAAAATATCGTTCAGATAAATTAAATTAAACATACCGTTCAGATCTGCTAGGAGATTGACCACCAATGGATGGAAACCCACCAGTAGCAGGAGCACGAGGAGTTGGAAGTCAAGAAGCTCTAAGCGCACCAGGGATTGGAAGACCAGAAGCTCCTGGAGCACCATCACCTGCAAGAGAACTACCTCGTGAAGCACCAGGTTTGAAGCACGGAACAACGGCGGCCGATTCGCCGGCGGCCCGATTGGATTTGGTTTGTGGCTTCCTGTGACTGATTCCTTCCTCAGGGATGCGGGAGATGCTAGCGCACGCAGTGGGCATGGCGGCGAGCAGGCAGGGAGGCTGGTGCAGCGGATCGAGCAAACGAGGAAATCACGGGGGAAGGAACGAGTTGACGAAACCAACGGAGAAACAACTGGTTTCTACCGTCTTGGAACGACCGCCGAAACGGTGTCATGCATGCGACCCAGTTTCTTCTGTTTTCATTCTCTCTCCTCATTATATTAAATGCTATGGACACCATCTGACCTGGAGGGTTGGGGATAGCCTAAAACAGTAGTATGTTTTTTCACATGTTGCCTGAAAAAGAGGCCTCAAACAACAACGTGGATTCAAGTAGCGCTGCAAAACAGACAGCCCAAACTCTGTAGCTTTGCACTTCCAAAGTTGCACGCAGATGAAATTATGTGCCCCACAAGATGTTAAAGGGAAGTTGGACCAATCAAGCTCGAGTTATAATACTACTGCTCCCAACAAATAGCCTCACCCCAGCTCCCGGATCCATTGCATCTAGCTGGTACCAAAGCGAAAGCAAAGGCTTCTTCCAACTTTTCTGGCTTTCTTTTACATCCACCGCCATATATCTATGCCCTGTTGCCAGCCTCCTCCACGATGGTGGATTGGTGGTTGTTTCTTGCACGTAAGCCCTCCCGATCGGATTGATTTTCCCACAGTTTTTAAGGCCCGCAGCTTTGGCCTTTGCGAATATTTTGAGCCCCCGCGCGCCGCAACTTGCGAGGGGCACCTCCAACTTTTTCGCCGCATAAATTTTCCAACTACCGGTTTGCGCCTGCCCAGCGCCTGCGCTCTGTTCCTGATAAATATGCCTGGAGCCAACCGGGGTCGTATCGCAATCGGAGGCTGAGCCGCTGAGGCTCTGCCGCTGCGGATGTGACGGCGATCTTCTCGATTGGGTGCGCGCACAGCGTCCGCCCCCGCGAATCATACATCTCGATAAATAATCCATCCTAAAAAGAATGCATACGATAGGAATAAACCAATGCATATTTTCTAGTCCATCAACTCACCTGAACTCTAATATCCTGCTGCCTCAGTTATTAGTATTGTTCATTTTTTTTAAAATCATCGGAGCCTATTTTGGTGATTCTTTGAGTAACGTAGCAATGAAATTCCTCTAGGTTGACGTGTTTTTTTTTTTTTTTTTTTTTTGCTTCTCAGAGCCTGATTGTAAAGAAAGAAAGAATGACCTGGCTTGAAGGGAAAAACCAATGAATAAAGAGCCCAGGTTGGCCTTCTTGACTTACTACGCAATACTAGAGCTGGCCGTCAATATTAAACAAACAGAACAGTTAAAAATGTACGTGTTCGATGAGCTTTGAACTGGTTTGATGAGTTACGTTGGAGTGGATATGATAAGAAAGAGTTATTATAGACTTTTGGAGCAACACCGGCCAGCGGTAGAAGAACGGCAAGTTTTGGACCGTGTGGCTAGATTATACTATATGCTTTGGTGAAAACCTAAAAGCTATCGAATTTTGGAGCTTCTCCTACACTACATTATTATCAGCAATGCAACTTTTCTTTACTTTGCTTGGTTTTACTACGAGCCCACTCATCACTAGTGCGGTAGTGCCCATCTTTTTCTCGATGGAGATTTTCAACGATTAAAGCCTAAGCTCTACCGGCTAATACTAGGGAGGATCGGGCAGGCCGGCCGGGTCCGCCTCTTTCTTCCTCCCCAAGAAAGTGGGTCAAATCTAGGGAAAATCCTATGCACATCATTTTCTATATAGAACATTAGCCATACGTCGCTAGCTTATTTAGGCCACCATGGTGCATTTCGATCGAGACTTGAAAAGTTTCATCAGAGGCTTCTATTATCAAAAGAGAACAAAAGTAAATAGCGACCCACGGCTGCCAATAAGCATACTGGGTAGTCCAATTTGGCAGGGTTAATATATGATTACGCTTGACAAGGTAATCGAATTTGGCTTCTCTTTTTAGTAACTAATCGAATTTGGCTTCGCAAAAGGCAATGAAGCCAATTAATCTCGGATGTAGGCGTCGTGGTCATTAGCCATCCTCAGCTTTTCTCAAGAGAAAGGGTATTCACAGTTGACACCCGAACAACCACCGTGGGCCAGTACGCATGCATGCGAGCACAGAAACCCTCTCTGCCGTACGAGTGTACGACATGACCAAACAACCAGAAGCTGTGAGCCTGTGACCCAGAAACGATAGCGTACTACTGTACACGATAGCGTACTACCACTCTCTCCACGACGTACAGTACCTCCGCAAAGGCAAAGGCAAAGGCAAAGGCAAAGGGAAGTGCGGGGCGCGACACGAGGCATTATTGCGGCGGACGCCGGCCGGCCGGCATCATTGCGATCTCGCGATCCATCCGTCAGTAGATAAATTCCGGCTTGTTTCATGTTCTTTCCGTATGCGCTAGGCCAGGAAACCTCGCAGGTTTGGATTGGATCATTGGATGCCAAGCTCAAGCACTTTACGTTGCGAGAGGAGGGGGGAGGAGGAGAATGGGCACCGCGCGCGGGCGAGCATTGGATCATCGGATGGATAGATCGCCGAGGGGACAGCCATATATTCCTCGAGGGTGCAAGTTGAGGGCCGGGGAATCATGGAGGGAGAGTTCCTTCAATAATTGTGCTGCCTCATGCACCCTAGCTTGCCTCCGATGGTACTCGCGTAATGCAATTTCATCTACTCTCCATTTGCTTGCACCCCCATGTTACAACAGAATCAGAAGTTACCAAATACTAACTTCGGAACATACATAGTCAAACTAACACTGAAGTTACATAGTGCCAGATTGTTCCTTTATCCGCAGATCCAAATCAACTAAAAATAAGATAAAATAAGTTCCGGAGCCAACAGAGAACTAAAATAAACTAAAACATAATCTGTATCGAATATACAATAAGCTGGAACATGAAATGTTTCCATGGACACAATTCACTGAATTCAGTCATAGATGGATTTGATACTAACGTTTCACCTCAACCAAGCTCTGCGTCAACTAATAAAATTGACGTCAACTTAAGAGAGTTCATCTAACCATCTGACTGAGACTGTCAACAACTGATTAGAGTTACTGGGGAGCAGCCAGTGCCTTAGGCTTTGGTTTTACCTCGACTTCATTCACTGTCCTGATGAATATAGCATCTGGCTCATGCCTGAAAAGCATAAAAAAAAACTCAGGTAAGTAAACAAAATATTAGTCTACGAAAGTAGAGATTTGTCAAAAAAGGTAGTTCAGTATTACGATTTTTCTCCCTCCTCGTAAGTGTAGCTGGATGCCACAGCAAGCAGATGGCCATCCTTACTGAATGAAAGAGCAGCAATGCTTGATGCATACTTTGAGTACTGCAGTCACAAGTAAGGAGGTCATGAATACAGGAATCAGTTCAGACTTCAGACAGCAACATCCCAATGTTGTAACTATCACTTGGTTTACCTGATATAGTCTTTTCTTGTTAATACCATCCCATACATTCACAAACCCATCACAACCTCCAGTGGCAAATGTTCCATATCTGCACAAAGACAAGAAAATGAGAACTAATGATACAATAAGATACCAAACTGCCAATAAAAGTGAAGACCAAGACATTACATCGGATGGAAGGCAATAGCATTAACAGGATAAACAGTGTCCCTTCCAGCCTCTGATTTCCGGTGACACTTGAAAGCATACCTACACAAAAAATTGCAAAAAATAAACACTAAGATAAAAAATGTCAATGGCACCAATGTTTAGTCTAGATTTTCAGAAGGCAAGCACACAGTAGCAATCATAAAGCTCACATTTACTTCCTAATTTTGCACAACCAACCCAACCCTAGAACACCAGGTCATCTCTTTTAGGAGATATGGAAAAGATAAATTTGCCACAGAATTTAAAGATCAGGAAAACGATGTAAAAAGGTTCCTGCTCAGTGCTCACAGGAAATTGTGTTGTCATTCTTCTAACAGGACTGCATGCATTGCCTCGATCTTGTTTAAATCAAAGAAATTTCCAACTAACGTGGAGGCATGCTTTTTAGTTCCTACACAAAATGGTAGCTTCTAGAAAGAAACAGATGGGGAGAGGATTGGTGTACAAAAATTATGGAAGGACATTTGCATATGAAGTTTCACTATCCATTGTTTCAATTGCTGCTACAGGAAACGAATAATAAACCATCAAGTCATAAGCATGTAACCATTACAAAACATACTTCTTTGATTGAGCAGCCTCAGACAGATCAAAAAATTCCATAGAAACTCGCCCTTCGACGGAACTTAGAGCATATCCTGAAATAGGATAGACAAGACTCGATCAGCATACAAACATGTATATGTTGTTAAATACGACATACAACAATTTGGAAGGCAAATATACGAAAATTGGACAAGCCCTCCAAATCAAGGCAGCTTGAGAATCATAACCATTAGCAACACAACAACCCCTCTACTATGCCAGCTAGCCTATAAATATGAAGACAAGGCTGGAGCAGCAAGCCAACCCAAAAGCCTAAAACTGCATCCTGACCAGTAGTCAATACTGAATGCTAGTAGTTGGATCACTACCAATCTGTTAACAGCAATTAAACTGTAGTTGAATCAGCATATTTCCTGTAAATAGGACTTCTAAGTTTGCCAGAGTCCCAGAGGAGGCGACAAATGTTTGCCTAGAGTATCAAGCACATGACTTTTCCAAGTTAATGAAAATGTGAACTTTCTCTAACTATCTACAAATAGGGAAATATTTTTGGTCCACTTTAGCATAAGTGCATTTCAGATTCAAACTGTTTACTCCAAACCACGGGTAGTGCTTTGCCAAATACACTAGTCATGTTCTAATCTACCGTGCTACGTAGCTCATATATTTCATGTGGTTCATTCATGCTTTATTTCTGGAAATCAATGCATAGCAATGCCTCTTTGCCTTGTATAATGCTTGTACCTCCTAAACTAAACATGGTCTTGTACCATTAGATACAAATGTTCAAGTAAAATGACTAGACACAAAGAGGATTAAATGCCTAACTTCATCATCACTTTGTAGTGGTCCAATCTGTAGGTTACCTCAATTTCCATTATTTATAAAACTAAGGGATGTGATGCCTTTTGTGTTCATTTTGAAAAGGCAACTACTGAGAGTACATGAAACAATCAACATAGAAATTTATTATACAGGCAGTGGCTTAAAATTTTAATAGGATCTATAAGTTATCTTTCTTTAACTCCAGCAGATCAATGCAGTGGAAAAAATTCAGATTGACACAAAAATATTCTCACAGCAAGGTACAATATTGACATAGATTTTCTTGTTTATAGTAACCTTCCTCTTGCTACTGATTTAGTGGACAGATCATGAAAGACTAATATTAAGCAGTAAGTAGAAGACTAAAAAGTAAATAACTTAAGCTGCAACTTGAAATTGGAAAGGACCAGACAGGGACAGCACCAGGAAACTGTACGAGTTAAATGAACGGATACAAATTGTAGTAAACATGTTTAATGTGTGATGAAAACAATGCCATACAAATTAAAGAAACAAAAGTTAATATTCCACATTAATAGGCTTCCTTGTCATCCATAGAGTGCACTAAGGACAGTTAACATGTTTTGTTATTTGTCAAGGTTTAGAATACTTGACTTTGTAACTTAAACATTCATAGGAATATCAATATATCATTAAGAGGAGCCTCCTCCATAATCCTCAAATCAAACTCGCAGCTAAAATTTGAATTGGTTTTATGGAATCTAAAGGTGCACTTAATTTTATCCTAGATAAAACGCTCAAATAGAGGGCCCCAAAAACTATAAAGACAAGCCATGAATATAAATTTGCCGTTCCTTTATTATCTGTACAGTAGGTACGATCAAGATGAAGAAATGTAGTCAATTAGCAACCTAACAAAGAAATAAATATGTTACCTGTCCCGTTGGGGAAACATCGAACACATCGTGTCTGATATTTCAAAGATGAATCCCTCTTTTGCTCAGGTTGAGACATATTGCGCAAATCATAAATATTGACATGCCTTCCTGCCGTAGCAACAACCAACCTATTACCTACTAATGATAGAGAATATACACGTTCGGGTTGAGAGTATGTTCCAACAAGAGTACGCTCCGGTCCACTCACTCCCCTTGGATCCCAGCATTTAACAGTTTTGTCCCAGCTTCCAGTGATGACTTGTCCTAAACATACAACAAATCAAGTAAGTAAAAGGACCCAAGTGCATTGAAGCATTTAATGTTCTATTTCGCACTGACTGTATCATATAAGTTGTTTAAAATAAAATGAACACGGCTCCCAGAAAAAAAACATGTTAAATCAATGGTAGCAACTGCAAGATATGTGCGATTTTGAATCTAAGTTATAATAAGTGAATACGAATATGTAAATAACATCAGAGAAAGAGAAACCAAATGACTCAACTGGTATCTTACTTAGTAAAGTTAGAAATCCATGGACTGTCTAGTGATGCGAGAGATATGTTGAGTTTACAAAAGAGCATTCATCAGAATAGGAAACCAATAACGTCAACCATAAAGCCAAACTGTGCAGAAGACATACATGTAGTAGACCAAGAAATGGGAACAGAATAAGTTCTCTACCAGCTTAGGGTTAAATGCTTTTAAATTCTAAATTTGTGTTTTCTTAATTCAGGTATCAAAACAGTTAGCATTTAGCAATGTGTTCCAACATAAGGTTTGACTGCACCAGGCGGCACAAGTACATTGCAGTGAAAAAGTAAAACTATAACATAAATACGAAAGTAATTAAACAGAAACATTAGTACCTGCAGCATAAGAATATTCCACGCAGCGAACAGGGCCATCATGTCTCCCTAAAACATCTTCTTTGTCTGAACTAAATACTAACCTGAAATAGATTATTTATTGTCAGTCGTACTCAGATCTCCACAAACAGATGAATATTTCAAGAGAAGGCAAATAGAAGCGTATTTACAAGCAACCAACTAAAGGAACTAGTTGCAGTCAATAATCAGATCTCTATGTAAATGAATATCCCACACAATGCAAGGGCAAGTGCATTTACAAGCAAACAATTATGGAACTACTAGTGTTCAATAGCTAGATATGGGCATATTGCACATCAGTCATTCCTGAAACATTTAATTCCCAGGAAACATAAATGCAAATATTGGCATATTCTTTGTGGATCTCAGCTGACGCATTTAGATTTGGTATCGTGAATATTTAAAAAGAAAAGGACAGGGCCAGACATTCCCAACTTAAATACTATAAAATATGCACAGCACCATATAGTGTAATTCTAGAACAGACTCCTGTCAAACAAGATTGATATACATTTTTTGATACACAGTTTCCTTTTTAGATATGACTAATGAGTATGAACAAACCTCTTCTCTTATGTGAAAGAAACATGAAAAATACTGTTCTATATGAAGCTAAGGAAACTCACTGGAAACATTTATTTTCCCTCACAAAAACAATATACTATTTACTATCAAATTATCTGCACCACAAAAAACATTTAACCAACTACTATAACAAAGGCCTTTCGTTGGACCACTCGATTTTTTGCAACCGCATTGCATTTTTCCACATCACCTACCCGATCACCAAATGGGATAGAAAGCAATTGCAGAAACTAGGCAGAGGAATGGGGAATAACACTTTAAAAAAAAACTCACCTCCGCACGGTGTGGTCGGCTCCAGCGCTGAACCCCGAGGAGTCATCATGGAAGCAGCAGTCGAGGACGGGCCCGGGGTGCACGAACTCTCCCTTGAGCACGTTGGCGTCTGCGTCGTAGAGCCGCACCGTCTGCAAAAACCCCCCGAACCAGATCAGACCAGGCGGATCAGAGAGCTAGGGTTTTAACGAGCGGAGGAAAGGGGGGCGGACGAGAGAGGAGGGCTCGACGCTCGTGGCTCACCTTGTCCCACGAGGAGACCAGGAGGTTGTTGCTGTGGTTGGAGAAGCGGAGGTTGGAGATCCCGTCGGTGGGCGGGTTGGCGAGCTCCTTGCCGCTGCCCATGGCGGCTGGCGCTGCGGCGGCGCTCATGGTGCCAGGTAGTCGAGGAGGAGGAGAAGGAGGAGGAAGAAGAGGGATCGAGCTAGGGTTTGGGCGCAGGCGGAGGAGGAGGGATTCGAAATTTGAACGCTCGCAACGGGCGAGGCGAGCACGAGATGGGGAGCGGACGGTTTAAAGAAAAGCTTGGGGGAATTCTGGATTCGAATTTTGAACAACGGTGGATGGGGTGGGTACTAGAGCAGAGTGGGAGAGAGACAAACAGGGAAGGGAGACGATGGTTGATTGGTTGAAGGCGAGGCCAGAAGATTCCACGGCAACGGCGTGCTCCTCCCCGTTCGGTCGGCGTGGGCCGTGGCGGCGAAGCGGCCCTTGTTGGGCCGAGCCCAGCCTATACATTTCGTGAAACATATTTTTTTTCTCCTTTTGTTTTGCCATTTCTTCTGATTCTTGTATTCTTGATGCAAAAATGGGCGCGTGCAACATTCCGCACACAACGCCACCACGACAACGAGGCAACCTCCTTGGCAAAGAGGCGCTCCCGCTCCTCGTGTGTTGCTTGCATGTGCCTTTTGGCACGTCTTACCTGTAGCTCGTGTCTCTTATGAGAAGGGAACTGCATGCTAACACAAACGAGGTGGGACTAATAAATAATAATACGGCGCGAGTTCTATTCTGTGCCACTATGCGTCTATGCCCTTAATGCCGGAGTCTTTCCTTTTTCTTTTCTTCTTTTTTCCCTTTTGGAGAACTCGGAGTCTTTCCGTCTGTTGCCCGCCGCCGATGTCACGACGCTTTACAGGCCGCTGTATGTTTACCCGGCCCAAGATCATTGTTGATCCACATCGTAATAAAACTAGAAACGGGCCGGGCAGAGAAAAAATCACATGGCTGGCCTTCTTAGTAATTTTTTTACGTAAAGGTAAACGTGATTCTGAAAATCCCTTTTGATTGACGTTCATAAATAAATGGCTGAATTGTTCACAAACAACACCGTTGGAGAGTGGAGACAAAAGCGAAACAAAAAAATCCACGCTATACGACCAACCATGAACATAACAACTGTAGAATTGTGCCTCCTTGCCGCATGCACGGGGAATACTTGATATAAATAACCAAACCCAGCTTAAGGAGTATCCTAATCTCCTTCCCTATAAACAACCAGGCTGATGCCCTAGGTGGACCTGTGATTTAAAAAAAGTATTTTCTCAGTCAAGTCAATTTACGACCATATGTATATTGATGTAACAAATCAGCGTAATAAAAAGAAAATCTACTAAACGATTAAGATCTTCATGTGGTTGATTGAACAAGATGGCAATCTAACTTAAGACAACTTAATTAAACGAAATTAGCAGGGGGGGGTGGGAGATGCATGTTTTATGCTGAGCAGAAGAGCATTGTCCACTTATTTTTTAAGTGTTCAGTGGCCAAGTATGTCTGGAGCATCATGGTGGCCCTGGTAGTGGGTGCCACTTGCCGCCCGAGCTCCTTTGAGCAATATTGTCAAGGGGAAAAGGTTTTTATGGTTGGGCTAGCAGGAATATGCTGGGCTTTATGGAAGCCCATGAACAACATTTGCTTTGAAAAAAAAATATGATGTCATTCTTTTTTAAACGAGAAGTGAGGAGGAGCATAAAACATGTACAAAACGGCAAATAGAAAAATAGGAAAATGGCTAAGCATATATGGCATATGCTTGATTCGCAACTTAGTGGTGACAAATCTCACTACATAGTCGAGTTTTGTTGGATTGCTATGTGCAACATCCCGCACACAACGCCACCACGACAACGAGGCAACCTCCTTGTACAGAGGCGCTCCCGCTCCTCGTGTGTTGCTTGCATGTGCCTTTTGGCACGTCTTGCCTGTAGCTCGTGTCTCTTATGAGAAGGGAACTGCGTGCTAACATAGACGAGGTGGGACTAATACGGCGTAAATCCTGATCTGTGCGACAATGTCCGCCGATGTCAAACGGTTTAAAGTACGCTGTATGTAACCCGGCCCAAGTTCGTTGTTGTTCCACACGTAATAAAACTCGAAACGGGCCGGGCAGAGGAAAATCACGACCTTCTTAGTCAATTTTTTACGTTGAGGTCAAACGTGTTGCTGAAAGAACCTGGCTGAATTGTTCACAAACGACACCGTTGGAGAGGTGGAGACGAACGTGAAACGACAAATTCCACGCAATATAGGAGCAACCACGAACATAACTGAATTGTAGAATTGTGATTCCGCCTTGAAACTGAACGTCCTTTCCGCAAGCACGGTAATTACTCAACAGGGCACAAGATACCTTTTCTATGTCTCGACTGTTTCGAGCATACAACAATCTCAAACATGACGATGTACATGTGTTTCTCAGTATGAAATTGTATTGTGTAATGTAATGTAATGCCTATCACTACCCGGAAATACACTTCATCAATGCATCAATACCGGCATATACACAACACTCGACAATCTGGCAATAGTTCGACTATACAAAACTCCAGGCAGGCGGACGGCTCTATCGGTTCTATCCGTATTGCTCGTCCAAGATATTTTGCTTCCTCTCCTGCGCAGTGCAAATTAGATACAATTTGGACAGTTAATAATAATCTGCTTCACCATCAATTATGACAGAAGAAGCACAAACTTACCTGGGCGAGACGACGTTCTTTATTCAACTTTAGAGCTCTGCCTTTCTCTTCTTCAGATCTAAAGATTTTCTGAATGTAGATGGATAATTCTACATTAGCAATGTCAAGATGGCTGTCTAAACAGAATGCAACAGAGTAGCAGACTAGCATGTTAAGCACTTAATTAAACCTCGCTTCAAAGTTCTCTGAACTCAAATTAACTAAAAGGGAGGTCCAGTGCATGTAGCATGCGCAGGGTCCGGGGAAGGGCCAGACCACTTTGGGTCTTTTGAAGGAAACGAGAATCACAAATTCAACAATTGATTAATTTTGATAACACTTCAAAAAATACATTTGCCAATAATTCTACTCCAAACCCAGTGTATTACTTAATAGAACAGCGAGAATTATTGAAGTTGAAGGCCATATGTAATCGTTGCTAGTAATCATTAGTGAAGACCACTACCAAATTGACTCAGTGATCCTAATCTTTCAGTTCAGTAACACCGAAGGGCCAAGGTGTATAATGAGTTAATGATATTAGCCATTACCCTACCAAACTAACCTCTGAATAATATCCCACAAATTTAATTAGAAGACAAGGGTCATGGGAACACAGCTAGGTTGGTAAAGCCTCCAGTTGAGAGGCTGCCCACCTGCTTCAAATTCAGGTGCTCATAGGTCATGTGAGTTGCCTCCCTAAAATGGGTTCGGTACTCCCCTCTTAAGGAAAAGGTATTGGGACATCTTCTCTCCATGGTCGAGTTGTTTTAGAAGGCAAGGTCATCCAAGCTGTGAAAAGCTTACCTTTTCAGTGTTTGACATATTTTCAATACGATCCATTTTGATATCAAAGATATCATGCAGCAAATCATTGTCCTGCACATACAATGAGAAGCTTTAAAACTATTTCATCAATACACAGCATTTCATAGTGAAGAATCGACATGTGGATGGTTCTGTATATAGTAACCTGTGCATGCTTTAGGAATCCTCGCCCAAGAAACCGCCTCAAATAGTTCAACTAAGCAACACACGAATCTCAGAAAATTTATGAATTCCTCAAATATTCCACAGCAATTTATGAAATCAATGAAAGAAATGAGCACCTGTACTGATTCACGCCACGATGTGACTCTTAAAATGCCGTTCTTGCCTGAAAGCCTAAGTGTTTCTTCAGGACACTCACCACTCTGAAGAAAGAGAATTAAGATCTGATCTAGTCTGAGATTGAAAGATTCAATAAAAGGCAAGAAAATAAAATAAACCTAGACCTTAATAAAATCTGAGATTCGTTGGAACAAGTCTCTCTGATCATTAAGATTTTTCTTGTCAGCACCTCTGCCCCCAGCCTCCATAGAGAGATTATAGACTAGACCAGATATTTTGGCCTTCAATCCTTGCATATTTAAGAAAAGTTGGTTCTTAGAGCCACTGCTCTCTCTGGTGTCACTGTCAACATCAGCTTCTTCACTAGAGGAAACATCAAGCAGTTTTAGCTCAAAACACAGAGCTAATGCTTCACCAGCAGCAATCCGCACAGCACGATCTTCTGCTTCTAGGAGACTAGAGAGAAATGTAATTGGCCTACATGCAGGAAGAATAAAACCATATAGTTTCATCAAAACTTTTACTATAACAAGAAACAATGATCGAAGAATCTTTCACTAACTCTTTCCAAGAATCAGTATTTCTCCTAGATGAACCAACAGTTGTTAAAAGAAATGCCCATGCAGATACAGCAGCTGCTAATAAAGGGGGCTTTGGTTTTCTGATGATGCCAACCTGTAAACCACCCCCCAAAAAATTGAGTTTAGAAGAAACCCCAAAATAATTGAGTTTACAAGAAACTGGATGCACTGTTTCTGTTTATTACTATACAAAAAAAAAAACAGGGGGTGGGGACTATGGAGGTCAGTCGGCCTTACATTTGATCCGGATTTTGGATGGATCACATCCCATATGGCTTTCAAAGATAATTGGGTTTCAGCAAGATCAGTTTCACCAACAAATGTGACAACAGCTAAGCAATCAAGTGCCTACAATCATTCCGTTTAGGTTTAACTCCCGAAGTGCAAATAAGTTGCTAGAAGCACAGAAAAAGGGAGGAATTTTCAACATACAGAGATCATCTTTGGTGCATCAGGCCAAGTTTGGAGGATTCTCAAAAGCTGTGGATGTGATTCGTCCATTATTTCGTGCGAACTACTTCCGGGACCTAGTGTCATTGCCAGTAAGCCTTGCAGGTACAAATACAAGGAGAAAACAATATGAGCAAATATCACATAATCATACTGCTGCAGTGAAAATGACTTTGGCTAGAGAAGAATACTAACCAATGGCGCGACAAGCCATACAGACTTCCGTTGTAGATCCCTTTTTAATTGAATTGGTGAACTGGCTCAACAATGTGACATATCTTTATTGAGGAAAAAATCTATCAGGTAAAGCTAACAAAAACAGGATCCCATTCTCCCAACAAAATATTGATCTTGTCCACACAATCATATATAAGCTCACTAAATTTTACCAGATATTGACTTACTTGTATTCCACTAAACCAAGAAGCACAAAACTTTCAAAAGCATCAACAAGAGCGCCCAGTGCTTTCTCTCTGGTGGATCCCCTAGATGAGTGTAGTATTATGGTAAAAAACGTTAGTAATGCTATTTGAGCGTTCGTATTAGCAATTTGTACATTCTCCGATCAATATCAGACAGATATTGCAAAGAGAATCCACAAGCTACTCTTATTATGATAATACAACTAAACAAAGGACTTATGCTATTCTTCTAAAGGAAAAGAGGCTTATTAATTGAATGTATAATGTGGATAACTGAAAAAATACATCAGACAAACTTTTAGTATACTAAGCAACACATTGAACTTTGGAATGTTCTCGATTTCTTCATGATTCTGAATTCTGATATATTTACTCTTGGGACCATCGGTGCAATGGTCAATAGATACTGGTTCATCGATCTAAAATAAATCTGGCAAGGAATTGAGCAGGTTCAACATCAGTGAGCATGTAAGCAAAGTGTGGAAGAAATGTAGTGCCAGAGTGTATTTTCCAACATGGATAGTAAAGCATAGAGTATGCCTCAACAAGCTTTGGTTCTGCACTATCAACTTGCACGAGCATATCAAGATAAACAACAGGCGGCAGCAGGTACAGTTCCATTTGACATTTTTTTTTATAGAAAACCTTTTCTACAGACAACAATATCTAATTTCTTATCGCAAAGGAACAGAATTGTAGGGAGTTTATCAGTCAAAATATTCTAAGCATAGCCTATAAACAAATAGACAAGCATGCCTATTCATTTCATTTCTTTCCACCATTTGCGATTGTGAACCAATATCAAGGATAAAGCTTAAAGGAAGGAAAGTTCCAACTTCCACTTTTCTTGAATCAACATCAAACATCAAGTTTAAAGTGCAAGGAAATATGCAATCCAAATTTACATAAGATGTGAGATATTCCTAGATATGCTAGAAATGTGGTCATATACTCATATGTCCTGATAATTCATGATAGCTACACAAAATAAAAGCCATTCTGACATTGCTAATTACTAGCATAGGTTGCAATTGTGAAAGCATAAGGTAGGATACTGATAATTACATAAGGCCTATTTGAGCACGAAGAAATGGTAACACTCAGCTGGCACCAAACCTCACCACCTACCAGCTATTGTGTAAGAGAAGACTTGGCACAAGAACAAAGATAAAAGAGACAACTAACAGTGGCAAAGTAGTAAAAGTTGTTTTTCCCTCTAATACATATTTTTAGGAGTGCCAGTTGAAAAACTAGACAATGTATGGAGTTAGTGCCAGGAGATAATGTATTGTTGAGGCTATCAGTAATGTTGTCTATGTTGCTTCCCGAAATAATTTTAAGAAAGATAGTGTTCTAATGGAACTTGGAAATGCATAATTTGTCACCACAATATGAATAAGTTGACAGAGCCAAGCAACCATGAACAGCTCCGCACGCGGAGATGATTAAGGTTATTCAGTTTTGTACCAAAAAAATCAACTAGTGGCCAAACCTTGGGTACACTAACAGTAACAAACATAGCTAACAACCATCTAAGCGCTCACCTCTTTTCGTAGAGGTCATCGATGTACTTGTCAAGAACGAATTCCTGCGAACTGACATGCTCGGTAGCCTGCGCGAGCTGAAGGTCAGATAGCGCACTTGACATCGAGGCCACACTATCGGCATCACTGCCGACGTCAGGCTGATCATCGGCTGCACCGCCGCCTCGGCCCCCCTTGTTCCTCTTACCTGAGACAAACCACACCCAATAACTCACAGATTACCGGCCAAACAGTACACAGCCAGACAACCAATCAAAGAAGAAAGAACCCCAAGAAACGGACGGGGCAATACATACTCTTGCCCATGGCGAAGGCTGGACGGCACAAGAAACAAAAAGTCAAAGAACTGGGCGGGGACCAGTCGCAGACGTAGTGGGGAGGTCAGCGGAGGGACCAACAGAGGGAGCCGTCGTCGGCGGGGGCGGCGAGGAGGAACCGGGAGGAAGAGCTGGAGCTGGAATTGGAAAGGGAGAAGCAGAGGCGCTCGCCGTCGGTGAGGTCGGATTGGCCGTGGAGACGATGAGCCATGTGAAATTGGGCGAGTGGGAGGGGACGGGGTGGACGAACGGCGCGGAGCATGGGGGAGGGGAATTTTCTGACTTGTTTTTCCTTACCCCTTCGTTTTCCTTCTTGTCGACGAGAGGTGGCGGACGACTCGGCCTGGCGCCCACCGAAACAGCGTGCAAATCGTGGTTGACGCTGTCGCTCTCGCTGGAATGGACAGCAAATCCCCCTCTAAAACGAAATCTGCGAAGAAACTCATTTAACTTTTTTAAAGTCTTTTCAACCGTAATTCAGTCGTTTAAAAAATTATAGATTGCTTTAGCTTTAGCTTCCTAAGCATATGACTTTATTTATATACTTAGATATACTTTATATATAAATTTAGAGTAAAATACATAAATGGTCACTAGGCATGCTTGTTTTAATTAGCCATTGTACTTAGAAAAGTTTAAATAGTGAGCATCAAAGTTGCTTAATTTAATCTATGTGACTATGTGGCTATTAGCTTTTTAAAAATATATATTCAGGTAGCCGCATACATGATGGGCTAAATATTAGAAACTGCACGATGCATCTGTAGGTTAGGTAACAACGATTATAAATGGAATCAAAGGAATCAAGAGGTAATTAGAAAAACATTAAAAAAAATAGTTGAATTTTCACATGTTGGATTTGTCCAAGAATGCATTTTATCCATGGTGGGACATAAGTCATTAATCAAATCTATACTATATCGTTCGAATACGTATTTTTAAAGAGCTAATGACTTTATCAACTCCGTTGAGTAACCTTGATGGTACCGATTTGTATATTTTAAATGCGATGGCCAAATTAAAACAAATCAACAAAGGAGTCATTCATGTATTTTACTCAAATTCATAATTAAAAAATATGAGAGTGATCGGATCATTTTGCAACGCCAGCAGCTTCTGTAGCGGCTGTAACTGCCAACAGCAGCACAACTGCATGCAACTGGTTGGCTACAACCATTGTTTTTAAGGCGGTAAGGAGAGGCGAGGCGAGCCGATAGTTTTCGGACGCTTAGGCAACGCCTAGGCGAGGTAGGGGACGCCATATAGCAAGTGATTGTAGCGGAAACTGGAGGAAATAAAAAGAAAAAGAAAAGAAAGGGAAGAGAAGAAGGGAAAAGACCTGGGGTGAAAAGGGTCCTACACTCCTACTGGCCCAACCCACTTGTGAACCCACCAAACATCCTGTTGCCCTATTCCTATCCTCTCTGCCTCCTTCTCGTATCTCTCCCTCGAGCAGCGCCGCCGCCTCTCGTGTCTCTCCCTCGGTCTCCCCTGCCTCCGTCTCCCCTTCCTCCTTTCTATGCATCCTGCTGACAACAACCACGCCGGAGCCCTATGCTGTGACTGAAGGACGGCGTGGAGCTGCCCGTGGTGGAGCAGGGCAAGTCACGGCAGCGGCAGCAAGTGGTGCCTCTCTACCGCTCCTCCTCCCCGCCGCCACTCCTCCGGGCGCAGCAACGGTGGGTACAACCTCTCTCCCTCCCTGGCTTCCTGCCATGGATTAGGTGTGGATTAAGAGTGGTGTAGAGGACGACTAGGAGGCTTGGAGTGCCTTGCCGCCTATGCGACCACTTAAAACCCATGGCTGAAACAATTCAAAGATAACGGCAACACAAAACCAAATGAACACAATTCGTATATTGCTCTCATATTGCTCCGAGAGCAAGACACAAAGACACGTAAGAACACAACAAATTTAAGAAAGGAAAAAAGTCTACTTAACCTCCCAACTATGGGGGATAGAACGCATCACCCCTAACCTATGAAATTGGCTTTTTACCCCCCCCCCCACTTTCTAAAACCGGGCAAATCACCCCCTTAAGCGGCTTTAGACAGTCGTTTGCTACAGTAGCATCGGTTTGTCTTTTTTTTTTATCTTGCTTGAATCTTTTAAAAAAATGATAATAAATCATAGAAAAATCATAAAATAGAAAATCTAATTTTGTTGGGCTCCACATGAGTAGATCTACATAGAGAACATATAATATAGTATGATTTCAAACATTTCCTTTTTGTTATAGATTTATATTTGTGATTTTCTGTAATTAATTCATACCTATATAAAAAAAATGTTCTAAAGCATACCAACGTGTCTTTGCCGGAGGAACATTTGCCCGAAGTCATGTTCTGCACTGGATTAGCATGGACACTTGACACTTCAAACAACAGATGCGTGGAAAAGAAAAGGGCACAACAACACCAAGCCAGAACGATGTTAAAAAAAAGAACACCAAGCCAGAACACTCCGAAACCTAAGTATGCTTACCAGAAACACAAGAAACTTATGGTAAGAGATGGGAAACAACAGCGCAGCAAGGTAAGGAGTACAGAGGGACAGTACAAGGTTGTAAGTTACTTGCAGTTAACGTATCTAGATCTGTCCAATCTCTATGCTGTGTAAATTGCACAGCGTGGTGTACTGATTAAAACTCAGGTGTCATCTTGGTTGGTTCCTGCGGCTCATGACAGGGCCTGTATAGTTCCTGGTCAGTGTTCCAATTGTTGTTGGTCCAAGTTTCTTCCTTATGTCCTCAGCACACCTCACAAGTACTCTTTCTAGTCCTTGCATACATAAGTCGTAAAGTCCAGGGCAAAAGATACAAACTTGTTCAGGGGCAAACTAATGTAGATTTACATTATTGGAATAGTTGACATAGACGCAAGTAGCATAGCAGCTATGGTGCCAAAGAGCAGCAGACAAGACGGCATTGTGTTAGCCATGGAAGCTTTGGTTCGAGAGTACAGGCCATCGAAAAGCATGTGCTTGCTTCTTGGTTGCATGCGCACCTGATGGCTGCAGCTCAGATATAGGGAACTCCACACTGAACAGAATGTCCTTCAGCATCTCATAGTTCAAGTTCAATCCTTGGAGGAACAACATCCCAATCAATTTCAACTTTCAATTGCTCCAAAATGTGGTTGGCCTGTTATCACGTCTTGACATTTTCCCAAGTCCATTTGAGCCATGCAATTCTGTTCTCTGCAGCTGTAATGGACCTATAAGATGCACGTCGTGCTGGTGATCTAAATAGTTCAGTAGCTATAAAATATAAAGCAGACCCATTTGGAACACCATCCTCTTCTACGAGCTGCAGCAATTCGATAACCTCCTCTTGCTCTCGGGTCATCGCAATTCTTTCATTTCTAATACTTTTAATCAAGCTTTCAGATCTGTGCTCGATATAGCACTCCGTACTCTTAGTCTTCTTGGGTGGTGCGCCATCGACATCATGCTCTTTCCCTGGCCCTTGGGACACGGGGCCCACACTAGATCGTCCAGCATTGTCTTCTGACCGGGCAACATTTTCTGGTGACATTGAATCAAGGTTGTCTTCGCTCCCACTGCTTGGTGTTTTATCTCCAATGCCACCAACACACGACAGTTTACCATCTTTACTGTCCATGGAGCTGAAAAGAATGGATAGCTCATTGTTGTATGGCAATGCGTTGACATGGAACTGTTTGTTTGATTCATTCTCCTACAAGTCAGAAATGGGAAATATGTAAGCAACAAGAACAACCCAAAATCACCTCATTTGAAATAGCAGGGACTTAATCTAGAAATGCAGTTCTTAGTTGAAGCCATAGGGAAATGTCAGCAAGTATTAATTACAAGGACAGAAGGCTATTACCGCAATTCGTTCTCTCCACAATTCAGGATCACAGTCAATGGTGCCGGTCTTTTGTGTTCCATCCGGTACCACTCTTCTCCTTCAGCTTCCTCCATGACTTATACTGCCTCTTGAGGGTGTTAAATTTGTTCTGAATCTGTTTTCTGCCATATGATCTGCCCGTTTGTTTTTGGAATTCTCTATACAAGTTGTGCCAGCCTACCTTGGTAAAACCCTTCTTGTTAAAGTTGAGCTTGTTCTTCTCAGCAATGCAAAGGTCCAGGAAAACTTTTGTAGTTTTCTTGTCCCAGATTGCGCGGCCATCCATCTGTGTACAAGTTTGCATTATATGTCTTCCTACTTACGAGGCACGCAATCACAACGATAATATCCAGAGTAGGAGGTAGCATTTATCACAATGTGCACAAATGCGAAGGAACAAATGCTTGCCTTGATGTGGTTGCGGCTTGCAGGAGTTGAATGAAGGTCGCTGCGATGGGCTTCAGGGGGAGAGCATGACGATGCCGAGGAGTATGCTACTGCTGCTGTAGTTCAGTGGTGCCCCTACGAATAAATGAAACTATGAAAATTAAGTAGGCACGCCAGGTTGCATGAGAAGATAAGGACTCAAAGGCCACTAAGCACTAAATAATCTGTTCAGTTCTTCTTTATGAAATTGTGTTGCGCTGTATTTGTCCGAGTCCTGCAACAACTCACTAACTATTGCATAGGTGGGGATTGTGCTCTGTGCCTAGGAGTTAGATGATCATACTGAACCAGGAAGTTGTAGTTTCTATACATAATACATCAGACATTACTTGGGCAACTTTGAGATGTTCATGCTCCCATAACATTTTGACTGTTCTCAGGTAGAATGATCCACGAAGCTTGTCACTGAGCTTCATACATTAGTTTTGTGAAAAACTTAGCTAATTAAAAACAGTCTGAGAAAATTCAATGGAACATGCTGAAACATATGCATAATCTTCGACACCTGCACATCATCCATGACACATCCAACACCAACCTAAACAAGCGAATCTCTAGCTTTAATTCATCTTTTACAAATCGTGCTGGGGGTGGAGTCGGGGGGATGCTCACCTTGTCAGGCCGCTCGACCTGAACAGAGGATTGACGAGTGGGCGGGTAATCTAGCTGGCAACCCAATAGCCCGGAGGCTGAGGTGGATGCGGAGGTGCTGCCGTGCGGGGTCGCCGTCGACGTCCAAGAGAGCCTGCGGCCGAAGGGGGACGACTGAGAAGGTGGCTGTTGACTCGATGCGCCGCCCTCCGGACACCGGCGTCTCTGCCCTCGGGGAACGAGCGAGGGAGGCGCAGTCGAATCGATTCGCCGTCACGGCGCCACCCTCACACCGGCGACCTTCAGAGCGCAGTGGCGGCGGGCCACCAAACCCTAGAGGCTAGAGGATTCGCTCCTCGACCGGTCGACCCCTCTGCTGCTCAACTCGCACGAATGCCCCCGAGTAGGGGGGTTGAATTTCTATGGGGCGTCGGGCCTGCGCACGCGCGACACGGTGGGCGCCGACGGGTGCGGCGGCGTCAGCCGGTCAGCGGCGTCGGGCACGCGCTATGCTGGGAGCGAACGGGCGCGGCAACCCGTCGCGCAGGCTAGGCGCGGGGACGGGATTTTGATGGAAACGAAACCGGTACAATATAATTGGATATTTACCAAAATCACAGAGTTGGATATATACCATTGACCCCATATGTCATTGACCCATATAAACCCCACATGTAAGTGAGATAGTAATGTTATATATTCAATTTTGTGATCTTTTAATGGTACGGATCCAATTTTCCCAAACCATACAACGATTGAGATAAGATTAGACCACCGATGGGAGGGGTAGAGTGGGGATTCTCCAAAAAAAAAAAACACCTTGAGTCTCAAAACTAACGGTGATGGCAGTAGTGAAGGGATTGAAAATTACAATCGATGGCATAGAAGGGAATTTATAGATTTTGATGGCACATAAGGAGTTGGTATAGATTTTGATGGCATATAAGTAATTTTTTTCGAACCTGAGCTAACATAAGACCAAATGTATTGCATTCTCTCCATAATCTCAGTCTGAAAATAGTTCTTGTCTTTTTAGCAGATATGGTGATAAACTGCCCATTAGGTCATGACTGTAACCCGATAGTCATAGCTTTCTATATGCAAGTTGTATCCTGATATATCATTTTGATTATCCTAGGCTTTTACAATCTGTGATGTCATGAATGAAGTGTGATGTTGTATACTATGTAATTTTCTTGCACAATGTCTTGCCAGCGAAGCAGGAAAATTAATCAACACCCACTGAATAATGAATCTAGATATAGTTGCGAAACAAATAATAAAGTTTATTATTATAGCGATTGAGCTCTACTAGAAGTGGCCACAGAACAAGGCATGATCTCCAAGCTATGGGGAAGAATCCTGAACATTATGACGTCTATGTACGCGGAGCGATTTTTGTAAACCCAGTCAAGAAAGATGTTTGTGCCGTTGCTGAGCTCCTCACACGTTTTGGGGGTGGTATCAGGGCTAAAAACGAACTTCATAATATAATCCCGATTCAATGCAAAGGCATCGACCTCGATCATGTCCTAGAAGGCATTGACGCCCCCGTCAGCCACTTTCCAGTGAAACATTGCACCTACGGGGTGCCTCACTCTGGTTAAATCGATACTCACGTCGCAAGCGGTCTACCTTCTAACTGCAATCGACGCCTCAAAAACTCTTCTGCATGACATTGATGGGAAAAGAATGCGCTCCTTTTGGGCTGGTACCGGAGCGCTCACTGGAGGAAAATACAAAGTGAATTGGCCAGGCTCTACCAAGACAAAATGCTTTGCATGATCGGGGATCCTGAACCTATGAAGATTCGCCAGAAGTTTGAGGCTGAGATGGTTGTGGCAAGAATGGAGGGAGCCCGACAACAATTGGGTGGGCTCAGAGCTACCATGTACGAACAAAGATAGGCTACTATTTGCGGCAGCCACAACGATCCGCATTGGGGACGAGGTAAAAACATCATTTGGAACAGTGCATGAACAGTGCATGGTACCAGGGCAACGACCAAGAGACTTAGCCCCAAACATCTATAGAATCTCCCAAAAGAAAAATAGGGCCATTCTAGATGCCCTAAGTAACCGCAATTGGATTCGAGGCATCAATCTTCGACATGCCTCCTTGTTTGCCCAACATTTCCATGAATTCCACTAACTGTGGAGTGAGGTACAAGGCCTACACCTTACGCTAGGAACCCCGAACGACATCGTATAGAAGCTTACATCGGACGACAACTAGTCAACTACACAACAAAATTAGCGTACGATGCATAGTTCATTGGTTCTTCACTCACCAACTACGAGGACATCATTTGGAGACCTTGGGTGCCCCAGAGATGTAAGCTCTTCACATGGCTTGCCGCGCAAAACCGATTGTGGACGGCGGACTGGCTACAAGCCAGAAGATGGCCTAACCAATCCATCTGCCCGCTATGCAGGCATGAACAAGAGACAGCTTCACACCTCTTCACATGTTGTCCGTTCACAAAATGAATATGGGAAGGCATCTCAAATTGGATATCAAATCGCAGAGTCCATTCAGCGTCTTGGCCGCAAGGCGTCTCAGTACACCAATGTGGTCGACTTTAGCATCCACACCATGTGCTTGACAAGTGGATTACGATTACTCATCATGCTTGCCACTTGGACAATTTGGAAGGAGAGAAACACTCGAATCTTTGACAAGAAGGAGACATCGGCATTCGGAGTACTACAAAAATTAAAGATGTCTCGTGGGAGACGGCAATAGCAAAGCATGTGCATAATATGCTAACGGAGTTTAGATAATAACGTGTTTATGCATATATAGTCCTTTTTTCTTGTGAATAATTGTAATTGTAACTTCTCCCACTTCTTGGGAGCTCCTTCTTTGTAATAAAATTGGCAGAAGTTCGATAATAACTAAAAAATTAGAAATATATTTATTTTTCAACTCGGCCACAATTTCATGTTCAGGTATTGATCATTAAATTATTCGGGCTATGTTCGTATCAAGATCCCATTCCCATGGCTTGGCCTTCGCGTACGCCCATGTGCAAAGCTCGGGCCCAAAACGGAAAGGGCGCCGGTGCCAAAGGCGCCGCGTTTCCAGTTTCATGAATCATGATGATATATCCTGTCATCCTGATTCCTGTGAGAAAGAATGCACGCGGACGCGTGTGGGGGCCGGGGGTCCGATCGCCATCGCGCATCGGCGCGTCAGAAGAAAGGCGATCGAGAGCGACGCCACGCCACCGTTGGCTCCTCTGCGTGCGTGTGCCGCTGCTGCCACGGGCCCACGGCACACACGACGGTCTGGGACGAATGCAGTGCAGTGGGAATGCGGGATCATTGATCAACGAACGTGTCAGCTCGAGAGGCAGCCGGCTTCGTTCGTTGCTCCTCCGTCCCCTGCAGCTCTGCGAGTAACAAGTATACAGCGGCCACGGGTGCCCGGTTCCTTCACAGACCACACACAGCCCACCACCTCCACCCCGGCCCACAGCGCTCGGTTCGGTCAGTTCGTTGCACGGCACGCGACCGAAAAAAACCCTCCCTCGCTTCCGCTCGCGTCTCGCCGCCATGATCCGCGAGCGCGTCCTCCTGCCGCTCCTCGCCGCCGTCGCCCTCCTCGTGGTCGTCGGGCTGCCGTGCTTCGTCGTGCCGCTCGCGTTCGAGGTCCCGTGTCACGAGCCCGGGCCCGAGGAGGGCGGCGGCCTGATCGGCCTCGGCTCCTCGCCCGCGCCGGGCCCCGGCTCCGGCGGCGGCGGCGCCCGCGTCTGCCTGCGCGTCTCGTTCGCCGCCGTGATCGCCTTCTGCTTCGTCGCTGGGGCCCTCACTGGGTCCGCCTCGACTCTCTGCTACGTCTGGTTCGCCGACGGCGAGGAGGAGGAGGAGGCGGTCGGCACAGCCAAGAAGGCCGGGTACGTCGCCATCGCCGGTGATCTCGAGGTCGCCGGCGGCAAGAACTGATCGACGCGGGGTGCCTCGCCCGGCCGGGCCCGGAGAGGGCCGGGCATGCAACATGCAAGTACGTACGTCGTCGTACGCCCCGCCTACTAGGTAGTAGCTCTACGAGCCTACGAGCTCCTGATTTCGCCCTGATGATCGGGTGTTACTTGTTAGCACTGGTTAATAATTTGATTACTACGACCATTTCCTTTTGCTGCTTGCTGTGTCGACAGCGTGAACATTTTTGTGATGATATAAGTCTCCTAGTGATCTAGAATTTACTTTCTCTAGTTTAAATATGTCAAATCAAATTTATAATTTGAAATGGAGGACATATAGTGAAAGAATTTACTTTCTCTATTTTAAATATGTCAAATCAAATTTATACTCCTCCCTGTACTTTAAAATTAATGTTATTTAGGATATCAATATGGTTCACAATGTGAAGTTTTAACGAGTAATTTGTGTAAAAATACGCTGTTTCAGATAAATATAGTGATAAAATATTTAGAATTGCATTCTACGGCTAATCTACCAATGTCCATCTTTCACTTTGATGGTCGAAGCTGAAAAGTCTGAACGACAGCATCTCTGTGTTCAGATAGCTTTAGAAAAACACTGTAGCTTTAGAAAAATACTGTAGCATTCGCTAGGAAACATGTTTTGTGAGAGAGGAATAATAAAAAGTTAGAAGGAATAATGAAAAGTTGGGGAATCTGAACAGGGCCAAACGAAATGTATCTTGAATACAAGGGCGTACTTAAAAACTCAACTGGCAACGCATGCAGGACTGAGCATTTCAATGGAGCTCATAGACTTCCGCAACAAAATCAAATCTCATAGCATCATCCATAATCGACAACCTTCGACACGGCAATTTCAACCTCAAAATTCATAACTTTTAAACTCCAAAATCCAACCCTACAAATGAACCAGCGTAAGCCAAATGAAAGAGGGGTGGGGGTTGGGGCTCTGATCTTAAAACATTGAAACACAATCGACAACCTTAGGCACGATGATTTAGCACGCGGACAGTCGGACACGTAGTCTGCATTACTGAAAACTTGAGCTCAACTTCGAACTCCAAGGAAATTGGGACATTCCATGGGTACTCATTTCTATGATAAATCGCTGAGTCTTTCCAGTGTCCTACACAAGAGTGATAGAAAAGGTTTCTACTAATGATAAATAACTGAAGAACAAACAATTATCTTTTACTTCTAATAAAAATTTGGGAAAGCATAAACTTTCGCCGTCCGTTAAAAAAAAAAACTGAAGAACAAACAATTCTGATGACAAGCGGTTATAGGTGGCGAGGCAGACTTGTTACTGAAAAGCTCATATGCTTCTGGAATTGATCAAGACAAAGGTAGAGCTGAATGTGTGCTAAAAGGCTTGGACCATCCAACTTCACAAGGAACTTCAAAAATAGCCATTGCTAGAACTTGCAGATGTCCTTCAGAACATTTCAAGCGTGAAACATGGCCCATTGTTTCCAACTACTGGGAAAAAAAACAAAAGCTTCCTGTAAAGCTGGAAACCCCAATATCTACCTGAATTTGGCTATAACTGTTCCAACAGGGCATAGAGTAAGGCCCAAAAAAAGAAAAACCGCAGCCAATGTAGAACCTAGGGAATCCATGTACTTGCAATTAAATCAGGGCACGTTCTTCTCTCAAGCAGGGGTACTCTTCCTTCTGATTTCTGAACAGTAGTGCCACAGACACTTAATAGTTTTATGCCCATGTATGCTCCCAAATTTGCTGCCAACCTGAATTACAGACAGGAGAGCCAAATTTTAAATTCATTCTGCCAAAAAGATCAAGTGAATGCAGCAAATAAGCCATACTGCTAGACTCCTGGAGAGTTGGGGAAAACACATATGGGAACGAATGCTCTCATTGTGCCAGTACCTCTCAATTCTCATGATAATCCTAGTGGTGTTTTTGGGCACATAGATACTATGACTGCAGATTATTTGACCTGACGCAGCAGCCCCATGTTTTCATCCGCCTGTCAATAAGTTATCTTGATATTTGGACGCACATATGGATGATACTTTATTTTAGGACTACACAGAGACCCAAAACGTGGAATAGATACATAATCCTAAAAAGTCGTGGTGTATTAAAAACTGTCAGATACCAAGTTATTTAAACTGTCAAAACTATCACAGATTTCTCAGCGCCATGAGCAAAAGAGAAACTGCTAGCTTACATCATACAGGGTGCCAGGCAAATAATCTTACCAGACCTTCGAGCTTAGAGTCCTTCCATCAGGCATTGAAGTCACCGAAAGACAGCCCACTATCAGTAAGAATGGCTTCCTTGCTAGAAAAGTTTCAAGGATCTACGAACCAGTTGAAGGCATAATTACTTTAGTGCGCCTATAGTTGAGTTCCAAACTACAGTTCACATGTAGCTAAAAAGAGTGATTGGGCCATTGGATACTCTGCAGTTTCTTAACAAATAACAATTAATATGCAGGGCCAAACTATCAGAGCAAACAAGGGCAGCATCAGCGGCAACAGGAAGTGAGTTAAGCTGCAACTTTTATTATAAAAATTCTATATACAAACAAATTTTTTGGAGTGGAAACAGTAAGAGAGGCAGAAGCCCCCTTATGTAGTATGTGATAACTGTATGAGTGCAAAAGTCCAAAAGAAACAAAGGACAGTGTACATCAAGACAAAATTCCAGAATGATAATTTCTATCATTTTCTAAATATCCAGAAAATTTCTATCCAAGTGATCCGCATTGCATTATTCTCAGTCCTATAACTTCACAAAATGTACACCTTTGATTATAACTCTCGGTATAGTGGGCTTGGCGCCAGGCCCCTCTGTCCAGCGCCTCAGCTGCCATCGCATGGCTCGCTAAGGAGCAGCGGCCTGGGGCGTGGAGGAGACCACAACAGCAGCAGCAATAGTCTTGGAGAGAAGGAGAAATATTGGCGTTTATCGGACTGCCAGAGGCATCGGCAGCGATGGAGGCTAATCGGTAAGGGCCTGGAAACCTACCTTGTTTGCCACTGGATGAATGGCCTCATAGAAGCAAGCATGGGAATCGGATGGCCAAACTTCACCGGCGATGTGGCTCAATGAGGGCCTACTGAGAGCCCAAGAACCTGGCCAGGATCATCTATTAGAGACTACGTATCTAACTACAACATGAAACATACAAAAATAGAATAACAGAAAATGTATCTCTGAAAATTGAGAAGAAGAAAAAGATCAGATATAGAACTATGATCAAAAGTACATATGTTAGCAGGATCAATTTCTTACCACTTCCTGATTAGCAGAAGAAACCATTGAAGAAACCAAAGCCAATAGGTAAGGTCCCAGAAGAAAGGGACTGAGATCTGTGTGAGAGTTAACATTGCCAATTTCCTCTATGCCCTGTCAATCCAACTGTATGCAGCATTCTTTGAAATTCTTCTGTCACGCATCATACTCCTAATCTCTGCTGACTTGGCCCAATCCCCTTGAGCTGCCAGAGTGCTTGACAGCTGCACATACAAACTGGAATGTGGAGAAATTTCCATTTCCATCAGTTTCTTTGCCACCTTGTGCAGCAGAGCCTCATTGCCCTGGGCTTTGCACCCTCCAATAATAGAAGTCCAACTAAGTGCATCAGCTTTGAAAGGCATGTTCTCTATGAACTCAACTGCTTCATCGAGTCGACCTGCACGGACTAACAGGTCAGTCACACATGCATAATGCTCAGCTGATGGGCTCATGCCAAAATCTTCCTTCATCCGGTAAAACCATCTCAGTCCCTCTTCCACAAGCCCAGAATGGCAGCATGCAGAAAGGACACCAACAAATGTCTGTTCACTTGGTTTCACACCCTTGCTTTGCATCAACCTTAGAAGTTCCAGTGTCCCATGTCCATACCCATTAGAAGCATAACCTATCAGCATTGAGTTCCACAAGACTCCATCTGGGTTATCAATTCCATTGAAGATCTTGCATCCGTTGGCCAAGTTGCCACATTTGCAGTACATGTCAATGAGCGATGAGGCTACAATATGGTCAGACTGCAGGCCAAGTGCAACAGCAAGACCAAAAACCTGCTCCCCGAAACTTATAGAGCAGATGCTGCTTGATGCACTCAGAACACTGGC
Organism: Digitaria exilis; assembly: GCA_015342445.1. Taxonomy (NCBI): domain Eukaryota; kingdom Viridiplantae; phylum Streptophyta; class Magnoliopsida; order Poales; family Poaceae; genus Digitaria; species Digitaria exilis. The sequence continues at coordinate 36,691 of JACEFO010001629.1, forward strand.
TATAGCAACCTTGTCAAGCCGCAAACCAAGCTGATGCATCTCACAGAATAGCTCCATTGCATCAAGAGCCTGACCATTTTGGCTGAACCCAACGATCATAGAATTCCATGAGATGACACTCTTGCTAGGGATCATGTCAAAAACTCTTCTAGCCTCATCTGTTTGGCCACAATTCGAGTATACAGTGATCATTGAGTTGAGCACAATGGTGTCATGATGCCTAAGCTCACTGAAAGCTTGGCAGGCATCTGCCCAGAGGCTGCATTTTGAGTAAAAGTCAATGAGAGCGCTTGCTGCTATCAAGTCATTGACAGCCCCACTCTTTAAAGCACACCCATGTGTCTGCTGCCCAGGCTTCAGCATGCCTAAAAAGCCACACATATTCAGAACACTGGCACAAGTTGAAGAATTAGGCAAAATGCCTGACTGCAGCATCCTTACAAAAAGAAAGAAAGCACCATCTCCATGGTAAGCAGGTACACATCCACCGATAAGAGAATTCCATACAGCAATACTGGGGTTTTCCATCTTTTCAATAAGGCACAACGCCTCATGCAACTTTCCACAAGATGTGTAGCCATGGACTAGAGCAGACAGCGAGAATTCATCAACATGTTTTAATCCATCATGGATGTGACGAGCAGAGTCCAAATCCCCACACTTGCCATACATGTCAATCAACGTGCAACCCAATACCGAATCAATTTCGATCTTGGCAACAACCATTCGGGCATGAGCTTGCCGCCCAAAATCATACTTCATCCGATCAGCACAGGCGCCAACAACTGTGGTAAGCACGAAGGGATCGTTCCAGGGCGAGTTGATCATTTCAGCATTGCATCGCGGACCAATCCTCTTGAGCAAAGCAAATGCCTCATCCATTCGGCCACACCGGATGTACCTATGCAAGACAGCGTTGCAAGCAACAGGGTCCTTCACGGGCATTTCGTCCAGCAGGTCGCGGGCCGTGTCAAGATCCCCAGCAGCAGTGACGCCAGTTATCACCGCATTCCAGGAGAACATGTTCCTATCAGGCATCGAGTGGAACACACGGAGAGCCCCACGAGGGTCTCCAGATTTGAAGAGGGCGGTGATGAGGGAGTTGTAGGAGAAGCAGTTCTTCGTGGGCATTTCGTCAAACAGGAGGTGAGCGTCGCGGGAGTGAAGCGGAGAGCTGCGCGAGTACATGAGGAGGACGGAGTTGGTGGGCGGTAAGGAGGAAGGAACGTGCCCGGACTTGAGGAGGATCTGGTGGAGCTGCCGGCCGGCGGCGGCGCTGCAGGAGCGGAGGAGCTGGATGCAGGAGTGGACGTCGAGGGCCATCACAGCAGCTCTAAGGAAGAAGAGCGCCGCCGCCAGATATCCACGGCGCAGAGGCCACTCCCCACCCCAGTGCAATTTGGTTACCGCGGCGGCGTCTAGGCGATCGGCGTCGAGCGGACGAGCACGACCCAGAGATTGAGAGAAGACGACGATGGGAGGGAGGGAACAACGCTGAATCGATGATGTATTTGATGAACTGGTGGACCTGGATTAATTGGACTGGCCCAAATGCCCAATAGATAGCCGGCAGCTAACAGGCCCAGAGCCCCGAACATTAAAGCGTTTCTCGTTCTTCTCATTTGTGCCTGGGAGTTGCTGGCTGATTATTTTCAAATTCACCGGACCTAACTGATTATTTTTAAAATAACCGGCTATTTTCAAACACAACCAATGTACGAAAATGCAGCTATAATAACGTTGGACTACATAGCGAGCTATAGCAGTCGAGAAGAGCTCTCTACAAATTAAATAGCATAGCCCGCTATTTTGTACATTGGACATGACACAATAAAATCGAGTCACATGTAACAATTTGAAACATAAACTTCATCTCTAAAACAATATTTTGGGTATTGGTTAATTCAGATACAGATGTATACCCAAAATTTTTGAACTTATTTGGATTCAAACTTATTACTCAAAATAGTAATCTGAATATTGGATTACTGGTAATGCAGATTCAAGTTAGGGGAATATGGCTTCGGGAAATTATGCCCACTAATAATGAAATTTGAATTACTATACTCCCTTCATCCTCTTTGATAGTCCTATTTCACCTTGACACAATGACCAAGGAGAACGAGCTTGCTTATCAACTAATTAATGCGCAACACAGACTTTTTAGTTGGCCCTCCTATAGTTTAACTAGGACCTCCTCGTTAATGGTGTTATTTATTGCTATGGTCCATACCAATAGCAAATAGGACTATATCATTTGTGAACATTTGAGTTTTTAAAGTAGGACTATCAAAAAGGGATGGATGAAGTATCCAACATTCAACTAGCATCGTGGCCGTTGAGCAATGAAATTCATAAGTTAACATTTTAATTGATGGATTCCAAATAAAAGGGTAAATTCGAATTCACAGCATTTGGAACCGCTAATTAATGTCCCACGCATAATTTTGTATCATAGCCTGATTTATACTTTAAAATTTTTAAATTGGGATTATTTGAGACAAAGAATCAAACTGTAGAGTTGGTTATGCTCAACCTTTTTCTTTTCAAATAAACGTTTAATGAATCCTAATTAAGCTCAAACATTTGAATGTCATGTTGATTAGTCAAACTGCCCAAGTGGATATTTTTTTAAAAAAAACTCATAACCGCCATCTACACTGAAATTGTTCCTTTTCCTTTTTTAATACCCATGGATTTAAAAAGCAGGGAAGGGAAAGGAAAGGGAGTACTTTCTTGTGAAAACAGCTAGCAGCAAGTTATAGCCTAGCTCCAGGCCTCCTGTAATCAATAAGACAACACGAGCAACTAACTATACGTTGCGGGGGTTGAGCACCGAACAATGATCGACCGGTGGGCCTTCTAGCCACAAGCCATTAGCTACGCAAGGTACACAAGCCGCGGTTTTGGATTCCCCAGCGCCAGCGGGTGTCTGGCTGCCGGTCCCTTGCGGCTTGCGTTGCTGTTCACGTAGTACCACCGAGTCAACAGATCCAGCCAGCTTTTCGCACGCACGTACGGGTCTTATCACACAGCCAGAGCCAGTTTGCTTGGCCGGGACAACGTCGACGTCGGCGACGAGCAGACGAACAAACACACTGAGCGCGATGTCTGAGCTAATCCTTACCCAGTTAGGGCAATAAAGCACGTCCTCGCAACTGAAAGACGAGCGCTAACAATGAATGCAGTGCACTAATGATTGTTGGTGAACCTTTAGGAATGCAATCACGAGACTGATAACATAGTAGTATAACTTCTAGCTGAAGCGACTTGTTGCATTGATATCTCATCAACTAACAACGAACGGCTCGACCATGCATGATCTCATCATCTCGCATGTTGTATTCGAGGAATGTGATCCTCATCTTCTTCTTCTCCTGATGCCTCTTGGTGGCTGCTCGGGCATGTGCGCTTGCTGGGTGCATTTATTGAGGTGCGCGACTTATATGCAAGCACAGTAGCTCACACTCAACCCTCTCCCCCTACCCAACAAAACCCCTTCTCCGATCCGTGCAATGCAAAGTTTTCTGCATGTTGAATGTGAGCGAGATATCATCTAAAGCTATGCCGCATTCAAAACGGCAATGAGATCGAACCACTATATTCCTCCTCCATGTCCTACTACGCGCCTGGTTTTAGTCAGCGTGATCTTTCCATTTCGATCCTGCCATCTTTGACCATTTCCTTACGCTACAGGTTTTCACTGCTAGTGCCAGAGAATAGAGATGCATCTGCGTTAATTAACTCGTCGCTTGTATGATGAACTGATGGAGATAGCACTTAAATTCGCTCTGTGTTGCTTGGTGGCAACGCATGGCGTTTTAGGGCCTGTTCGTTGACAACACGCTAGCTAAGCGATCAGCTCCATGTAGTGCCTGAATTTCTTTTTTTTTTTTTAAAAAAAAGAGCTCCATGTAGTGCCTCAGCAGCAGCACGTATTTATGAAAAACTCAGAAAGGTTTCGTAGGTGTCGCGGAGAGTTGGTTTCAGGCATATCGGAATGGAAAAGTTTTGGCATGTAATGCATCAAGCCCAATGATGCAATGCAAGAGCCAAGAAAATGCCATACAAATCCGATGTTTGGTAATAATACACCAAGGGGGTTTCCTAAAAAATTAATACACCAAGGGATTCTTTTATTTTATTTTACTCTAATGAAGTATGTCACTATCTGCAGTTACAGGGGCTTTAATACAGAGAGCAGTGCACCGAAGCACAAGGTAACATAAGTTATGCCAATAAATCTACGGAAAAGTCCGGCTTACACCTTTTATCTGTCGTAAAAGTTTGATTTTCAACCCATAACTATAAAATCAGACATGAAGAACCATCCAACTAACAAAACCGGATAAATTTAGTTCTTTAGGTGGTTTTCTATTTTACAAAAATAAAAAATATTGTTCAAACTTAAAAAATCATAAATAATTCATTTGAATCAACAAATTATAAACCTGGTGTCAAAAGATCTTTTAGAAATGTAACCTCCTATTAGTATACTATTAAACACTATTTGGCTATTATTTGGTAATGTTTCTATCGTTTTATTATTTTTACTAAAAACACTAGGAATAGAAGAAACAAATAATATATATGCAATAGTTTCAAATGGTGCACCAACATATAGGTTACATTTTAAGATTTTTTTGGCATCGGTTTCATATTTTCTTATTTAAGATAAATTAGTTATGATTTTTTTAATATTTGCTTGGCTTTGATATTTGGATGAGTCTCGTGTAAGTACACAAGTCTTTACACTGCTATATTATCCAACAGCCAAAAAAAAACTTTTCTCGGATTTAACCCCTATATTCAACATTATTTCCTTAGGTTATTCATTACGTCACCTTTGCTTTTCTTTTACAAATCCAGGTAAGTTCTATATACTATTTCTGCATAGCAACATAATTATAATGTCGTGAACAAATCTAACTGACATTCTGCGTGCTTTCAACAACAAGGGTGTGGCAGATGGTGTCATGCATTATTACGGGGCTGAATGTCTATGTGACTGCACCCTTCCTGCCTATAAATAAATAACACGCGCTCTGCCATTGCACCGCACTGCGCTCGCTCCGGGCTGCGCCCAAACCAGAATTTAGACGCGCGGCGAGTGGTGACGCCACCTACACTTTCACCGCGACGTCACCATGGCTCCGGCAGCTTCCGGTGAGCATAGGCGCGGCGCCTCGCGGTCTCTCCGCCCTCGCCGCGGCGTGCTGGTCTTGGCCGTCCTCACGCTGCTGGCGGCGACCGCCACGGTGGCCGGCGCGCAGCTTTCGTCGGAGGACTACTACGACGCGTCCTGCCCCGCCGCCCTCCTCACCATCAGGTCCGCCGTGGCGACGGCGGTGCTGATCGACCGCCGGATGGGGGCCTCCCTCCTCCGGCTCCACTTCCACGACTGCTTCGTGCAGGCAAGCTAGCCATCATCTTGTCGGTCGTCCTTCTATGAATCTTGAAGTAGACTAGCTGAGAGTGACCTGACCGTGGATGATCGACGACGTGTATGCTGTTGTGTGTACATGCATAGGGTTGCGACGCGTCGGTGCTGCTGGACGACACGGCGAGCTTCACGGGCGAGAAGGGGGCGGGGCCGAACGCGGGGTCGCTGCGCGGCTTCGACGTGATCGACAACATCAAGATGCTGCTGGAGTTGATGTGCCCGCAGACCGTCTCCTGCGCCGACATCCTCGCCGTCGCCGCCCGTGACTCCGTTGCACAAGTAAGCCAGCCCTCGATCGACCACGCATATATACCATAGGCATCGATGATCTATAGTCACTAGTCATTGAGGATAGCTTGATAAACTCGATTGCAAATCTCTGAAAATTTAATTAGTAGAGAAAAATAAAAGAAAGCCTGATGTTATTGTACGTGATCTTTATGGTGCAGCTGGGAGGCCCATCCTGGACGGTTCCCCTGGGCAGGAGGGACGCGACCACGGCGAGCGCGTCCCTGGCCAACAGTGACCTCCCCGGACCTACCTCCAACCTCAACGGCCTCCTCAACTCTTTCTCCAACAAAGGATTCACCACCACCGACATGGTCGCCCTGTCAGGTACTGTACTCTTCGAGATTGGGATCGGGCCTCTTTTTTCCTGTATCATGCAACGCACAATATAGATTCGCAGTAGAGCCAGGCATGTTAAGATGGCACGTCCCATCTTAGATCTTGCTCACACTGACATGGAAGCAGATCATATCTACAGCTAGCGAGCTAGAGCACATGGCATGTCTCGGTTAGAAAAAAAAACTTAGAAGTGCAGAGGCAAATGAAATCGACATGGCATCGAACACTACTCGATCCAGGCAGTGCGACCAAATGGGCACCCCTGTCGTCAAGTAGCTATCAAGATTCTCAGTAATTAATCCACAGAACACTACTCGATCTAATGATGATCATATTAAGCTCTCAACTACATACCGCAACGGTGACATTATTTTCTTTCCTTGGTAACCTTTTTGTCTTCTTCTCGACTACTCCACTTGATGAGTCTGCACATCACATGATACACGTAGCATAAATACATCGTACCAACGAAAACAAGATACACTAGTACTTAGCCATGCATACACATACATCCATGATGCATCATTGTTCGTCTGCATGCGCCGATCAATTCAACAAGCCGATCGATGACGTACTGGTGTCCCTGTTCTACTCACACCAACCACCTGCTTTTTTGCTTTCCTCGCAACCTGACGTGACAAACATTTGGACGAGTCCGCGTCACCTACCTGGCTCTATAAAGCTCTATAGCCACGTCCGCCTGTGTGTGTGTGCATGATCACCTCGATCACGCGATGACCTCCCAACTACCATCTCTCCTTGCTTCCACCACGCAATCATTCATGCATGCTGCAGCAAGCAAAGCTTTCGGCTTTCCCATCTCCATGATTGCCTCTCTACTCACACCACGCGCGTTTTCACTGAATTCTTCATATATATGTATATATGCAACTATGCATATGCAGGAGCCCACACCGTGGGGCGGGCGCAGTGCCGGAACTGCCGTGCCCGGATCTACAACGACACCGACATCGACGCCTCCTTTGCGGCGTCGCTGCGGGGCAGCTGCCCGGCGCAGGGCGGCGACGGCGCGCTCGAGCCGCTCGACGAGTCATCGCCGGACGACTTCGACAACACCTACTTCGGCAACCTGGTCGCGTGGCGCGGCCTGTTGCACTCCGACCAGGCGCTCTTCTCCGGCGGCGGCGGCGGCGGCGGCGCGACGGACGGGCTCGTGAGGGCCTACGCGTCGAGCGCCGACCGGTGGGGCAGCGACTTCGCGGCGGCGATGGTCAAGATGGCCAGCATCAGCCCGCTCACCGGCACCAACGGCGAGATCAGGGTCAACTGCCGGAGAGTGAATTGAGTGTGGTCAGTGGAGTGCCGCCTCTCTCGATCGCAATCGCATTGATTGCGAGTGGAGGTGGAATGGTGTGTACATTGTGCAAAGAAACAAAGAATTGGGAAGGTGGAGGATACGCCTCGGACCTCATATGTATACCACTATTGTTTATTAATTAATTAATTATTTTATTACAATACATATACTACATATTTTGCCCTACTCTGGTCATCATTTTTTAGTAGCATTTTTTATTCACTACGCTCGCATAACTAACGAGCATCATCAAATGAACCGTAGCCGCATACTAGTTGATACGGTGGGCTCAATTCTACCATAATATAGAACACAAATAGGTCGTAAGAGGGAGGGGGTTTGATCAAGTCATCAAGCCCATCTCTGTGGTAGGCTGGTAGCCTCCCATGTTGAAATGTAAGATACATGGCGCTTGGCCTTCTTGTTCTCATCAAATGTAAGATACCATAACTGCAGCTCAACCCTTTTTTTTTTAAAAAAAAACATTGCAAGTGGCAACTGCCTCTCTCCATTTTTGTCCTCCGAGCAAGGAAGGCCTTGCTCGGTCCACCGAGCTGTCGCTGCGAGCGAGTTGGGTTGAGAACAAGGCCCAAACGGCTGCAAACAACAATACAACACCCCCAAAGTTAAAACGCTTTGTTCCAAAAAAAAAATGTTAAAACGCAGACCCAAAAATCAGAGCACAAATCTCAAGGAATATCAGATGGACAGAAAATTGACTAAAATCTGTTTTTTCTTATTACCAAATAGGCACAATCTGTGAAGTAACTCAAATGGCTAATCCAAGTCACATATACTTTAGCCAAAAAAAGTGGAAAAACTTCAGGATTATTATCTTCCATTTGGTCTAAATCCATGCATAGGCCATTTACCTTGAAATATTCAGGTATCATAGTTGGACAGAGGAACCGGATGTTTCCACACTCAACAGAGTACTTACATTCGTGAGCCCAATTTACAGTTTTTCCCCAATGATCAGGCAGCAACTAACTCTAGGCAAGAAGGGAGCCAACCATGACAGTAACAGCTTCTCCTCGAATTTGGACTCTCTGAGCTTCCTCGTCCCAATGCAGATACAGCGTTCCGCTCCTTGGGGAGGCCTTTCAAGTGACAACACACAAAAAAGATGTGTACATATTATTGTAAGTTCCAATCTGAAGGATGATATCAATGGATCAACTACTTTAAAGGCTTGTCCTCAATACCATGAAGGCTGTCATGTTTTGTTTCCCCAGCTTCTTGCCCCAGTAAGGAGCCAAGGAACAGTGTACGCTAGCACAAACTGGATCCTGACCAAGAAAAATGGAGAAAACAGGACATCAGGGAAAAAAAATGAGGTTGTAGCTTGTCATTAAAGATTTAGGCTTTTTATCCAAAGCAGATAGGCTTCTTCGATGGTGAGTTCATTCCCAAGAGGGGAGATAAAATGAGATTGTAGCTTGTCATTAAAGATTTAGCTCTTAAAATGATTTTGATATAATCATGAAGGGGCCAGTTGGCAAGAACCAGTGAGTGCGGGATTCCTAACTCAAACGTTCATTTTGATGAGGGTTACAGAATTGTTACAAACTAAGATACTACATCCTGAATAACAGTTTGACAAAAGAAAATCCCTGAATAATAATATTAGCATGATGGAGCACATGTTTATACTCCATTATTACCTCATTTATTCCATATTTTGGGCTGAAGAAACGAGTGACAAAATCACAACTCGATCCTTCACGAGCTGGGCCTGTGATGGCAACACCTCTTCCAGGAAACTGGACTAGCTCAGCGGTATTAGGACTGACATTATCAACTTCGTCACATGAACTGACTTCCACCTGGAATGTGAAATTTATTTTTTTCAATATACTCAATCATATCATAGTATTTCAAAAAGACAAAAGAGAGCAACAAAAGATTAAAGAAGCAGAATTTACTATGAGAGTTTGCAGTCGAAACAAGATGTTCGATTATGAAATGAAATGAAGGTTGAATTACTGTGAAGGATGAGAGAAATTACAATGAGGTCAGTAAAGGCAGAGACAGTTTGCAGCTCATTGATGACTGAAGCACCATTCAAAGTCTGAGGGATTGATACCATCTCTGCAGAATTGCATTTTGCAACCGGGATAACAGGAAAATCCAATTCTATCATGAATTTTGAGCAGGTATTCTGTGCAGAAGGACATGCATCTTTCGATGCAAAGACTTTCTTAGCTGTTAGACGTCCAGATTTTGCCACGAACTCTATAGCATCAGACTCCACAAGGCCAGATGCTATCAAGTAGTGTGCAGCAGCTAATGTTCCATGCCCACAGAGTTCACTCTGCACAATTAACAAAGTAAAGTAAGTCTTCTCCAAATTGCTTGGGATAAAGATTAAATTTATAAAAGAAGGCTCTCCCCGTATGGAAGTATCAGAAGCAAATTCCTTTTGATGAAATATGAATAGGATTCCGGATTACAGGAGATTGCAGCTTATTATGTTAGTCTCACATGCTGTTGTCTGAACTATGAAGGCCTGAAGGGTATACATAATCAGAGAGAAAAGTTCTTTCCAACATACGAAGACTAAGGGGATATCAAAAGTCACAAGGCAAACAGAATGATCAGAGAGAGAATTAGCAGGTTCTGAAGCTAAGGATGTGGAAGATTTGTGACGTAAACAATCACCTCACGAACCGGAGTGAACCAGCGGATACGGAACTGGGCAGTGACAGCCGCAGCAGCGCCGGCGCCGGAGGAAGCGGAACGGGTCAAGAACGCGGTGATGGGGGTGTTGAACTCTGCCGCCACCGCCTGCAGCCACCGCTCGTCCAGAGGCTCTCCTCCGTCGCCAGCGTCATCCTCCAGGAGGCAGACGGCCGCGGAGTTGCCCTTGAACGGCGCATCTGTGAACGCATCAACCTGCACAGATCAAAATGTTGACGGAACAGTCGAACAGAACGAACTGGTAAAAACTTAGTACGGCCGTAGCAAGGTTGACTTACCACAACGTATCTGAAGGCTCTCTTGGGCATCTCGTCGAGCACCTGGAGTGCGGATGCGGAGGCGCTGAGTTGGAGCTGAAGAAGTGACAGGCAGTAGGCGGCTACCTAATCGATTCCTCAGTCAGTATCACCACTACGCTACTTCCTTTGGCTAATGGCTTCACCCGCGTTTCATTAAACATTTTTTTTGAAAAGTTTGCTTCGTTGACCTAGCACGCCAAGCTCTAGCTCTCCAAGTTTACGTTATTACGTTACGACGAGTGCATCCGAAGTAGGTACCCTGTCAGAGCTGCTTGGCTTGGATGGCCCAACAGTTCTGCAGGGAATTGCCCGCCACTTCCAAAACTTGATCCGGCTGATTGTTTTTCTTTTCTTTTCCCAGAGAACACGCCGTGCCTGAAGCCCTGAAGATGGCTCCGTGCGGGAACAAGCTTGCGAACGTGGGGCAGTTGTTCATGGGCCACCGTAACCGCAAAGATCTTTCTGATGGGTATGGGCCGTGCCTTGCTCTGCTATAAAGTTCTCCTCAATTTTGTTGTAGCCGTTCCTCTAAAAAACTGTAGCCCAATCCCACCACATCCTACTACTGATTTTTTTTTCAGCCCATGAGGGTGTCTCCTGAATGTATATAGGAGCACCAATTAGGTCATTTTATTTTTCAGCTCATGAGGAGGATGTCTCCTGAATTTATTTCCCGGGGACCTTGCCTTCCAAATCTAGGCGGAGAGTAGCACACTGGCAATAGGCCCTTCATCCCTCTCAGAAAATACGCTTCTCGGGACATATGTTTTTCTGAAGCTAAAGTATGAACACACCCGAGCCCAATAGGTATTTTATGTCGTCTTCTCTTACTCTATACTACACAACTTTAATACTCTAAAATCTTTAAAATATATACTACACAACTTTTATAATCTTAATAAACGATAGCTTATTTGTTGAACTGTTTTGTTACATTACTGTAATATTTTCTTTTTATCAGCACATATTTTGTACAACCAAATATCATTTAAAAAATCAAAACCTTGTCAAGTGGAATAAGTTTGGTATATTCTTGGAACATGTTCTTTCTCCGTTTGAAATAAATTGATTTTTTACGCATGGTAATATTTTCATGATGCCTTATTGTTGATAGAAGCCTTGACAAGTTTTTTTTTAAAAAAAAACGACCGGAGATGTGCCAAGATTGTTGCCATGTTGGTGGTTTGCCATGCTTAATTAGGGCATGTATAGTGGCACCTGCAGCTGTTATCACGGTTCCATCATTTATCGACAATATAATAGATAAACCTTCTTTAAGTTGATTACAACTTAAAAGATTAGAGTAGCTCCGCTGATAAGATTTTTTGTGTTGAGATATGTCCACTCGGGTACAAGTGTTTGATTCGGCACCATTGTACACATATTTTAGATTGATCTCAGAATTTAACTGTCGCTAGATCTGTTGGTTCAGTCTCTTGAAGGCATCCATATGCAGGGAACTTGGGATATGATTGTACGTGTATTCAGAGAAATAAGTCTACATGCATGTTCGTAAGCATTTGCGGCTGTATTGCATTTTGAAAAATAAATGTTTAATTGTAACAAGTATTGTACTAAAAATAGGGTGTACTGCATTTTGAAAAATAAATGTTCAATTGTAACAAGTATTGTACTGCGTTTTGAAAAATAAATGTTTAATTGTAGCAAGTACGTAATATGTCTATCACAATTGCCACCCTATTGGCAGTATATGTAGAGCAATGAGATCGGATGCCGGGACGGCGTAGTTGGGGAAAGTCCTCGTCGTGGTGTCACTTGAAAGATGGAATCCGGCCAGTGATCAACGATGTCCTTCTCGATGGTCTTTGAGCTCATGGATAACGCATATATATCCGTCAAATAAGCTGGATCCGGCGGCGGCGTTGCACATTATCCACTCTGATTCCACACTGGAAGAAAAGGAGAGAGAGCGAGAGACAGTGACACGAAGAAAGAAAAGGGCAACAAGCACCATGCATGTACCAAAGATTAATTTTGTTAACATATGTATTTGTTTCGGACACGGCCGGTAAGCGTGATGGCTCCGCGCGTAGCACGAGACAAACACATGATGATGGCGAAGTGCACATACTAGATCGTAGCCGAGGGCCCCTTGCTTGGATTGAAAGGCAAGGAAAGGGAGAACGGCTATACTACTAGTACTAGTTGCTGCTAGCGATGGCCGCGAGGGGGAGGAGAGTGGAGAGAGCGCCGATGCGCCATAGGGCATGTAGGCTACGGACAGAATGTAGCCAATTCCTGGATGCCCGCATAAATCCGCTTTGGAGATTCTCTTCATGATTGGAACGTCGAGCCGCTCGCTTTTACTCTACTTTTTTTGTTGCTCGCGGAGGGAAATGGACCCGTGTAAAAATATACTACCACTACACGCTCGGTGGTGCGTGCGTGGGCCTGCCCTTTTTTGGTGCCGAGTGGAATCGTCGTGAAAGCAATGCTTGGTGTGGAGACCCTATCTATCTTGTTGTGCTTGTGCCTAGTACAATTCATATTTGTAGCCGGTATATGCATGACCGGGACAAGTCGCGCACTCGTGCTCGTCGCACGCGGCAGAACTGAGCTGAACCCGTCGATCCAATCAACGCGACAGGCGACACGAGGACGAGCGTGCGTGCGTGCGTGCATTATACTAGTGCGTGTACCGGCCACCGGTCAAACTGTCAAAGGACGCGCTACGACTACACGAGGCGGCAGCATAAGCGGTGCACGACAAGCACAGCAGAAGCAGGGCCGAGCCGAGCTGCTGCGGCAGAGCGCAACATCCCCAATTCCCCAGCCAGCGGCCGTGTCTTTTCTCTAGTCCGCAGCGCGCGCGGCCGGCCGGCTCGGCAGCCGCCTGCCTGCACCGAACGAGACAAAGCGCAGGCCGCGCCACGGCCAGCCAACCTCGGAGCCAGCGCGCCCGTATGGTATGGGGATGGATTGGGTGGCGATGCCGATGGAAACCGATGTGATGATGGCCGGGCCGGGCCGGGCCGGGCTTGACCGTCTCCGGGGAACGCCCCCCCCCCCCCCCCCCCCCCCCGCGTCGCGTGCGCGCGGTGCCACAGCTTTTGTCGCGCGCGGCCGCTGGTGGACTTCGCTTTCTTTCTGCTCTGCTGCTCCCTTCGGCGTCGGATTGGGCTCCTCCGCTCCTGCTCCCTGCTCTCGTGCCGTGCCGTGCTGTGGGAGTGTGGGTTGCGATGCTTACCTCTTGTTCGCTAGCTCGCCTTGCTCGTTGTCCGGGAGGCGAGGAGCCATCAGCAGCCAGCACAGAGCCAAGGCATGGGAATATTTCTCTGCGCTCTCCCACCTCAGCCGCTCGACGCCTGCGTTCGTGCCGGCCCCTGCCTAGCCTAAGGCCTGCGCGGCCTGCCTGTGTTGTTTGTGCTGCCATATTCGTGCTCCACCGTGTATGTACCAAAAGGTTGATCGTACCTTTGCTCGGCCGTGTACGGGGACGAACGACGATGATAGATGCTCCTGCAGGATTTTGTAGACGAGGGTCGGGGAGCAAGGGAATGGTGGGAATTTTCTGCCAATAATTTCGTAAGGAGTTGAATACAAAGGATATCTGAAACGTCCACTAGATACTGTGGTCTTCTTCTTTTACACCAGTACTACGTATACGTCCCGGGCCTCTATGGGCTATGGCTCTATCTATGCATGTGACCAAAGCCGCCTAAAATCTCTATCTAAGTGAAAGATTATATATTTAATTTATCCCATTTCCTCGCTCCAACATTAGTTGGAGCAAATAAAACAATAGTGGCACTTTGAAGGATTTGAATGGTAAAGATAAATTCCCATAAAGCCATTTGGGTCGTAGGAATAATAGAGTTAAATAATATAATATAATAAAATTTCTATGTGGTGCCCCATTCCACTCTTGGCATTTGGGGGATTTCTTGCTGCACATACAACCATTTTCTTTTTTATGTCATAGCCATTTATGTTTTAACATATGCCGACGGGTTAATTGATGGTCTATATATTGATGCAGAAGGGGTATATATAGCCATTGTTTTTACGGAGAGGATTTGTACTGTGTGCACCAATCCTTTGCTTTGTTTGTACTTTGCATTATCGCTAAAATTCTATTGTATTGCATATTTTTGAATTTCCAATCACTTGTTTTGCACTTGCATTCCCAACTTGTTCCTATGTTTTGGTTATTATTGCTACATTTTCTCATACATACGAAATAAGCCCAAAATATAATGGTTAGTACCCTAATTTCACAGTGCCTGCCTGCCGGGAAACCATCTATTCTAGAGATTAAGGGCTTGATTTACCTACAAACTTGTATACAAATGTATAAACTCTTCAACTTTGCAAATAAGAGCGAGGATTCATAGCTGACACGATATGTTGTAGAATTATTAGCCTTTTTTGTATCATAAACTTGCAAAATTCCACTTATTTGAAATTATACTTTATCTGAAACTTTGTGCCAAAAAGGCCTGGCATGTCTTCTCCTACGTCCATGTTCTACCATTTGGCAATTAAATAAAATGGAAAACTAGCACACCAAAATTTCCAACTGGCAATTACGTGCAGTTCTTAACTTAAAAAAAAATTACATGCAGTTCTCACATTATGTTTGAAGGATAGTTTCCTTTTCTTACATTACATACAGTGATTTCTAATTCTTGCTTGCATGTAAAATAGCGCTGATGACAAAGTGTGAATTGGCAGGTTGTTACCTAAACAAGCAGGTTTGGGAAGGTAACTGCAGGCGGATACAACATTTGACCCATGCCTGCTCTGCTCAAAGGAACGTTCTGGTTGGCCAAACCCTGTCTGTGGCTTTCACCTCTGTTTCGCTTCATCAGATGTTCATAATTATTAATACAGCACTGTAATTTTTCCGGTGACAGCTTTAATCATGCTTGCGACTGGTATATTCTGCACAAGCGCGATAACGGCGCTTGAATAAAAGACAGTGCTGGTCCAAGAGAATTCTCAAATGCATCCACTCGTCGGTTTCCGCATCCGCCTGCCGCGCACAATCCTACTGTCAAGCTGTGTCCGCTTTAGCTTTTTCACCAAAGCCAGGATTTGCGAACAAAAGGCTGAGGCGCTCCACCTCAGCCGGTAAAAAGGGCAATGCAATGCAAGAACAACCCTCAAAAAACAACAGCATGCCCACACTCTCACACACACACATAGTACGCTTTCTTCCTCCCTTCATCGATCGCGTAAAAAGCATTGCGAGCAAGGAGGATACTATAGATTACAGGCTGATGGGGGCTCAAATTTCACCTTATCTGACAGCACGAGCAATAGTAAAAGAAGTAGTGGTAGTGGGCCTAGTGGTGGCCATGCAACCCTTTTGCAGGTTATAACCCACGTCCTTGTGTTTGTGTGTAGGAGTAGGAGCGAGCAACCCCGGCCAGCACCCGGCAGCTAGCCATCTTGAACACTCACTCTCCCCACAACCACAAACCGTTGGATCCTGGTGGTGCGTGGTGGTGCCGGTGGTCGATCGATCTAGATGGATACGCTGTTTCGATTGGTTAGCCTCCACCAGCATCACCAACAACAACAGGTGACCGCGTCTTCCTCGCCGGACCATCACCACCAGTCCCCCTACGCCTACAGCTCCCGCTCCACCTCCACCGGCTCCCGCTCCTCGCCCTCCCACCACACCCACAACCACCACTACTACTCCCACTACAACAACAGCAGCAACAGCACCGGCAGCTACTACTACTACTACCACGACCCCGCCGGCGCCGGAGCCGGAGCCGGAGCCGGAGCCGGAACCGGAACCGGCGGCGCGTACTACTACGACCACCAACCACACCCGGCGCCGTACCAAGAAGAATGCGGCAACGACCACTCCGGCGCCTACTACATGGATGAAGACTTCTCCTCCTCGTCATCCTCCCGCCACTACCACCACTACCACCACCCGCCGCCTTCGCAGCCACCCTCTTCGTCGCCGGCGCCCACTCCGCCGCGTCCCCCGTCCACCTCGTCCGCCGGCGTGGGCCATGGCGCCAGCGGCGGCCTGTTCGAGGCCGCTGACTTCTCGTTCCCTCAGGTCGACATCGACCTCGACTTCACCTCCTCCTCCCCGGCGCCGTCGTCCTCCGGCGCCGCCGCGGGGGGCGCCTCGTCCTCGTCGGGCGGTGGCGGCGCCGCCGGGAGGTGGGCGGCGCAGCTGCTGCTGGAGTGCGCGCGCGCCGTGGCGTCCCACGACAGCCAGCGGGTGCAGCAGCTCATGTGGATGCTCAACGAGCTGGCCTCCCCGTACGGCGACGTGGACCAGAAGCTGGCCTACTACTTCCTCCAGGGCCTCTTCGCCCGCCTCACCTCCTCGGGAGCCCGCACGCTGCGCACCCTCGCCGCCGCCTCCGATCGCAACACCTCCTTCGAGTCCACCCGCCGCGTCGCGCTCAAGTTCCAGGAGCTGAGCCCCTGGACCCCCTTCGGCCACGTCGCCGCCAACGGCGCCATCCTCGAGGCCTTCCTCGACGCCTCGTCGGCGGCGAGCTCGTCGTCGTCGTCGACGCCGCGGCTGCACATCCTGGACCTGAGCAACACGTTCTGCACGCAGTGGCCGACGCTGCTCGAGGCGCTCGCCACGCGCTCGTCCGACGACACGCCGCACCTGTCCATCACCACCGTCGTGCCCACCGCCACCCCCGCCGCGCAGCGCGTCATGCGCGAGATCGCGCAGCGCCTCGAGAAGTTCGCGCGACTCATGGGCGTACCCTTCGCCTTCCGCGCCGTCCACCACGCCGGCGACCTCGCCGACCTCGACCTCGACGCCCTCGACCTCCTCCACCGCGACGGGACCACTACCGCGCTCGCGATCAACTGCGTCAACGCGCTGCGCGGGGTCGCCCCAGCCGGCGGCGGTGGCGCGCGGCGGCGCGACGCGTTCGTGGCGTCGCTCCGGCGGCTCGACCCGCGCGTGGTCACCGTCGTCGAGGAGGACGCCGACCTCGTGGCGGCGTCGGAGTCTTCCGACACGTCATCATCCGTGGGGGAAGCACCAGCCGACATGACGGAGGAGGCGGCGTTCATGAAGGTGTTCAGCGAGGGGCTCAGGTTCTTCTCGGCGTACATGGACTCGCTGGAGGAGAGCTTCCCCAAGGCGAGCAACGAGAGGCTCGCGCTGGAGAGGGCGGCGGGGCGCGCCATTGTTGACCTCGTGTCGTGCCCGGCGTCGGAGTCGGCGGAGAGGAGGGAGACGGGGGCGTCGTGGGCGCGGCGGATGAGGTCGGCCGGGTTCTCGCCGGTGGCGTTCAGCGACGACGTCGCCGACGACGTACGGTCGTTGCTGCGGAGGTATCGGGAGGGGTGGAGCTTGCGAGAGCCAGGCTCCGACGACGCGGGGGTGTTCCTCGCGTGGAAGGAGCAGCCAGTCGTCTGGACAAGCGCGTGGAGGCCATGAGAGAGATCGATCGATGGATCGTGGTCGCCGGCAGATTAAACAAGACGTGCCATGATCAAAGCTAGCGTAGTGCATGCATTGCTTCGATTCATCGATCAAGTGAGTGAGTGGCAACACGACGTACGGCAATGCAAGCAGGTAGCGTGCAGTTTCTTTTCCTCACTTAATTGTTGGATCTTAGGAGCACGTGTTTACCAATTCACTAGCTTATTAGGGTTTCCGAGCGGCGTAAGTATGTAGGGAGAAGCTAAAGATCAGATGGTTAGCTCTTTTTTTGTTTTTTCCAGAAATTTGGGAGGAATTTATTATGACATTTGTTGAAGTTTCATGCGCATTATTTGATATGGCCCTAGCTAGCTAGGGAATGATTGTTGGATTGGATGTGGTTTTTGTCCTTCCATTGCATTTTGGCAGCCAATTAGCGTGCTGCTTCGTCGTTTATTTTGCTTCTCACATTTGATCTTTTACGGCCGGTTAATATGCATGGACGCGTCAGTCGTGCATGATTCTCGTCATGCCATCCGTTTGGACTCATCTGAACAACCCGTAGTTTGTCGCCTTGATCTGATGTAGTGTTTGGCTGGTGAGATGCTGCTTGCTGAGTCTAGACAAGATTTGCATGGGAAGGACGACCAATTGCACGGGCGCGCTACTACTAGTTTTCAAACCTAGTATATCTCACAGAAACTAGGTAAAATTTAAGTACCATTGACGACTATATTTTGAACATGTATTAGTTTGTTCATTGTTAATACAACATTTCTCCCAGCATTATATTCCCTTTTTCTATAAAAGAAAGCATGAGACGATACATTCATACATTAGATCGGATAAGGTTGGGATAACATTGATCATAGTACAATTGGTTCACGTCAGCATCAGTTAATTCAAAGAGTATGTATCAATGTATTGAGTATGTATGGTGGACAGAAGGATACAAAATCACAAGGAAAAAAAAAGGCGTACAATGTTCTTGGAGAAAATTGACTATATGTGTAGGAATTGAGGTTGCCATTGACAAATGGCACCTGTGTATGGAAGGAACTGAAGTCTAATATAATGGTTCAGCTGCAACCAGCTGATAGTAACCTGCTGGTTATGTGTTTTGTTTGTGGTGTTGGATCTTGTAATTTTGTTCTGTATATAGTCAAGAATCTTTTTGAGTATATGGGCAATAAGTCTATATATACTGTGACGGCTGACATTGACCATAGGATATGTAAGTTAGTCTAGTTCATTGGCTCCTTTTATTTACTATAGATTGCGTACGTACAGCAAATAAAGAGTCGTTGAAGTGCACTCAAAATATTATAGATGACGCGCGTACCAGTAGCACGAAGCGCAGCACTACCAAATGAATGTACTAATGCAAAAAAAAAAATGCAATATAAATGAAGATGACAGATTCGGTCACGGTATATGATGCTATGAGCTACTCAGACTCAATACTAAGTTGCAATTTTTGTTGAACTTTCTATGCATGTCTTGTACTCGTACGTTGTTGGTAAGGATATTACAACAAGCACTAGATATCCCTTTCATAACAACTTTTGCATGCAATTATTTACAAGTGAATGGTGGTTTTATTAGTAATGTTTTGTACTTTTCTTTATATTAGTGGCTGATAGTTTATCCAGTATGGTTTGTATCTTTCCCCATAACAAGAACACCAGCAATGTCATTTGTCAATAAACTCATTTCTCATAGTACCTAGCCACATCAAATGAATATTCATTAATCATTAATCTTGTAACGACACTCAGATGGGGATCTCCCATCTATCATATGGTAAAAACACTAGCCAATAAAAGGGAACATCCCATATGCGAGTGCGAGGTACGAATACCCAGTGCATTCCCCAAACATGCAACAGACAAGGTGCAAGGTCCCATCCACAGTGGGACTACCTGATGGAACAAAAAGGCACTCCAATGTGTATATGCCGCAGCTAATAGAAAAAAAGCCCCAATAATGTGCAAGAAGTGATATGGGCATTTGGAAAGCTATATGCATGGTGGTGCCTTCCAGTGATGGATGGGCCATGCATGCCTGCAGCCACGGCAGAAAAAAAAGGGTGGGGTCGTTATCGCGTGGAGGACTGGCTGTGGCTGACTGAGGAGACGAGAGCGAGATCGAATCTTAGGATGACTGCCTCTGGAATCTAACGAGAGGAGGTGGTGCCACGGCATTCGTTTCTGTACCTTGGCTACTGCCCTCTCATGCATGCTCGCTCAAAGTCTTGAGCTCAAAGTGTGTGCTTGCGTGAGTGCCTTGCACTTCACTGCATGCCCACCCAGCCACCCTATCTAGTATCTCTACGTACCCAGGCTACATGCGCGCGTGCGGTGTGAGCCCACGCCAAAAATCTTTTCACCCGCGTTTCCTCGCGGCCGCCGAACCCTTTCACGATTTGATTCCGTTTTTGTGTACGCCCTTGAGGGTTTCTCTCTCCCATGGCTCTTATACTCTTGTCAAGATTTCACTACATACGCTAAAATTGAACATATAAATTCTTGGGCGGCTGAAATAAAATAATCACACAGTTTCCAGATGACTAGCACATCTTTTTCCTTTTATTCTTCTCAAAGATGCATGCGAGTTTAAAGTTGTACGGACGTACGTCAACTGTAGAGATGATGCCACACTGCCATGCATCGTGGCAATTTTGGATAAATCAGTGGGAGTTAGCCTACAATCTCACCTTTGAAATCATCGATGCATACATCGATGCATACAGAACCTTTAGTACTGGTTATATATTATATATTCAAAACAGAAAGTAAAAAGAGCAAGTTTACAACCACGGGAATCAAGAAACAAAGAAAGAAACGAAAAAGATCAAACAAGTACTGTTGATAACACAATCTTGTATGAATGTCGGTGACATATGAGTGTTTCTCTAGTAATGTTTGAAAGCCAATGGAGTACAACATAGCTCTGGAATTTGTTCACCCATAGCCATCCTTTCTTAAAAAAAAAACTAAGTGGGGATACAAACATGGGTCGCTTATCAATGTTTTCGTATAATCAATCACATTCAACTCCATAATTTTGAAAGGGAAAAGTCTATCGTCTATTTTTTAACCTCCAACACTACTAAAAAAAATATTTACTATGACTTTTAAAAATTAGTCTCGGAGGTGGACGGATCTGCGGTCCACCTCAGTTAATCGTGGCTAGGCCAGCGGCCCAGCAAATGCCTCGGTTAATAGATTAACCGAGTAACCGAGGCGGGCGGCAAGCAGCATAATCTGACTGCCTCCGTTTATTGGATATTAACCGAGGCTATTACTTTAAACCGATCGTCTCAGTTAATGCATATTAACAGAGACGATCGACCAACCGCCTCAGTAAATGTCTCGATTAACTGTGACCTTATCTCCCGAGGCAGTTGGTTTGCCCGCCTCAAAGAAGTCACTTTGGTTGTCTCAGAAAATGCCTTTTTTTAGTAGTGCAACTATCAAGTTTATCCGATTTTAACACCCGAACTGCAAACCAGCGCTTTTTGTTGAATGGGGTGGATTGTTTTATCGTGTTGGTGAAAATATATTTTATAGCGCTTGAATCGGGGTTGCTTCTCGCGCTGGGTAGCATTAGAGATATACGAATGTATCGCAGGTTTGTTCAGGTGGGCTAGAGCGCTTGGACTCCAGCTGGGACGAGCCGGGAGCGATTGGCGAGGGCATGTACGCATAGTAACAGGAGGTAGTGGGAACACCTTTTGAGAGAGAGAGAGAGAGAGATGCACGCACGCATGTATGACTTGGTTCTCTTCTTTTTCAACCCCAAGAATCAAGATGCACTTTGCTCAGGGTCTCTTTTAGGGCATGGGCTCATTTGCTGCTAGCCTTCGGGTCCCCCATCCACCTTGTTTGTGCATTGGCACTGTTTGTTTTCCTGCAGTGCGTGTGTGAGTCTGACCCACGCCATGCAGTGGATTGCTTTTGCAATTTGCAGTGATAGGGTGTGGCGGGGTAAAAATTCATTTATTATTCTTTTTGTCCAGAAAGAATGCTAGACTCAGCTCAGCTATTTTTTTTGATTTGACCAAATTTATACAAAACTTATTAACTTTTACACCTCTAAATATATAAGATATACAAATATATTTCATGATAACTTAATTATATCTACTCATTATCATAAATAATAGTTTTTTATATATTTAGTTAAAGCAGAGATAGATTGATCGTTGGAATGTGAGAATGACATTCTTTTTATAATGGAGCGAGGACATGCTACTTGAGTAACTTGACTCTATGACTAAATCATCACAAAACAACAAATGTCGCGCACATTTCTGCACACCCTGACATCAGAGAAGAATAGTGGAGTGAACGGGCAAGCTACACGTACCAAGGGTCCCATAACAACCATATTGTTCAATGTTCATCTAGCCAGCTGTTTAGCCTGTTTAATGCCCATTTTGGCATCCGATTGTTTAGAGTTTAGAAAGAGTGCCCATGCTTTTGTACAATGGTACGAATCCCCGGACGTTGCTCATCAATTAATTAAATGATAAATAAAGAGGGTTTATCTAAACCAGGTATTTTATAATAAGGTAAAACGTAAAAGTGTTAATGTATTTAATTAGTTTATTACTCTTCACAAATCATTCGGCGCGGCTGTGTAAAGTCGTCGCCCTAAAATTTTGCAGTTTTATATCTATATTTTCTTGCCCATAAACAATCACTATTTCTCCATCGATGCCTCCTTCCCCTGTGTCATCTCTGGCAACGACCCAGCCTCCGCCGCTAAAGGCCCTCCAATGGCCCATGAGAGGTGGGCGACTGGCAGCCACCACTCTCGGTCGGCGATGTCAACTATTGTGTGTGTCTCCCTCCTTCCTTCCCTCAGTCCTACGAACTTTCCCTTCTCCCTTTCTCCTTCTCCATCTCTTTCAACGACAGATTGACACTACTGATGGGCTGATCCGTGCATTGATTGGCTGTCTCCACGTGGATCTATAGTGTGGTGGTCCATTGTTGCTGTTGTGCATCTCTCAGCAGGTGAACGTTTCTCCGCATATCACTGACATAGTGCCATGGCCTGATACCAGGTGGTTCGGTGCCCTAGCTGCCACGCACGAAGGCGCCTCAGGAGGGCGGCGCCATGGTCCTATTGGTTGCGCGTGCCCTGGTGCCTCGTGTGGATGCTAGCTATGGTGGCTGTTGTTGCGGTGTGGCGGCGGTCACATCACATCCAGCAACATCTCGGCGACAACAAATGGTCCTTGAATTGTCAGCGAATTATGCTGACAACGTTCTCGAGGGGGTGTCCCGAGAGAAGGGTTTAGGGAGAAGTCGTCGAGAATCTAGAGCCGAAGGTGACAAGAGACGATTTAGACAGAGCCGAAGGTTAGAAGGGTTTAGGGAGAAGTCGTCGAGAATCTAGAGCCGAAGGTGACAAGAGACGATTTAGACAGAGTCGAAGGTGACAAGAGACGATTTAGACAGATTCGGGCCGCAATGTGCGTAATACCCTACGTCCTGTATGGTGTATCTTGTATTGATATGGTGTAAAGCGATGCTTTGAAGGGGGTCCCTACCTCCCCTTATATATGCCGGAGGGCAGGGTTACATGGAGACCGTATAGGACTAGGAGACTTTTACAAGTTAATCTCTAATTCCCTGATACAGTTTATCCAAACCGACTAGGACTAATCCTTGTCTTGTGCGTCAAGTCTTGTACGTGGGCCGGCCCACAGGGTGGTCTGCCAGGGTTGTTTAGTCCGTCAGGACTCTACACCCACAATATTAGACCCTGAGGCTTAGGATAAAGGTGCATAGTATTTTCTTTTTTGAGAAACCGGACTCTGTTTTATTCATATATGACTTGGTGATGCAAAAAAAAAAGGTTGAACAAGCCCAAGGCTGTGCTATTAAGTCGTCCCAAACAGGCTTTAAACATACCATGGCCCAGATTGCTTATGATATTCTGTCCAAGAGCTACATCAACAGTGATCCAAGAAACCAGCCTGACAGTCGTGAATTTACGGTGTGTTTAGTTTAGGAAAGATTCCAAAAAAACACTATAGATAAATAGTGTTCTGTGAGTGAGAGAGGTAAGATGAATAGTGAAAAGATGGATGAATAGTGTTTTTTGGGGGGAAATTTTTCCTACCATTGGCCTGTCTACGCTCCATGCTATCTGGAAAAAAGAGGAAATGACAGCTGCAGCGGCACGCTGATGCATAAGAAAGGGCTAGCTTGTTCGTCAGTTCAAAAAATCCAGGCATTTGAAGGGTAAGGGGGTAGATTTATTCCTAAACAAGTCATTTCGGGAATAAATCCACCCCAATCCACTTGGAATAAGTTAACCGAACAGATAACCTGTTAACCAGCAACAGCAGGATACAAAACGTTCACAAGGAAAGCACTGGCATTTACAGGCCTATGTATAGCAATATGATTGAAATTTGAACAGGCTGTGTTCCCCGAATAACCATCAGCGGCAATTTACAAACATGAAAAAATGATGTATGACGGATCACATTTGCACAAGCGCAAAAAAAGTAGGCTTGGTGACAAATCTTCACGAGGACTCAATCTGTTTGATCACCTATCTATATTCCTCTGGTCAGACTTCTCTTGTCCAGAATGTTTTGGGCTTTGAGCTATCTTGTCCTTCGACGAAGAAGCTGCCTCCACGGTGTCCGGCTCAGTCTCAGATAGTGACAGATGCGGGTCTCCTTCTTCGATAGGCAGTGTTCTCTTGGAGCCCGCAAGAGCAACGCCTAGAACAATATTATCTTCAAAAGCAGGCCTAGATTCTTTCTTCGGGTTAGCCATCGCCATGGAACCGTCTTGGCCTTCAGTGGCCTCCGGCTCATGTGTCTTCCCCTTACCAGTCTTAGAAGTTGACATAACAGGATCTGAAGTTGCTACTTGCGTAAAATTATCACTCTTGCCAATTTTCGCCCGAGCATCATCAGGTACTAGTTTTTTCTGTTCCTGCTTTTCTGTGTTGCTTAAACTAGCATTTTCAGGTGAAGCTGACTTGATCTCTGCCGAATCATTAGTCTTGACTTTCTGCTCCTCACGTGGTGCTACCGGCCGAGGTTTGGCCTTATCATCACTGATCCTTGCAGATGTATCAATCAGAAGTGGACGGCCCCGAACGCGACTATACATGTCCTCTCCAAAAGGAATGTTATCAAAGTCTGCATTGCCATATGATTTCTGAACTGTTCGAATTTGGGTAGCAAGCCTTGCTTTGTGATGGCCAACTATTCTAAGAAGATCCAACATAACAGTTTCCTGTGTAATTTGGAACATTGACAGATCGTATTAATTATTCTTTTAGTATGGAAATAGTAAATGCATTATGCATCCTAAAAATGAGTTGAAATATTTGGATTCAAATGCATGGCATGCTAAGTTTCTCCAATGAAATTCTGTCTAATAAAAAAAGGTACCCACTCTTGAATGCTTTGCCCATCTAAGAAGTCTCAAAGATATTGATGCACAATAGGTCCGAAGCAATCAGATAAGTTCACAGACCCTCTGAACTTATAATCAACGTCTCAAGATTCAAACATCAGGACATGCTAAGGTACCCATTCATTTATAGTTTTCTCTATTTTGCAAGAATTATGTAGTGCTGAATAGTTATATTTACTTTCATTTTTTTTGTCAACTTGACAACTGCTCAAAATAGTAGCATCATAGTTAGTCATGCAGGTTTGCTTGGGTTGACCCTACCCAATCCATAAGTAGTGTAATTACTCCGCATAGGGCTGACCCATTAAGTTTTCAACGCTATGGTAACTGGGTAAACAAAATTGATCCACCCATCTGCTTTGCTAACATGTTCACACCTTAAAGGTTGGACAGTAGATTTAAAACCTTACGTCCACACTTTAAATTTAGCCAAATTGACGGCATTTTGGTGGAGATGTCCACAAACTACTGCGTCCAGATCAGTGTGGTTAAATATAATGTCAGCCCCTGCTAAAAGCCAGTCCAAGAAAGTCCAGGAGGTCAAATCATGGAGCCTTGTGTTCACACCATAAGATTTTACCAGAATTGACTCAAGTTTATTGGAGATGACTCCGTATGGCAGGTACCTAATGTAGCTAGATCTATATGTGCCCCCACATAAAAAGCTGGATCCTAGAATTTAAACCTCACATTCACACTTTAAAACTTCAGCAAGATTAACTTAAATTTTCTGGAGATGACTTAGTATGACAACAAGCCACTTGGTGCAGAATAGATCATGTGGGGTCCACATCAAAAGGTGGACATTTGACTAAGAACTGTTAGTTACCTACTTTGGATAACCCATTGGTTTTTTAGTAAGCTAGTATTTTTGTGGGCCCAGCCCACAGTTCTTCTAGGTAGATGGACTGGACACAGATTGACCCAAAAGCGACCAACTCGCTTGGCTAACCATAATGGAAGGAAACTGTGAACTCCAAACATAAATACATAGTACTTCTGAAAATTCCAACATGGTGACACACTCGAATGGGCAAAACCGTAAAAATGTCTCTGTAAGCATTCCTATAGCCTGACTAATGATTTGAAGAATACAAGCTAGGAAATAATGGTCATTAGTTACTGAACAAGTTTGTTCAGAAGACACCAGAAGTTTACGCCTAAAGAACATATGCCTAGAGGCTGCCAGACGAATATGTAGCAATGGATGCCTAGAGGCTGCCAGACGAATATGTAGCAATGGAGAGGTATAGTACCTGGACATTGAGATACTCCTCAAAATGTGATGTCTTCACAAAACAGGATATGTAAATCTGCAAGAAATAAGAATCGCATCAAAATAAAATGAACTGAGTTGGTGGCCACTATGAAACTCGAAGCAATAGAATGGAAGATAAAGAGTCTCCGTGATATGACATTAGGATAAGCTAATCAGAGTAAGTGCACAAATAAATAAATGTGCATGGAACAAGGATAGTGACACCAGTTGCATGCAAGCAAGTGGACAATTTAACGGGAAACAGAAGGAAACCAAAAAGAAATACCAATAGGGTGGTGGTTTTACTGCCAGCATTCCACAAAGCAGGCCAACTTAAATATAAGAACAGGCTGCATTTCATGCTGACAATGCAAAATTTTCTCCGAAAAAGCTAAGGACCCGTTTGGACATGGGGAGATTTGGATCCAAATACTTTGGATTCAGTTTTAATATACACTCAAAACCAATTATTCCAGAGAAATCCCCCCTCATCTAATCTAAACAATCCCTAAGTAAGGCCAACGTATCATTTACCCATGTGGTTAAGGATAATTGCTCAATGTAAAGAATTACCATAAGTGCTTGATTTTTTGGATCAATTTTCTCAAAAAATACCCTCCTATGAAGCCTCTGTTGCTCTATATGCGGATTTTTCGCCAACACTTTCCTCATGTCTGCAACAATATTCTGCCAAATAAAAATAAAGCAAGGGTAAGATAAGAGTTTTAATACACTGTAAAAAAGGTTAAAACAGACGACGTGGATTATGTTAATAATTCATAGTGGCGCTTACCCCAATTTTTCCAGCATCCATGTGGCTGATAGCAAGATAGGTCTTAATACGCCAATGGGTCCTCTGAGTGTTATTCCTTAATATAGAAACTGTAAACTTATGATTAGGAATGTATATTGCTTCTCGATCATCACCTCTGATAATTGTTGGAGACCACCAACCAACATGCTGAAAAATTCACTTTAAGTCAGTGAAACGATTAAACAAAGCAATGGCCAGATCTTTTATGGGGATACAACTGATACTAGTACATACAAATTAACCTTTCATTTTTCAAAAATAATAAAAATAATGCTACAAATAATATTATAACTAGATGGTGCAGCTTTAGCCTATACAATACAAGAAACGTAACCAAATATTTCTTTAAATAATAGTTGAAACTTGAACAACGCATGATAAAACTGACCTCAACAATGCCAGAGAATTCAACACCATCTATCTTTGCATTGATCCATTCATTGACTACAAATGGGCGTGTGGCATTGATCATGACACTCGAGAGGAAGTTAGTGAAAATCTGCAACGAATCATAACAGCTATTAGCACCACAGAAGGCAGCACACAATAATCCAATCAACAACATGCTTAGTAGTACCTCACGACCAGCAAGTGTAAGCAATACTGTCCCAAAACCTCCAGCAGTTATCCACTTCTGGGTATTGAAACCCAGCAACTCCATGAAGAGAGAAACAGCAGCAATCCAAATACCAGTATAAAGAGCTTTCGTGATAAAATCAAAGCCCATCTGCCAGAAAAAAAATGTATTACTCCATATGTGATACGAATAGTACGGATCAGAAGATACATTAACTTTGCTAATTAATTCTAGATTGGTAAGGTTAAATACCACATGGGAGTATGGGACACTCAGAAATGTGTCAGATAGAGAATTAAGGGCTCCTACCAAGTACCAAGTAACTGCTGGGTGTCAAAATTATGTGCTTCAAATACAAAGTAAAAATTGAAAGTTGGAACCGCATTATTATTACAAAAAAGAATTGGAATGTCATCTCTCGGTGGATTTCACACTAACATATTAAAGCTTTGTTGGTTTGTTAAGATGCATCTTAAAATTTTTCGTGCACTGTGTCACATAAGAATGAGAGCCTACCATGGACCCTGCAGTCCTGTTAGTTCCCTGTGATGGCTCAAATCTCACAACACAAAGCAGTCAAAGTCGAGGCACTAAAGCCACTCATTAGGAAAGGTTCCTGCCAGTGGATTTTAGGGGAGGGTGGCCTAAGCCAAGTATTACAAATAGATTTTGAGGTGCTCCCACTCCTCAGGGTTCTTATGTGCTACCAACGTATGTTAGGACCCTTAAAAGTGCATCCAAAATTTCAACCAAACCATGAATGGATGAATCATGCAACTATCTATATGTGTAGGCAAAATGTAAGATTGGACAAAAATTTGCACGGGGAGAAAGAAGAAAACAGCATATGAATAGTTGCAGGTTGAGCTGTTCATCTCTGTATATCGTGTGTGTGAATGGTTCACATGGGGGGAGGGCCTTTATGAATATAGAGAAGCAAATGACAGACAAGAAAAAAAATATCTTACATTTCTTGTATCGTTGGGGTTACGCATGTCCACGAGAAACTTTTGTACCTGTTGAACCAAGCTAAAAGGAAGAAAATTACGTTAATATTGAAAAGGAAGAAAATGAAACACAATGAACCAACTCAATCAAACAGGACAAGAGGAAATAGAATATATACACATTTCAGATCAAACAAAGGTAGCAATCACTAATGCTAATCTGCAGATCTTTGATCTTTCAGCTGCAACAATACAAGAAAGACCATTGTAGTAACTAATATTTCAGTTATTTGATTCCATCTAGAAATGTTGCAAAGAGCAAAGAAAATAAACCCACTATCCTTGGCTATTTGCTAAATGAAAGCAATGTAGGTTGTGGTAAATATTAGATTGCGTATAATTGTGGGTTGTATTGCAGGAGCCCCATGGACTGTTTATATAGGAGTACATGGCTTGGAGAGCAAGTAGCTCCTAGAGATAAGGAAAGTTATTCCATCTAATACTAAACAATGTTGAAACTGTATATTAAGAGGCACATCACAACTTGCTTGATAATGGTACCAGACATGGAACTCACATATACCAGTACATCAGTTCTTGAATACATTTTGTACGCTTCTAAGTTCTAACATTCCCCAGTATAAATAAAAAACATCCAATACACTGCTATATTTGTGTAGCACAAATTGGAACTAACCTTCATATATTCTCATCAAGTAATCATCTTATTTTAAATATACACTGTCAATATTCTCATCTTTAAAGCAAATATCCTATTGCCAATAGACAAATAGTTCATCTAGTTGCATCCTACCATGCATTGTCATTCATGCAACGTAGTCACCAACTCATTTGTACTTGTGGATGATAGAAAAAAGAAATTGAGGCAAAAAATAAAAGAAACGAAAATTCGTCCATGGCTTAAATTGTAGTCTCCAGGTGCTTTAGCAGTTGACTCAGCTATCTTGAGTACTCGATCACATAGTCATAGACTATCTAGAAATGCTATCAACTTTCTCATCAACTGGTTGTAACTTAATTAGGCATGATTGAATCGATAAAGCAACAAATAAAGTTTTCTTAGGATGTTGACTAGCAAGTGCACCTTGTGAGAATGTATGCAACAGCCAGGACAGTTGATAATGATCTCACAAAAGTTATCAGGCGTGTTTTCACAGCTTGGCTAGCTGCTGAAGGCATCACAACTGGATCCAAACCCCTGTAAGACATCGCACAGATAAAGACAAACGTAAATAACAAAAAACAAGAACTAGGGAAACGTTTATAGCCCAAAAAGAACACATAAATTTGCAGGAATTGTATGAGTTGTTCACTTAAACAGCTGTCTCGCCCGTTTAACATTACATAGTGCCCAGCCATCCAAATTTAAACAGCCATTTAGCCCAAACAATACTACAATAGGTGACGGACTCCTTGGTGTCTGCCATATAGGTGAACAATGATTGTATGCAGTGCAAGTTCCTTGGAATACCTATGAGAAACTGAAACAAATTCCAACATTTCAAACAGGACCAAAGCATCACAATGATGTTTTTTGTTCCCTCGAGCGCACAGAAAAGTTGTGTATCATTGTATTAATAGGAGAAGTAAGAGCTCCCCCCCAACACACACACTGCAGAGAGCATCAGGTAGCATGGCAGAGGGGTATACCTGCAGACTAGTGTTGCTCCTGTCCAGAGAAGCAGAGGCTGGAGGTAGGATGAAGAAATTAAATAAGTGGGACTCTTCTTCCAGTTGCCTCCATGCTGCAAAGTCATCATGAATGGTTGCCATATTTTAGCTAGCCCAATATATGATAATGTAAAATGAAAAATATGGTTGCATGTAGCAGAAGCATACATCAAAACGGTTTCTAATATCCCGCATTAGGGGCAAAAAACCCCATAGAGCAAACACAATAATCCCGATTGCAGGGAGCACAAGTGAAGTAGCAGGATTTGAAAGTAAAGTATCACATGACCTGTCAAGGAAAAAAGAAGAAGAAAAGCAATTACTAAATGATATGAATTACATCCAGATGCAGATGCGATATATAGATGAACAGCTTTCCAAGTAACACATCTCTCAAAATTTCAGTTTTTTTTCAATAACGTTCAATGTGCTTCTGCAGAAGAGAGTACAATGCAACTATTGCCATGGGCGGATTTGCATCCCCCCCCCCCCCCCCCCCGCCCTAAAACTTAAAGAAACAATTAAATCATTAACCTAATGGATTCACATGTTGAGGTTGAGTCATAGTAATAACCTCAAGTTAACTCAACAGCTTACTGGAGAGTGAAGCCAGAAGACATCTAAACTAACAACAAGAGGACAAGAGGTATACGTCAATGCATATTTTTCTATGCCTCCACTTACCAACATAATGGAAGATACTAAATTACCGATATTTGATACTACATACTTTAGAGTGTAGAACTCTAGATTACTGTTCTCCAATGTGCTGACTAACTAACTTTGCAGTCGCACAAAAGTAGAAGTGTCTGATCCAAATGAATGTTTTGCTGTTTGTTCATTACTGACTTGGTATAATTATGGATCTTGAGACTATGTAAGCATTCAGAAACTTCATCAATGAAGAATGGTACAAGAGACTACCTAGTCAGTGCTAATGTTGCACTCTTGACAAGAGGACTTTCTCGCAAAGGAACTGGCAAGGCAAAAGATCTAAAGCCCAAAGTTCGATATCTGTGAGGTGCACGAAGCATGGGCCTGTAGTTACTTTCCAACACATTACGACCCCAACAGTCTTGCCTCTGCAAAGAAAAGAAGAGTTACTGCATAAGATCTACAATAATGGGGGCAAAACAAGCATTCTGTTTAACCAGGATAATTCAGACATAAGAATCCTAAAAAGATTTTCCCAGCCAGTCAGTGTTGGATTCCAAGTGATATTTGGCATGTTAAAAAAAAAAGTTTGCCAAGTCAGAGATCCACACCCAGATCAGTCATAGAGACGTTGTCTTGGAACAAAAGTAACTCTCAAGTTAGGATGAAAATAAGAGAAGGCTGTATGATAGGGATGGAATATGTCAAGTATTCAGCTGTACATAATAGCTCCTAAATGTAAGTTCACACATTTGAAAATAATATTCATACCATTGATAATAACCATAAATGAAAATGTTGTAAAGTAGTCTCAGCAATAGAAGTACCAATGCCATTTTCATTAAGTCAACAATTTTTTACTCCACGAAAGTAACATATTTGACTACCTGTAGGGAAGTATGATTTAATAAAGAACCTTTTTTGTGAGTTAAAGAATATGCACTGCATGCTGACACTGGTAATTACATAACAACTATCACAAATATGATAAATAATGGTACACAACATAATGATCAAAATGCATACAGAATAAGCCTTCAGTTCACAAAAGCGCAAAACGCCTTACCATCAAACGCGGTAACATACTGTTTAACCATATTTCCTAGTAAGTATCACTCGCCTTGTGTTCACACTATGTGCATGATCTACATAATTCAATGCAAATACCTCATTCTTATGGACTAGGTCTAAAATAGCGTTTGAAAAATAACATCGTTGTACACCAGAGTTGTCTTTTACAGCTACATGAGGGAAACAGATAATAATGTTTAATTACTTAATTTTTTTCTGCCATACATCTGTAAACTGGCAAGAACCAATTTGCTCCAGCTAAATTTAGTGTACCATACACAGAATATTTAATAAGCACAACAAGAGATTTTGATGTGTCAGATTCCATAAAGAAAATAAAATGGTAAAAATAAAGAATAGACAAACACTTGGATTTCTCCTGAAAGATGGTAAAGAAGCATCACTAGTAACTAACCCCAACCCCTTTCTAGAATAAGAACTCTGCTGTTAGCTCAGCAATTGAAGAGAAGGAAAGCATACATCAGAAACTGAAGGAAACGAAGCGGATGGCAAAGGAAGAGAACTCCTCATCTCAGGACCCTGAGAGAAAAAAAAACTCATTAAACAATAAAAAGACGAAAATGAATTACAAGCAAAGGAAGGAGCAATACGTACCCTAAGTTTGTTCCTTTGGCAAAATATTTTATTTGCAGTCACTCTTTGGAACAGTTGGGATGTTAATCCAACTGCCATCTCGAGGAAAACTCAAGTCGAGTAAAATTCACATCCACGGACGCAGTCTTCTATCAGTTTAGTGTCATATGTGCTAGACTGCACCCCGCCTGAAACACAAAAACAGTTAGACTGGGTGATTCATTTTTTAACTGTGAAATTATGCGTTGATGAACAATTTTAGCTATTAGTTTTACACAATTTCGCCCGTGGAGATGGAGCATCAGCGACACAAAGTTTATAGTGTAAGGCAGTTAAGAGACTACATCCTACTATGATTATTTTATTTTGGTGGCAATAGGAAGTCTGGCCATTTGGAAATTAGACCATAAGATTCTCAGGTATGGTAATTCAAAAACTATTTTCTAATTATATTTAACTGATATTTGGTTTGTTTCAGCTTCCCACATGACCTTGCTAATTTTTTGGCCAACATGCTAAATAGCAAACCAGCCAACGCATTACTGTTTGGTAGCCATATAATTTGGGCATGCTCAACATTTTATGATTTTAGCCATGTTCAAATAACAGAATTGCTATTTAGTTGAACGTACATGCCTCCCACTAGCCATGTTCAAATAACAGTGGTACCCTTCTCTCTAGTCTCTACATTTCCCCAGTGGCATCCCTACTAGAAATTAACAAAGGGAACTACGAATGGATCCCCAGCCAAATATAACCGGCAACGTCGACACCCTAGGGGTATGGATTTATCACTGATTGCTGAATAACATTGAACCCCACCATCACGGTCGTCCAATTAAACTAATTACAAACGAAGGTTCCTAGGGGTGGAATAGCAAGGCATCCTACATAATCGGTTGTATTTTAAGGCATGACATGAGTACGCAGGCCAAGCTCAATATCAGCACGAACTGCAGGACGAAATCTAAACAGCTGATTACCCGTCGAAAACGGGCCGAACCAGCGTCGCATACGTGGAGCCGGCGAAGAGAAACAAAAGGCGCGACGAACCTGGGCACACGGCGGGCAGAACGACGAGCGCCGGGTCGAGGAACGGCGGGCGGGGGCAGTCCGGCCGCCGGCCGCGGCGCCGCGCACGAGCTCGCGCGCCGGGGACCGGTGAGGCTAGGTGGATTTGGGATTGGCCCCCTCCTGCCGGAGCGAAACGGAGGTGGCGCGGCGTGGTGGTGGGAGGGAAAGGGGAATAGGAATCAGAGGAGGAAGAAGGCCAAAGGCGATAACGCGACGACGCGCCCCGCGCGCGGCGACACAGGGAGAGGAGAGCGACGGGGGGTAGGGGGCCCGAGCCGCGCACGTGGTGCCCTATCCGCCGCGCGAGTTTATGGTTTGGTTTCTCCGCATCTCATCTTCCTCCCCATTCTTCTCCTTCCAGACCCCCACGCTGTGCGCTGTTCAATATTGACTCCTTTTGGGGATCCTCCTCTCTGTTTCTTTTGTCGCACTGGGTGGTGTGCGGTGTGCGCTGGTAGAATTCCTTTGCCTTCACGGCTTCGCGCGTCTAGCGGAGAGAGATCTCGGGCTCCTTGATATTTTTTTTGCTCAAAGGCCAAGGCCTGCCTTGCTCGGCTTTACCAGGGGCCCAAAAGCGGTGAACACCGAAAGTGGTAATCAGGTTCACGAGTCCACAACCAGGTTCCGTAGTTCCGTTTGCAAATCTTGGGTCAAAACCAGTGACGACTCGTCTAGCGTACTCGAGTCTAAGTCCAGTCTGAGTGTCATATGCAGTAAATAGAGTGTCATGTAGGCAATTTTGATGACTTGATACTTATATTCCCCAGTTACTAAGACAACTTGAGTCTTGCATGTCACCTAGGAAACTACAATAGATAAAACTATGCATTGAGAGAGTGATGTTTCATCCTAATTTCAAGTATTATTAGATGATGTGTCACTCTAGGTAATAGTGTCCATGAAACCTCTATTGAGACTGGTCTAAGCGTCGAATACGTTGGGTTGGATTGAGATTTTGTGTCGTCGCTTCTCCAGAGAATAAATCAAATCGACTCGTCTAGCGTACTCGAGTCTAAGCGTCGAATACATTGGGTTGGATTGAGATCTTATGTCGTCGCTTCTCCAGTAGCTGAAGAATAAATCAAAGACAATAAAAAGGACTGTAGCAATTATAAACCGAAGATTAATAAGCTTAATTAATCACGAAGCAATATCCAACAAAGCTTCAGAAAGATAGGACCGAACAAGTCAAGGTAAAGGTACATGTAAATACCCTAAACATCATAATGGTCTAATGGTAATGATATCATGTGTCTACACTTGTCTTTGATCAAGAAGGGAAATGTGATATAAAAAAGGACGGTTTTTGGTGCAATCGCTTAGGAACTGAGACACGAATTTCACTAAATTAAAAAAAAAGAGCCTCCTTAGCATCAGTCGCATTATAAATAGAGTTTCCCTATAGTGGACCACCCAAATATTCAAATAAAAAGATACTGTACTAATACTAAACTTATGAGTTCGAACTTTAGCTCAACGTTGTCTACACGAAACTTTAATGTCATGAATTCAGGGTGACGCCGTGACGGTGATCCAGCGATGCCAGCGTTTGGTGTGTATTGGAGAAAGGCTGCGCACGTCGAGACCGACCGCTGGGAGGGGAACTGCTCAGGTGTCCCTCGTGAAGCAGGGGACGGGGGCAAGAATGCAAGATGTTTTTGGCCACACACACGGTACAACTCGCTGTAGCGCTACCGGCTTAAGTCAATTTGACAAGCATCAGGCTGGCATTTGACACTATGCCACCATCAGAAAAAAAACAAAAGGCATGGCAGCGTGTGAAGAGAACGCCATCCAGCCGGGCAGACGGTTGCCAGGAAGGTAGGCAAAACGTGCCGAAAGAAGCGGGATTCGTAAATGGTGCCAGGAATCGGCATTTGCTGCGAATCTACCATATTCCCCACGCTGCTTTTTGGTCAGCGACGAGGAGTACACATCATGGAAGAAGAAAATCCGGTGCCCGAACCCTGTCCACAGCAGTGTTCCATTCCAGTGGTGGATAATATCGAATTTTAACCCGTATCATCATAACTGTAATTGGTTCTCAAACTCACAAGCAAACCGTGTTACAAGAAATGGCATCAAAGCATATACCTGGTAGCACGAGAACACGGCAACCATCTTGGTTTCCAAATTTCAATATCAAAAGCTCAGATTTAAAAAGAGAGATGTGATCAGCCATCTAAGCTACTCCATGTTTGCTACAGATCTGCTGAGGTTAGTTGAGACTAAGGCGATGCCCAAATAGTTCAAGCTCAATGGATCCATATGGCACTCGATCACCAAACATCCTCGTAGGGGAGAATCCTGATCCTAAGGCCAAAGCAACCCCACAGCCAGAGGATGTGGGGGATATACATTTCTGTACCGGAAAAAGAGAGCTGCAATTTCCTCATTCTGACCCGTCAGGGAAACGTTGCAGTGCATCTTGCTTTCCATTCACATAAAACTCAACAACAGCTTTCATCCGGTCTAACTTGTCTGGATGGTAGTTCAGATGTACAATCACTGGCTTTAGCTTCTTGAGCTGAGCGTCTTTCCTCACAGTTTTGAAGAGAACTTTGCTGTTCATGAAGAGATATATATCCATGGTTCTCCTGGATGCATGAAGACCTTCATAACCTGGACGAGACGGGAAGAACAGCTCCTCATTGAAGACTGCTTGGTCCCATGCCTTCTCATGAGAAAGGCGATAAGATACACGATCCAGAAGTTCAATAGAAGGAATTGTTGGTCTTATATAGAAAAAGCCAGAGTTGTAAACCCAGATCCGCATTGTGTGAGCATATCTGGCCCAACCCATAGATGGCTCATCAAACACATCGTTAAAACCATAAGCTGTCATATTGTTGTGGCCATCACTCATGGACTCTACATCAGAGTCTCTATAAAGGTGATCAAATGGGTTCCTCAGGAAAATAATATCTATGTCAGAAAGGAGAATACTATATCCGAGCTGCAAGAACTCCCTTAAAACACGAAACTTCAGTCCAGAAACAGCATGGTTCCCTCCAGTTTTTGCAATGCTATCAATGCCTTCATCAGGATCACGCCGGTATACCGGAACACCTTTAGATTTGCAGAAGCTTTCTATATTGTCATCCAATGCCACAACTAGGAAGTTTGGAATACCAACTTGTTTGATATTAGTAAACCAAACTTCAAGCATCTCCCTGACATTGGAGTTTGCCAATGCAACAATAAGTTCCTTTTTCACAGCAACCTCTTCTAATATCTTGGCCAACCTGGGATTAACAGATTCATCAGGGATTACTGTTGGATTTGTTCTCAAAGCCTTGACAGTTCCAAAAGGACCAGCTTTGTACAATGTCTCCTCTTTTCCTTGTCCAGCCAATTGAAGTTTCATGGACAATTCATTAATCTGCCTCCTCAGTTCAGCATTCTTTCTCTCCGATGATGCCAACTGGGACTTAAGGTTGGTAACTTGCCCTGATGATTCGCAAGCCGTTGAGTCAACCTAATGAATGAGCAGAACACACACCGCATTAGCATTACAATTTAATTAGTATTCCAGATGATACATCTATACAAATAAGAAGCCACACTAAAGGTATTAATGATGGAGGTGTACTCAGAAGTTTAATTGTATATCTAATTATCTACGTCGCTACTGTAACAACATAGACAAAGGAAAACAACCTAGCAAGATAAACAACGACAGGGTTAAGTCATGATTCAGTAAATGTAGTTCCAGGAAGAATTTGTTCAGTTGATTTCTGTACCTTCAAAACGTATAGTTTGGTATTCAGTTGAAACAATATTTTATTGAAACAGACCCATCTAGAGTGCCAGGTATTATATTACAAGTCACAGAATACAAGAAACCCCTTAAGTTGTAAGTTACATACTAGCTATTATTTATGTAAGGCATGTTTACATTCACTTATTTTTATCGGTAAAAGAGTCCAGTTATATAGCACAAGTATTTATCATCTTCAGAAATTAACAATACATGTCTAGAAAACATTATTGCTACTGAACAGAAATTGATAAAAACAGCCATTTAAAGAGAAGATTAAGTGGCCACTTCATCGAAAAATATCAATGCATTAGAGCAGGAGGTGGGAGTTTCATATGGACCTCATATAGGCCAAGACCCATTAACAGCACAGGAGGGTGCTCAAAAGCCCCTGTGTGAATGAAGTGTTCTCTTTTTGGACAACAGATCATCAATTAACATTCTTAAATTGCAGAAACTTTGTTTTGTTACCCTTTCTAGTTAGCATACAAAATAATCACTGACTTTGTTGATATTTCCATAATGATATTGGGATTCAAAACTAAGCTCCACTTTAGTCCAATCTGAATTCTGAACCAGATATTAAAGCCATTCAAACTGGACCTTGATCCCTAATGTGCACAACATGAAAAGGACTGAAAACATGTAAGCGAGGAATCTCATAACCAAAGTTGATTGCTCAGCCAATCTCCTTGTGGTTCCATTCCTCACCTTAGTTAAAATTTAAGCGAGAGGCAAAACCATTAGCCTTGGCTACTTAAGACTCATTTCAAAACCATTAAGTCACTATGTCCCACCATGGCTTGCTGATGCAGCCTCGACACCAACTTTCCCTACACAATGCTCCAGTGTTCAGAAGACTTAGCATCCCTCCAAGAATGTTGGAGCTGCTTCATATAGATCTGTTTATCAAATTTTCTTACAGTTATTCTGCAGAGGTATATTTTATTTTATAACTGGGGCATACCGGGGGATGTTTAACAAGGGTTGAATCAAGGGCAACAAATTTGGTACCGTGCCATTTATGGATAAGTAGGTCAAGTGATCTCCATGTAGCAGAACATAACAAAGGTTGCAAACAATGTACATAATTTATGCGAATCTCAAACGGTAATGAGATTTAGGCACATGTATCTATCAGAATCATCGATCAGCATCCAGGTTTATCAATACTCCTATCAATGACATTATTGAGTCTATGACTAAGAAATGGAGCCATTCCCACAAGGGCGCAACAAATTTTTATCTGATGCCAGAACTCATACTCCAGGCACCCAGCTTGATACACCAATAAGGAACTATCGTTTAATATCTCATCGCAACATACTCCAAAAAGACTAAATACTATTTTCGCTAAGGCTTATCTAGATCATTTCTTTGGATCTATCCATTGCATGCTCTTAGAACTAGACCCTTCAAGTTCCTAACATCATTCATGGTTGGTCTAAGGTAGAACGCTACAGTGATTCCCAATCACTGGTCAACCCACGACGAGGACAGTAACCATCAAGATCTCCATTTCTAACCAGATGCAGGGCACATAAGAATCAAGAAAGAGAGAGTGAGAGAGCAGTACGTGGCGCGACCATCGGAGGGCTGATGCAGAGGGGCGGAAGAGGCCGTCGGGGTAGAGGAAAGCGCAGAGGCAGCCGAGCGCGATGCCGACGGCGACTGCCACCGCGATCCGAGACCCGCGCGACAGGGGTTTCCCACCGCCGCCGCCCCGCAGCATCAGGGGGCCGTCCCGCCGCCCGGCTAAGGCCATCCTGGAGATCTCGCCGGCGGCGGTGGGCGAGTGAAACGACACGGTTTTTCAATTACGAGAAACCAGATCCCTGTGCTAAGTTGTTGTCGAACTCTCCACTTGTGTACTCACAATCCGTTCCCAAAGAATTAGAACAGACTCACATCACCGACTATATACAAGCTTTTAAATGGCATATCATCCAAGGGATAACAATAATAATAAGAAAAGAGGTTGAGGGTTGCCTATGCATAGCGGCAAAGATAAATATAACTTCATCCCACCATATCCCACATATCTGTCCCCAGGCTAGTCCCATCACACGACGGGTTCCCGGCGGCATCCACCTCATCACACACATGTCTTCACCCTCGGTCGGTGCACGGGCTTCCAACCCCGGCATCTCAATAGGCACAATCGGATCACAAGGGAAGCGGAGCTGTACCTCCCTCTCCCCGACGGCACCCACACCCTCAGTCACTCACCTATAGGGGGAGAGAAGTAGATCCCAAAACAATGGCCGACTAGCGTGTAGTACACTGCGGTATCCATGGCCGAGACCACGGCTATACGTATAGATCCAAAACACTCTGCAGAGGTTGTACGCCTGTACCCAACTCGGGTTGCTAGCTAGCCGCAACCAACTTGAGACACAACCCACAACTAGTAGGTCCCTAGCGAGGATGGCACCCTCCTGCATCCCTCGGATCTGGATACGTTAGCACGCTAACATCGGCTCCGAGAGCTGTGATAATGGTCCACCGGAGCCACTCGGGGATTGTCCATCAATCGGAAAAAGGAGGCTCCTAACCCAATTCCCTAACACATTGTCACGCACTTGTGACCGCCTACAGTCCGGGTGCCACCCTATACTAGGCTAGCTGTTACTCATCCCATTCTAAGCAAGCTGGTGCGTACGGTACAGTGAGTACGAAGCGGTCAACAAGGTTTATGTGCCGGTACGGGTGTCATCGTCCCAAAAACGTATCCTCCGCATCGCAACGCGGTGGTCCGTGAACCGTTACCATCTCAGGTAACCGCCATACTCCTAGCTCCAAATCTCATCCAAGTCAGAACCATGTGCCCGCAACAGGCACCAGATGGGGTCCGCCCAGAAGCGTCCTCCCAGCTATACCCCGAAAGCCTAGGTCGGGTTTATCTACCCGCACCGGCAAGGACCATCTAAAGTCAAAACCACATCACCTTCCCATTTTTACCCCACACACACCAAGAGTATCTACCACAAGTTCCCGCACACAGCATGCAACTCATCATCACACAACAAGGCATAATGACAAGTATATATATATATGTATAGCAAGGTATACGATAATCACAGGGCAGTGCAAGGCTCAATCAAACTCATCATATCATGCAAAGCGCTAGCGTATCTAGCATAGCAATGCCTATAGGTAAACAAATAGGCAGTCGGGCGTGAACCTGGTGAGTTCGAGTCGTCGGCGTGGTTGTTCTCCTCCTCGTAGAGCGGTTCTTCAGCAGCGGACCCTGATAACGCGAAAACGATGAAGTCTAAGGTCCTATTTGCAAATAAGATCCAAAAAGACTAGCAAAAGACTCCAAATCACTTCAACTTCATTTTTAAAATGTTACTCCGATTTTTAGAGAAATTTAGAAAGCAGTTTCATATTTTTCTGAGTTAAAATGAATTAGTTACGAATTTTCCAAGTTTAAATCATTCTCTGAAAATGTTAAATGATTATTTGAAAAAAGGGAAACCCAGAAAATACCAGAGGGTGACACGTGGCATGCTGACGTCAGCATGACGTCATGATGATGTCAGCACAGGGTCCACCGGGTGATGACGTCCGCAGTGGGCCCTGCCGACGTCAGCGTTGACTTGGTCAACGATCAACGTTGACCGGTTAACAGGTCAGTGGGCCTTACATGTCAGCATGTGGTCCCTAGCGGTCAGTGGCTGTGAGGCGCTGGTTAGTGGGCCCCCGGCGTCAGCCGTGGGCACTAGGAGCCAGTGGGGGTCAGCCACCGACAGGTGGGCCCCCGCGGTCGGGTCTGGTCGGCTGGGCTCGGCTCGGCTCATGGGCCAAAAGCCTGTGTGGGCTTTGGGCGCGGCCCAGGCCTATCAAGGCCAGGGTTCCCCGAACCGTCGAGAACCGGTCCGGTTTGACCTG
This sequence comes from Digitaria exilis, assembly GCA_015342445.1. Taxonomy (NCBI): domain Eukaryota; kingdom Viridiplantae; phylum Streptophyta; class Magnoliopsida; order Poales; family Poaceae; genus Digitaria; species Digitaria exilis. The sequence goes on from JACEFO010001629.1 coordinate 78,260, forward strand.
TTCCCGACCAAACCGCCCCGGACCGGTTCCGGTTTGGGGCGGTTTGAACCGGTCCAAATTTGAAATTTTTAAATTTGAATTTAAAAAATGGAAAAATGTCGAAAAAATTCCTAAAAATACTTCAACATGTGTGTAAACTGGTGGTGTAAAAATTTTTTAAATATCTGCTCATTTGGTATTTTTTTGGGTAAATACAAATTAAATCAAAAAAGAAAAAGAAAAAACGACTCGGCCCATTTAAGGCCCGTGAAGGCCCAATGCCGCCCTAACCCTAACCCCCCCTCCCCCAACGGCCAGCGCTCATTCTCTCCCCCCCGCACAGACGCACCTCCTCCAGGCGATTTTTCGCCGCCGGCTGCCGTAACCGCCGCGCGTGCCGGCTAGCCGTCCCGGAGATCCCGGTAACCGGTCCGGTTGGTCGGCTAGCCGTTCCGGTTGCGGGGCAACAGTCGCCGGCCCGGTTCCCGCCTGCAGACGCCGGCTAACCGGTCGGTTGCGGCGGTAAGCCGACCAGCAGCGGCGGTTAGCCGCCCGACTGAGGTATGGAGACTTTGGAACTTTGAATCTATTTGTGATTTATGAAATTTTGAAATGGATGTGGTGATGGAGATATTTAGGTATATTTTGATTGCAGCCATGTGATTTTAGAATGTATGAACTATAAACTATGAAGCCATTTATATATATTTTGATGTAGGGAATTGTGATTTTGGAAATAAGGAAATGTAGGATTTAAGTATTGTGATATAGCTATGTGTTGTCAAGTTGACATTGATATGTTTATGTTCGTTCCATGTTTGTAGATACGCAATGTCTGGCAGAGATAGAGATGTTGTATGGGAATACGGTGAAAATCTTTACCCCGGTTGGAGATGCAACTATTGTCATAAGTCCAAGGGAGGAGGTGGTGCCACTAGATTGAAACAACATTTGGCAGGGCGCGGGACGGAGGTCGTCCGTTGTGAAAAGGTTTCAAAGGAGGTGCGTGAGTACTTTCAGCGTGAACTTGAAAGGGCTAAGAAGGTAACTGCTCAACGTGCTCAAGAGAAGTTGAGAAAGGAGAAGGCTGCAGCGGAAGGTAACTATCCTGGTAGAGATGAAGCGTATGATGAGGAGGCTGAGCTGCAGCGTGCCCTGAACCAATCAAGAGCGGAAGAGGAGTTCCGTCGCGGGGTGCAACAGAGAGGAGGTGCATACGAGCATGGAGGCGGTAGTGGTACTAGGGGAGAGGGTGGTATGTTGCAGAGGATGCTTCGAAGGGCAACTTCATCGAGGCAGACTTCTGGGGTGACGGACTATAACTTAGGTTCGGCGCGTGGACCGACGCATCCAAGGATTGACACAGGCTCATGGACGCAGAAGGGTAAGAATGCAAATGAAGCTATTGGGAAAGCTTGGTCAAAGTTTTTCCATAATGCGGGAGTACCTGGAAGACAAGCTGACAGTCCATACTTTGTCAGTGCGGTCAGAGAGACACAGAAGTGGGGTATGTTTTCTTTGCAGCCGAAATAATAGCTACGCAACTACATATTTGGATCTAATCTCATGAGTGCCATATGTTTTGCAGATGAAGGTATCGCGTCACCCACTGGACGGGATATTGATGGTAAGTACCTGGATCAAAACGAGCGAGACTTGCAGGTTCAGTACGCAAAGTTTCAGGCAGAGTGGCCTATGTTCGGCGCCACGTTGATGTGTGATTCGTGGACTGTGCCGACGAAGATGAGTGTCATTAACTTTTTGATATATTGCAATGGGGTCATGTGGTTCCACAAGTCTATTAATGCGACTGGAAAATCTCAAGATTCTGTATATTTGCGGAAGGTAACCCCGTACCTAGTTCATTTCGATCCGAATATGATTTGGATGTTGCTAAAGAATATGTGTATTTACCAGGAGATTCTGAAGGTGGTGGACGAAATTGGACCAGAGCATGTCGTTCATGTGATCACAGACAACGGCTCCAACTACAAGAAAGCCTGCAAGGGGGTTCAAGATACATATGAACACATTACTTGGACACCTTGTCTAGCACACACTGTCAATTTAATGTTAAAGGATATCGGTGAAAGGTACGAACATCAAGATTTGATCGATCAATGCAAGAAAATATCAGCGTGTTACACAATCATGGTCAATTGAATGCAATGATGAGGAAGGCGATTGGTGGTGAGTTGGTGAAGTGGTGTGCAACTCGCTTTGGGACCAACTACATGTTCCTAGACAGCATGTATCGGAAACGTGATCGTTTTATGCAGTGGATGGCATCTCCTGAATTTTTGCAGAGCAAATGGGCCAATTCAAATATGGGTAGATTTACTCATACGAGATTTTCAAGTCTAGACTGGTGGGAGGGAATGAAATTTGTCATTGACTCAATCCAACCAATATACAGCTTACTTCGCTTTGCTGATCAGGACAAGCGGCCGAACATGTGCGAGTTATGTATGACCGTACAGAGTGTGAGAAATGAAATGCAATCTTTCTTTGGCCGCAATGTTTCCACGTTCAAAGAGTATGAAGCGATTTTCAACGGAAGGTTGCAGGACATCTTCTTTGACACCTGTGTGGTTCCAGGTAAGACGGCTTCTGCTTATTGTGAACAAAAGTTTATACTTTCACGTTCCATACACCTTATGCTCATTCGTGGTACTTTCTATTTTGCAGATTGTGTCCTGAATCCGAGGTATGCCTATTCGTTTATTCCAACTCCAGAAATGTGGAGTACACTGAATGATGCTTTTCAGCGCATGACGGATATCTCGAGCGCCATCCAGGCATTGCAAGAGGCTGAGCTGTTTCGACAACGGCGTGGTGACTTTGGCACACAATTGGCACAACAAATGGCGCTTGACCCAAAGACAACTGCATCTTCTTGGTGGATGATAAACGGCAACAGAACTCCCAAGCTGCAGAGCCTTGCTTTGCGGCTTGTTTCTCAATGTTGTTCGTCAAGTGGATGCGAGCGGAACTGGAGTACTTTTGCCTTGCTGCATACAAAGGTTCGCAATCGGTTGTCACACACAAAACTGAATAAGCTTGCCTATGTCAACTAGAACCTACGCCTGCGACTTGCGTATGTTGCCGATCCTCCACGGGATCAAGGTGATTTCGTTGAGCAGCTGGCCCATCTTTCATTCTATGATCCTAAAGCGGGAATGGATGGAATATGGAAGGTCAAACAAAGCTCCTGTTCTAGACGGGGACGATGATGAAGGTGACACACCGCTCCCCTCTAATATTGTCGCTGATAAAATAAATCCGGCGGACCTCCGTACTTCTACAGGGGATGATTGCATCAGTGATTGGGCACGGCGACATGTAGGTAACACTCATGTAGGGAAGCGGAAGTACCACATCGCGCCTAGCAAGGTTAACCCGAAGCGCCAACGAGGCCAGGCCATGGGAAAAGGCAAATAGAAAGAAGTAGAAGTCCTGAGCGATGAAGAAACTGATGATGGTGAGGGTGATAAAAGTCCAGAGTATCAGGAGTCTCAGGACAGCAGCTCTGCCGATGATGGTGATGATAGTAATGATGGTGATGATAGCAATGATGGTGGTGGCAGTGGTGGCGGCAGTGGCGGTGCTGCTGGCGGTGGCGGGGGCGGAGGCGTGTCACCTTCAAACCCACCTGCTGGTCTCCATTTTACAGGTACCAAGTGTACGTCCATATGAACATGTTTTTATTATTCTGACTAATGAGTATTAATTATACTATATGGTTGATTGCAGGGGAGATTGAGTTCACACATGCAACCCAGGACATTGACCATGGAGCATCGATGTCGCAGAGGAGAACGGTTGGACCGACGGATTACGGCTCTCCACAGTTCTCTTCTAGCTCCTCCTACAAGGAATCCTCGCAATCTAGTTATCACTATCCTATACCGGAGTTGAGCATGCAGCCACCGATGAGATGGGTGTACGAATGGCAAGATCCTCATTGGTATAATATGTTACTTCAGGAATGGCAGACGACATCGGCCTGGACGGGCCAAACTTGGAAGAGTTCAAAGCTGAGTTGCTTGTAAGGCAGGGTTTGAATGTGATGTCCACCGCGGAGTATGAAATGGCCTCGTAATGCTACCGTTGAACAATTATTTGTATGAGAGGACTACTAAACTAACTATTTGTATGAACAATTATTTGTATCAGAGGACTACTAAACTATTTGTATGGATATTTGTATGCACAATTATATGTATGGATATTTGTATGCATTTGTGGTCAATTTTTCATTAATTTGCGGATAGGTCATGCCCATTTTTTTTCAAGCCACCAGGCCGGCTAACCGGCCAAACCGGTCGGCTAACCGGTCCAACCGGTCGGCTAACCGATGACCGTTTTTTCCAAGCCACCGGTCGGCTAACCGGTCCAACCGGTCGGCTAACCGGTCCTAACCGGCGACACGGGGAATTTGAATTCAAAATTTGAATTCATTCGGTTTCCACCGGTAACCGGTCCAACCGAACCGGTTTACCGCTACCGCCGGGCGGCGGTTCGGCCGTCCGGTTCAGTAAAAAAAACCCTGGTCAAGGCCCAACGCCGGGCGCGGCAGCCCAACCGCGGGATCTGGTGTGGCCGCGGCCAGATCCCGTGCGGCGAAGGCCGTGTGGCCGTTTGTGCGGAGGTGCGTGCGTGCGCCCTGCGAGAACGCCGGCCAGGCGTTCGGTGAATTGCCGTAATGGCAAAACCGAACGCCGGCGAGCGGTGCTGCGCGTGCGTTCGTGCGCCCAAAGCGTGTGCGTGCGTCCAGGGGCTTGTGCAAGCTGTGCAGCCGTGTGTGTGCGTGTGCGAGGGGGGTGTGCGTGCGTGGATCCGTGGCTGCCCACGGCCGCGGCACGGCCTCGCCAGCGCACGGGCGTTCCGACCCCGTGGCGCAGCGGCTTGGCAGCAAGGCGAGCAGGGAGACGGCGGGCTTCATAGAGGGGAAAGGCGGCGAGGCGAGGCTCTTGCACAAGACGTGGCTCGAAGGCCGAACAGACAAGGGAAGGGGTTTCCTACGGCGGCGACCTCTACGGTTGAACGGTGACCCGCCGTGGCAGAGCATGGGCACGGAGGGGGAAAAGGGGTGCCTTTGCTCACCTTGGGCGTTGGCGGAGTTGTCGCTGGCCCGGAGAAGACTCGCGGTACGCCGGCGAGGTAGATGGCTTGGTACGGCAGCGTCGGCTCGCGGTTCCGCTCGGCGTGGTCGACGTCGGCGTTCTGCTTTTTCTTCTCCGGCTTGGTGGTGCTTGGCGTCGAGGAGGTAGACGAGCAGCTCGCGGTGGCGACGTCCTTGGCGGCGAGGCGCTCCTCCTCGTCACGGTGGTCGCTTCCTTCTTCTTCCTCCCCTCCTCCTTCTTCCCCTCTTCTCCTTCCTCCTTCACTTCCACTGGTGGCGGCGGCGGCTTGGGGAAAAGCCCCGATTGAGGCCTAGGGTTTCGATTGGGGCGGCTAGAGGTTTAATAGGGCGGCGGCTAGGGTTTGGCGAGGCTACGGGAGGTAGGTAGGGCAAGCGGTGGGGATCCTTGTCGTCCGTGCCCTGGGGCACGCGGCAAGCATCCAGCGGCCCGCGGCTAGGGTTCCAAAGGCGAGCTGGGGCTGGGGTCCACGGAGCGCACGTGAGGCGCACGCGAGGCTCAGCTAGAAGGGCCCCGCGGCGACCGTGGTAGTGCGCTCGGCGCACGTCGCTTTCGCGACACACGCGCAACGCGCGTGAGCGAGCCACGGCGAGGGAAAGGAGAAAGCTGGGCAGTGGGCCCAGCGTGGCAGCGAGATAGGGAAGAGGCAGGCACGCGGGGAAGGGCGGTGCCGATAGGTGGGGTCCACCGGCCAGAGGGGGATAGAGAGCGAGAGAGAGAGCACGCGCGCGAGAAGGCTGGCACCGACAGGCGGGTCCCGCTTGTTAGTGGGAGAAGGAGAGAGCGCGAGAGAGGGGGGCGGCGCGCTGCTGGGCCAGATGGGCTGCACAGGAGAGAGAAAACGAGAGAGAGAGATGGTGGGCTGCGCTGTGCTTGTGTGGGCCGAGTTTTGGGGTAGTTAGAGCCCACAACTAAGTTAGGGTTAGATTTAGATTTGAATTTGAATCTGAATTCAAATTCAAATCCCACTTAAATAAAACCCAAATAAAATTCAAATTAAATCCAGGTGACCACTCTATCTTAATTGTCCTTAGCAAAAATGAAATAAAATTAATTTCTTCTAAGAATTTGGTGGAGAAAGAGGGCACTCTTATTAGTTTCAAAAGAGTTTTTCATATTCACACAAAAAGTTTTTGAAATTCAAAATTTTCAAACAACGAAAATTTCCGGACTGTTACAGACTCCCCCCCTTACAAGAATTTCGTCCTCGAGATTAAGAGCAAACCACCATCTTGAAAATTTCCGACGTAGAAAACACTTATTTAAAAGTATTGCTCGGGAGTTAGAAGGCTCTCACCGGTCTGAAGGTCGGTCGCAGCCTGAGCTTCTCCTTGATCCAGGTGGTTGAGGCGGCTCTGACTCTCTTGCTGTGGCGTCTTGGTCTGTGCTGGAGTCTTGAACTGTGCTGGAGTCTTCTTCTCACTCGTGCTTGGAGTACGAGCTGGTGTAGCTGGTGCTGGTGTCTTCTTCAGTGGGCACACGTAAGACTTGTGACCCGGCTGTCCACAGTTGAAACAAGTGATTGGATATCCCCCGATGTTTGGTGTTTGCGGGGACGACTGCTTCGCTTGACTCCCTCCCTGAGCCTGGTAGTTGGTGTTCTTGATCTCCGAGGACTGTGAGCGTCCATCTCTGAAGCGGAAACCTCCCTGGCCAGATCCTGTGTGATAGTCAGTGCTCGTCTGGCTGCTCTGCCCGAACTTTGGCCTTGGAGTTGTCCTGTCGTGAAACTGGTACTCGGCGGTCCTCTTCTTGTCCCTGAGGCTGTCTTCGAGACCAAGCCTCTCCTTCTCGACTGCGATGGCACGGTCTACCAGACTGCGGTAGCTCCGGTGCTTGGCACACTTCAAGGCCTGGCGAAGTCCACGGTGTAGTCCTCGCAGGAACCAGAACTGCTTCTGATCATCCGTGCATGTGTCGTTCGGAGCGTACCTCATCATACGAGTGAAATGCTGGAAGTACTCCTCGACTCACATGGAACCCTGTGTCATGGTTCGAAAGTCCTGTGCCTTCTCTATCATCACCTGCTTCGAGATGTGATGCTCCTTGAAAGCCTTGCAAAACTCATCCCATGTGATTGCGGCGGGGTTCCTATGAGTGTTGCAGTAACTCTCCCACCATGCCTTTGCTGAACCGGTCATCTGGTGAGCAGCGATGGCCACACATTCCTCATCATTGCAATCAGTCAGATCCAACTTCGTCTCCATAACCCTGAGCCAATCCTCTGCCTCCATGGGATCAGGCGAGTAGTCGAAGGTAGGGGCCCTCAGCCTGATAAACCTCTCAATCTTCTTCTGGATATCATTACCCTGGGGCTGGTGGTGATCCTGGTTTCCTTGAAGCGCCACGACCACGTCTGCCATTCTCTCCATCACACGGGTCTGCCTATCGAGCACGTCTACCAAGTTGAGGGTTGGTGGTGGCTGAGCTTGCAGCTGGGGTTCTGGTGGCAGCTGCTCTTGAGGCTGTGGTTCATCCTCCTGTTGGCGCGCGTTCCTTTGGTGTGGGGCTGGTTCTGCCTCGATCTCCTCATCCACTTCCTCTTCGTCCTTGTTACCCTGATCACCATCGCCTGGCTGGGGTTGAGGCGGTGGCGTGGCAGCCCTGGCACGGCGTCGAGCTCGTGCGGGAGCAGGCGCTGCCGGTAACTCACGTCCACGTCCTCGTCCTGCGGCTCCTCTGCGGCTATGGACGGCTGCTTCCTCTTGAGCGGCCTCCCCGAGACAAGCCATCAGACGGCTAGATCTCCTTGACATCCTTCTGCACACATTCCAAGGTGGTGGTCGGAGATAGGTTAGGTTTCTCGTCTATCTAGTTGGAGTATACGTACAAACATGAAAATAGTTGCTAAATATATAATCCTACACTCAAAGAGAACATCAAGATCAGATAACACCATGAAGATCCATTCACGCAAACATGCATACATGATATATATAAAGTGCTACCTCAAGGTTACTCCTAAACCTTGAAGGTCTCGCGCACAAGGCGACTGATTACATCGTTAAGGTTTCCCAAAGGGTGGCATCTACTGAAACATTAAAGGGTTCATGCATACGACTTATATTACAGACTCGACTTGCTTTATTCGACCCATGATGAGGTCGGTTGAACTTCGGCATCCCGCTCTTCACTGGGACGGCGCTGGCTTCTCGGCTGACTCTTGCATCTTGCGGAGTTTCTTTTTCGGACACTTGAAGGCCTTGTGTCCCACCTCCCTGCAGTGGTAGCAGGTAGGTTTGATCCCTCCTAAGTTCTTGTCTCTTGGCTTGACTTGTACGTCCTCCCTTGACGAGCTGCTCCCTGGATGTTCCATGCAGAGTCTCTTCCGCTTGAGCCCTTCTCCCAGCTCAACGATCATGTCCTCAGCGTTGGCTGCTCGAGCTCCCTCTTCCCACAGCTGAGCTTCCTTGTCTTCGAGTGCATCCTTGGCTCTGATGATTCTCTCCTTTTCTTCAAGTTGAATCCTTAAGTCCTTGGCCCTTGCCACCTCTGTGGCAGCTTCTTTCTCTGCAAGCACCCTTCGGGCTTCACTCTGGTACAACCTTTCTTTGAGTCTTCTAATCTGGCGGTTCATGAGGAACATTGCGGTCTCAGCCCTCATCACCTTCTCCGCCGATTCTGCGAGCAGGGCGTAAGTGGAGTCCATCCCTTGCTTCAAGAAGGCAGTCTGCATGTCCAACCTTTCAAGTTCCCTGTCTTGTGCCTGTACGCAGAAAGAGGCGACGCGGAGTCTTTCATCAGACTCAGAGGCGGCGTCACGTTCAATCTGGTGTATCTCGCCCACGTAAGTGCTGGGGCCTCGCAGAGCTTTCGGCAGGTACTGGTTGGGGGTTCCGACGAGCTTATGCGCGAGCTGCCGGTGTACTTCCCGTATTGCCCGTCGGGCTGCTGCTTGGATTGCTTCAGGTAAGCTCAACTCGTTGGCGACGATCACCACTTTCTTGAACTCAGGGACACTGGGGTCTTCAGGAATGGTGAGAGTAAGGTCAGTGGGGCAGTCCGCTGGACTCTCGAGACTTCGCCCCTTGTAGGTAACTTCTGCTTTCAGTCCTGTCTTCGGCAACATCTCCCGAAGTAGGAGAGCGAAGCCTCCGTGCTTCGTCCCATCTTCTTCGAACTCCTTCCATACGCGACCTTCCATCTTTGGCCTGGGGTTACGAAGAAGGGTATTAGCGATAGATAAGAAAGAATTTTTAAGAGGGTGTTGACACCGGATTTTAACAGGTCACATCGGTGCCAAAAGTGAAGCAGAGGTACAGAATTGGAATCGGAGTCCGGGAAATGAAGCAGTTCAAATTGGAATCGGAGTCCGAGAGAAAGAGCAATTTGAATCAGAGTCAGAGTCCGATAAGAGTCAAAATCGGAGAAAAGGGTGATGATGTGGAGGAATCCTAGGAAGTTGCCAGGTTAAGCTTATAGAAGGACCGAAAGAAAGAGTCGGTTGTTTTTAAAGAGTTTGAGTCATAAACAGTTGTAAGAAAGATCTTTTCTTTTGCATCAAGTAAGTTTGTCGTATACGTTTAGGAGTCATAGCTATCAGGGTATAAATATCGACCCTGCGTGGTCGTAGAAGTCTGTACACACCAACATCAAACAAACCTTTCCACTTTTTCGCATCTTACATACATTTGTCGGCGACTTCGCTATTTTCTTTTCACGAGTTCTTCGAGCACGTCATGGGTGATCAGATCTCAGAGCTTGCTTCGTAAGTTCCGTCTTTTACCGAATAATCCTTAAGCTTTAGCAACCGGCGTATCGCTGTTGCTTCATTTAAGTTATTCAATAGTTATCAGATAAGTATCTAGGCTTTAGTAACTGGCGTATCGCTGTTACTTCGTTTAGATTTTATTCAACCCTTATCCAGCTTAGAATAAGCTTTGATCGGCTGTTGTTCATACTTCATTATCGGATCTGGTATAGCCGTTCAGATATATTCTAAGTGTTGCTCTGCTTACCTTGTTAGGTTACGTTTTAGTAATCTTACTCTGCTTTGCATCGGAATCGGCTGATCTAGCCGACTCTCTATCATAGATCGGAATTCATTACCGATCTAGTATTCATCGTCAAATCGGAAACCCAGCCGATTCCATTGTGTTATTAACGTCCGATTTTCCTTGTCAATCAACAGGTCAGATTGACTGGCACGCCCTGCATCATCGGTCACAACAGATTTCGTGTGCTAGCACGTGAAGGTCTTTCCCGATTTTTGCGTCAACACACTTTTGGCACGCCCAGTGGGACCAGACAACTTCAATCATGTCAAAGAAGGAAGGTGGTCGTTTTGACATTGGGAATCAGAATGTCATCGATACAACTAAAGAAGATCTTAGTGATGAACAGAAGGCTGAAGTGGCAAGAGCAGTTGAAGATTTTGAACTTTTATGCTTAAAGTCATTCAGTACTACTAAACGGGGCCAAGCTATCAAGAAAACTGACTTTCCATTGCCTCGTGAAGTCAAAATAGCTGAGACACCTGGAATGATACATGAGATGATAAATGAAGCAGTCCATCATGCTTTTGCAAATCAAGGCAAAGTCTTGGGTAATGAATTACATAACCAAGTCATTCGTTCATTGCGTGATGGTGATCTTCAATTTAAAGGCCCAGCATATCAACAACTTCCTCCATTTGAAGTTGATGCTTCAGCAAAGGATGTTCAAGCAAGAGCTGCAAAACCTGCATTTTCTCAGGTGTACAATGGCTTAACATCCGATTAGCCGATCGGACAGATGCAATCGGCATCAAGGCCGATTATGCAAGGAAGTTTTCCAGCGACAACATCATTGGTTATGCCGCAAATTCAGATCCCAACAAACAGCTCAACAGTTTTTACCACATCATCGCCGATACCGTCAGCGTCAAGGGGAGCTGACTTTTTCAAGGGATATGATCCTAAAACTGGGTTGGGGATGCCTCCTGATTATTTCGTGACCTCTCCTAAATCAAATCAGAAGACTCAACCTGAGGAGCCAAAAATGGCCTGGGTACCATATACTGATGGGATTAATTGGGTTTTAATTGATAAGAAGGGAATCATACACCAAGTATGGACTCCAAGACTAGAATCGGCAAAAGCACCTAATATGAATATGCCGAATCAGTCAGAGTCACATGGTACTATGACAGTTATGGAAGTTTATCGCAATACCCAACATCAAGGTCATAGTCAGATGTCCAATCAAAATATATCTTCAGGACATATGATTGGTCAGCCAGAACCATCTAGGCAGAATGAATCGGCGCCAAAGGGATATGAAAGGCCGATTCAGTCAAGTCAAGAGATAGAGAGAGTACGTCAACCAGTACAAGAAACGGCACAGGGAGCAAATCAAGTGGATTGGGTAGCTCAAATTGCTGAAATTATGCAAAATCAATTTGGATCGAAGCCCAAAACTCAACATGTGACGTATAAAACTCCCTATCCACCTGCTTATGATTCGCTACCTTATCCTCATCGTTACAAGATCCCTGATTTTACCAAGTTTTCAGGTAATGATGATATCTCTACCATTGAGTATGTCAATAGATTTCTGGTGCAATGTGGAGAGGCTGCTGCTACTGATGCATTAAGGGTCCAATTATTTTCAAGTTCTTTATCTGGACCGGTTTTTTCATGGTTTATGACATTGCCAGCAAATTCAATTATTTACTGGTCTGACCTAGAAAAGCAATTTCATCAATATTTCTTTGTTGGTGTTCAAGAGAAGACCATTACTGATTTGACAAGCTTGAAGCAAAGGAATAATGAATCGGTAGCAAACTTCATTCAGAGAATCAGGGAGACAAAAAATAGATGTTATGGATTGAACTTGACAGATATCCAATTGGCTCAGTTGGCATTTGATGGTTTACTTCCTTATTTCAAAGAACAGTATGATTCTCAGGAGTTTGAAAGTTTGAGCCACATTGTGCAAAGGATGTCGAGGTATGAGAATCGGATGCATGAACAGAAGCAACCTTATCATAAGAAAGTAAACTTTATTGGGTATAATTCTGATTTCGATTCCTATTCTGATGAAGATAAAGAAATCGGCTTGGCAGAATGGGTAAGAAATAAGAAGCCGATTGCTTGTCCATTTAGCAAGAAAGAACCAGAAAGATTTGGCTTTGATGTTACCAAGGCTGATAAGATTTTTGATTTACTACTTAAAGAAGGAATGATCAAATTATCGGCCAATCATAGTCTTCCATCTGCAGAAGAACTCAAGAAGATGACATATTGTAAATGGCATAATGCTACTTCTCATAATACCAATGGTTGCAAGGTTTTCAGAAATCAAATCCAATCGGCAATTGAACAAGGGAAGTTGCAATTTGAGATTCCTTCTAAGCCAGTCAAGCCGATGAAGATTGATGGACATCCTTTTCCAGTGAATATGGTAGAGCCTGATAAGGGAAAGCTTTGCAGACAAAGCTTTTGACATCGGAATTTGCGAAAGAAAAGGGAGCTGTTGATCCTAGAGTGCAAATTTCTGCTTCCGATTTAAAGGATAAAGGAAAGATGGAAAAGAATGATTATCCCAGGAATCCTCAAAAATATATTACTTCTCAAGGATTGATCAAGAAATATCAACGTCAGCAAGAAAGAACAAGGCAGCAAGAAGAAAAGATGTATCGACATGAGGATCATTGGAGATGTCCTTTTTTCATTTATTGCTGGAAAGAAGGAATCAAGTTACCATCTCCAGATGATTTCCCAGAGTGCAATGGAAGCTATGGAAGAGATAGGTCATTCAAGAGGCCCCGATTTGAAGATAGGGAGCGTCGGCCGATTATTCGGGATAAGGATGAAGAATATCGGCGTACTCCAATTCATGAAAGAATCGGAGGCAGGCAGAGTGTATATGATCGGTTGGGAAATAGACCGATTATGAGCAGAGAATTGGAAGAGCGTGCTAATAATTTGGTTTCTGATGAAGAGCCTTTGCCAAATCGGGATCGGAATATTCATTGCGAAGCTAAAATACCTCAACCAAGGAGGTGCCCAGATGGAGTTACAAAATCACAAAAAAGGAGGTTACAAAGGCTCTGATTTGATGAAATTCAAGAAGAAAAGTCACGACAGCTTTTGAAGAGCAAGAAGGTGTCATCTAAAGTATGGCGTCCTAAACAACGTGATCAACATGATGCTGCAGCCGATGTTAATATGGTTTTCATGCTGCCAAGGGAATTCATGGCATCGGCTAGTGATGAAGAAAATTCTGAGATTGAAGAAGCAATGACTCAATTGAATTTAGAACCAATGCAAGCAACTTTTGAGAAACCAGAAGAAAAAGAACGTATTCACTTAAAGCCTTTGTTTCTGAAGGGACATGTTAATGGTAGACCAATGACCAAGATGATGGTTGATGGGGGAGCGGCTGTTAATCTGATGCCATATGCCGTTTTTCACAAAATCGGCAAAAGTGAATGATCTGATCAAGACGGATATGATGCTGAAAGATTATGAAGGGAAGATTTCTCCGGCTCGGGGGGCATTATGCGTGGAGTTGACTATTGGAAGTAAGACTTTGCCTACTACTTTCTTCATAGTCAATGGCAAAGGATCATATAACCTGTTGCTGGGGAGAGATTGGATCCATGTTAATTGCTGCATTCCATCAACTATGCATCAATGTTTGGTTCAATGGATTGAGGATACAGTAGAAGTTGTCAAAGCAGATGCGTCATATAGCATAGCCATTGCAGAAGCATAGCCATGGAATTATGAACAAGTGATGTGTATATCGGGAAGGGCTTTGGATACTGAATTCCTCAGGGTGGCCGATTTTGGTCTACAGCCGATCCAAGCAGTCGGCTCAGAAGAATCGTCCTAATGGATGAGTTTCTTCAAGAAGATAAAGGGAAATTAGGGTATGGCTTCACGTCGGCCGATGTACTAGAGAAAATAGATTTAGGAGATAGTGATAAACCAAGGCCGACGTTTATTAGTGCAAAATTAGATCCTGAGTACAAGAGAGAATTAACTTCTTTATTAAGAGAGTTTAAAGATTGTTTTTCTTGGAAATATTATGAGATGCCTGGTTTAGACCGATCTATTGTTGAACATCGGTTGCCTATAAAGCCAGGATATCGGCCATATCAGCAAGATTCTCGACGATGTGATCCTAAAATATTACCTGACATAAAGGCCGAAATTACTAAGTTGATTGAAGCAAAATTCATTAGGCAATGCCGATATGCTGAGTGGATTTCTAATGTGGTTCCTGTATATAAAAAGAATGGGAAATTGCGTGTTTGCATAGACATCACATAACGGGTAGTTTTTGGAGGAGCGGGTATAAATACCCCCCTCACCCCTCCTTCACTTGGTGCTAACCCCATTCGAACTGCACACTTCCTCAAGCTATCTCCCCTCTTCCCAAACCCTCTCTTGAGCCATTCCTTCATCCTCTTTGAGCTAGGGCTTGGGATAAAGCAAGATTGAGTTGAGAGCCTTGAGATTTGAGTTGGGGAAAGCAAACCTTTGGTCTCTTGAGCACTTGAAGCATCTCCGGTGATTGATTCGCGTTCATTACTCTTGGAGCTTGCTCCTAGACGGTTTGGCGTCACCCGTGGAGTGCTCAACAGATTGTGAGCTACCCGGGAAGTTTGTATTACCCATTCCTTCGTGGAAAATCTAATAAGTGACTCAAACTTCCTTTGTGGTTGATTTGAGGGAGGAAAAGGTTAGTTGACAACCTTGCTCTTTGTGAGCTCCTCAACGGAGACGTAGCTTCCTTAGTGGGAGTGAACTTCAGGAACAAATACTTGTCTCTTGTCCATTTACTTATTTGTTCTTATTGTTCATACATGTTCATATTGTTCATCTAGGTCTAGACCTTTAAGTGACCCGATCTATCTCTACAAATTGTTCCACTTGAAAAGATCATATTGTATCATCTCCCGGCATCATTGCACAACTTTTGATTCATACAGAATTTCTGATCTCGCTTTAGATTTTCAATTTTGTGAAGAACACACCTGTTATCGGAAGTTCCGTAGAGCTTCGGAAGTTCCGTTCCTTCGGAACTTCCTAAGAGCTTTGGAAGTTCCGAAGAACTTTACCGCTGCTGAGTATTTTTCAGGAAATTTGAAGAAACACCTATTCACCCCCCTAGGCATCACAACGGTCCTTTCACTCCTTTAATTGGCCGAGCAGCAGTGAAGAATAACATAAAGGGAATACAAATGTATGTTACCAGTGTACAGAAATACTGGAAAAACCAACTGCCATCGTTTATTGATCAAACGTGTCTTTCTGCTCTTATCACTAAATGCATGTACTTATTATAAGACCAAACAATTGAAGTACAAAACCCTTGAGTAAAGTAATAATCAGAGCAAGTATGTTGGAAGCACAAATGTGATGTCCTGAATATTATGCCACGGCCACATAATCTGGAAGCCTGTTATTTCCAGGGCGAGAAAATACAATCTGCATGTGGTGTATAGAACAATCAGTCATATTCAGGCACCCTAGTTAGCATGCAAGTGGAATTCATTTATTTTGACACCTTTAAATTAGTATAATGTAGTGTAGATATATATAAGTGATACACACCTGGTAATTCCCAAGAGTGCGTGATTTGAAACCAGCCGCACTGTAAATGAAGTAGTACTCCCATGTACGGATGAACTTGTCATCAAATCCTAGGGCTAAAACTTTACTGCAAAAAATAAATACAGTTAACTATGATGCACATTGATAGATAGCCATGTAGCTTTTATGAGTTGGAGGGATTGTACTTACTCTTTGTTGTACATGAAGTTGTCCCTCCAATGCATCAGAGTCGTGTAATAATGATAACCAATATTCTCAACATGTTCTATGCTGCAAACAAATATATATTCGGATTGAGTTGATCAATTAATAACTCAAGTATGCGTTAGATAATCAATATAGACTCGTAGATGCATTAGGATATAAGTTGACCAATGTTAAACAATGGATAACTAGCTAGCTAGTGCTGATGAGTACAAACCAGAGCCTTGATGCATTGGACATGGCAGATGTTATTCTAGCCAAGGAAGGAAGACAACCCCCAGGGAATATATATTCCTTAATGAAGTCTGAGCTCCTCCTATATTCATCATACCGTTCCTCTGGGATTGAGCTGAACTGTGCATATAAATTTAATTTTTCATAAGAAGAGAATACAATTGACAAATGAAAATTACATATGTTCAACTTACTACATGCAAATGTAAAGTGAAGTATATAACCCATACACAAAATAAATGAATATACAACAAATAGGTGTTTCATTGATGATAAATGGCATGCACCTGAAGGACAAATAGACCATCTTCTGCCAAATGGTACTCGCAGGAACTAAAAAAGTCGTCCATATACTCATGGCCAACATGTTCGATCATTTCGCTGAATAATCAAGACAAAAACATATATCTATGAGAAGTACTTGAACACTCCTTCAAGAAAAAATATTGTTAGTAGTACTCACCAACTTATAATCCTATCATATTTATGCCAAGTAGGTATTTGACGGTAGTCACATAGAAGGAAAGTTATATGGTCCTGCAAAAACATTTGAATTTGGTACTCAAATCTTTTACAGTACTAATATATATTACTTAAGATTATTAAACAATATTGGTACGTTATATTAAGATAAAGTAATGAGTGAGATAAACATCATGTCCATATCTCAAACAAGTAAAATTCATATGAAATATAATTCCATGATGAATTGATAACTGACCTACCACTACAAGAAAAAGAAGCATCCGTCCACCTTCCATTAGTATCGTAAGCACAATGCACTCCGAGATCATTTAGTATCGGCTTGTAACACCAACGGGTAGTAAATGAGATAGGATTACGAACCAGTATTGAATGCTCATAATATCATTCATTACTCCGAGCACCCCCTCCCCCCTCCCCCCCTCCGTATTTAGTACCGAATGGTATTACGAGTCTTTACTGAATGGTCCACCTAGGGTAAATTCAAAAGGATAGCATCTCTCTTTCCACCACATGTTCTCTATGGGTGGGATGATAGAGGAGGTTACACACGAGGCCAGAGGTCACGAGTTTGACCCCGCTTACCATGTACACACATTTGCGCGTGAAAAATTTGTGTGACTTGTACAAAGAAAATGTCTCTTTTTTTGGGCGCAAATCCACTTAGTACCGGTACTAAATGGCCCTTTTAGCACATGTTATTACAACTGGTGCTGAACGGGGATTACGGCCCGGTACCGATATCCATTTTTTCTTATAGTGTACTTAAAGCAAATTGGTGACATAAACTTGGATTACATGCAGAAGAAATGCTACCTAGAAGAATCACCAGAACATAGAGAAATTATACAGTACCGAACAGTACAAAAAAGACTAGGCGTACCTCCTTCTAAGCTTGAAACAGACTTGACTTCGCAGCTAGTCTTAATTTGGCAACCCATGCTCACCAACTCTTCTCTTACCTGCCAATATAATTTTTTACATGAATCCATCATTCAGTGCCTATCTTTTTTAAAGAGGAATTTTACCTTGCTCACGTAGGATTCCGAACCGCCCTTCACAGTATGCCATTCGGGGCGTCCAAACAACTGAATTCATGCATGCACGATCCCAATGAATGAATTAGCAGCCGCAATGAATGAGCCTAGAAAGTTTTTTTTCGTAATCGACAAAGAGAAATGCATGATAAATCTGAAGGAACCTCAAGAAGGTGATTGTCACGGCAATATGAGAGCACAAAGAAAGCGGGGAAGTCCAACACTCCCTGTGACGGACAGGACCAGATGCACACGCACATAGGAATCTGCAACGAGAATTAATATGTAGTTTTGTCACCAACATATATAGGATTGGTAAGAAGCGTACTTAGAGGAGTGTACTTATTAGTAGCAGTACAAGGTAAGCGTCCTGGAAGAACTTTGAATAGCCATGCACATTAACGAACTGGCCCAAAGTTTCGTTGCGGTCAAGATCAGGGTTCCTTTCATGGTCCTCAAGGTACCTTCAGTTCCACAGATAGCAGCAATCAAGTAATCAATCAAAGTTTCATGGACATATATGTTAGATATCGACACAATCCACAAGAGAGTACTCCATATAAGGGCTTGTTCGGCAACCCAGGAATTGCTCCCAAGTTGGAATGGTTCCATACATGGTTTAGGGCTTGTTCGGCAACCCAGAAATTGCTCCCAAGCTGGAATGGTTCCATGCATGGTTTGAGTGGTTCCATGCATGTCACTCAAACCATGTGGTTTGATTCCATGAGGTCATACTCATGGAATGAAATAGGCCTTTTTGGCATGGAACGGGACCAAACCATGCTGGGTTTCAAACCCTTCCATGCCTAACCGAACAAACATTTTGGGTAGATTAGGATTGATTCCATGTGGTTTGGAGCCCATTCCATGCCATTCCATGCCAAAACGAACCATGCCTAAGAGAGTAAGGGATATCGGAGGGTCAAAATGAAGATGCTCGCTCACTTGAGAGCATGGTTTTTGAACTTGAAGCACTCTAGGATCATGCGCCAGAAGCTGGGGCTAAGCGAGTTCCCCTTCTGTGCCAAGAGGCCAGATATGCCGTTGTGGCTGGCCCACTCAAAGCCTTGATTCCTGCCCAGCAGCGTGCTCACTGAGAAGGACATGTCAGATTTTGCAATCTCCATCCTGAGTCCTTCGAACCACTGCATCATGTTTGGGCTTGTCACCTGCAATAACAACCCTTCAAATCATTCCATAACGAATACCTTCGGCAGTCGGTACGGTATGAAAAACAACAAAGGCGTGCGTTTTAACTAAGAGTTCATCTTGTGTCTCACTATCGACGAATGCTATCAAATTTGTGACTCAAAGTGGGAGCTAACAAGAAATACAATGGGTGTAATTGCTAACATTGTAAATAGTAAATCGTTAGAAGATTTCCTCACTTATTGCTAGCACTGTGAAGCTTCTCATTGAGTTCCTAAATAACCATTTTCCAATATTGGGTTTCTCTCACATGTTCATTATATTGTAATAGCTACGACCTCTAAGATAAGAAATCATCATGCTATTTCTTCTGATTTTTAGTTGGAAAACATGCCTGTTTGGAAAATAAAAATAATCCCCGTAAACAATTAGTAGAGGAAAAGGGGCGGCAGCTCTCTAGCCCCGGTATATATTAGTTGTATGAGACATGTCTATACTCTACTCTATTTGTTGGCCGTATTGGACATGGTTGTTTATCTTAGTTTATTGCTAACTGTATTGACATAAACCCTTTAGATTACTTTTGACCGTTAGGTTTTCATAAAATAGGATCAAAATCCTTCTATTTTTTTTATTAACACGAATTTCTTTTGGCTCTCTCGAAAAACATGGTGGCTTCTTTTATTAATATAATAATACATAGATTAGCAGTCTTCCCGAAGAGTACGCCTATGTAACCACGCTTGACAGTCCGCCGCTTTGGCGCTTTGCATGACACTAGAAATCATATCTTGCCATAGTGCATCCTCATGACCCCACTAGCACCCTTCTGTCACCTCTGCGCTACTCCCTCCGTCCCAAAAACAATTCATTTTAGGATTCAAATTTTGTCTAAAAATAAGTCATTTTACTCTATTTAGTATGTGTATGTGCATGCAAGAATCAATCAATACCAAATATGACTAGTAACTATGGGCAACTAAGGTCATTTTACCCTTCTTTTAATCTGTTCTAAAATTCCTAAAATGGTTTATTTTCTGAGACTGAGAAAGTATATATGTGCTTGTACGTGCACCAGACGGGCCATCACCGGTGTTCCACGGGCCGTGCTTCGGTGAGGCCACCGGCCGGCTTCACGGCGAGCTCAGGAATTAAAGAACTGATGAAGAAGTTAGGAAGGGGAGGTAGGAATTTGGCCTTAATTAACCTAACGCTAACGGGTTCAAGATATAGATATGAATGATGACGTTTCATCTTGATGATAGTCAATAGGGCCCTAGTCAATATTACTCATTACACTAGGCCATTGAGAACCGATTGATCAGACATTTGTTAAGAATAGATGCTATTAGGATTTAAGAGTTCGAATGCTTTGCGCTAGTGAATCGTGATTATAAGGTGTCTTGATGGAAAATGATAGAGTAAGTGAAAATTCAGGTAAGCGTTCTTCAAGACGTGTATATGTGCACATGCATATCCCGATGCGCATCAGGTGAAGATTAGGCTAGGATTTGAAACAAGGGCAAATAATGTCATGAAAATCAGAAATAGACGTATCAAAATCGGCAAACAACTATGAGAAATTAAGCCATTCTACCGTAGAATTATTTCAAAAGCAGTTATTACAATCCTATATTCTACTTATTTCTAGTGAAAGACAAAGTAATTTTGTTGAAAATTATGAAGTGCAACTAGTACTAGTTAGCTCGGGTTGGAAACAGACGACGTTCCAGACTTCTAGTATGGCCATTTAATTAGCTTGAGCTTAATTGCTTCTAGTTGAAAACTCTGGCCGGAAGCGTTCGTTGGCTCCGGCTGGGATCGGGGCATCGGGCTGATGTGCATTTCTCCGCACAGCTCTCCGGCAGTGTAGCCCGCCGTCATCCGCACCTGGAAGCCGAGCATGTCCCTACTCCAAGATGCAGGTGCGTGGATGAGGGAGAGGGAGGGGACGGAGCGCAACAGTGTCACGAGGGCGATGGCTGTGTGCTGTAGTTCTTTTCGGGACGAGACCGTTACGTTCCGATTTTTTAGTGTGTGTATCCTCTTTTCTGTCTTCTGAAATGATGATCCCACTCTGCTCTGTTCATTAACCAACGCAAAGTATAGAATAATACTCCATTTTATATCCTTTGAACCCATCAGGGATGAGAACGGGCCAAATAAATTGACCCATTGGGTTGTTGACCCCACAAGTTGATGCGCCACATAAGTCGACCTCAGGAGGGGCGGATCTAGCGGTGGGCGGGTGGGGCTCGAGCCCCCTACCTTTATCGAGCCGTTGAAGCCCCGGCCTATTCCCATCCCTATATCTCATGAACTAAATGTTGCCTAAATAAAACCACCGAACGGATTTTAATCTCTTACCCGCAAAAAAAATACTATAATCTCTTGGACTAACAAGTTTGTGTACGTAGATCATGAATAAATAGAGCATGTTTGATCCATCTAGCTAAACTTTAGTTGCCAAAATTTAGTTGATGGTTTGTTTAAGTCCCTAGCTAAAGGAGCAGCTAGTCTTATATATCACCCCCTAAAGTTTAGCTCTTACTCTCTCGGTTTTAAATTTTAAGTCATTTAATTTTTTGAGAGTCAAACCATTTTATATTTGACCAAAATTATAGAAAGGATCACAAATATTTATGACACCGAATAAATATATTATAAAAACATATTTATTGAGGAACTAATGATACTTATTTGGTATCTTGAATGTTAGCACTTTGTTCTATATATAAATATATAAATTTAGTTAAACTTGTTGTTTTATTCTCGACAAAATAGAAATGAATTATAATTTTGGAACGGTGGGAGTAGCTAGTTGTCCTAGGGAAAAGCTAAAGCAGCTAAGCAAGTTTTATGGACACGATTACCTAGAGTGATACATCATCTAAAAATGCTTGAAACTAGGATGAAACACCCATCTCTCAATACATAGTTTCATTTATTGCTGTTGCATTCTTAGGTTACATACAAGACACAAATTGTGTAGGTAACTGTGTATGCAGCGTTTCATCCCCATGACACCCCTTTCATCTCTCTATTCATTAATATATTGACACATCATTAAATATACCTACATAGGACTTTATTTATTGGCTATGAAACCCCCTGAGAATGGCCTTAGCCAGTGTGATGTACATAGCTGGCCTAAGTCGGAAACAAGACGTGCAAATTGAAAGTAGTAGGCTTTAGTTTTGCATGCGTAATGCATGCAGTTTCGCACCCGATTGAAGACAAGGAAGCCGAGGTCGAGGTGGACTACGGAACCGTTATCGGCGTCGTTGACGACCACGGTTCCCGCATGCCCGCCGAGATGGTCCTCCTTCTCGTACAGAGTCACCTGCGCGCCGCCGCTCCTCGCAAGCTCGTGCGCTGCCGCTAGCCCTGTTACACCGGCACCCACCACCGCCACCCTCATCTGTGTGTCTGCCTGTGTGTCTGTGTGTCTGCCTGTGTGTCTGTGTGTCTTCTCTGTGTGTGTCTCTCTGTGTGTGCAAACTCTGTGACTTCGTACTTATAGAGAGGAACTGTCTGCTAGTGACGCTCTCTTCCTCGGAAAGATTCGACCTGGGAAGTAACTATGGGGTCACGTCGTTTCCTCCAAAATATTTAGAAATCGATAAAAGCATCCAGTATTATATGATGAAAACTGAAGAGTTGCCGATGGAGCTCGTTGTGATTAGATCTGAGATCCATGCCGCTTTCAATATTTCCGCTTGGTTTAGAGAAGGACTTTTGTGGGCATAGGGCCAGGTGCCCAGGTGCACCCCCCCTGCCCTGCGCCGTTGGATTGTCATCGACACAGATTCGTCGGTTCGTCCAGCTGTTCGGAAAATTGACCTCGCAAAACTTTTTGTCCTTTCGAAAGTTTGATCTGGAAACTGGTAAAGAATGTATTGTCAACTCAGCATACGCTTTTCCCTACGCGAAAAGGTGGTGGAGTACGATCGAAATGGACCCCTATATATATATATACACGTATACACTAGTGAGTATATATAGAATAGTTTATTATGTAGCCAGGCCACCTGTCAAGCTAGGATTGGCTATCAGGAGGTCCCTCCCTATCTGAGGCAGCTGAGAGCAAGCCGACCATGCAGTGCAGGGCGTGCAAGCCGTGCATCATTACGTCTACTGATTGAGATTTGGACCAGATTAAAAGCAGTTTCGCCCAAAACAAATGCTATCGCGTCCGCACAGTCAGTTACGAAAATACATGCAACAGGCATTTTCTATCTATTTGTAAGTTGACTTATATTTGCATATCCATAAGTCACTGTCTTTTTAGGTGTCTTTTTTGGGTGACTTATATTTTGCTTCTATGTAAGTCACTGTTGGATGGTCATCCAAAGATCCATAGAATAGTAATTTAAAATTTCGATACAATGCTACATATCAGATTTAGCGGTTAAACTTATCGGGTCCGCCTGTACTATTGTTGTGCCCGTTTAGCTTACCGGGCCCGGCTGTGCAACCTTTCGTCCGTTAACGGCTTTCAGGTGATGGGTTGTACCAGTTAGGCCTGTTATTGTGTTGTTTCAAATTGTTTCGGCCTCTTCATCTGTTGGCTGTCCAGCGTTGAGCCCAAAAAAACAAACACCAATAGCCGTTAAAGCTGTTAACAAGCTTCAAATTTTAAATATAAAATCCCAATTGAAAGCACAGAACCCACCCACTTAATTTACAACTGAAAAATAGAAAATTATAGTATGTCAAAACTGTATAAAAAGCCCAATAGTCATTACTGCTTATTCTACAGGCCCCCTATATTGTAGTGTACGCCGCCCCCATAGACATCACTGAAAAAAGTTCACCACTGAAAAAAAAAAGTTCAGAAAATTCCCTAGAAAGATAAACAGAGTCACCATGATTTTTACAGTATAAGGTAACAAATTTATAAAAGTTCAAAAGGAAGGATGCAAATGACTGTCACAGCAAGTGTAGATCGCTTACTTGTACACTATATATCTTGGTTCCTATAGGTCAGACACTGCAGAAAGGGAGGAATAACATGTTTAGATATCAAAAATATAGTGGTAGACTGGTAACACATCATTTTACAGAAAAGAGAAGGCATAGATTTGGATGTTGACTAAAGGATACGGAGAGCCTTAGCTTAGTTCATGGTCGGGGGAGAATAATATGATATAACTTTCTTTCACTAGGTACAAATACGAAGAGCCAGACTGTATAGCCTACAATATATGTGATATTTTACAGCTAAGAACTAGGAAATTACAGTCCGAAATGAAAGTGTAATTATAGAATAAGTTACTGTAATTTTCTAGCCATTGATCAGGAGTGCTAATTAAACAAAAACAAAAGTGACCAATCAGCAACCACAATTAACAAAGAGTAAATTACACCCACCATACAACAACTTGTGGGTCCAACAAGTAGCAAAACATGCAAATGGATACATGAACTTATTAAATGCGTACATATACGGTCACATGTACTGCATGTAGATGTATTTTGCCACCATGAGATGTAACATGGACGGTTTTATAACCCTTACCCCCTTATCATCTATATCATAACCATGTGCGCAACTATTATTTCTTTTGATATGGTTAAAATATTTTTTTAAAAAAAAACTTCAACTATGGATGACGACATATAGCATTTTTCTTTAAAAAAAAGTAGGATAAAGTCATTTATTGTGTCGCATGTACATTTTGTTTACTCTTGTTCAGAAGTGAAAATATTAAAAAAAGAATTTAAAGGAAACAATATTACCATAGACATCAAATAATTGTTTTAAAAAATATTAATCCTAATATACTGATGAGTTTGATCTTGTTCGACCAATCAACTATATAAAATGAGGAATTATAAAAAATGACTTAGGGCTTCGTATATATATTAAATGCACATAATTCCAAGTTGGATTTAGAAAGAAAAAAAGATAGTTCAATTAGTGTATTGGTGATATTGTTAGTTTTTTTTCATCTTTTCACATTTGTCAATGGAATAATATAAGAGTTGTATTCATGTTTATTGCATATATAGATGTGAAGGGGGAGAAATATATGTGTTACATGCATAAAACCATCCATGTAAGGTGTCATGGTGAAATAGAGTATATATGACCGTATATGCACACGTTTAACAAGTTCATGTATTCATTTGCATGTTTTGCTACTTGTTGGACCAAATGATACAAGCTCGCAAGTTGTTGTATGGTGGGTGTAATTTACTCATTAACAAATATTGGATGTATGACCATTCTGCTAATTAACAAAAACAAAAGTTAATATATCAAACTAACAATCCACTAGCCTCTAAAAAATGCTTCTATGGTAACCAAACAGAGATGCAAAACTCTGAAACTTATGTGCAGGAAAAACTCTAAACCCAAAGTATACCAAATTCTTTGATGAACATTTGCAGCAAAGGAGAAATTCTTCATCTGAGTTCTCCCTCACTCAACTCATCAACTCCGTTTCTGCGATCCCAGAAAGTAACAGGGCAGGGAGAAACTAAAAACTTGGGTATAGTTATGTGGCATAGAAAATCCTAGTGAAGTATGTTTAATATTATGTTTTATAGTAACAAACTACAAAATTACAACACTAAGTGAGGGTGTAATTGTAGCATAAAAATTCTGAAATTTCAGGCAACCTTTTCATATTTACTTAATTCTAACATATTTGAAAGAGTTTATATGGACCAAAATGTTCTACTTCTAATTGCACTAGTAAGACATGACACGGGAAATCAGACATGGCAAATTTCATTAGCTAGTCCCAAAGTCATAACTTTTAACATGGTAAACAATTGGTTTGTAGGAGTGTAACAAGGAGCAACAGAACATCAAGATATAATGATAATGGACAAATAAACTAGTCAATGGCTCAATGAGTAGATGACATTACCTCTTATCAGCAAAAAGAGTCTATATAGTTACCACAGTGGCATGCACATAAAAGGAACAAAAGGAAGTCTATCTATTGGTACCAAGCTCACAAGATAGTTACAAAAAAATAAGACAATTTGAATACAAACCTACCAAGCTAGAGGTTGCAGCTGCCAACTTGAACACCTACAACATATAACAAACAATAAATCATTTGACCCAAAATTTCCATGTTGCTAAACATATTAGAAAATGACAATGAAATATAATCACTCATAGATCAACAAATCTTGCATTTCAGTAAATATAGTAACTAATTGCTACAGAGATATACTATATTCTGACAAGTTTCAACATCATGATAAGTGATAAAGAAAGAACCCACATAGGTAAGAATATAAACAATAAATAACAATAGGCAACTCTGAGAGATAGGAAAATGTATGTTAAAGTATAAGGGCTGATCCGACACCCACCATCCTATGCAGAGAAGCTATGCATATATGATGAACTTGGTCCAACCAAAGACAACTCAATAGATTGATCTAAAGGCAGTGAATGGCCAGCGGCCAGCTGCTAACAAACTGGGATGGTGGAACACACAACAATGCAAAATATAAGAACTCTGAGAGGAAATGGAGTACTCATCTAAGTTTAATTTTATACGAAAGAAACAACTCGGCAACAAAAACATCTTGTGAGGAAAATCTATCTGGCTGGTCGTTGATGTGATTAGGCTCTAAATCTCTACCATCTACACACAAACAAGGATTCTCAACTTCGTCCTACAACATGAAACACAATACAATGCCATTCTTTACTAATTTTTTCATATTAATTATGAAAGAGATGAGGCAATATTAGCTCTCCATTGGCATGGCGATGTTACAGATACCTAAAGAATCTAACACGAACAACAGTGATACCAAAACACAAAACTCGACAACTACAACACCGCAGGCTTCACTGGTATTTGACCTGACCATAAATAGAAAACAAGTGAAAGAAGCAAAAAGGGTATAGATTTCAAACCAGTTTCAATTCTTCGCATCCAAATTTCATAAAGCTCACAAGATTCCATCCCAAAATGCAGGTTTTACTAAAATTACATGTCCTGTCTACATGAAAACAGAACACCATGTGTATACAAAGATAAATGTTTTATTTCAGGTTGATCATAGATATAATAGACAAGATAGTAGAGAGCATTGTTATCTAAGCATTATTGAAAATAGACAGTTCAAGAACATGGAAAGGAATTGATATACTAGAAAGAAGAAAACATAATGGTATGCACTAAAATCCTAGGACTAAACCCAAAAATCTGCTAATGCCATATGTGGTTACAAAACTTATAGTTAAATAACAAAATAATTATTTTACTATGTTAGGATATAATTATGTCACGAGTTATATGTGATTTTAATTTGCAAACTAAAATTAAAAATACATTAGAAGCTAAAGAACAAGGATGTGATTTTAATGAACAACTACAAGAGAACACTTACGCTAGCTAAAAGTAACCAAGGACAGTATAATATAAATAGAAAGTGACCAAGAACAAGAAACAATAGTAAACTACAAATAAATATTTCATTCTATTGCCATTGATAAAAAACAGGCAAGCATATGATCAGGAGAAGTTCTTCACCTGAGTTCTCCCTTCCTGCAACTCCTCAACTCTACTCCTGCAATCCTAGAAAATAAATAGACTAGGGAGAAACAAAAAGACTTGGGTCAAATTTGGCATAGAAATCCTAGCGAATTAATGCACATTTTCATATTTTACAATAACAAACTAAAAAATTACAATACTAATGAAGGGTGTAATTTTAGCATAATAATTCTGAAATTTTAGGTAAAGAACAACATAATTCAGCTATAAAAATGAATATGTTCTCTAAAATACAGCCAAACAAAAGGTAATGGACATTTTCTCCACAAAAATGAAACAAACTCAACTGCTCGGCATACATATGCAACAGCAAAAGAAGAGGAACCTATCTGTCACGTTCTATAAAAGAAAAGGGAACATATACGCCTCATGTAAAAGTTACAATTTCTAGTTAAAATAGTGGCAGATGCCAACTAGAAAATTCACACTAATGCTTACCAAAGTTCCTAGTTAAAATGGAACTATCTACTGTAAATCGGTGATACAAGTTACAGTTTGCATCACTTTACCAGCAACAATGCAATAAGCAAAATAGCTGCAGAATATGGTGCAGGGGACAATAAACAGCATAGCTGATGAGCAAGACCTCGCTTATCTTGTCTTGCTTACCTGCACGGATTGAAAATAAGAGAAGAACACAAGCTGCTTCTGCAAACAGAATCTGATATGCAAATAAGCTGCCAAGCAGCATGTGTAGCAGAATAGACAAGCAGTATTTTAGCAGAGCCAAAGCACACAGGAAAATTGGCAGAGGAATTAAAAAGTTGATAGAAATTTGAAGGCTCACAGGAAATTCACACAAGTTGTTACACTAAATCAATAGACAGAACTAGGAAGTGAAACCTCAGTGCAGAGGACAACAGACACTAGCGACTAAAGCCAGTGAAAAATCCAGAGTCGAGTAGGACACGAACATGCCTATCTCCACATGGACCACATTAGTCTACACACAAACAGAAAGCATCTCAACCTCCATAGCCAAACACACTATCTAGCCCAACACAAAAATAGAAATAAAAGAAGATACCTGGTGATGAAACACAAGACATGACATGAATGCAAATCGAGATCACCACCTAGAGCATTTTTTATCACTAGAGGAGGCTAGCAACTGAGTGCAGTCCTCTTAGAAAAACACAAAGATATGTGACTGAAAGTATCTCACTATGTACCTCATATGGCTCTCAAAAAAATTCTGGTGAAGTCATGCACATTTTTCATATTTACAGTAAGAAACAAGAAAATTATACCAATACATTAGGGTGTGACTATATACTTATATGTGATTTTAAAATTAAACTTATTACAGCCTAGGTGCGTAAGATTTTAAATTTCTTGACTGTTGGTGAGCAACACATTTAGAATCTGTAAGCTAAAAATAACAAAGAAGCCCATTATATGTATATAAGTTATAAATGGGACAAATATAACAGAAATATCATGCTTCACTGAACACTTTATGATGATCGGACATTAATAGAGACAAATGCTTTATAAGAAAAACAACAACTATCAAAAACTTGCCAATAGACCCAGAAGAACAATGAAATGAAAGAAATGGAG
This sequence comes from Digitaria exilis, assembly GCA_015342445.1. Classification (NCBI taxonomy): domain Eukaryota; kingdom Viridiplantae; phylum Streptophyta; class Magnoliopsida; order Poales; family Poaceae; genus Digitaria; species Digitaria exilis. The sequence continues at coordinate 107,137 of JACEFO010001629.1, forward strand.
ACCCAATGCATGTCACCTTGGTTAACTATCAGGCAGAGTCGGTAAGGACAAGCACACAAACCCTGGCAGTACACATACAAATGCAAATCACTTACAGATCCCAAATCTATCACAAATTTGATCAACAACAGAACACATTTAAATGGAATCCCTAAAAGCGAACCCCTAACGTGCCTCAAATGAACATAATCGGCCACTCACCAAAGAACACTAGTCCACACTCGATTCTCTCTGTCCCTCCCTTCCTACATACCATAAATCGAAACATACTGGAAAATCCCCAAATCGAAACTATTATGACTCAATCGAATAGCTATAGACAACGAATGTACACGAAATACACAATTTAGCCATGGATGAGATAAAAAACTGACAAATCAAACGATGGGAAACAACAAACTCCAATACAGATCGAGCACAAAGCAAACAGGAAATGGATAGGGACACGAGGTGGAGAAGACGGACGAACATCGTGCTTACAAAGCAATCATCAAACTGCAGGAGAAGAGGACCGTGGACAGAGGGGAGGAGCTCGTGCGGTGACAGCCTGGACGGGAGGGCAGAGCGCAGCCGGGTGGGGTGGGGTTGGTGGGTGGCTGCGGCCGGCGGGCTGGCGCCAGGCGACGGCGGGTGGCGCCTAGCGGGCGGCGGGGTGAGAGGCTGCCGGCTGCCGCCTTGCGGCGGCGGGTGGCGGCCTCGCGGCGGCGCCTGGCGACCGGCAGGGTGGGATGCGAGTGAGACTCTGGCAAAGAAGGATGGACTGAGAAAAAGTAGAAAAACACTTCTTAGCGTGTGTTTAAATCGGGGAAAGATTTCCCAAAAATATTCACCAAAAATACACTGTACATTAATAATGTTATGTGAGTGGGAGGGATGAGATGAATAGGGAAAAGTTGGATGAATAATATTCTTTTGAGGAATCTTTGGCAAACTAAACGGGGTCTTACACAGCTGCTCATCGCTTCCGTTCATCATAGATCCAACGTGTGAGGTCATCGACTGATGGAAAGACCAGATATCGGCCAGCTATCATTTAGTAAATCGGTTTTATTATATAGAGAAATAAATAGCTAATTTACCAGGATGCCTTGGGCCATAAAAAGGCTTTTTATGATAAAAATAATGCCCAATTTATAATGTACTACAAGACCAAGATGAAACCTTGGTTCCACTTTGACCATAAGAAGGGGACAGTGGCATGGTTGGCACCAAAATTATATATATATTCCACACATATATGTACTAATTAACGTAGTGATCGAGATATTCAACTTGAGGTTCGTGCCCGTGGATTTTGTAAATTAATATCATAATATAACCAAATGTATACCTTTACATTTTTTAATAAGGACTTCTTTTCGTTTTAGCAGAATAATTTAACAGTTAAATACGTTGGTGGTCCTTGAACTTGTAGCAATGTGTCACTTAGATCCAATAACTCTCATAATGGATTTACTAAACTTGTTAAGTGAAGCGTCGGAGGTCCATATCCTTTTACTAATAAGAAGGGGACAGTGGCATGGTTGGCACCAAAATTATATATATGTATTCCACACATATCTCTATATACTTTACTTAAAAAAAGACTGATTAGGATAGTCGCGTCGTCGTATCGCGAAGCCTTCGCGTCGCTTTATACACATCGCGTGTTGCAGCTTCCGTCGTCGTGCCCTCCGCAACCGTCAATCATGCGCAATATCCCGCTCCATCCTCCTCCTTCCGCAACCGTCTCTCCCTCGCGCTCCCGTCAATTACGCGCCCAACGCCCGCGTCCCTCACACCGACGCCCATCCCTTCCAAAGGAACGCCGCCAAGACTGTCGCCCATCCCTTCCCTGCGTCGTCCGCGCCGTCGCGAGGCCCCGTCCGCGTGCCGCCGTCCGGAAGGGATAGGCGACTGCGCGACGCCGTCAGGATGGGCCAGCCATCCGCCCGTCCGTGTGCCGCCGTCCCCATCTTCCGCTCCACACCCCGTCCGCGAGGGCCACCTCCATGCGCATCTCCATCTGCCCGTCCGTGCACCGCCGTCCGCGCTCCGATCCAACACTCCTACCGCGTGCCCATCCACCTCCTGCTCTGCTGCGCACTAAGCCGCTGGCCTGCCCACTTCCCTGCTCCTCCTGAGATGGGCGCCCGCCGCAGGGAGTGGGTCTCGCCCACCAAGGCCTCCACAGTCCACACCGAGCTGCCTTCACGTCCCGGCCGCCGCCGCCCATCCATGATGGGTCTATTCCAGTGGCACGAGGACGTTGCTGCTGGTCGCACGAGGACGCCGCCGCCGGTCACACGGGGACCTCAATGCCGCTTGCACGAGGACGCCATCGCCGCTCGCACAGGGCGACGAGCTACGCAGTGCCCGGCCTCTGCATGGACCTCCGCATCAGCCAAGATTTTTATTTTACATGCCGATGCATGCGAGGGAAAGGGGTGATCTGAATAAGAACAAATCCTTAGTCAGCTTGATTTGAATGCGACAGAGCTTATTTGACATCCCTTCATTTGCATCTCAAGATCCAGGTTTCTTTGTTATTTTTTAGTCCCCGGTTCAGATCCACTCGCCATAGCTCATGATGCCAAGATGCTCCAGAGGTATGAATCTAAGTATTTCTTTCCATTCTCTATCTGCAGGTCTATTATGCTTTGCTCTTTGCTGTATATAGTCATGTGTCAACTTGTAGTCTGCTCCATAAAACAATGAGAGTAGATTGTACAGACATAAGTATTTCTAAAAGCAATATTTTCGGTGAGTCACCAAGTGGCTGGGCATGTAAATTGCCTTAAAATTGTACGTATGTCTTTCTTAGCTACCTGATATTTTTAGAGACGTCTTACTTTGTTGAGAGTAGCAAATTAGTGTGCAAACCTCTAACATTCGATGCCAAATTTATGGAATAATGCAATTTGCTCGGGACTGTGGCAGCGCATCCTGGAATGTTGTAGATTTGAACAAGTGATAAGGTATCCTGGACCTGCTTGGCTGCTTGCCATTACATTGTGCTATCTAGGGAGGCTGCTTGCCATTGATATCCATTGTGATCACAGATAATTTTTTTTTTATCTCAACACAGATAACCACAACATTACTTGGCATTATTTTTGCCTTTATTGATTTGCATATGTCAATTGTATGATGTCTCCAGTGTTGTTGCATTGGGGGCTAATCCTCATTGGACAGCTGGACAAGTGAACATCAAAGTTATGCCTGTTGAATGGGAAGTAACTATGCAACTGAAGGCCAGATCATTATCTTTCTCTAATAGGGAGCTGATTCTTGAAACTTCAGGACCAAGGTGAGATTATTTCCTCCTCTTTTAATTTTCTCATCAGTGCATGCCCCATGCTTTCAGGACTGAGGAACCAAACACCAAATCTTTCAGGACTGAAGTTATACGTAAGTGTCTTGGTTTTTTTCAGATGAAGGGCACTAGGATAGTTTATTAGATATCACTACAACCGCTACCAACTGATAGTGCCTGTGTGTTTTCTCAATTCTCATGCAATTACTAAAGTACTTTGTAGCAAAAGATAATGGCACCTACCTGATGTCAAGTCTCAATATCTATGTGATTGTTGTAACCAATTCATTGCTGAATATGAATGGCAACTGACCAAGTATTATGTGTATCCTAATGGTCCTAGCACCCGTAATATCAGCAATGCTATAATATAGAATCTTTTTTTATCACCCGTATCAACGCACGGGCACTATGCTAGTATGTACTAATTAACGTAGTGATCGAGATATTCAACTTGAGGTTCGTGCCCGTGGATTTTGTAAATTAATATCATAATATAACCAAATGTATACCTTTACATTTTTGTAATAAGGACTTCTTTTCGTTTTAGCAGAATAATTTAACAGTTAAATACGTTGGTGGTCCCTGAACTTGTAGCAATGTGTCACTTAGATCCAATAACTCTCATTATGGATTTACTAAACTTGTTAAGTGAAGCGTCGGAGGTCCATATCCCTTTACTAGACTATTGGATCCAAATTGGCGCTATGCTAATGAATATAGGGAAACTGTAACAGTCCACTATTTTTCAAAAAAAGCAAAATTTTAAAATTTTTGTTGAGCTTGAAAAACCTGGCTTGCACTTAAGGATGTCTTCATTTCTCACCCTAAAAATTCCTAGAAAAAGATAATTTATTGCCAAAGGTCTAATTATATACTAGAGTGGCAGTTGGAATTTCCTTGGATTTTTATTTGGATCTTTGTGTGGGGCTTGAATTTGAATTAGAATTCAAAATTCAAACCTAAAACTAATTTGGGCCTAACCAAATCTAACCCCGAAGCCCGGCCTACACCTAGTGGCAGCCTAGCCCACTTTCCTCTCTCCCTCTAGCGCACCGCAGCCCACAAGGCCGTAGGCCCAGCCGCGCTCGCACGCCCGCTCTCGCTAACAGGTGGGACCCACCTGTCCACGCCGTTCCAACGCGCCGCTCACGCGTCTCTCTCTCTTTCTCTCTTTGCTCTATGGGACCCGCATGTCAGCCCGTCCACCTTTGCGCGCGCAGCCCGCTCTCCCTCTCACCCGCTGACGAGCCGGCCCCACCCATCAACTTTACCCCCTACCTCCCGACAGGGTCACGCGAATCGCATGACCCCGTCGCCGGCCGCCTTCCCGCGCTACCCCAGCCGCGCCGCAGGAACCCTCTAGAAGCCGCTCACACGTGCTGCACGCCCCACGCTGCCCGTGACCTCCTTTTCCCCCTCAAAACCCTAGCCGCTACTCCCTTGGATGCACGCCGCGTGTCCACGCCGGCTTCACTGCTCACCGCCGCCCTCCATCGCATCGCAAGCCCTACCTACCCGCGCGGACGCCCAGGAACACTAGCCATCGTCTACAAATACCCGTGTGCCTTCCCCTCGAACCCTAGCCGCCAATTTGGGGATTTTCCCCTTCCACCCGCCGCCACCAGAGAAGGAGGAGAAGGGAGAGGAGGAAGGAAGAGGACGAAGGCCACGGCAAGGAGGCACCTTGCCGCTGCCTGGAGCCAAGCTGGAGCTCGCGGAGGAGGGACGACACCTGCACTACCCTGAGCCGTACCCCGACGTCGACTACGCCGCCGTCGGAGACAAAGACGACGCGCCGAGGCAAACCCCTTCCCCACGCCTGCCTGCCTCGACTCACCACTGCCCGACGAACATCCTACACCGCCTAGACCACCTTTTTCAAGCCCAAAGGTGAGCCTTTTCCTCGCCGCACCTTTGCTAGCGCCACCGCCGCTAGGAACCCCTATCCTCTCTGTCCGGCCGTTGTGCCGCTTGCAGGAGCCCTAAGCTAGCGCCTTTTTGCCTGTGACGCGACCGCGGGCGCGGGTTGCAGCTGCCCCGCGAGTTCGTCATCGCGGCGAGCCGTTCCAGCCACCGAGCTGCGTCGCGTCGCCTCGCCACGCTCGCACACGCACTCGTGCGCAACGCGCTGGCTTGCGCACGCGAACGCACATGGCACCGCTCGTGCATGGGAACGCGACATGCGCACGCTCGCCAGCGTTCGGCCATGCCGTTGCGGCATTTCGCCGAACGCCTGGCAGGCGCGCACATGGCCGCCACCCCGCGCATGCGCATCGCTGGCCACACGGTGCTGGCCGCACGGGATCGCTGCGCTGCCGCAGCGGATCCCTGAGCCGCGCCTCGTGTGGGCTGAGCCGCTGTGGGCCGCACTCAGCCCACGTCGGCATACGGCCTGAGCCAAGCCTGCTAAGCCGCACTGACCGCGGGGCCCACCAGTCGGTGACCAGCCCCTGGTGACCTTTGACCTTGACCGTTGACCAGTCAACGATGACGTCAGCAGGGCCCACTGCTGACGTCATCACCCGGTGGTCCCTGTGCTGATGTCAGCATGCCATCATGATGATGTCAGCAGACCACGTGTCGCGCTGTGGTATTTTCTGGATTTCTCTTTTTCCAAAACACGTGTAATATTTTTAGAAAATAATTTAAACTTAGAAAATTCATAACTAATTCGATTTAACTCAGAAAAATGTGAAATCAGTTCCTATAATTTTCTAAAATCATGAATAACACTTCAAAAATGCTATTGAAGTTATTTGGCTCTTCCTTGGTATTCCATTTGGCTCTTATTTGCAATTAGGCCCCTAGGCGCTAACGAGAAGGCATGCGACTACTTCAATTCCCGTAAGCCGAAGAAGCTGAAGGAGGGTAGGACCAAGTACAACAAGCCACAAACCAAAGAGGTGGAGAAGACTTTGCTCACAATAAAAGTGATCAAGGAACGCGAGGTGTTCAAACCTCGTGGGTATCACGACATCCCGACTTATGCGCTAGGAAACCCTTATTACCGTGGCCACATCTGAGGCGTATCCTCGAGGCAGAGCTGGAAGACTATGGAGTCATGGCAATCCGACACCGCCTCATCTTACCACACGAGGAAGAGATACAAGGAAAGGATCATCCAGAAACGCCGAGATGAGGCAGCAAAGAAAATAATCATTGGGGATGATACAAGATGCTTTCACAAGCACCGAACCCAAGAGATTTTCGAGGATGACGAATTACACATTCCCACGAAAATGGGAGACAAGATCATTAGTGCTGCTCTCAGCATGCTCGTGCTACGGAACAAGGAAGATATTGTCTTAGAAATGCTGAAGCCAATGTCATAGCCCTTACAACCGTCGTTGTCTCCCTTTGATGCCCCAAGTGACGATGATGACGACAATGGTAACAATGACAATGGTGGTGATGGCGATAGCCTAGACAACATTCCTCCACGTAGCCAACCTCCTGACACGAGCAACACACAAGGAGGTACGTGGGGTGCACCTAGCAACAAAACACCATCTCCAAGTGTTCCAAAGGACAAAAGGGCAATGTCCTCCCATGCGGGAGAACCCTACAGAAGAAATGGAGGGAAAATCTGACCACTTCACCATGGAGCAATGGTCGGCGTACAACCTAGTAGGAGAGTACAAGTACTCAACGGCATTCAAAAAGGTATATATGCTGATGACAACCAAACAGTCAACAAACTTTTGTACTCGTTGTCTCAATTACAGGCCATGAACACCACCATCATTTTGACCCCTTACTATGGATTACCCCCCATAACTACAACAGTTGCAAGTTCATGTTGCCCTTGGGCCAACTCGTCGAGAAGCCGTGGGAGGTTCGGAGGTTCCATCTCTGGTATATGCATGCATCAAAGTTAGTCATAAAGGAATTCGTTATGAGGGTCCCTAAGAAGTACTTCCACTTGGAAGAGGATTGCTATTTCCCCCATTGAGTTCCACGACATGCATAGGCTGTTGTGGCACAAGGACCTCAACATGGCCCAAATGACCCTTTTTGCCATGTAAGTGGAGGCACCTTTGTATCATTGAAAAACCGTTCATCAAACTAACAATGACATGACGATGACTTGTGCTTGCAGGATGCAATCATATGTGTGCAAGGAACTAGGTTAGGAAGATGTTTACCTATCTCCTATGCATATTACCTAGAGGGCCATCATTAGGTTTGATATATCAGACATGGATCCTAGGCAGGTACATTTGGACAGGCTGCAGTGAGTGCTAGTTCAGATCCATATACAAAGGCAAGATAAAAGTACAGAAAAGGACAATACATCTTTAAAAACATGAAGAAGAGCTAGGGAAATGGGTGTATCCTTGTTGTCCACTAGCTTGGCTAAGTTAAAACGATACTTGCAATAGCTATTGGGTTCACCAGTTTTCATATTTAAAGATCTGAAATCCATATTGTTTCAATGGTGCTGCTTGGGCATCATCGGCCACTGGATTGAATTTTTTATCTATCCTTGGGATGGACAAGTTGTTGTATTTGACATGTTTCAGGCATCAAATAAATATGGGTAAAAAGGATTTTAAGGACTATCTATTGTAGCAAGTGATGCCACATTCTTTTTATGCACTCAAACTGCGTCTATAATTTGTTGTTGATACTAGTTATTTGCATACAACACTTACACGAATTACACGGAAGACCCAAAAGCCTACTATCGGAGGTACGAGAAACAAAAGAAATATGGCACAAAATTGTCCACGAGGCAAAAATTTTCGGTATGTATGAAGAATCATATGTGCTACTACATCTTGGATGCTATTTGTCCTAATGACTATATATGTGTTACATATGCCATGCATGCGGTGTGCCAAGCAACCTGAAGGCTCAATCCTGTGTAGGTACTATGCTTGTAAGTACCTCAGGTCTTGCGGCCAATATAGCCAGAGCTGGTGGTAGCTCCATAAACCTCAAGAATGGTGGAAAAAGAAAAAGGTGAACAGTAGCACCATCACTCAAACAGTAGCCAACATTTGTAAGTTTGCCCTAGACAAATGTTGTGAGGCTCGGGGAAGATTCTTCTATTTCGAGAGCGAGCTAGGGATGGCAGAGATGTTTGTAAAGCTACACCGCTAAAGAAGCAGTGACCTAGATATGAACGACTACAAGTTATCGGACCCTTAGCTCTTCATGTGAACATGCGTGTGATGTGAATTTGTGAACTATATGCGAACATTATTAATGTAAATATGATTGATGGCATGTGAATGGATGATCTAATATATGTGTTTATACTTCATACATGTCTTCTGCTTTGTATGTGTTTGGCCCTGGCAAAATTCGGTTTCAAATTCAAAAGAGAAATGAAATAAGCTTTTTTCTTTTAAGGAAACACTTGACGAAGGCGGGTTGGTAACAACAAGCCACCTCTGTTAATTTATATCAGGACAACTGCCTTTGTTAAAGGATTATTGGAGGCAGTTAGGTTAGGACAACAGCCTCCATTAAAGTATATTAACTGAGATGACTTTAAAGTGACTGCCTTGGTTAATAACTATTAACAAAGGTGATCAGCTGACCATCCCGGTAAAGGTATCAATTAACTATTACCTCTTCTCCGAGGCGGTTGGATTATTCGCCTCAGAAAATGATTTTTGTAGTAGTAATACGGCACGCATATGTGCAATAGATTATGTAGATATATAGGTTTCTAGAAATGAATATCATAAATTAAAATAATGTATTGTACTATGAGGATTCTTGGTGCACAAATTTATTTTAGTGAATCAAAAGGGAGCCCACTACCTAATAAGCTGATGATTTGCTTGGCCACATGTGGTGCACGCAAACGGTCATGAGGTTAATGTCGATGGAGTAGGAGATGTGAGGATCTAGCTGGACTCAAGCACACATCAAGCCAACATAGATGGTGTCTTCCACGGTGGTCGACCTAATGTAGATGGATGGACATGGCAGCAACGACAGCTTCCAGGATGCCTACCGAGTTTCCCATGAGTAGGGGCCATCTCAGATGATGCTACTAGCACCCGGAGGTGATGGAACGGAGGGGATGAACTTTGTGTGTAAGGATTACAGGGCGCGGGTCGGCGGCCACAGTGACACGCATGGATTCATATGGAGGTTGCCCGTTAGATGCCCATCGAATTTGCTGGGTAGGTGAGTGCGATTAAAATGCTATTAAACTTGCAAAGGATCACACGAGATCACCCTTCCTGGCGCGCTAACTATTGGAGGTTTGCTCCGGCAATCCGTAATGGGATAACCCAAGGGGTAGATTTTTAGGCAGGGTATCATGGAACTAAGAACGAGATGGTGACACCGAGACAGAGTTTATACATGTTCGTGCCATCGTAGTGTAATACCTTACGTCATGTGTCGATGGTGTTATTTGTATTGCTTCGAAGGGGGCTACAAGCTCAGAATCCTTAGGCTAAGAAGCTAAAATAGCAATGAGTGCGTACCCTTGGGGGTCCTCCAAGGCGACCTTATTATATAGTCCAATGACATAAGGTTAAAAGTTGGTTGCGATCTAATCCTAGTCATGTACAATAGAATCTATCGCTAGGATCTTCAGAACAACTTTATGGAAGTAGCCAGAGCCTTTCCTTATATTGTTGTCCCTTGCTTGGTAGGCACGGCATGGTGTTGGCGCTCCTTAGCTACAAACTTTTTGTAGTGTTTTTGTGCCATTTTCAGGAATAATCATGTACTAACTCGCCACTTTGCACCCGATATAACCCTATTTTCGATTGATTCTTGTATTTTGGAGCATGTTGTTGTTTTGCAGGAAATAAGGCATTTTTGGAGAGGTTTCGGTATGAAGTCACAATAGGACACGGCTAAGGATTGAAGTAGAGAATCAACCCATGGAAGATGGAGCCGAGCTGGGCTAAAAGAGGCCCAGACTGGTAGGCCCACTAAGGACTTAGTCGGCCGGCCTGGCCAATTATAGGGCCCAAGGGGGCCCCCTTTCGCATGCGTGTCGCCCTCGACAACCCTAGTTGCCGCCATATTGAAACCTTCGGCCAGAGAAGCTAGAAAATGGGAGAAGCTGCCATCATTAGAGAGAGAGAGAGCCCCCAGAGATTAGAGAAAGCACTTGTCATTGAAGGATCTTTCAAGAACAAGACGAAGGACAGCGGGACTCATCCTTCGCCATCGGCTTCTATACCATGAACCATGCCATGATGAGTAGCTGTAACACCCTAAAATTTGCCCTATTTGAAATTTAGTAATTTAATAACCTTTTATATTCAAGTGCTCATGAAAAAATATAGGGAAAATAAAATTTTGAATAATTAAAAACAAATATAGGCAATAGAAACATTATTGTTGCATTCATACTGGTGCATTTATTTTTTATTGTTGAATTCAAATTTGAATTTGAATTTGAATTCAAATGAGTGTTTTAAAAAAAAGGAAAAGAAAAAGAAAACCCTTTTCTCCCTCTCCCTCCTCTCTTCCAGCCTAGCCTATTCTCCACCACGGCGGCCCAACTCTTTTCTCTTTCCCTCTTTCCTTCTTTGCGCACAGCCCAGCTCCGGCCCAGTTGTCGCGCCAGCCCAGCAGCGAAGCCCAGCCGCACCCTCCGCTTTCTGCTCGCTGACAGCCGGGCCCCACCGGTCAGCCCCGTCTTCCTCCTGAGCCGCGCGTCATCGCCTACCTCCCAGCGCAACCGAGCCCGATACGAGCTCGAACCCGAGCTCGAGTCCGGGTCGCGCACGACCCGGTGCCGCCTTTCCCTCTTCTTGGCACGCACGCCAAGAACCCTTTATAAGCGCCGCCACCCCTCCCCTGGCCCCTACCCAAAACCCTAGCCAGCATCGAGCCCTACGCAGCGCCGCCGCCGCCAAACCCTAGCCGAGTCGCCGCACCGCCGATTCGTCGCCTCGCTGCCCCATTGTCGTCGATATCGGGTCCAGGAGCTTCGCCAGGTATAGAGGAGCACGGCGAGCCCCTAAATCCCCTCTCTCTCGCTCCGTAGCGCTTGCGCAAGCTCACTGTCGATCCCCGTCCGCCACCGCTCGTCGCCAGCCGCCGGCATCACTCAATCCTCGAGCACAACCCCCAAAACGGGATCGCCACCTTCTTCTTTCTCTCCCGGGCCAAACGCGACGAGCTTTGGAGCTCTATAGTGCCGGCGGTGCTTGATTCCTGTGAGGTTCCGCCACGGAGCCGGCCGCGCCGCCGAACTCCGGCGACCAAACGACCCCAATCAACCGCAGCCGTGGGATCTAGATTGAATGGCCCAGATCCAACCCGAACCCGGTCCACCGTGGACCCGTGGACCGGGGTCTACGGCCAGTCCACGGCACAGTGCCCCTGACGTCAGCTGAAGTCAGCCATTAGCTGCCGTCCTGGCAGATTTGCAAATAAGCCCCTGTCTTTTCCAAAAATCAACCCGCGGTCCAGCACAGTTAAAAAATAATTATAGTTTAGTTCTTTTTTTTCGGTTTAGCCCCTGCCCTTTTAAAAAATTGTGCCCGCCGTCCTAGGTGGCTGTTTTACTCGTTAGCCCTCGGGTTTTTATATGAAATTATGTTTTAGGTCCCTGGTTTCTTTCAAAAACACCCCTGGGGGCCTAAAAATCTCACCAGCAAGCCCCTAGAGCCCGTTTTAAGCGTAGTTTCTTCGTTTTAACTTCGATTCGAGTGATTTTCACGCTCACGTGTTCGTAGTGAAGCGTACAGTAATTCTAAACCCTTCTTTTCATCATTTGTTTACGTTTGGTGTACTGTTCTAATTAAATACCTTGTTTGCATGGTTAAGGCAACTAGAGCATGTGCTTCGTGCTTTGTTCTAGTGTCTCTATAAGGTTTGGTCTAAGGAATTAGAGCATGTGCTTCGTGCTTTATTCTAATGTCTCTCCGTAAGGTCCAGTTCTTATAGCAGCAACCCAGGAACTTGTTCACCGCCGTTGGAACTATAATGGCTCTGGTCTTGGATAATTAGCTTGTACGTCTCTAGCTCGCCAGTGGTTACCAAAAGGCGTATGTGGGGAGCATGGATGAGAGTATAGTTTGATCCATCGAGGACGGATTTATCCGTTGGCTATGTCTCGTTAGGCAAAGTCCTATGATGTAAGCGTCTAATGTACGGCAGCTTCACACGTTGCGATGATTGCGCTCTCGCTCTGGACGCCATTGACCCCCTCACGTTGCGCCCTGAGCGTACGTCAATCTCGAGTCCTTAGGTTATGCTGCCTATGTTGAACCAGAACGGCTACTATGCTTGTTAGGGTGTTTTGTGAAAGTCCTCGTAGCATAAGTTCTTTTGGATTTATGTGACCAGCGGGTAAAGGGCGAAACCTCTGCAAAGTGTTGATCTATCATGATAGCCGTGCTCACGGTTACGAGCGGCCTGGATCCTTTTTTATTAGAAGATGATGTTGAGGTTGATGTTGGAATATTTTATAATTATTTATTTATACATTATTATTAATGGGTTTATACTTAGGTTTCTACTCACTTGTAGTAATTTGGATGATAATAAAATGAAACTACTAAATGTGCTAATGCAGTTTAACCGTGTCAAGCCTTTTGTTCTTGCATAACCCGTGTTATACTTGTTAAGTAAGATGGATTACTTACACTTGCAACTATTCAACAAAATTCCGGATGGGTAACAGATGGAGCATTGAATGATCAGTCGCTTGCTGAGTTTCCGGAGGATCTGCCGTACTTCTAGCTGTGTTCAACCAGTCGGTGTCCCTGTGGACCAGAGGCTCTACTTAGTTGAGAAACGTTTACTCACATTAAGACTTCTGCTGTGTTATTTGTTTAAGACTATGTCTTGTGTTAAACTGTGAAGTAAACTATTTTATTTCGAGCATTGAGTTCTCTGTGATCCATATTTGTAATCTATATATGTTCTGTGGACATCCTGGGCACACATATGAAAGCATTCGGGTTTCTTGGAAATCTGGGTGTTACAAAGTTGGTATCAGAGCCGTGCTGACTGTAGGATCACAACCTAGATAGAACGGTCGATTAGATTTTGCTAAATTCTTACTCTTTTGTTATCTTCTACCTTGGAGTTGAGTATCTATTGAAAAATGGTGTTCTATCCTACCTTTGTCCATTGTGAAAAGTTTCTAACTTTTTTCTACTTGTTCATCTTGTTTCTATAGCTGTCTCGCACGAGGTAGACCCCCCGTAGGCCCAAGATGTCGGAACTCCCGTACCGCGTCGCAGAGTACCTGCTGAAGAGGCAGAACCTGGACACCTACTGGGATTGGCTGCAAATGCGCAAGCAACAGGAGCTTCAGAGACAACAGGTCGCGGAGGAGCCACAACAGGAGCCTAAAGAAGAGGAACCCGAGGAGCGAAAGCCTGTGACTTCAGAGTCCGCAGTAGGAGGGCAAGAAGACTAGATGGTGGCCGCAACTGATGATGAAGTGGTGGACACTGACACTGGAGACACGTCCGATGATGATGAAGTGCCCCGGAGCCCTACACGTGTCCTGTCACAGCGCCAGATAGCTCCACGCACGCCCCGGTGGATCGTCTACAAGTTCGTCCGAGATGGGAGCGACCACTTCTACCACAACAGGCTTCTCCGAGTGCTTCATACCCGCTACCGCTTCGGTCGTGTTGGAGTGGACTACTGCAGTGAGTGGTGGACGCACGTTCTCTACCGCAGCTTCTGGAGGACCGTAGTGCAGGTGAGGGTGACTGATGAGGTGGCAAGGGTTGCTCGCGAGATATCGGTTCACTACGCTATGTCTGACCGTGATACCCAGGAGGCAGGGATCGCTGATGCTGCACGCCAAGCCTACCACGTCTACCGCCACAAGTGCTTCGCCAAGATCAAGGATGAGCTAGAGAGATACCACCCCCGCCGCAAGAGTGGTGCCACAGCATGCACCATCGCGTCTACCACGAACATTCAAGACCCCCAGCTTGCTTCTACAGTGGCACTTGTGGCTACTCTCAGCACAGAGTTTGACGCTGTGTCTGATGAGAGTGCCATGCTGAGGAGGAAACTCACCGCCATGCAGGAGAAGAATGAGGAGCTGCAGCACCAGTTGGGAGGACCCGCACCCCGTAGCCCAGAGTATCGTGGAGAGTCACCACAGCGCAGGAGGCCACGCTACAACTCCCCTGCCGCCCACACCACCGTCGACCCCTAGATGCTTGTATGAAGTTGTAATAGGGATCGAGTAGTACGTTTTGAGTAAAAAAAAAAGAGTCAAGTCTTAGTGTGTCGAGTCGTGTGTGAACCATGTCTTTAAATATTTGGATGATTTATTATTATGCCTATGTGTGATTTGGATCTTTGTAATGATTGTGATGAGCATGGATGAAAGTCTGCAATCATCTAGTATTGGATTAAGGTATAAGGAATTTAATGAAGGAAAAAGTCCATATTACTCCCCTCAACTATAACCAAAGTCCACATAACCCTCTAAACTATCTTTTGGTTCATTTTACCCCCTAAACTATGTCACTTGGTGTATTCTACCCCCTAATACAATTTGTCTTTTTTATTTCTCCATGCACGAGTTGAATTTTAATTTAAAATTTTGCATGATTGTAGTGAACATCACAATATATGTAAAAAAATATATTATGAATTTTTCGTCGCTAGTTTTTGTATAATATCGTGTCCTAAGGATTAATTTATTATTAAATATCTTACCCCATTAAAATAATGACAAAAAATAATTTTATATTTTTCTATCATGCATTATGATGTCTACTATCATCTCCTAAAATTTGAACGCAATATGACACTTGTACATGGAAAAATAAAAAAGAAAAATTGTATTAGGGGGTAAAATAGACCAAATAACATAGTTTAGGGGGTAAAATAAACCAAAAAATAGTTTAGGGAGTTATGTGGACTTTGCTTATAGTTGAGGGGAGTAATTTGGACTTTTTCCTTTAATGAATAAATAGTTGGGTTCTTAATCTCTTTTGCATCATCTATTATCTTTCTTGTCACCTGAGTACCTTATCTTGGGGCATGTGTTGTCGAATGGAGGTGTAGCAGTTGATCCGAAGAAGGTCCGAGATGTGTTGAATTGGGTACCGCCGCAGAATGTCAGTGAGATCAGGAGTTTCCTTGGAATGGCAGGCTACTACTGGCGTTTTTTTGAGAGATTCTCCAAGATTGCCAAGCCCTTGACATCATTGCTAGAGAAGAATGCTAAGTTCGTGTGGACACCGCAGTGCCAAGCTAGCTTTGAAGAGTTGAAGAAAAGGCTGACCACTGCACCAGTATTGGTACTGCCAGATGTTACTAAGAACTTCTCAGTCTATTGTGATGCGTCTCGTCAAGGATTGGGATGTGTACTCATGCAGGAGGGCAGAGTTGTGGCGTATGCATCCAGACAGTTGAGGAGACATGAGCTGAATTACCCGACACATGATCTGGAATTGGCAGCTGTGGTCCATGCCTTGAAGATCTGGAGACACTATTTGATTGGGCACAAGTGTGATATTTATACGGATCACAAGAGTCTTAAGTATGTGTTCACGCAATCCGAGTTGAACATGAGGCAACGTCGTTGGCTTGAGAAAATCAATGACTTTGAGCTGGAGATTCACTACCATCCAGGGAAAGCTAACTTGGTGGCCGATGCTTTGAGTAGGAAGAGTTATGTGAATGTGCTGACGAGTCAGAATTTGCCGGAAGAGCTTAGCTGGGAATTCGAACGCTTGAACTTGGGTATGGTAGCCAATGTGACAGAGCATGAAGTGGATCCAACTCTTGAACAGGAGATCCGAAAAGGTCAATTGGAGGATGAGGAAATCATGGAATTGATTAAGAAGGTTGGAACAGATAAACCACCAGGGTTCCGATTGGATGATCAAGGAACAGTATGGTATGGCAACAGAATAGTGGTGCCAGATCAGCAGCATATCAAGAATGTTATCTTACGGGGGGCCCACGAGTCAGCATATTCCATTCACGCAGGAAGTACCAAGATGTACTTGGACCTCAAGGAAAGATTTTGGTGGTATGGTTTGAAGCGAGATGTTGCAGCACACGTAGCTCTTTGCGATGTATGCCAGAGAGTCAAGGCCGAACATCAGAGACCGGTAGGTTTGCTTCAGCCTATGAAACTACCAGAGTGAAAATGGGAAGAAGTGGGCATGGACTTTATAGCAGCACTACCCCGCACACAGAAAGGTTATGACTTTATATGGGTTATCGTGGACTGATTGACGAAGGTGGCTCACTTTATCCTAGTGAAGACTACTTATTCCGGTGCCAAACTGGCAGAGTTGTACATGGAGCGGATTGTATGTTTGCATGGGGTACCAAAGAAGATAGTGTCAGACCGAGGCAGTCAGTTCACGTCACACTTTTGGCGCAAGTTACATGAGTCCATGGATACAAAGCTTCACTTCAGTTCAGCTTACCATCCGTAGACAGACGGTCAGACCGAGAGGAAAAATCAGATACTGGAGGATATGTTGAGGGCATGTGCATTACAGTATGGGAACAGTTGGGAGAAGAGTTTGTGTTATGCAGAGTTCTCGTACAACAACAGTTACCAACAGTCTCAAGATGTCATCGTTTGAGGCTTTGTATGGAAGGAAGGAAGTAAAGGGACACCGTTGTTCTGGAATCAGACCGGAGAAGGTAAAGTATTTGGACGTGAGGTCTTAAAGCAGGCAGAAGAGCAAGTGCAGGTTATCAGGCAGAATCTGAGGGCAGCTCAGACACGGCAGAAAAGTTATGCAGATGTAAGGCATCGAGATCTCAGCTTCGAAATTGGTGACTTCGTATATCTCAAGGTGTCACCAATGAGGGGTGTGAAAAGATTCAACGTCAAAGGCAAGTTAGCACCTCGATACATTGGACCTTTCAAGATTTTGGAACGGAGAGGTCAAGTGGCTTATCAGTTAGAGTTACCAGAGAGATTGGCACGGGTACATGATGTGTTCCATGTGTCCCAGCTGAAGAAGTGTTTACGGGTGCCAGAGGAACAGATTCCGCTAGAGGAGTTGAATGTGCAGGAGGACCTTACCTATGAGGAGTATCCGGTCAAGATCTTAGAAGAGTCAGAGAGGGTCACCAGGAACAAAGTGACACATATGTGCAAAGTTCAGTGGAATCGTCATACAGAGGATGAAGCAACATGGGAAAGGGAGGATGATCTCAAGGCAGAATATCCACATCTCTTTCAATCCACTTCCGAATCTCGAGGACGAGATTCATCTTAAGGGGGGTAGGTTTGTAGCACCCTAAAATTTGCCCTATTTGAAATGTAGTAATTTAATAACTTTTTATATTCAAGTGCTCATGAAAAATGTAGGAAAAATAAAATTTTGAATAATTAAAAACAAATATAGGGAATAGAAACATTATTGTTGCATTCATGCTGGTGCATTTATTTTTTATTGTTGAATTCAAATTTGAATTTGAATTTGAATTCAAATGAGTGTTTTAAAAAAGGAAAAGAAAAAGAAAACCCTTTTCTCCCTGTGCCTCGTCTCTTCCAGCCCAGCCCATTCTCCACCACGGTGGCCCAACTCTTTTCTCTTTCGTTCTTTCCTTCTTTGCGAACAGCCCAGCTCCGGCTCAGCAGTCGCGCCAGCCCACCAGCGAAGCCCAGCCGCGCCCTCCACTTTTCGCTCGCTGACAGCCGGGCCCCACCGGTCAGCCCCGTCTTCCTCCTGAGCCGCTGACACCCCGGGCCCGCTCGTCATCGCCTACCTCCCAGCGTAGTCGAGCCCGACACGAGATCGAACCCGAGCTCAAGTCCGGGTCGCGCACGACCCCGTGCCGCCTTTCCCTCTGCTTGGCACGCACGCCAAAAACCCTTTATAAGCTCCGCCACCCCTCGCCTGGCACCTACCCTAAACCCTAGCCGCCATCGAGCCCTACGCAGCGCCGCCGCCGCCAAACCGTAGCCGAGCCGCCGCGCCGCCGATTCGTCGCCTCGCCACCCCATTGTCGTCGAGATCGGGTCCAGGAGCTTCGCCAGGTATAGAGGAGCACACCGAGCCCCTAAATCCCCTCTATCTCGCTCCGTAGCGCTTACGCAAGCTCACCGTCGATCCCCGTCCGCCGCCGCTCGTCGCCAGCAGCCGGTGTCCCTCAATCCTCGAGCACAACCCCCAAAATGGGATCGCCACCTTCTCTCTCTCCCGGGCCAAACGTGACGAGCTTTGGAGCTCTATAGCACCGGTGGTGCTTGATTCCGGCGAGGTTCCGCCGTGGAGCCAGCCGCGCCGCCGAACTCCGGCGACCAAACGACCCCAATCAACCGCAGTCGTCCGATCTAGATTGAATGGCGTAGATCCAACCCGAACCCGGTCCACCGTGGACCCGTGCACCGCGGTCTACGGCCGGTCCACGACACAGTGCCTCGTGACGTCAGCCGACGTCAGCCATCAGCCGCCGCCCTGGCAGATTTGCAAATAAGCCCCTGCGGTCCAGCGTAGTTCAAAAATAATTACAGTTTAGTCCTTTTTCTTTCGGTTTAGCCCCTGCGCTTTTGAAAAATAGTGCATGCCGTCCTAGATGGCTGTTTTACTCGTTAGCCCTCGGGTTTTTATACGAAATTATGTTTTAGGTCCCTGGTTTCTTTCAAAAACACCCCTGGAGGCCTAAAAGTCTCACCAGCAAGCCCCTAGAGCCCGTTTTAAGCGTAGTTTCTTCGTTTTAACTCCGATTCGAGTGATTTTCGTGCTCACGTGTTCATAGTGAAGCGTACAGTAATTCTAAAGCCTTCTTTTCATCATTTGTTTATGTTTGGTGTACTGCTCTAATTAAATACCTTGTTTGCATGTATGCGTGTATGCTTGTGTGGTGATCGATGTGAGTAGTTGACGAGCCGTTCGAGTTCGCTGACGACCCCGTTCCTGAAGAGCAGGTGCAGCAGCAGTTCACTGAGGAAGGCAAGTATAACATGGATAATCCTTGTTACCTATACACCATTCAATCATACAATTCATGTGCATGTGTCTAATATTGTTATACACTATAGATGTACCTAGTCTTTACCTTATTCCTTGTTTACTCGGGTTTAATGCATTATGGATAGTTTTTGCTACGCTCAACAACCACATTTATTTTAATGTTAATGTTGAACTAATGGTTCACTTCAATGATGATTAAAAGATGCTTTTTAGCAACATGGTTCAGGGAACTAGAGCATGTGCTTCGTGCTTTGTTCTAGTGTCTCTATAAGGTTTGGTCTAGGGAATTAGAGCATGTGCTTCGTGCTTTGTTCTAATGTCTCTCCGTAAGGTCCAGTTCTTAAAGCGGCAACCCAGGAACTTGTTCACCGCCGTTGGAACTATAATGGCTCTGGTCTTGGATAATTAGCTTGTACGTCTCTAGCTCGCCAGTGGTTACCAAAAGGCGTATGTGGGGAGCATGGATGAGAGTATAGTTTGATCCATCGAAGACGGATTTATCCGTTGGCTATGTCTCGTTAGGTAAAGTCCTGTGATGTAAGCGCCTGATGTACGGTAGCTTCACACGTTGCGATGATTGCGCTCTCGCTCTGGACGCCATTGACCCCCTCATGTTGCGCCCTGAGTGTACGTCAATATCGATGCCTTGGGTTATGCTGCCTATGTTGAACCAAAACGGCTACTATGCTTGTTAGGGTGTTTTGTGAAAGTCCTCGTAACATAAGTTCTTTTGGATTTATGTGACCGGCGGGTAAAGGGCGAAACCTCTGCAAAGTGTTGATCTATCATGATAGCCGTGCTCACGGTTACGAGCGGCCTGGTGTTGTGTGACGAGTGTGGGGGAAACGACATCGGCTTTTGGAATTTGATAAATTAGGTTGGCGCGTTAATTCGGCGATTGCTTATCCTTGCGATTCACGGATCCCATGGGCAAATGCTCTCCACATCTTAATCTCTACATAACTTTGATCTTTGTTTATTTCTTTATAATCTAGAATTAATTAAGCTTAGATTAGTCCTAAAATCAGACCCTTAAAAGATTCCTTAACCACCTTAATTAATGCTTAGGTAAGTGAAAGTGCATTTGGCTCCCTAGTGGTTTTGGTGGTGATAACAACCACAATTTGGAGGTTTCATACTTTTATTAAGATATGTGCAGGTGCTAAATGAAATAAGAAAAAGAATATATACAAAGGAGATCCCTAATTCAAATTATATGGTGTGAAGCTCATATGGAGGATTTAAGTTGAATTTATTCTTTGAATTTGAGTATAGGAAACACCGTACTACCAAGGGGGACGTGTTTGATGAATCAAGTATGTCAAAGTGCTATATTGAGATGAAAACTAACCTTTAGAGAACAAAACGGGCAAAACTCAGTTTTTCACGGAAAACCGGAAGATCCGGTTTCCTACAACGGAAGATCCGAAATGGTACTGAGTAGAAAATTGCAAAACCGGAAGATCCGATTTTGTGAATCGGAAGATCCGAAATGGTACTGAGTAAAATTTGGCAAAATCGGAAGTTCCGATTTTGTGAATCGGAAGTTCCGGTTTGGCAGTACACTTAGGATTTTTACAGCTAACCTAAGCCTATCCGGAAGATCCGAGTAGTACTCGGAAGTTCCGGTTTGCCCGATTCAGAACATAAAGGTTAGATTTTGGGGATGGGTATAAATACCCCCTCTCTTACCCCTTCAACCCAACCTCGCAAAACTGAACAGAAAACACATCTTGAGCTCTCTGCCCTTCACTCCACTCCCCTTCAAACCTTGCCCTAGTCAAGATTCATTTGGGGATTAGTTGAGAGAAGATATTTGAGGTTTGGGTGTTGACTTTGAGTGAGGAGAAGCATTTGTTCATCTCAAGAAGCACTTGAAGCATCATTGGCTTGTGATTCGCGTTTGTCACTCTTGGAACTTGCTCCTAGACAGTTAGAGGTCACCAAGTGCAGCACCTATCTTGTGGGAGCCCCTTGGAGGATTGTATCACCCGTTCCTTGTGTGGAAACATCTAGTAAGTGACTCAATCTTGATCTTTGTGGTCGATTGAGGGAGGAAACGAGTTGAAAGAGACTCTACCCTTTGTGGGTACCTCAACGGAGACGTAGCTCCCTTGGGAGTGAACTCCGGGAACAAATCCCGTGTCTCTTTGTGTTGCTTACTTTATTTTGTTCATATATTCTCATATTTGCTATATATTGCTCGATCTATCTCTATAAAGGTTTCTGCTGTATTTGATCATCATATATAGCTCTTAGAGTACCTCAGTGAACTTTCTATTCAAGTGGAATTGCGAATAACTTGTTAGATTATGAATCTCGAGCAAAGGTTATTTTCACACCGGAACTTCCTAGTAAGTCTCGGAAGATCCGATAATCGGATCTTCCTAGAGGTACTCAGAAGATCTGGTTTCACTAACAACTTGTGAAGAAAGAATTTTCAGGTTTTATTAGGTACGCCTATTCACCACCCCCCCCCTCTAGGCATCTATAAGATCCTCTCAATTGGTATCAGAGCCGAGGCTCTTGTCAAGGCTTAACCGCTCAAGAGAATCAAGATGTCGAGGATTGAAGGTGAAGAAAACGTGGACATCATCAATTCTCAAGCTCCACCCATCGATCTACCTACTCTAGATAATGAAGATAAAGTTTCTTTCAAGTCAACAAGAAGCAAATGATCAAAGAAGGATGCATCACCCACACCAAGTGGAAGCTCAAGTTCGAACTCTCTCGGATGAGGGTTCGGATGACGACTCAAAGGCTAAAAAGATAGAAAAGTTGAAAAAGAAGCTAAAGAAGCTAGAGGAGGATGAGAAGAAAGAGAAGAAGAAGAAACACAAGTCAAGGGAGTTAACTCGTGTTCCACTTGACTACAATGATATATCTAATTTCAATGCATCTCATTTTCAATCTATTAATCTTGGCAAGGCACCATATTTTGATGGAACAAACTACTCAAAATGGGCCTATGACATGAAATTGCATCTCTTCGGGCTTCACCCCTCTCTTTGGGAGATTGTGTGTGTAGGTGTGAAGAAGCCCAAGAAAGGAAAGATAACTCCAAAGCTTGCACAAGACTACTACCGCAACGCTCAAGCCACAAGAATCATCACCAACTCCTTGTCCCCTCAAGAATTCAACAAGATTCAACATGTGGAGGTGGCAAAGAATATTTGGGATATTCTTAGAGAGTCACACGAAGGAACATTCATGATTAAGGAGGGCAAAATTGATTTGCTAGATGCTCAACTTGAAGATTTTGTCATGCTTGATAATGAGACTACTCAACAAATGTTTGATAGACTCATGGGGATGATCAACACCATTAGAGCACTTGGAAGTGAAGAGTGGAGTGACTATCGGGCCACAAAAAGATTATTGAGGGCATTCACTCCAATAGGCTTACATCTTGCCCAAATGATTAGAAGAGATGAGAAGTTGAAGAAGATGACGCCGGTTCACCTTCTTAGCGAGTTGCTTCAACATGAACTTGCCGAGAAGGAAGCAAAAGCGGCCCTAAGCAAGAAGAACAAGAAATATATTGCATTGAAGGCAAAAGAAGAAGGTGAAGAAAAAGGGAAGTTACCCAAAGCCAAGAAGGAAGATACAAGTGATGAAGATGAGAGCACCGATGAAGAAATTGCATTGCTTATCAAGAACTTTAGAGGCTTCCTCAAGAAGAGAAATTTCAAGGAAGGAAATGGGAGCAAGGACACTAGAAGAAGCAAGAAGAGACCATGTTACCAATGTGGTGAATATGGATACTTCATTGCCGAGTGTCCCAACAAGAAGGAAGATGGCAAGCACAAGAAGGAGGACAAGAGAAGCTATGACAACAAGAAGAGCTATGATCATAAGAAGAAATATTCAAGACAAGCTCATCTTGGTATGGAATGGCTATCAAGTGATGAAGAGTCGGAAGATGAGAACGTAGCAACACTTGCTATCCATAAATCAAACTCTTCATCAAGCCGTCTCTTCACCAACTTGTCCGATAGTGATGATGAAGATCATGCCCCTCTTTGCCTTATGGCTAAGGGCACTAAGGTGACATCTAAATCTATTTCCTCTACTCCTCCTTGTGATGACATAGAAAATGAATCTAGTGATGATGATGAAATGGTTAAGGAAAACATGATAAAACGTTTTCGAAAGAAAGGCTATAAAGAAATTAAAAAGCTAGTTAAGAAGCTAGATAAAAGGGATGAGCTCCTTGTAAAACAAGAAGACTTGTTCATCCTTGAGAAGGAGAAAACCGTGTTTTAGAAGAAGCTCTTGCTAAGGAAAAAGGAAAGGTAGAGAAATTAGAAGTAGACTTGTCTATGGCTAATGACTCTAAAGAGAAGATGTCAAAGGATCTCACTTTGACAAATGAATCTCTTGCTATCCAAAAGAACAAAAATGGTGAACTTCAAGAAAGCTTATCATGCTGAGAGATCAAATACAAAGATCTTGAAGTGAACTATAGTGTTCTTTGAGAGATCACCTCTTCTTTATCCAAGGCTAACCTTGATTCTAATGCTTCTACTTGTGAAGGTTGTTCAAAATGTTATAAAATTGATGTGAATGCTTATCTCACTAACATTGCCAAGCTAGAGGAGCTAGTGAAAACAAAAGACAATGAGATCAAGAAATTGAACATGCTAGTGAGAGAAGGATTAGAAGGAAAGGACAAAGGTAAGTCCAGGGTAAAATATGATGATGGTAGGCATCACAGCATCAAGGATGGTCTTGGACTCAAGAGAGGTGGTAAGACCAATGGTAAGCAAGTGACAAATGGCTATGAAGGTCCCATGTTCATCAAAGGGACTAAACTTGGTGATTTGATGAACATTGCACATGGTGTTCCAAAGAGTGATGTTGGTAAGAGTCACTCAAACAAGATTAAGGGTGAAAAGAAAGGTAAAGGTAAAGAGAAGGTGAAGAGTGAGACACATGAGCCCTCTCTATCATATACGAGTGACTATATGGTAACCATGGACAAGAATGGTAAATTTATGGTTAAATATATTGGTGCCTACACAAAGAAATCTATTTTGAGAAATGTGTGGGTACCTACAATGTATTCGGTTAACCTTGAAGGACCCAAATCTTTTTGGGTACCTAAATCTCGAGCTTAAACTTGTTTTGTAGGTCTACTCCTCCGGCGGCACGGGATGGGTGCTTGATAGTGGATGCACAAATCATATGACCAGGGAGACATTTGAGCCAAGTATTGAACCCACGGAGAAGATTGTGTTTGGTGATAATAGTAAGGGGGAGGTACTTGGTCTTGGTAAGATTGCCATCTCAAATGATCATTCGATTACCAATGTTTTTCTAGTTCAATCTTTGAGATACAATTTGTTGTTTGTTTCTCAACTTTGTGAAAAGGGCTACAATTGTCTCTTTACTCATGAGGGTGTGACCGTCTTTGGAAGGGAGGATTCCTCTATTGCATTTACGGGTCGCTTGAAGGGCAAACTTTATTTAGTTGATTTCACAATTGATAAAGTGACGCCCGAGACTTGTTTAGTGGCAAAATCTAACATGGGTTGGCTATGGCACCGCCGTCTAGCTCATGTTGGGATGAGGAACTTGGCCAAACTTCAAAAAGGTGGGTACATCCTAGGACTAACCGATGTTGTGTTTGAGAAAGATAGGTTGTGTAGTGCATGACTACAACAAGACCTTTCAAGCTCCTACACATGGACCTATTTGGTCCCGTTGCATACATTAGTATTGGTGGTAACAAATATGGTCTTGTCATTGTTGATGATTATTCTCGCTTCACTTGGGTATTCTTTTTGCAAGGTAAAAGTGAAGTGCAAGGTGTTGCGAAGAAATTCATCAAGAGAGCTCAAAATGAATTTGAAGTGAAAGTCAAGAACATTAGAAGTGACAATGGCACCGAGTTCAAGAATACAAATATTGAAGAATTTCTTGATGAAGAGGAAATCAACCATGAGTTCTCCGCTCCCTGTACCTAGTGGAGAGGAAGAATAGAACTCTTATCGAAGCCGCTAGAACCATACTTGATGAATACAAGACTTCGGGTCAATTTTGGGCGGAGGCAATCAACACCGCTTGTCATGCCATCAACCGACTCTATCTTCACAAGATTCTTGGCAAGACGGCATATGAACTCCTAACCGGTAACAAACCTAAGGTGCACTACTTTAGAGTTTTTGAGCGCAAGTGTTTTATACTTAACAAGAAACCCAAAAGCTCAAAGTTTGCACCAAAGGTAGATGAAGGTTTTCTTCTTGGTTATGGTACTAACGAGCATGCCTATTGTGTTTTCAACAAAACCACCGGTTGTGTTGAAATCTCGGTAGATGTGAAATTTAATGAAAACAATGGCTCTCAAGTAGAGCAAGTTAATCCAAGTTTTGTAGAGGAAGAAGAACCTCCAAGTGAAGCTATCATGATAATGGTCATTGGTGAAGTTAGACCAAGAGAGAAAGAAGCTCAAGTGCAAGAAAAGGAATCATCTTCTTCTACAAGAGTTGAACCACCTAGCACTCATGAAGGTCAAGAGCAAGTTCAAGTTGATGACCAAGCTCAAAGCCTAAGTCAAGAAACTCATGAAGAAGGTGGTGATCAAGTAAATGTAAATCAAAATGAAGATGATGATGAAGATGAGCAACCCATTCAAAGACAATCAAAAGTTGCTCATCCAAGAGTTCACCGAAGAGTTCAAAGAGATCACTCCGTCAAGAATATTCTTGGTAGCATAAGAAAGGGGGTAACCACTCACTCACGTAGCATAAGAAAGGGGGTAACCACTCACTCACGCTTGCAAAATTTTTGTGGATTTTACTCCTTTGTCTCTTCTTTGGAACCTCTTAAGGTAGAACAAGCACTTGGAGATCCGGATTGGGTTCTAGCCATGCAAGATGAATTGAACAACTTCACAAGAAATGAGGTATGGGAGTTGGTGGAAAGACCGAAGCAAAATGTGATTGGCACCAAGTGGGTCTTCCGCAACAAGCAAGATAAGTATGGTATAGTGACAAGAAACAAGGCAATGTTAGTGGCACAAGGTTTCGCCCAAATTGAAGGTTTGGATTTTGGTGAAACCTATGCACCGGTAGCTAGGCTTGAGTCAATTTGTATATTATTAGCCTATGCTTCTCACCATGATTTCAATCTTTATCAAATGGACATGAAGAGTGCATTTTTGAATGGCCCCCTCTCCGAGTTGGTGTATGTGGAACAACCACCGGGCTTTGAAGATCCCAAATTTCCCAACCATGTGTACAAGCTCAATAAGGCGATCTATGGGCTTAAGCAAGCTCATAGAGCATGGTATGAATGCCTTAAAGATTTTCTTCTCAAGAATGGCTTTGAAATAGTCAAAGCCGATTCTACTCTCTTCACAAGAAAAGTTGATAATGCTATATTCGTTTGTCAAATTTATGTTGATGACATTATTTTTGGCTCAACCGATAAGAAATTTTGTGATGAGTTTAGTAGGATCATGACCAAGAGATTTGAGATGTCTATGATGGGTCAATTGAAGTTCTTCCTTGGCTTTCAAATCAAACAATTGAAGGAAGGAACTTTTCTCAGTCAAACAAAGTACACAAGTGATATGGTCAAGAAGTTTGACATGGCTAATGCCAAGCCCATTAAGACTCCAATGGCATTGAATGGACATCTTGATCTTGATTCCAAAGGTAAATCCGTTGATCAAAAGGTATATTGCTCTATGATCGGTTCATTGCTTTATCTTTGTGCATCTAGACCCGATATTATGCTTAGTGTGTGCATGTGTGCTAGATTTCAAGCCAATCCTAAGGAGTGTCATTTGATGGCCGTTAAGAGAATTTTTAGATATTTAGTTCATACCCCTAACCTTGGCATGTGGTATCCCAAAGGCTCCAATTTCCGTCTACTTGGCTATTCCGATTCGGATTATGCCGGTTGCAAAGTGGATAGGAAAAGTACGACGGGGACATGCCAATTCCTTGGGTGGTCCTTAGTGTCGTGGAGTTCCAAGAAATTCAGTTGCTTTATCCACCACGGAAGCGGAATACGTGGTGGCGGGTGCTTGTTGTGAACAATAATTGTGGATGAGGCAAATCTTGAGTGACTATGGATGTAACTTTACCATAATTTCACTCCTATGTGACAATGAGAGCTCCATCAACCTAGCCAAGAACCCCATCAACCACTCAAGAACCAAACACATAGACATAAGACATCACTTCTTGAGAGACCATGAACTTAGGGGAGATATCCACATGCGTCATTTGAGCACAAAGAGAAACCTAGCGGATATATTTACCAAGCCACTTGATGAGCGAAGGTTTTGTTATTTAAGGAATGAGTTAAATATCTTGGATTCTCGTAACTTGGATTGATGTTTAGCACACACTCTTGATATGTTGCCTAGATAGGAATAAAATGTTTTATTTGTGTGAATTTTTTTAAAAAATGTTGGATTTTGTGGTCGTTGGATCACATCTTGGCTCTCAAAGATCATAGCTATGTATTGTTGTTTGTCACTGATCTTTGTAAGTCAAGAATCTTACATGTCCATATCTTAGACCATCTTTCAATTCAAATCAAATTCCTTCAAAAAAATTCCATTTTGAGCTTTCCTCTGTGGAACCGGAACTCCCGGTTTAGGGTCCGGAAGATCCGGTTCGGCTCTGGTGGAAATCGGAACTTCCGGCTCCCACCCGGATGTTCCGGTTTTGTCGGGCTGAGACATATATACTGAGTTCATCCCCCTCAAGAACCCTAACTCCACCTCATTCTTTCCCACCGCTGGCGCCCCCCTCTCTCTCTCTCCCTCCGGCGGCGATTTTCAAGTGCCACCACCAAAAATCAAATCCAATCTGTGGATTTGGTGCTCCTCTCTTCGGATAATCCGAATCCATCCTCCGGTTCTTCAAAAACGCGTGGGAAATCCAACGGTAATTCATTCAAAATCTCCCGTCATCCCAAGTTTCATATATGCAAGTTTTGGATGGATTCTATGGAAGATATTAGGTCTATGACATCTCTAGAATCAATGCCTAGCCTTTGAATGGATTGGATATCCATAGACGCGATCTCTCAATGTAGTGGATGCATGTTGATATACTCTTGGATGTAGGTTCCTGCTTTGTCCTAGAACTAATATCTATGATCTCATAAACTTTGGTGGGCTGAAACTCAGGATTCGACGATTTTCGGTTTGAACCCGTGAAAACCAGAAGTTCCGGGTCCGACCCGGATGATCCGACCCTCGGATCATCCGGCTCCCACCCGAAAGTTCCGGTTTGCACCTGTTCAAGCCTTTAACTGTTGTTTCTTTTCCTAAGACCTTTGTCTCTCTTTTTCTCAGATGGTCGTACCAAGAGATTAGCTTTAAAGCAATCATTCCCTCTTACTCCACCCGGCTCGAATGAAGAAGAAGAGGAAGAGGAGGAATCATCTGAGGAAGAGTATGTGGAACAAGATCCTCAGGGCAAGGGGAAGGGTAAGCGGACCAAGGAGCAAGTTGCTCCTCCTCGGTCAAAGCCCATTGCGTCCACTGGTGGCAGAGGTGGTGGCCGTGGCAGTGGCAGGGGGAGTGATAGTGGCAGAAGTGGAGGCAGAGGAACCAATGAGGACATTGATCTCAGCTACCTTGAGTCCACTGTGGCAAAGCTGACCATACCAGAGACAGTCGCGTGATCCTCGCTTGGTGGATTACAGGAAGGGTAGTACTGAGTTGGATATGTGCACAGTTCGGTATGGCACAAATCCCAACACAGTTGCCAGAGGTTTTCGGAGAGATCCACGGTTCTGGCTTCCATTCCAGGCTGACTGGTATGAAAGCGTTATTATGAGCAAAGCCCATGCTACCACAGAGATGAACTACATTGACTGGGCTTACTTGAGATCCTTGGATCTACCTATCAAAGAAGTGGTGGATCAAGTTTATGCAGCATGTCGAAGGAAGAAGCTAGACAGACTCATGGCTTTTCGGTGTGACTGGAATGAGGAGATTGTAGCACAATTCTATGTCACCTTATATATTGATGATGAGGAGTCTGAGATGCATTTCACCATTGATGGGAAGAGGTTCGTGCTCAAGTATGAGCAGTTCGGTGAGCTGCTTGGGTTAGACAGATCTGACAGAGAGGACACACTTCGACTGCACACTGCTGGCGTCATAGAGAGCAGTCGCTTGGCTTTCATGTATGATGCAGCCTATGGCCCCAAGTGTGTGTACAGTCAAGTCAAGGGTCTCATACCATTCTACAAGCTTCTTAATCAGTTGTTCAGATTCACCTTGACACCTAGAGCTGGAGATGCCGATAATATCTCCAACTATGCCAGGAACCTTCTCTTTCAGATGGATCCTCACCGCCATGGCTTCTCGGTCACAGATTTCCTATGGAATGAGATAGCCAACTGCTCCCATGACTCCAAGAGCGGCCGTCACTATGCATCCTATATATTCCATGTGATCAAGCATTTGACTGGCCTCAACATCATGGCTGACAAGACTCACTTGCCATACAAGCCACCAAAGGGAAAACTTGAGCAACTTTTGAAGATTGGTTCTCACAGGCTTAGGGAAACTCCTAGAGGTGATCCAGGTGCCTCATCTTCTCAAGGACCATCCTCTCATTTTGAAGTTCCACCTCCATCAGCCATGCCAAAGAAGAAGAAGAGCACTCTTGGCTTCATCGCTCATGGTCTTTTTGCATGTTTCAAAGTTGCTAAGCACAACTCTGACACTATGCATAGGCAGCAGCTTCAGCTTGACCGGATTGAACGGAGGCAATAGAAACTTATTGAGCGCTATGACATCCAGCGCACACCATCTCCTCCACCTGAAGAAAGGGTTGCTCCTCCTCCTCCTCCTACTTTTGAGAACTATGAGTGGACTCCTCCATAGGGATATCAGTATCCTCCTAACACTCAGCGCTTCACTTTCCACTCCGGTGCTCAAGACGACGATGATGATGATGAGATCGAGGAAGACTTGGGCGGCCGTGAGACGGGAGCTGGCACCAGTGGAGCACAAGATGAAGAGGACGATGAGGCCACGGAGGATGACAGCGAGTAGCTCCCCTTTGTGGTGCTTGATGCCAAAGGGGGAGTGAATTTGGTGCTCGAAGACCCCCCAATCTATCTTTCCATCTTTTCATTTTCCGTTCTATGTGTGGACATGTAAGAACTTTGTGATGGTTTGTGATGTGGTGTGTTGCTTGAGACATTTGAACTATTTGGTTTGTAAAACTTTATTATGCTCGGTTTGTAAGACTTATTAGATGTGTGGTTTGATTATCATATTTTTTTGTTATGTGTGATGCTATGGATGTTGTAATGTTATTTCTCACTTTGTTGTGTGATTATATTGTCATATGCATCACAGATTTATATCACACACTATGCACATGTATTTATGCTTCAAATTGATATGAGAAAGTTCTCACAAAAATATGTGCAAAGGCATTTGAGACCGTTTTATGGTGATGCACATATTTAGGGGGAGCTTTATCACATGAATTTCGGAAATGCAATGAAACTATCTATCTATTATCATTTACCCAAATTGTGTTGTCATCAATCACCAAAAAGGGGGAGATTGAAAGTGCATTTGGCCCCCTAGTGGTTTTGGTGGTGATAACAACCACAATTTGGAGGTTTCATACTTTTATTAAGATATGTGCAGGTGCTAAATGAAATAAGAAAAAGAATATATACAAAGGAGGTCCCCAATTCAAATTATATGGTGTGAAGCTCATATGGAGGATTTAAATTGAATTTATTCTTTGAAATTGAGTATAGGAAACACCGTACTACCAAGGCGGACGTGTTTGACGAATCAAGGATGTCAAAGTGCTATATTGAGATGAAAACTAACCTTGAGAGAACAAAACGGGCAAAACTCAGTTTTTCAGGGAAAACCGAAAGATCCGATTTCCTACAACGGAAGATCCGAAATGGTACTGAGTAGAAAATTGCAAAACCGGAAGATCCGATTTTGTGAATCGGAAGATCCGAAATGGTACTGAGTAAAATTTGGCAAAATCGGAAGTTCCGATTTTGTGAATCGGAAGTTCCGGTTTGGTAGTACACTTAGGATTTTTACAGCTAACCTAAGCCTATCCGGAGGATCCGAGTAGTACTCGGAAGTTCCGGTTTGCCCGATTCAGAACATAAAGGTTAGATTTTGGGGATGGGTATAAATACCCCCTCTCTTACCCCTTCAACCCAACCTCGCAAAACTGAACAGAAAACACATCTTGAGCTCTCTGCCCTTCACTCCACTCCCCTTCAAACCTTGCCCTAGTCAAGATTCATTTGGGGATTGGTTGAGAGAAGATATTTGAGGTTTGGATGTTGACTTTGAGTGAGGAGAAGCATTTGTTCGTCTCAAGAAGCACTTGAAGCATCATTGGCTTGTGATTCGCGTTTGTCACTCTTGGAACTTGCTCCTAGACAGTTAGAGGTCACCAAGTGCAGCACCTATCTTGTGGGAGCCCCTTGGAGGATTGTATCACCCGTTCCTTGTGTGGAAACATCTAGTAAGTGACTCAATCTTGATCTTTGTGGTCGATTGAGGGAGGAAACGAGTTGAAAGAGACTCTACCCTTTGTGGGTACCTCAACGGAGACGTAGCTCCCTTGGGAGTGAACTCCGGGAACAAATCCCGTGTCTCTTTGTGTTGCTTACTTTATTTTGTTCATATATTCTCATATTTGCTATATATTGCTCGATCTATCTCTATAAAGGTTTCTGCTGTATTTGATCATCATATATAGCTCTTAGAGTACCTCTATGAACTTTCTATTCAAGTGGAATTGCGAATAACTCGTTAGATTTTGAATCTCGAGCAAAGGTTATTTTCACACCGGAACTTCCTAGTAAGTCTCGGAAGATCCGATAAGTCTCGGAAGATCCGATAACCTAGAGGTACTCGGAAGATCCGGTTTCACTGACAACTTGTGAAGAAAGAATTTTCAGGTTTTATTAGGTACGCCTATTCACCCCCCCCCCTCTAGGCATGTACAAGATCGTCTCAGTAAGCATAGCAATCTCTTTGTTCCACGGATTGATAACCATGGGGGGAACTCTAAGGGAAAAGCTACAACCGACTCGTACGCTTGCGGTACATAATTGACGCGGCTAAGTGTCGTTGACACATGGGGCAACCCGTACACCCTGGATCTTGTTGGATGTGGGGCCCTTGGACCATCTTGTCAAAGACCGCCTGGTCAGAGTAGGCCATAATGGCCCCTAGTGTCCTCATATCCGTCACCCTCAAAGGCTTGGCTTTTTCTCACCATCCCCCATGTTTATTCCATATGCGATAGTTTTTCATGAAACCTCAGAGTAGAAGATGCAAGCAGATCATCTCAATGTTCTTGAACTATTTTTCATTTCTACAATCAACACATGGGAAATGCACATAGCCATCGGCCTTAACGTGATTTGAGCGTATGCCTTGGCGGATTTCATGCAAGAATCAATGTTGTTTAATTACAAAGTCCAAATATCAAACTGCTCAACATACATACATCGTCGATTCATCTACAAAGGACATAAATGTTATGACACAATTCAATTGTAAATCATAAACTATATTAATAAAAGCCTCTACTGATGAAAAGAGCCTCCCATCCATCACACACATCAAAATATGGTAAGGAATTTTATGAAATACATGAACAACACTTTCTAGAGCAGGAAAGAGCCATCCATCTATTAGTGTTTCTACACTCTTACAGAATAATCCGCAAGCATACGGAAATACCGTTGTAGCACTTCACCCGTGATTATTTAGGGTATCGTATTTTCCATAGGGAATGTAGTTCTAAATGATATAGGAAGTGTGTTTCAATCTAAAGACAATATCTTAAGATAAGTTTATGGTTTGATCTTAATCCAAAGACCATCCAGCTATTAGCTCTACGCTATGTTCGAACAAGCGGGGAATACACAAAACTGCGTCTTAAAGACGTGCCAGATGAATAAGGATGTCGCCCCCTACCCGCCTAACCCTCTACTCTATAGAACACACAACAATCAATTGTAATCTAAGCCTAGACACCAGACACCATGTCTAATCCGTCAACTACTTACTCTAGTGTGTGCATAGGGTGACTCGTATTAGAGGCCCTTCACCGGAGTAATCGAACACTGATCCCACAAACAAGAAATAACAAAATATACTTAACAAAGAACTTGTAAACTTACTTGCACATGAAGAATCAAGATTGAAGAAGGATTATAAGGTTGAAGAAGAATCACATAGAAATAAACCAATAGATCTTCTTCTAATCTCTCTCTAATTGTTTTCTCATCCTCTTCTAATCTCTCTTCTAATCACACTCCCTAATCTATGAAGCCATTCTACATCCCCTCTCCCCTTTTTCAGGTGTATCTGAGTTCATCCAAAATTGAATGACCTAAAGGAGAGGGGTCTGGGTTGCTTATATAGGCCTCCAAGCTCGGTTCCCGATGTTTATTTATGGCAACTTAGATGGAACCACCATAAGGAACCAACATAGCATCGCCTCCCCAAATAATGAGCCAAACGGTGTTGGTGGGGACCAGTCGAGCCCATGGGGCCAGCCAGGCCCTTGTTGGGCCCATTCGGGCCTAGCTTTGGCTGGTAGGTCGCTTGTGGGTTTCCTTTGTTTGTTCTGCCTGCGATGGGCGAAGTTGCGATAGTTTTATTCTAAGTTGTAGGCCCATGGCTATCATTAGGAGTTGCTACTCATCGAACACATTCATAAAAATATGGTAAGAACTTGCATGAACTACATGAACAACACTCTAGTGGAGAAAAAGTCTCTCATCCACCAGATTCAAATATTGGGAACCTCCCTGCAAAATTGAGGGTGAAATGACCCCTACCATCAAGAACAACCCACTAATCAATTTGATTACAAAAATGCAAATTATAGGCAAGAATGAAGTGATGAAGGTGATAAAATGTGAGATACTTACCTTAAAACAAGTTGGTGAATTGCATTCCTCACATAATAGAAGTTTTCATGAGCTAGGGTAAAAAGTTGCCGCAACAATGGTGGAGGAGGTGGGTCTCATCAAGTTGGAGAAGTATAGCCTTGTAACACCCTGTCTCCCAAAGCCGCACCGCCCAACCCTTCCGTGGGGGCGAGCACGCATACAAATAGCACCCCGCTTACACTTTTGTCCCCGCTTTGTGTAAAAGGGTCAACCTGAAGGTGCTACGGCTGGCGGGCAAAGGCTTACAAGTTGGCTCCACCCTTACTAAGCTAGCAATATGGTACTAAACACATGCGCACCTACGCTCATGGGCCACTACTGGGCCATCTAAATTGGGTCGGGTGTGACATCCACCCCGTCCCTTAAAGAACCCAACGTCCTCATTGGTCCAACTCACTCGTCCAGTGTCGACCCATATGTCATGCGTCCTACCCAGCCCACACATGCCACATGTCTGCGCACTGACCCGAGCACATGTCAAGTAACATTCCCTCTAAGCGCACGACCGTACATCCAATTCGGCCCATATGCAATGTCGTGTGTCCTAACCGGCCCACACGCGTTATGCGACCTATGCCCGAACACTGACTTATATGCACAAGGTAACCACGGCGGGCGGCTCTCATATCATCTGTAACACCATGTTTCCCAAAGCCGTACCGCCCAGCACTTCCGTGGGGGCGGGCACGCGTACATATAGCATCTTGCTTACAATTTTGTCCTCGCTTCGTGTAAAAGGGTCAACCGGAACGTGCTATTGCTGGGGGCAAAGGCTTATAAGTTGACTGCACCCTTACTAAACTAGCAATGTGGTACTAAAAACATGCGCATCTGCGCTCATGGGCCACTACTGGGCCAACCAAATTGGGTCGGGTGTGACAAGCCTCATTGCAGCTGTTGGTGTATAGAACTGGTTGTGATGCCCGACACGAGCATCACAACCGGTAACAACCGGCTATAATGATGTCCATCAAAGCTGGTTCCAATGGCCGTAAGGGCCATCGACTTTGGAACCGGAGGTGATGCGCTCTTACAGTCGGTTTACCCATAATCAATTTTGCCCATAACCGGTGTAAAAGTTAGTTCTCTAGTAGTGCCGGTACTAAACAGCGGGACCCTACATGGGGCACAACAGAGAGTTGTAATTCTTTCACGGTGCAGTTCTACCTTTGATTGTCTCCAAGTGGACATCCAACAAATCATGTTCGGTGGAGTCATACGAGGCAGAGGGAGCTGCGAGCCTGAGCGCTCATGAGCCGAAACGAAGATGTGGAGGGCCTTCTCATCACAGCGTCAAATTGGATGGCTATGTGGGCCACCTAAGTTTTTCCCCTATGTGGGGCGTGGTGACGTCATTTAGTACCAACTGGTTTTGATAACCCATACTAAATGGCAGCCCTTTAGTAACAGAAACATGGTATTGGTCGTGAAATCGTACTATCAGGGATTCCGACCGATAGTAATGTCTCTTTCCCTACCAATGTCTGCAACGACTCGCTCACAGGAAATAAGGTGCACCCCGGATCATGGGTGACAACAATGGTGTGTTCCTCTTTGAGCATGGCTAATAACATACTCCCTCCGTTCAAGAATATAGCTACGTTTAGATTTTTCAAAGTCAAGCATTCTTAACTTTGGCAATATAATAATTATGTTTATAGATTCATCATGAAACTAATTATGACAATATGTAACTTTTTTACTTGAGTACATTATATTTTTAGAAATTGGTCAAAGTTAATGTTGTTTGACTTTAGAAAAACCGAGACGTAGCTATATTCTGGAATAGAGGTAATAGCCCGCTGCTGGCTAAATATATGTTCATAGCCTACCTCTCAGCTCACCCATATAGTGGTTATTTCTTCACTATAAATATATAACCCACGTGTCTCTCACATATATTTTTTTAATTTTTGTGTATATGCGGGTTGTAAGCTTACAACCCACCTCTGACTTTCTTTGCCGAAACTTTGCAGAGCCGGTGCCAGCCCATGCAAAGAAGCCCACGGTATAGGTCAGGTGCCTCCCTCGCTCAGAGAACACAAGTGGCAGGTATGACAGTTTAGCCTCGATCAGTTAAACTTTGTTAACCCCACCCACGCATGTGCAAGGTACATGTAGGCCGGTGTTAGGGCGTAATAGCTACTGTCCTAGACCATGACACTCCACACTGTTAACATATACACTACACTGATACAGGGATTAACTACTAAGGGCTTCTTTGGTGGCCACGGAAAACGACCCTTGCGCTGTGCTGGCAAATGGTGAGTCGAACCATCACCATTGGAGACCAACGAATTTTTGCACAGTACAAGAATTCGACTCTCAATTGAAGGTCGATTCAACAGCTGTAAAATAGTATTTTTGTGCAGTGCAAACACCAGAATCCCATCCCTCTTTATGTCTCTCTCCACTCTCGTGACTAAATCTAGGTGGAGAAAATATTTTTTATTCTGTTGGCCCACACGATGGGTCGGCAACCACTGGAGTTCTCACTTTGCAAACTCATCTAGGACCCAGCGCATGCTCGTGTGTCAGGGAGGAGTCGGATCGCTACTGGATGTGCCCTAACATTGCAGTAGCGCGTAATTTGCGACCTCGTGCTCAGAGCCGGCTGGGCTAGCTGAAAATAAATCACTTCAATGTTCGTAGGCATTGGAGACAGTAATGTATCCCAGCGATGTTGTCCTTTCTGTCGAAGTTCGGCACCCAAATCAGCTATCAAAGTCCAAGCACTACAGCGGACTCCCTTCGAGCTCCGTGCTGTGGCTCACGTGCATATGCTTGTGGCGAACTATAGCTATATATACATAGGGCAGTATTGAAACGTAGCGACGAGAGAACAAAAAGAGAATGACATAACTGATTTGTACGTACTTCGCCCTTATTAATTTTTACTTTATTAGTACCAGGCCTAATTATGTACTCCATCCGTTCTAAATTATCAGGCATCCTGCTTTTTTACCAGATTCGTTGAAGACGTCATGAATTTAGACAAGTATATGTCTAGGTTCATAAAAGATGCCACGAATTTAGACCCTCAAAATAGCACATAGGATGACTAATAATTTGAAATGGAGGGAGTAAGTTTAGGTAGACGACCAGGAATTCTCTAGTGGTGTGTTGGTTACTCGATCGATTTTAATTAGCTGACACAACCCTAAGTTAGCGCAATGGACTGATTTTGCTTGTGTTTGGGACGCTAAAGTTGGATTTGGTTTCATTGAAATGACATGTAGTTCGAAGATATTAGACTGATTGACCTGACACAATTAATTTTGTAATCACACTTTGCTTGCTGTAAGCGAAACAGGTTCATGGCATGCATGTTACTCAGCACGCGCCATGTTCTAAGCCCCCAATGTCGTCCACGCATCAAAAGGCGAGTTAATTACATGAAAGTCAAGTAGCCTAATCTCGTGTCCCCGCTTCAATCAAGGAAATCTCACGGACCAAAGAACCGTTGTGAACGGACAAAACGGTGCAGTATTCTAGCCACTCTAGAAACCAAACTGAATCTCTAGAATACACAGCTGGGAGACTTCTTTTATATATGCCGCCACAGAGCTTACCGACCGGCCGTAACACTGGCCTGTAAACCATCAGCATACAACATCCTCGTAGAGTGCATGTCTTTGGCCAATTGCCCTTAGATCGATCGCCATCGACGACGTTCTCTTTCACCTATGACTATGAAGAGCTGCACTGTTACCTCCATGACAGTCCTCTTTCTCAGCATTGCAATCCTCTGCGGCGTTCTCGTCTCCGCTGTGGATGCTGCAAGGCAACTGCCAGAAGGCCGGGGCGTCGTCGAGAGCCATGAGGAGGCGACGTCGACGGCTTACACGACGCTGCCGCCGGAGAGGGCGTGGTCGAAGACGACGGCCATGGCGTGGACGCAGCAGCTGCCCTCAGGTCCGAGCGCCAAGGGTCCCGGCCACTAGGGAGCTTCATGCATGATGACTTCATTAGACCAGCCGAAGAGCAAGAGCTCCCTTTGTACGAGTTATTTTTTTCTCCGTGATTCGTACACTTGGAAGAAGCTCGTGAGGTTATTAGTTTCTTTTTGGTTTCAGTTCTGAGTTGTCAATTTTGCACCTGCGATATCTGCTTCCTTTTCATTTCCATGCATGGGTCCAGGCCTTCAGCGTTCAACCATTATTTTTGTGTTATTTTGGTTCTCATATATATAAAGGATGGGACTTATTGATCTTTATATGAGTGTATTTCTTGTTGAAGTGCAGTATGCGTATAAAGTAGTGATTGTATTGTTTTGCAAGAAACAAATGCAAGTGAGAGTCTGAGATCCAGACCTCGAATTCACTAAAGGAAATGCATGGCTTTCTGCAAAGCCAAGCTAGCTAGTTGTTAGGTTGGTTTATTACTCCCTCAATCCCATGAAAAATACAATTCAAATGCTTGAAAAGATCACAAAACAAATGTGCAACGCTAATAATGGGATCACAATTGTCTGCCTATAGGGCTTCTATTAAGAATCATAAAGGTCCAATCATGTAGTAGAGGGGCCAAATTAGCAATTTTCTTGTGCTTACGTAGTAATAGTTTTAGATAGAGGAATAAAATTATCCCGGCCTCTACAAAAATCCGACCTTGATTTCAAAGAAACACACATGATTTAAGCAAACTCAAACAAAGTCAACAGCTAAGAATTGCAAAGCCTACTGCTAATGCTCCTTGTGTTGATATTCGTTCTTCGTGAAAAATATCCATGGTTGTAGACTACAAAGCTCGACATGGACCCAAAATAATGTCTCATCTTTTTTAAGTAGAGCCTAGAACCTAGTCGAGTGTGTGTCCTTGAAAAGAATTCATGGAAAAGTTTGTTTATTTGTATACTCTATCAAAAACAAAATAGCCCAACAAAGAGTACTTACACCCATTAAAACTAGATTTCTTTTGTCCTCATCTCTACCCCTTGCAACCATGATCCAACCATATGTTTAACGACCTTCAAAAAAAACCATATGTTTAACATTAACTAGTAAAATTCAGGGGTGCCAAGGAAATCTGATAAATCAGGGGTGCCAAGGTCCTACTTTGGCCAGCACAGAGCTACGCCCATGCAGTAAGTGCCATTGACACTGCAATGTACGTACGTGCAAAAACTACTGGTAATAATTTAGTACTATAAACACATTTCTATATATTAAAGACCCGGTGCTCGGCGCATGGCCAGGCAGGCCACGTCGGTGGCTATTTCCAGCCGTCCGATTGGCCAGATGGACGGGCAAGATCGTGCCACTTCTTGATATTTTAAAAAAAAAACTCTCAAACTTTATTGAAATATAACCCATTGTCCACTCCCCTCTCTCAGGATTTTTGCTAAACAACCCTCGCATTTTCGTGGAATCGACCCGCAATCCACCCCAACTGGCCAAGCAACAGTTTCAAAAGAAAAAACCCTGAGCCTTCCTAAATCAACGCGCCGTTCTTTTCCTCTCTCAGAAATTTTCTTCAAAAAGCCCTTAAATTTTAAATTACATAACAGTTGTTCTATTAGTTACTTTCCTAGAAGCTAGGTACAATTCGAGCACCGAAACATGTTCGAAGCAAAAAATAGCCAACATAAAATTTGCTTATAATTTCAAAACCTACAACTTTATTATAGAGCATATTTTTAAATTAAAAACAAGTTCTCCAATCATGCACGTAGATATTTACCTACGACCCATAGTATATATGATTCAGACACACCAAAATGTCCTAAGAAGTGTCCAATACAAAAATACAATCAAAATTCCAAACATAAACTTTCGGTCCGCACTAAAATTTCAAAGTCAAAGTGTTTTAATAATTCGTCCCTACAAATAATTATATAAGATCCGTAGGTAGGCCCTTTGTAACACTTTCCTCACCTACACAAAATTGCACATTACTTAATATTGCCAAATATCATTATTACGTGGAATTACGTGCGCGCACAAAGGCGCACGCTAGGCACTAGTTCTGTTACTTGCCACTTGATGCTGAGAGAAGCAGCACTCGAGCAGTAACAGAATATGTTTTTTTTTTTCCTGAGACAGGAGCAGTAACAGAATATGTGAGCAGCCAGGAAGGGGGCGAACAGCTCACCAGCCAAGTGTTTTCATGAGCCCACGCCGAGGACGCGAATGGGCTGCAATAGCCATCCCTCCTGCAGTCCCAACAAGCCCCATCTGCCCATGGTCCGGTACTCCGGTCCATATAGCCCATTGGCCAGTTCCCACCGGCCACCGCGCAGCCGCCAAGCCACGGCCACCGCCACCACAGAGCCACCGTCTCTCACCAGCCGCAACTTCCACCACGCCGCCACCATGGTTGTAGCCTTGTAGGGTGCCTTCGCCGGCAGATTTGGTACGCTCCTTCCTCCTTCTCGCTCTTCCTTCGTTCTCTCCATCCGTGTAATGGTCTCTGAACTGAATTTCCCTTCCATTCTTGGTTTCAATCTATCCCCGTTTTTTTCAGATTGACTTGGGCACTGATGGATAGTCCCAAGAAGAGTGCCCGCGCCGCCGCCGACCTCACCGACGACCTCGTCGTTGAGATCCTGTCGCGGCTGCCGGCCAAATCGATCTGCCGCTTCAAGTGCGTTTCATGGCACTGGTACGGCCTAATCACCGACAACGAGCACCGCAAAAAGATCCCCCAGTCGCTCTCCGGCTTCTTCTACCCCAGCTATCGGGGGACCCTAGAGGACCTCGCCAAAATGCTTCCCGATTTCGTTGGCATCGTGGGGGACGAAGAGCCATTTTCAGACCCCTCCTTGACCTTCTTGGCCGGCTACAACTCGATTATTCCAAAGATCTGCTGCAATGGCCTTCTCTTCTGCTTCTGCCGGAAGGTCTCCCCAGGGGGTGAAGTCGATTACTCCAAAGTTGTGTGCAATCCTGCGACAGAGAAATGGGTTGTCCTGCCAGACTCGGGTGACGAAAGCATTAGTTTGGCGTACCATTTTGGTTTTGACCCGACCATCTCCCCCCACTTCTATGTGTTCCAACTTATAGACGCTGATGAGAATTACGGATACATCGGTGATATGAATATCTACTCATCGGAGACAGGTGCATGGAGTCACAAGGAAAGTGGTTGGGCCGATGAGCTTCAGTTGGTCGATAGAGGAGGTGTTTTTCTCAATGGAATGTTGCATCTGCTGACAAATGATTTCAAGATTTTGGCGGTGGACACAGAGGGGAAGAAATGGAGGACCTTTCCTTTGCTTGAACCTATGACAGTCTCATGCCTTTGTAGAGGTGCTCTCGCATTTATTGGTCAATCTCAAGGGCGATTGTATTTCATAAATATGAGGGCTAGTGATCCCTCTAAATTGTCTGTCTGGATTCTTGAGGACTATGACAGTGGTGAATGGATATTGAAGTACA
Organism: Digitaria exilis; assembly: GCA_015342445.1. NCBI lineage: Eukaryota > Viridiplantae > Streptophyta > Magnoliopsida > Poales > Poaceae > Digitaria > Digitaria exilis. The sequence continues at coordinate 148,632 of JACEFO010001629.1, forward strand.
GCATTAGCACTGCACAGATTTTCGGGGAGAAGAATCTAATGTTTGAGCGGGACTACGCTTTGATCGCGATTCATCCAGAATGCAATATGATTTTCTTTGTTTGTAGGTGCGAGGATATGCTGATTTCATATGATATGGATCGTGGTAAAGTTTGTGTTATATGCAGTCTCATAGAACATCTGTGTGACCGCCCATTTCTTCCATATCTTTCATATGTTCCATTTCTCTCGGATTCACTGGCTGCTTGGGGCTAGAAGCATAACTTGCAGTGTGATGGACGACAATTATTACCCTGAAGCGTGTGGATGCCCAAAGTCAGTTGGCACCAAGTTTAGTAATGTAGCTGCAGCTTGCGTACTCCAACCTGTTTTGTGACCCTTATGTTATGCTTATGCTTCAATTGCATTCATGATTTTAATTTCAAGAAATGATGTCAGTTGTGTAGCTTATCTTTACAGTGGTTGCATATTAAGACTAAATATATAGTTCACTTTTTAGCATTGTGCCTTCCGTTTTGTTAAATATATAGATTTGCAGTGATGTCTAATATAAAAAAAAAGCTGGAGTAAGATATGTCCTCACTTGGAGATATAAAAATCGCATATAATAGTCAGCTTTTGGTTCTTCATAGGACTTCAAGTTTAGATCACAACTTGCAGTAAAGATTGTTGCTGAACGACTGTCTGTTTGGAACAAAGTCCTAGCATGCAAGCATGACAGACGGGCTGATTGAATGAGGGCCAAGTCACTGAAACCATCAGTAAAGCCTTGCTCTTGAGCAGTATATTCATTACAATGTTTTAGGCGGCAAGTTCATCTGATGTTATTCGCCAAATACGTTCTGGAAAAATCAGAATGACAGAAAATTTGCAATGTACTTCTTTCGTATTGGAAGGAACGTATGTCTGTGAGGAACTCAGTTCCCAGCGAAAATAGAAAGAAGGAATTTGGAGAAGATGAACAATTCAGATAGTAACAGCATGCTAATTCAAATTAACAGGCATTCAAATACAAGGCAGTTTCGTGGTCATCAAACTGATTTTAAGTCTCAGGTTGTACTGGTCTTTGTGCTTGGACATTGTTTTCTGTAATCCCCGCATTTTTTTCTTTTTCTTAGTGAAAAATGTGCTTTACGTGGTTAAAAAAAATTATATGGTAAGCTATTTATGGATTTGCAGTGTGGACTATCTAATTCGAAGTTATCCCATTATCCCACGGTTAATTTTGCCTACATTTAATTATATGCTTATGCATTCTTGAACTTATTTTAATCCTGTGAAAATGATGGTATCATACTATTATTCTTGCTCAACGTAGAAACGGTTGTTTTTGGGATGAGAAAGGGACGCGGCCGCGGTGCTTGGACAGAGTGGTCGCGAAGCGTGGGCTAAGTGAGGACGAAGGATCAAATCAGTAGCATATCAAAAGGATAATAGCACACAGCAGGAGCATGCAAAGTTTTTTTTTCTATTGACGTGCGAGAGAAAAGAAGCGTGTAAGGATTGATAACTCGCTTTGTTTTCTAGTAGCAGATTAATATTAAAAGGATTTTTTTTTCCTAAGAAACTGTTCTCATCTGCACCTCCGACGGGTCCTTTGGTTCATGTACATGCTCATACAAGTTCACTCCAACTACCGGAAAAGTGTCCAAGGGAACGTGCACACATGGCGCCATATGGTGTGTTTGGTGGGGCTCTTAGGTTGTGGCTTTTGCCTCCAAAAGCCAACCAAAAGGGTAAAAAGCACTAACTGCTTTAGAGCAAAAGCTGCTTTTGCTCTAGTACAAATTGAAAGCACCTCCCCCTTGCTTTTACTGGCTTTTGGGCCAAAAAAAGTACTCACCTGCCACTTGTTATGAGATATCGGTTCGTGTTCTATTTTTTCGGTTGTTATCTCTTCTCTCGCCGGCACCCGTGAACCTCCTCCGCTGCCCAAATTCGCACAGCTCCATCCACCGTTTCCGAATCAATGCCACCCAAGGTTCAATCACCCCCTCATCTACCTCTGGAGCTCGCCCCGCCGCCAACAATGGACACCATGGCTGGGAATCGTGGAATTCCCTTCTGGCAGTGCGCCATCATCCGCCATCGATGTCTCACCATCGCCAAGACGCCTCCGATCAACTCTGCCCACGCTGTTCCCGAAGACAAGTTCTCTTCATCCCACTTCACCTTCTTGTGCCGCCGCTCCACTGCCCCGGCCACCTCCATCGCTGGGGGCGAGCTCGTCGTCGCCGCTCGGAGCACTGACATGCCCTGGCGGACAGTGCGACGAGCCCCGAGGGCGGTGCGACCCTGGCGGACAGTGCGACGAGCCCCGAGGGCGGTGCGACCCTGGCCCGGCGGGTGGTGCAGAAAGCCCCGATGGCGGCACAACCCTGGCCGGTGACGACGATGGCTAGCCCCGGGCGAGCTCATTGGTGAGAAACCGAGAGAAAGGAAGAAGATGAGACGTGGGATTGAAAGAGGAAGAAACAATTTGTCTATGACACGTGGGGTCTATTTGTAAGAGAGAGAAGCTTTAGTAAAAACCACAGCTCTTCAACCAAACGAGCTTTTTCAAAAGCCACAACCCATATCCTACAGCTGCTTTTCTAAAAGTCACGGCCCACAGGCTTCTTTTTTTAAAAGCCGCCCAACCAAACACACTCACGCCTTTGTACAACTGGGAAGATTGGCATCCTAATATTTTGACACCTTAATTATCAGGTCGCACTATAGATAGATAATATTAATACATAAACGCTCACCATGCGTCTCACAAGCAAATCTTCACAGGTGCCCATCATATCTATGCATTATTTGTTTACAGGATGCACCGACGTCTGCTTGGCGAGGAGTTGCACTCATTCTCGCCGATTAGAGGGCCGCCTGTGCTGCAGCCCACCTTGCAAAGGACACTGGATCCAAATTCCGGTGTCATCCACCCCGTTGTGTGCTGGGAACTTAATATATTGTAAGTTTACCAAACTTCTCAAGGAGACTACCAATCAATAACTCAACACATATTGACATGGAAAGCTTATCTTTACCGAAATTGTGCAAGTAGAATTTGCTTATTGCTTCTTGTTATATTTGTTGGCACATGTTTGTTTGTGTGCATTCTGCGTTGCCATATTCCAAACAGGTAATCATCCTTTCTCCATTGCAAATCAATTTTTGTTATGAATAGGCGGACTAGTTAAATTCGTCCTTCAAATCGCTGAAAGCTCAATTTTGCCCTGAACTACGAAACAATCCGTTCTTATCCTTAAACTTTCACAGCCGGCTCATATTAGTTCCTCATCCGATGTGGAGCATGTGCTTGCCACCTCATCATCCAGTCAGCGCTAGGGTTTCCCAATATCGTCCTAGTGACTAGAAGAATCTAGGAGAATAGAAGAAACAGTGACAGGTGGTTAATGGACATATGCCCCAACATTATCTAGAAGTCCCGTAAGATTAGGAAAACCTAGCGCTAATTGGGCGATGAGGTGGCAAGCCATGTGGCACTCCACTTCGGATCAAGAACTAAAATGAGACGGTTGTGAAAGTTTGAGGACGAGAAATGGCCTTTTTCGTAGTCCAGGGACGAAATCGCGCTTTTGGCGGTAGTTTATGGACGAATTTGACTATTCCACCTTATGAATATATAAAATTATGCTCATGTTTACACTTGGCGAAGTGAGAGTAAGATATGCCCTCCCTATAAATTATAAAAAATAAGGTGAGAAACACACATAAGAATCGAGTTTTCCTCTTTTCAGAGTAGCAAAGAAGTAGAGTATAGATGAGGAACATGTAGCGAAGGACTGAAGATCAGACCCTGGAGCACAGTCATCTGTTCGAAACAAACCTTAGCGTGATTTTATGCATTGGTTTATGACACATCGCTGATATCAATCTGAAAAAAAAAGGTGATTCGCAAAAAAAAAAAGTGAAACAGCTCTACAGCCAAGTTTTCTTTTTACGAGCCCACGCCAGGGACGTGAATGGGCTGCATTTTGGTACTCTCAGTCTCACGGTCCCAACGAGCCCATCTGCCCATGGTTCGGTCCACCGTCCACACACTGCGTCTGTGCCCCCATTCCCCCACCGCGCAGCCGCCATTCCGTCAAGCCACGTCCACGGAGCCACCGTCTCTCACCAGCGGCAACATTCCACTCCGCCATGGTTGTAGGGTGCGCTTCGCCGGCAGATTGGTAAGCCCCTTCCTCCTTTTCGTTCTTCTTTCCTTCACTTAATCCATGAACTGATCTCTGACCTGAAATTTTCACTCCATTCGTCGTTTCAATCTATCCCCATTTTTTCAGATTAACTTGCGCACAGATGAACACTCTCAAGAAGAGTGCCGGCGCCGCCGCCGACCTCACTGACGACCTCATCGTCGATATCCTGTCGCGGCTGCCGGCAAAATCGATCTGCCGATTCAAATGCGTTTCCTGGCACTGGTACGGCCTAATCACCAACGCCGAGCACCGCAAGAAGATCCCCCAGACGCTCTCCGGCTTCTTCTACCCCAGCGACCGGTGGACCCAAGAGGATCCGGCCAAAATGCTTCCCGATTTCGTTGGCATCTTGGGGGACGAAGAGCCATTTTCGGACGCCTCCTTGACCTTCCTGGTCGGCTACAGATCGATTATTCCAAAGATCTGCTGCAATGGCCTTCTCTTCTGCCTCTGCTGGAAGGTCTCCCCAAGCGATGAAGCCGACTATGTTGTGTGCAATCCTGCGACAGAGAAATGGATTGTCCTGCCAGAGTCAGGTGATGAAAACATTGGTTTGGCGGACTACTTTTGTTTTGACCCGGCCATCTCCCCACACTTCTATGTGTTCCAACTTATAGACGCTGATGAGAATTATAGATACATTGGTGATGTGAATATCTACTCATCGGAGACAGGCGCATGGAGTCACAAGGAAAGTGGTTGGGGCGATGAGCTTCAGTTGGCCTATAGAGGAGCTGTTTTTCTCAATGGAATGTTGCATCTGCTGACCAATGATTTCAAGATTTTGGCAGTGGACACAGAGGGGAAGAAATGGAGGACCATTCCTATGCTGGAAACTATGACTGTCTCATGCTTTTGTAGAGGTACTCTCGCATTTATTGGTCAATCTCAAGGACGACTGTATTTCATCAATATGAGGGCTAGCGATCCCTCTAAATTGTCTGTCTTGATTCTCGAGGACTATGACAGTGGTGAATGGATATTTAAGTACAGCATTAGCACTGCACAGATTTTCGGGGAGAAGAATCTAATGCTTGAGCGGGACTATGCTTTGGTCGCGATTCATCCGGAATGCAATATGATTTTCTTTGTTTGTAGGTGCGAGGATGTGCTGATTTCATATGATATGGATCATGGTAAAGTTTGTGTTATATGCAGTCTCAAAGAGCATCTGTATCAACGCCCATTTCTTCCATATCTTCCATATGTTCCATTTTTCTCAGATTCACTTTCTGATCGGGGCTAGAAGCATAATTTGCAGTGTGAAGGACAATAATTGTTACCCTGAAGCAATGTGGATGCCTAAAGTCAGTTGGCTCCAAAGTTAGTAATGTAGCTGCAGCTCGTGTACCCCAACCAGTTTTGTGGGCCTTTTTTTATGTTTATGCTTTAATGAATTCTTGATTTTAATGTCAAAAAATGTTGTCGTCTGTGAATTTCCTGTAGCTTATCTCTACAGAGGTTGCATATTAAGTTAAATTTGCTTGCTTTTGACTAACTATATAGTTTTCACTTGTTAGCACTGTGCATTCCATGTTGTGCAGTGATGTCTACTCAAAAAAAGCTGGAGTTTAAATCAGAGAACTTGCAGTAAGTATTAATGCTGAACCACTGTTTGTTTGGAACAAATTCCTAGCATGCAGGCATGATAGAGGGCTGATTGAATGAGGGCCAAGACGCTTGCAGTAAGTATTAATGCTGAACCACTGTTATTCGCCACATACGTTCTGATAAATGAGAAAGACGAGGAAATTTGCAATGTAGTTCTTTCATATTGGTAGGAACGTATGTCTGAGGAACTCAGTTCCCAGCGAAAATAGAAAGAAGGAATACAGAGATGAACAATTCATATAGCGGCAGTAAGGTAATTCGAATTAATTAACAGGCATGAGATACAGATACAAGGTTTAGCCATAGTGTTCAGATTACTGCTACTACTAATTCTTGACTAGAAATTAGGGTTCATCTTTCTCGATACCTTACAGAACCACGACCAAAATAGCAGAGCTCTCTCACTAACAGAATAAACACTTTACATGACTGGACAGTATCCACGACCTGATTGAAAAGGCACCCCCATGTTCTGCAGGTTCAGGTTCAGGGTCTGAAACTCCTGACAATGCCACATTATAATCAGAATTTGCCGTTGGACACTGATGAAGCCGGATATGCTGGTGTACACCAGCTAAATTTGCTAGATACCATAAAAAGAACATTACTTGGCCACACGACGTCATAGCCTTTGTACAGTACAACTGGGGAAGATTGGCATCCCAATGTTTTGACACCTGACTAGGTCGCACTATAGATAGATAATAATACATAACACTCTATAATACAGATACACCATGCGTCTCACAAGCATATCTTCACAGGTGCCCATGATATCTGTGCATTATTTGTTTACAGGATGCACCAACGTTTGCTAAGTGAGTGGTTGCACACATTCTCGCTGATTAGAGGGCTGCCTGCGCTGCAGCCAACCTTGCAATTGGGACCCTGCATCCAAATTTCTGTGTCATCCACTCCATTGGGTGGTGGGAAAAAAACAGTGGCAATTGGTAGTCGTTCTAAGATGCTCTGCATTAGCCTTTTCCATATTTTGTACGTCAAATGCTGGCATGCTCCTTAATATATCGTAAGCTTACTAAACTTCCCAAGGAAACCACCAATCAACAATTCAACGCATATAAACATGAAAAGCATAAACGGAGGTGATGTATCAATGAAAACTGTGAAATTTATCATTTAAGGGGACAAACTCATGCCGCATCTGCACCATCTAGTACCAGTCAGTTCTATATGGCGCATCGTAACATGTTAATTCTATAAATATAGGTTTGACAATGTATATTGTTCCTATGTTTTATTTGTTAAAGATGTAATAGTGCCTAACCTGAAAGGCGAACAAGAAACGTAGTCCAGCCCAGCCTTTGCGAAAAATACAACTGAAGAGGGTTCACCACCATGTTCACCGCAAATGCCCACCTGTTATTACAATTTTTCTACACTTCAATATAAGGAGATTTAAAAGGGAGTATGGATGATGCATCTTCTTATTCCTGACATGTCATGAAATTTTTGCTAATTGATTACCTCCAAATCAGACCTTGACCTCCGGCCCCTCTCAGTGGCAATCTTAACCAACTCCCCAACACCCTTCTGGTCAAGCACCTGAAGGTCCAAAAGCAACTTTATTGAATCAAGTAACTTGTAAACATACTATGTTTATGAACAGAAAACATAACATAATGTACACAGGACTAACTGGTTTACGCAAGAGAGTTTAATCAGGGTATTATGGAGTAAAGCTTACCTCAAATGGGTCATGCTGGAGAATACCCTGGGATATGTAGACTGGGAGAAACTTGCCAATGTCATCCCTGCTGTAACCAAATGTCATCTGTGTGAGGTCATTTGTCCCAAATGAGAAGAACTCCGCCAGTTCTGCTATCTGTCAACAATTGTAGTCACATTCCAAAATATACATCAGTATTCACGATAGGAAAATGCCAAAGTTATTGATATTTGTTAACATAGCTGTATGCTCTTTCTAGCTATTATTGAGCATAGACCTCCTATGGACCAGTACAAGTAACTACAGGGTTCATGTCTCTTTACCTCATCAGCTATAAGAGCTGCCCTTGGAACCTCGATCATGGACCCAATTTTGTATCTGATAGTTGTTTCTGCATTGGCAAAAACCTTGTCTGCGACTTGACGAATCACACTCATCTGCTGGCCAAGTTCCTGAAAAAGCATTACACTAATATTAGTTCCCTTGGTAAAAAAAGAAGCAATTGAGTGATGTAATGGAATTTTATACTCCAAGCACTCTTAACCTAACCAGAAACACATGACATTTAAATCAAATATGCATCTACTTGAACGAGAAAAACGTGCAAACCCCAGGATAAATGGATATTTAAAAGAAAAAAAAGAAAAGACCAGCTCCTATACAGACAAAATAATAATTCATCCTAAACTTTTAAGTTTCATAACGTTACACTTTTATGGCCTCCACTAATCCATCCCTTATGCATGTCAAACACCATCAAAAAAGTATAATGAACTCTCACAGAGTTTGAGAAAAAACTTGCATACCTGAGGTGTTCCAACAAGAGGCACCATTATCTCAGGGAAAACTTGGAAACCTTGGTCACTCACAGCAATTGCAGCTTCAAAGATTGCACGGGCTTGCATTGCTGTCAGTTCTGGGTATGATATACCAAGCCTAAAAATAAAAATATGAAGCAAATTCAACATTAGAAGGGACAGTGTGGGGCATAAAACAAATACTGATTATGACGTACAAATGATGTACTTTCTTGCCAATTTCAGCAAACCACACTAATGCTGCCCTTTAACATTAGAAATGGCTGACAAGCAAATGCAAGCTGCAAGTGAGCACAGCATGACAAACTGACCTGCACCCACGGAAACCCAGCATCGGGTTCACTTCAGAAAGTTTTTCAATCCTTGCAAGGACTTCCTCATGGGTAGAATTAGTGTGACAAGATAACATGTGGACAACATCCTCGATGTTACCCTCTGGAAGGAACTCATGAAGTGGAGGATCCAAGAGCCGAATAGTTACTGGAAGGCCTGAAAACAAGAATGAATGCAGTAGTCTCCGGTTAGATAGGCATTCTAACCTCACGCCTCAAAAGTTGAAATTCTTAATGCATAGGGGTTACATGGCAAAAGAATAACTTGGGAGTTCATTGGGAAAAAGATATGGATATTCAGTTATGATGTGACGAGCAGATGTAGGCTTATCAAAGCCACAAATAAAAAATGTACAACTGTGAAATCAAATACAAATGCATGTTTGTTATCACATACCATCCATTGCACGAAAAATCCCTTCAAAGTCCATTTTCTGATATGGCAGGAGAAGGCCTAATGCTTTCTGCCTCTGTTCAGCAGTATCTGCCATTATCATCTGTCTCATGGCCTTAATCCTCTCGTCAGAAGAAAAGAACTGAAGCAGAAAAGAATGCGTCAGTGACAAACTGACAATACGGTAAAACAATATACATATTCCTACAACATAAAGAATTTTACCAACCATGTGTTCAGTTCTGCACAATCCAATCCCTTCAGCACCATTTTTTCTTCCAGTCAGTGCATCTGTGGGAGTGTCTGCGTTGACCATGACCTAGAACAAAACCACATATGAAACAAAGATTATGATGGAAGATTCATGCATCTATTGTGCTTGATTTTAATGTACTGAGAATCGTTGAAGGGGCAATCGTGGTGAATAAATAAATTTTTGTTGACACAGATATACAAACTTTTTTACCTTCAGTTGTTTGACTTCATCCACCCAAGACATGAATGTTCCCAAATCAGCACTAAGTGCTGGCTGTGATAAAGGTAGCTTGCCCAAAATAACCTCTCCAGTTGATCCATTCAGTGACAACCAATCACCTTCACAAAGCACCTTGTCTCCAACTACTAACGCCTGCATATATAAATTAAAACAAACTTTATCTGAAACGCAAAAAGATGAAAAATAAAATATGTTTTTTTTATCTTCCTGATTTCTTTCAACACACGGCATCATCGTGTGATCATGGCATCGGCAAAGGTAAGTAAATCACCTAAGTGCAGGCAATGATTTACATGTTAAATCGTCAATCACCTTCTCAGCATCATCGTGTGATCATGGCATCGGCAAAGGTAAGTAAATCACCTAAGTGCAGGCAATGATTTACATGTTAAATCGTCAATCACCTTCTCAGCGTCATTTACATGGATACTTGAGCACCCTGCCACACAACATTTTCCCCAGCCACGTGCTACAACTGCGGCGTGAGAAGTCATGCCACCTCTCGCTGTAAGAATTCCAACGGCTGCATGCATGCCACCAACATCCTCTGCGCTGGTCTCTGTCCGCACCTTAAAATTATTCACGTAAAAAGGAGTTGACATATTTAAAAAAAGAAGAAAAAAAGTCTTAACAGCTCGCAAATTGAAATATAAAGACAAGCTAGTGTATTCAAATATAAGATGTTACCAAAATAACAGATTTTCCCTCTGAATGCCACGTTTCAGCATCAACAGCTGTGAAGACGACCTGACCTACAGCAGCTCCTGGTGATGCAGGTAGGCCCGCAGCAATGACTTTGTCTTTATATGATGATGGGTTCTCAAACTAGTTTAACAAAAGACCAAAGAATAGTGAAATAAATAAGGTATACCTCCATCATTTAACTCTGAGTAGAAATCAAATCAACTAGCAAAGTTCATCATAGTGATAGATCAGCAAAGATACAAATGTACCAGTGACAACACTTTCAAAATGGATGAAAAATAATAAAAGCATGAGAAGTTTCAAATGCAGTATTCGTATATAGTTTTGTATAAATAAATATTTAGACCCAACTAGTTTCTTTGAAGAAAACAATTGACAACAAAGTATATAATTTAACAGATTTGTGGTACTCATCACTCAAATAATACCTGAGGATGAAGAAGCTGGTCAAGGTGTCGTGGTTCCACCATTTTAATTGCTGAACGATGGTCAATCAGGCCCTCATTGACCATGTCCACAGCAATCTTTACTGCACCTTTGCCAGTACGCTTACCTGTTCTGCACTGAAGCATCCAAAGTCTGTTCTCTTGAACAGTGAACTCAATGTCCTGCATTGCATTGAACTAGGTGGTTAAGCTCAAAACATCATTGTAGTTACATTGCATGCAGTCGATTTGAGGGCCAACACTAAACAATAAACATCATTGTGGAAACAAGAAATTCCTAATGCTTGTAACTATGCCCATCAACATTCATGCAGCATGAAAAATAGTTGACTCTTAAATAATCTACAGTTGCCACTGTGTTTAAAAGCATGCTGTCGGTCACAGCCCTTTCCATCAGTTGGAAATGAAGTCAGTAACTTGCTCCAGCAAAAGGTCAATTTTGCAAAAACTTCTGATTACTTTTTCCAGCATGAAGAAAGGGAAATCCTTTTGAAACTGAAATTTAGATTGCACCCAATCCTTAGGCTTGGACACATAAGAAGACCAGATACTAAGTTTCTAACACATAGAGAAGTCTAAATAATTGGACAGTATACTGCACCATCATTTCTTTGTAATGTGTTTCCAAGATTTTGCAGTTCTCGACAAGTTCTACATATGGCTCTGGCATCCACTCCTTCATGGCATCAAGTTCTTGTGGAGTTCGAATTCCAGAAACCACATCCTCACCCTACAAAAGAAAGTGACCTGTTAATTGTTTCAAAATGAGCACAAAATTATCCCAGGCAATAAATATGATGACTGAAACAAAACATTATGCCTTATGGAACCTTAGATACTAAAGGCATAATGTCAAATCATAATAATACCTGAGCATTGACAAGGAACTCGCCATAAAGTTTTTTCTCTCCAGTACTAGGGTTCCTAGTAAAGAGAACACCAGTGCCTGATGTGCTACCCATGTTGCCAAATACCATGCACTGAACATTCACAGCAGTGCCCTTCAATCCAGTAATCCGATTAATGCTTCTGTATTTTTTGGCCCTAGTACTGTCCCATGAATCAAAAACAGCCAAGATTGCCAAATGCAACTGCCTCTTTGGATCTAAAAATAGGCACAAGCGTTGAGAAAGAAGAAATATCCAGGGTATACTTTAAAATTATAACATTTCCATTCAAGCTCACGACAGAATACAGATAGCAAACTAATATCTGTAATAAATGTGGCTGCATGCCTACACATACCTGAGGGAAACTCTTCACCTTTGGTCACCACATAAACATTCTTATACTCAGCTACAAGGTCTTCAAGATCCTTGACATTCAGCTCAGTGTCATTTCGCAATCCTTTGGCAACTTTCATGGCTTCTAGTTTTTCTTCAAATAGTTCATGTGGTATTCCCATAACCTGAAAAAAAGCATCTGCTACTTAAACAATGAAAGAAATGCATGGGGTTATCTTAATGGAAGAATGTAAATAACCTACTTCAGCAAGCTTATGAAGCAAATAATGATGAACTTTTTAGTTCCTCGAAAAAAAGTTACTGCACTGTATTTCCTCCAACTTACACCAAGTAAACACCCCCTTAGCAGTAAATATGAAGTCTGTTAATTGACACTAAATATCATCTTTCAAGATAAATTGCTTTATTCGTAACATTTAACATATCCAGCATCAATACTAACTTGGTCATGGTCACAGGATCGTTTGCATTGTATAGCTTGTGATACGAACAAACTTTTAGATTATTTTCATTATATGAAACATATGGTCTTACCTAGCATTTTGAACACTTAAAATAAACAGTTTTGCATACCTCAAAATGGGCATATTAAAAAAACATTTTAGAATATACAGAATTGGGTTTGTTAGAAAAATATGCAAAAATATTAAGATATGTAAAGATATTTCCTGAATGAAATAATTTCAATCAAAGTGAAATTGAATTATATACCCTACATGTTACAGCTTGCTTAAATTCTATCCTGAATTAAAAGTCTCAACTGGACTCCAGCTCAGTTTGGTAACTCGATACGATAAAACTAAAAGTCCACACCAACTTTCGGTGTGATTATAAAAAATCCAGATCTGCATTACAAAATGAGATTATACTTTGAACCTGACATCATGACTAAGGCCATCATACGTTCTAGAGTACTATCAGATCCGAAAGTAAACCTAATAAGTCATACAACATTTAGGCTTGAAATCAACAAGACATTCATACTCATTACGTTTCACCGGAATATTCTAGGCTATATGATTTTAAATGTAAATTCGAAATGGAATAGTCGGGGCCCTAGATTGGATCTGATCGTCGTGTTACAAGTCCAACCAGCCTTCACGAAAAGGAGAGGATGTCGTACCAACCGGCGCCGGGCCCCAAGAGGTCTCGCGCCCCTAATTCATGGTTCGGTTCACGGCGCGGCGCCACATCGCCGTCCACGCCACGCTGAAATCCGGCGTCCATGGACGGGAGTGAGGACCGCTCCGCCAGTGTGACACGTCACTGGCGGCTGGTGCCGCGTTGCAGCCAGCGGCTCGGTGCCGCGACGGCCGCCAGACGCCAGCCTCAGCGAGCAAGGGAAAAAAAAAAAGTGGAGGACAAACCAGAGAGGCAAGGGGACCGAAGCGGCAAGGAATGGGCTTATTTCCTTACTTCCGCCCACAAGCGCCGCTACATCCAAGCCCAAATAGATTTGTGCCTGGCATGTTTCGGGAAAAAATGAAGAAAAAAAAAAGAGAGGAATACAATACAATACACACGAATCAGTACCAACTTTCAAGTAAAAAAACACAAGTACAGTAAAATAGGAGTTTGTTTTTTCATGAAAAAATAGGAATGAATTTCTTAGATAAAAAAGCAAGCCGTATATAGTGATGGCATGTACTTACCACGTTGCCGAACATGTCAAGGAATCGGCGGTAGGAGTCGAAGGCGAAGCGGCGGCCGCTACGGTGGGCGAGGCCGGCGACGACGTCGTCGTTGAGGCCGAGGTTGAGCACGGTGTCCATCATGCCGGGCATGGAGACGGCGGCCCCGGAGCGCACGGACAGGAGCAGCGGCCGGCGCGGGTCGCCGAGGGCGGCGTCCATGTCGCGCTCCACGCAGCGCAGCGCGGCGAGGATCTCGTCCCAGAGCCCCGGCGGCATGGCCCCGCCGAGCTCCTGGTACTCCCGGCACGCCTCTGTCGACACGGTGAACCCCGGCGGCACCGACAGCCCGATGCTCGCCATCTCCGCCAGGTTCGCGCCCTTCCCGCCCAGCTGCATCAGTAAAATCAAATCAATTATGCATCCATGTCAGCAGGTAGCTAGCAATTACGCGCGCGCTTCATAATGACAATGCTAAGCAGTAATTAACGTGATAATAACGCGCGTAGTGCGTACCAAGTCTTTCATGGCCTTGTTACCGTCGCTCCTGCCCTTGCCGAAGTGGAACACCCTCCGCGCCGCCGTCTCCGGCGGCGCGGCCCCGTCCCGGTGAGCGGCCGGAGCCATCGGTGAGAGTAAGTTGCTACGATGATCACTTTGTTTGACGTGATGATGGATTATTGCTTGGCTATAGCTAGCTTCGAAGTCTGAAGTGCTCGCTCTTATTTTTTTTAGCGGCCGGCGCGACGCTGTCATATCAGTCGCTTATATACACGACGACCAGTGGCAGCCAGCTCCACCTGCCAGCCGGATCGGATGGGCTTGCACGTACGCGCCGGATAAGTGTTGACCACGAACAGTGTACTACTGCAAAGCCTGGTCCGTGTGCTCCGTTGCCGGCCAGGTGAAGCGCATGCATGGGGTGACATGCTACGGTGTAACTAGGACACGGCGACACGGCGACGGGGGTGCGTGGAGACGGCGGCGACCGCGTGCGCGCGCGTCGCCCTTGGTGCATGTGCATACCGTGTGCGGTGTGCAGCTAGTGGAATCGGATCGGCCCGGCTGCAGCTGTTTCTGTTTGTTGCCAGCATGCGGCTGGCCGCGCAGAGGCGCAGACGACTCACTGGAGTCACAGTCACTGCCGCCATCCGTCCGTTAGTGATGCGTGATCCATGACCATGTTCAAGGCTCCGCTGGCGCCCACGGCCCAGCACGTACACGTATGCAGAACGCTGCCACGACGGCGCGTGCTGCGACTCTGCGAGGACGACGCGGCTGCCACGTTCGCCAAGACGTGCGTGCCATGCATATCCACGTGATCGATCGAAATCTGGATAAACTCGGGCGACCACGGTTTCCATGCCAGTCAGGTTTGCAGCCGTCCGCGGAATGGTCCTAGGTAAGATGTATGACCTCAGATGCAGAGCAGGGACGTGCTCAATAGTGAATACTACTCTTTGACGTGGCTTGTGGTGACGTATTTATCACATTTTAATTTTAATCTCGCACATATCCGAACGACTATAGATGGAGGACTCTGCGGACGGGGTATGTCACGTGTCATAATTCAACAAATTATTTTTATCTCAAAAAATGTTTCGGCAAATTTTCTATATTAGAAGGGTTTTATATTACTCCACGAACCTGCGCTATTGCATTAGACGATTAACATTTAAGTATTGGTCACGAAACCCTTTTATTACCGGTTTACCAACTGATACCATTGCTCCGATACAAAATGGTCCGATCAGTATCAGTGAGTCTAAATAGTTTCGTGCCCAAAAATAATGCAAAATATTTTTTAACCTTCCGCACACATGTAATGTCACAAGTCACGGTACAATTCACGTGGTGTGGTGTGTTCCAACTCCAGACTTTCTTCGGTCTCGTGCATATACCTTACTTGCTACGGACCTATATAGCACTTATGGCTGAATAGAAGATGCAAAAAAAAACCTTGATGATCATTTATAATCGGGTCATAACACCACCTATTACAAAATGTCATCATTTCCGGTGGTATCATAATTCGATACTAAATGATCTGGCTATTTAGTATTGGTTGGTTAGCTTGTACCGGCTTATGACTATGTATATCACTGCACACTATGTTGTGGCGGGCGTACTATATATGCTAGATGAGTGTAGCTTTCCTACCTACAAATGCGCAATGCTTAGAAACTGGAAAATAAAATGCCCAGTATCTGTTACTTTTTTAAAAGCAATAGTATCTGCTGCTTTTAGTTGGTGTTTTGGTTTATTTAGGTGAGGCTTGGGATGCATCAGGACATGTGGCATGTCTCTCGCAGATGTTGCGTTAGCCATCAATCTTACCAGATGTGTCTATGCCGAATTTGGATAAGTATTGGCAATGTAAGACATCACTGGCAACAAATTATTGGCTAGTGATTCTCATCACAACGGTTTATAAGGTGAAGTCTAACTTGGCATGGTCTCTCAACTTACACTTTGACCATTCATTTGGTCCATATTATATTTTATTACAAATCTAACGATATTAAGACTGGATTATAAAAGTTAAATATTATTTATCAATTTATCAATCAAATATTGTAAAGTTTGACTATTTATATCCTTGTGTGCCTTATAAAAGAAAAGGAGGGAGTAAGTAATTAAACATCATCAGCCACTTAGTAATATAAACCTTTGTGAGATATGCATCCTTTTGATTTATCTGATTTTGCAAATTAATAACGTATTAGAAATATCATACCTCAAAAAGCAGCAGGTGAAACAAAATAGATAAGAAATAAAAAAACAAGCACAGCACTGGAAAAAGTTACTGGTCTTTTGTGAACTGTTAAAGAACCAAAACATCACTCAAATTTCCTGAACCAAGAAAGCTAGGCGATAGGATAAGAGTAAAATATGTTTTTGTTAATGAATTCCAAACATTTCACTGCATAACCAAATGCAAACATTTTTGTTTTCATTATTTCATGATGCTTGCTATCAACAGCACTTGTGTAGACGATACACAGTTGAAATAGAAACCGATCCCTCCGTTTCGAAATGTACGGCATTTTAGCATGTGTGCATGGTCAAAATTTTCCAGCTCTAATTATATGGATGGACGCCATGCTTATCAAATGCTATATCGGAAAGAGAGAGAAAAAAACACATGCATCTACCACCAGTTACCATAAAAGCAACAAATTCAGTTGTGTTAGCAATAACACACTACTGTGGCATTTTTTAGATAATGCACACTAGTGTGGCATAGCTTGAATTCAAGAATTCTTTCTTTCCTTCTGAACTTAACAGGCCTAAAAGCTGGCAAGCTGCCAATATGCGGCTTCTCTCTTAGAAAAGCAAATGTGCAACATTTATATCAATAAACGATCTAGATACATCTCACCGGGCAAAAATGCTGCCATATAAAACATGGTAGCATATAGTGAACATGCAGTTTCTTCACATGGTGCATATTAGCATATAGCTGAATATAATCATTTTATTTTTCAAGTAACTAGATAGAAATCTTTGCGTAGAAGATTTAACTAATTTGTACCCCAACCAAGTCCTCCAATATACCAAGGCTCAACGCTACTTACTGTCAGACATCCCTTGGGGGTCACGGGCAAGCTTACTCTCTGGGATTAAATCCACTGGAGTAAGATTACATCAGACTACAATTTAGGTGAATGACTTTTTAGGGAGAAGGATTAAGCATTGAATGTGGCTCCAGGATGTGTAGTAATAATGTCAAATCAAAATATGTAACAGTCTTCATGTGTATCTGATATTCAAGCTGTCATGTCACCAATATACTTAAGTGACTACAGCAAGAAGGAACCTTTAGACTTTTTTTTGGTGGGATTTTCAGTAGTTAGAGCATACAACAGTGTTACTTTTTTGCATATATAGTTTATGCATTAGAGACTTAAATGGGCAGAAGGTAACTGAGCGCAACATGATATGGCTCAGGAGAAAATTCCATCATACACGCATTCAAGTTCTTCAGATTTGTTTTCATATCTACAAATAGTACTCACTATTAGCATACTGGAGAAACAGAGGAAGAGTTGAAAAACATAAGAACAAATTCATAAGGCAAGAAAGTTATAAGTAGATTCTATATTGGAAGATTGGATGGCCACTATTTAAGAACTAATAACCCTCTGGATCAATATAATAATCAGTAAAGAAAGCAAGAAAGAAGCACACCTGGTTTCTTCAAACAAAGCTAAACTTACAGGACTACTGAATCAACCACACTAGCAATAGTTTACATGGTTTTCTTGTGCACATAGCGAATATTGTTTCAGAAAGCAAAAGGAGATTTGACTACTGTTTCAAACAAAATTAAAGCATACCGAATTCAGCTATGTGAGCAATTGCTGCAGAATAGCTAGATGATTTCATCAGATCCTTCTAATAAGCTCTAAATGCACATCAGCACTATTTCGATTAGATAAATATGAAGACGTCAATGTGACACTTGTGGACATGCTTGAGCACCCAAATGTAAATGCTCTAGTTGCCATTTTCCAATGCTGAAGTCTCCATGTGGAGTGGGACATAAGGCACAAATGACCACAGACAAGTTTCTGTAACACTGCGGATGACACGGGCGCTCCTGCTGTCCATATTATAGAGCATCAACCTTCCCTGCAACGAATCAAACAAGAAGATCGAATTGCAGTGGGGATGAATGGCAGCTACTCCCACCAAGAGTTCAGACTGTAAATACTCGTCCGCATCAGCAAACAGGCCTTTAGTGTTAACACTATGCTTCAAAGTCCACCTGCCATGATCCTCCAACACAAAGATTGATACCTTGTAGGTGTTACGATCATCTCTATTCGCATAAAAGAAGAGTCCTTGAGAATGCCCAATGAGCTCGACCTCTTTGCTCCGTGGAACATAAACGATTCTCTGTGTCTGTCCTTTCATGTCCATTGCTGCGATTGCGCGTTGGTCGCTAGTGATGAAATGCAGCAAGCCATTGAAATAGGTCCTCCTGCTCCGATGCTCGACAGGAGACCATCCGCTGTTGTGAGGATGGAAAACCCAAACACCCGTTTCAGAGGAGTAGATCTGAAACCCCTCAAAAAGGTCATCTTCGGTAAACCCATCGTCCTCTGCCACCAGCAATCGGACCACATGGAAATGAGGGGAGACGGCCGGATCGAAGCACAGAATGCTAGCATTGCAGATCTTGCTAACCTCGGCTGATTCCGGCACCGGCGGCACGGTGGTCCACTTCTCGGTGGCAGGGTTGCAGACGACGTAGGACGCGCACGGCGCCTCGGAGCCGGAGGCGCTCCGGGAATTCAAGAGGACGAGCCCATTGCAGCAGTCCAGCGCCCCGCCGCCGGTGTTTGCGGGCAGGAAGGCGAAATCGCAGAGCGAGGGAGGCCGCAGCCGCCAGTTCCTTGTTGGGGTCGGCGGCGGCTTGGCGAGGCTGACGAACTCACAGGAATCGAATTCGTCGAAGTAGAAGAAGCCGGTGAGGGTCTGGGGCAGCTTCTTGCGGTTGTCGGGGTGGGAGATGAGGTTGCGCCAGGAGGGGGAGACACACTTGAAGCGGCAGATAGACTTGACGGGGACGCGTGAGAGGATGTCGACGATGATGTCATCGGTGAGGCCTCTTCCGCCGCCGGCCGCGGTGCCGGTGACGACGGGGCTGCGCTTCTTCTTGAATTCGGGGCCCTCCATGGAGATCGATCTGCTATTGGCTCAACAGATCGTTCCAGAATTTATAGGTGCTGAACTGAACAGGGTATAGCAAGGCCGCAAGGGCTGCAGTTTCCGCGGGCTACGGGTGAGAGTACCGTCCGTATCCGGATTCGGTCGATCAACATCGGTCCGTATTCTATAACCAAAATTTAATATCTGTTATACATACATATATAATGTATATTATATTTTATATTGATCGTATAAAATCGATCTGATAAAAAATAAATATTTGTATTCATATATGTATATCCCTCCATATACGATCTATTCTCATTCTTAGCCGCGGCAGTCAATTTTTTTATTTTATTTTTGGAAGGGCGGAACATAGAGTTGGTAGGTCACTAGCGGCATTTTTTTTAGAAAAAGGGGCAATTAGAAATTTGGAAGGTTGAAACAAGCCATGGACCATGTGGTAGAATAATAACACTGAAATCACATACCGCTAGAGTGAATAAATCTGGAGAAACAAATTAGGGTTATACGGCACTGGTAACAAATGGAAATAATAGATGTAGAAGAGTTCTTCCTTACGGCTTGTATACACGCACATAATAAACACTACTATTGTCAATTCGTTGGAAGAGTCTCTAGTAACATGATTCTTAAAAAAGACAAAATAATGAAATATAGCTATCTAAGAATTAAGTTTTACACAGTAGTACGTTCTTGCATGTTAATAACAAAGCTTTCAAATAACAAAGTTTTATCAATCTTTATTAGAGGAGCCTAGAGTCAAGAAACAAAGTGTGCTGAATGAACTGTTGATTGTGTAGAACCTATCATCCCACATCGATATCATATCCGATTTAATTCTTATAGGCTAGAGTAAAACATTTTTGCACGTATGTTACACCATGATATCTGAATAATAATGGACATAATCAAATAAAACATAGTACACAAATCCACTGTGAAAATTAAAGACAAAAGCAATTGCAGTTCGTAATCAAATATGCACATGCACAATGCATACACTGATACACATATATGCGACATGCGAGCATTTGTTGCGTCTTATTTAGTCTTCCCTGCAGCGAAAATAATTAATGACTAGTTGAAATGCATTTCGCCGATCAGACATGTGACAGAATTATTTCCTCCCTGAAATATGCACATGTACAGTGCATTTCACCACGCTTCTCTAGCTCCTGCTCGCAAACATTATTTGCTACTTTAGCGACTGCAGGCTTCGGGGTGCATCAGGGCATTTCTCTTGCCTGTCATTGTTGTTGCAGTAGTAAATCTTAATGGACATTCAACAAACATGCATTTATTCCTCAAAAAAAAAACAAACATGCATTTAAATTGACCATAGCTATTCCACAAACTAAAAAGGACATGGACTTTATGATTCGCGCACGGCGCATCTGCGTATGAGGGCACATAAAGTAGGAACCCAGGCCCTGTTTCTGGTTCCAACTTGCATACCTTCTCTGCGTAAGTGTTGATCATGGGAGAACAACTTGTATCCTTCCATCGGGAAAGACCTGTAGGGAAACGGGCTAGCTAAACCCAGGAACCTTGCGAATAGGAGATCACAGATCGTTACCACTAGACGCACGGATGCAGCGGAACCGTCTCGGTGTAGGAGAGCGCGTCGATGTGGCCGGCAGTGCAGTTGCAACGTCCGTCTGGTCCGGCTCGTCCTTGTGCTCCAAGTGTAGCACCTCCAAGGTATCCACACGTACGGGGAGGATGCGTCACGGTCCGGACTGGTAGGTCCGCGAGAGCAACGGGAGGCGCGAGCGTGGAGGGTGGCGGCGGCGGCGAAAAGGTTTGTGGCACCCCTAGCCCCTCCCACGTATATAGGGGTACTAATGGGCTTCTATCTCATAGGCCCAATAGGAACCCTAATCCCTCATGGATCAATATCCCTTTGGACCTTTAGTGGATCCAATCCAATTGGCTTTAGGGCATATATATCCAACAGTCTCCCACTTGCACCAAAGACAATCTTATAGGCAAGCCTTCCAACATTCCAACCCCTTAAGTGTGTGACCCTATGGGTTCACATGCGAATAGACATGGCCCGAGTACTCCTACTCGGTTCAATAGTTAGCAGCGACCTCTAGCAATATATACTAACTCCTATACGCACGTAAAGATCATACCGGACGAACCATCACAACGTATGTACAGGCTCTTCCTATTGCCTCAGATACTTGGTCTAGCTCCAAGCTGACCACTCTTTCTCGATACTGTGAATCAGATCCTTTCACTTGTTAACTTTTAACCGTTGCACTGCCATGCATTTCTTGATCCGATCACTCGAGGGGCCCAGAGGTATCTCTCTTATAGAGAGGGGCAAATCCCATATTGACTGTCCAAGCCTCACAGCAAGGCAACAAACCCGAAAACTACCTTTATAACTACCCAGTTACGGCGTAGCGTTTGATAGCCCCTGAGTAAGTCGATTCACATCTTAAGAACAAGCGACAATATCAGGTCTAAGGACAAAGCATACAAATTGTGCAAAGAGAGAACAATATTACAAAGTCTCATGTTGGGTCAATCCAGCCACATGTCATACATGTGCCCACACTATTAGTTTAACATCTCCATGTCCATGACTTGTGAAACATAGTCATCAACTAATAAATGTGCTAGTCATCAACCATGACTAGGGACAATTTTAGAATAATCATACAAGTAAGAGTTCCACAAACAATTCACATAATTGCCAATCAATACAAGTTGCCTTGCATTGATATTCATTAAACAATCAACGTATCATGGATACAAAGAAATATCATCATCTTATGACAATCTCTAGGAATATTTCTAACAGTCTCCCACTTACATAAGAGCTACTCTAGAAGATATCTAATACCCATAGCTCTTGTGTGCGCCTCACGCTTAGGCCGTGGGAGAGCCTTTGTCAAAGGATCAGCGACGTTCAAATCCGTATGTATTTTGCATATCTTAATCTCACCCCTTTTAACGAACTCTCGAATAAGGTGAAACTTCCGCAGTACTTGTCTGTTCTTCTGGTGATTCCTTGGCTCCTTTGCCTATGCAATTGCCCCACTATTGTCACAAAATAACTCCAGTGGGCTAGAAGCACCAGGGAACATACCAAGCTCAATGAGGAACTCCCTCATCCAAACACCTCCTTCGCAGCTTCAGAAGCCGCAATGTACTCGGCTTCTGTTGTAGAATCGGCCACAGTCTCCTGCATAGAACTCTTCCAGCTAACAGCACCACCGTACAATGTGAACACATAACCTGACTGAGACTTTGAGTCATCTGGATCAGTTTGGAAGCTAGCATCAGTGTAACCTTTTACAACGAGTTGTTCCTCACCTCCATAGACTAGGAACATATATTTAGTCCTTCTAAAGTACTTAAGAATGCCCTTCACATGTGTCCAGTGACTCTCACCTGGATCAGACTGATACCTGCTCGCAGCACTAAGAGCAAATGAGACATCTGGACGAGTACCTATCATGGTGTACATGATAGATCCAATTGCCGAAGCATATGTGACCTTACTCAAGCGCTCTCGCTCATCAGCCGTCGAAGGACACTGAGTCTTGCTGAGGTGTACGCCGTGTGACATAGGCAAGAATCCTTTCTTGGACTGTTCCATGCTAAACTGTTTTAGCATAGTGTCAATATAAGTATCTTGGCTTAATCCTATAAGCCTCTTTGATCTATCTCTATAGATCCTTATGCCCAGAATATATGCTGCTTCCTCTAAATACTTCATAGAAAAACTATTTTTTAGTGTAGTCTTTATGGACTCCAGCATTGGAATGTCATTTCCAATCAATAATATGTCATCCACATATAAGATCAGAAAAGCAACAACGCTCCCACTTTCCTTCTTGTAAACACAAGGATCCTTTTCGTTTTGACGAAAACCAAACCCTTTGACCACTTCATCAAAACGAATATTCCAACTCCGAGATACTTGCTTCAACCCGTAAATGGATTTTTGAAGTTTGCATATCTTTCCAGCATTAGTTGGATCGACAAAACCCTCAGGTTGTATCATATACACATCCTCTTCTAAATAGCCATTTAGAAAAGCTGTTTTGACATCCATCTGCCATATCTCATAATCAAAATACGCAGCTATTGGTAGAATAATCCGAATAGATTTAAGCATCGCTACCGGTGAGAATGTCTCATCGTAGTCAACTCCTTGAACTTGTCGAGAACCCTTTGCAACAAGTCGAGCTTTATAGACGTGAACATTTCTGTCCATATCTTTCTTCTTCTTATAGATCCACTTGCACTCTATGGGTCTAACACCCTGAGGCGGATTAACCAAGGTCCAAACTTGGTTGTTTCCCATAGAATCTATCTCGGATCTCATGGCACTCTGCCACTTCTCGGAATCTGGGTCCATCATTGCTTCCGTGTAGGTCATAGGTTCATCATTGTCCAACAACAATATGTCGCGCTCTACCGTAATTTGGAGATTCATCCTTTTGGTTGCGCGACGTGCCCTATCCGACCTTCGTGGTTGTGATGGTGTCTCTCCTGCCACGGGTATATCAACTTGTTCTGGTACATTAGCATCACTTGTCAATTCTTGTCCCATTGGCTGATCTCGAACTTCTTTAAGATACACCTTCTCTCTACTTTTCTCACTTTTGAGAAACTCTTTCTCTAAGAAAACACCATTCCGAGTGACAAACACTTTGCCCTCTTCTCGGTTGTAGAAATAGTACCCCAAAGTTTCCTTCGGGTACCCCACGAAAACACACTTGTCCGATTTGGGTGTTAACTTATCAGACATAAGTCGCATGACGTAAGCTTCGCAACCCCAAATTTTCAGAAAAGACAAACTGGAAGTCTTACCAGTCCATATCTCATATGGTGTCTTAACTACGGACTTAGACGGTACCCTATTAAGTGTGAAAGTTGCTGTTTCTAGAGCGTATCCCCAAAATGATAACGGTAGGTCCGTCTGGCTCATCATAGATCTAACCATGTCCAGCAAGGTTCTATTACGTCGCTCGGATACACCATTTCTTTGTGGCATTCCAGGCGGCGTAAGCTGTAGAACAATTCCACAACTCTTTAGATGACCGCTAAACTCGTGGCTCAAATATTCACCTCTACGATTAGATCGTAAGGCCTTAATTTTCTTGCCACACTGATTTTCCACTTCATTCTGGAACTCCTTAAACTTTTCAATAGTTTCCGACTTATGCTTCATTAAGTAGACATAGCCATATCTACTAAAATCATCAGTGAAAGTTGTGCAGTATTGGAAGCCACCTCTAGCTGTCGTGCTCATTGGTCCACACACATCAGTATGTATGATTTCCAACAAGTCTAACACCCTCTCAGGAAAACCTGTGAAAGGCGCCTTGGTCATCTTGCCTAGCAAACAAGCTTCACATGTCTCGTATGATTTAAAATCAAACAAAGTTAGGAGCCCATCAGAATGGAGCTTCTTCATGCGTTTCTCGCTTATATGACTCAAATGACAGTGCCACATATAGGTAGGACTTAAATCATTAGGTCGATGCCTTTTAGCACTTACATTACAGATAGGCGCTTCATCAAGATTTATAATAAATAACCCATTCACAATGGATGCAAAAGCCACAAACATACCATTCTTAGAGATCACACAACCATTGTCTTCACTCGCAAATGTATAACCATCCTTCATCAAATATGAAGGAGACACAATGTTTCGACTTAAACTAAGAACAAAATAACAATTATTTAACTCCAAAATAAATTCTGACGGGAGGTGAAGTTGCATCGTTCCGACGCTTAATGCAGCAACTCTTGCATTATTGCCCACGCGGAAATCAACCTCTCCTCGTACCACGCTTCTACTTCTTATCATTCCCTGCATCGAATTGCAAATATGAGCAACCGATCCGGTATCAAATACCCAAGAATTGATATAAGAATCAGCGAGGAAAATGTTTGTAATATAAACATGCAATGTACCTGATCCGGAAGTACCCTTACTTTCTTTCTTCTTCAAAGAAGCCAGGTACGCCTTGCAGTTTCTTTTCCAGTGACCAAGTTCGTGACAGTGGAAGCACGGCTTGTCTAGTTCTGGTCCAGGCTTGGGAGCACGAATTGGCTTGGAGATCACATCTTTAGCCTTTCCCTTCTTCTTCCAATTGCCCTTCTTCTTAAAGTTGGGCTTGTTTTGGACCGCCAACACATGGCCGCTAGCTCCTTTCTTAATGTCAGCCTCTGCCGTCTTAAGCATACCACACAACTCATTCAAGCCCCTCTCCGCCCCATGCATATGGTAGTTCGAGATGAAGTTCCCATAGCTGGGTGGAAGGGATGTAAGAATGAAATCAATGGCCAACTCTTGGCCAAGTGGGAAGTCTAGCTTCTCCAACCTCTGAGAGTAACCAACCATTTTGATCACGTGTGGTCCAACGGCTGCACCTTCTGCAAGCTTCCTCTCAACAAAGGCCTTAGAGACATTGAAACTTTCAGTCCTAGCCTGAGTCTGGAACATTTCCTCGAGAGCTATGATCATATCATAGACATCATAGTTGTCGAATTGCATTTGCAGGTCGGGTTCCATGCACGCAAGCATAAGGCACCCCACTTCAAGATCAAGATCACGTGCTGCCTTGTAAACGAGCTTATTGTTGCTAGGTGCGTCAGCATCAGGCTCATCAGGTATTGGGGTGTCTAGAACTTCTTCCTTTTTCTCAGCCCTGAGAACAATTCTCAAGTTGCGGATCCAATCCGCATACTTAGTCCCATTCAGTTTGTCCTTCTCAAGGACCGAACGCAAAGTAAACGGTGTGTTGTTTGGTGCCATTGATCAACAACAAAATATATGCAAAATACTAAGACAACGTATCCATGATGAAGTAAATCAAATTAACTCTTAACTGAATCTACTCCCACTAAAATCAATATCCCTCTATTGATAGTTAGTGATTCAGGATCCACAACTAACAAGTCGACTAGTGAGCTTTAGCATCACCGCTAGAAGACATGGTAGATCGGTAAGCAACTCTTGCTAATCATCACATATGACTCCTGTTGTTGGGTGACATCTCTATGTCTCGGTGCCCAACCTTCGTGTCCCAAAGTCCTTAACCATTAAGATGACTTTGTCTAAGGTAACGAAACCTCATACGAGTAAGTATCCGATACGAACCCATCTAGTCAAGGAAAACTAGTGGCACCCTAATTTCATAGACCCACCACTAATTATACAAGACATGACGGTGCAAGATTTGGGAGGGCACACAAGCTTAAATATTGCTGAGGGATCGTTCTACTTATATCATCGCATACATGAACTATAAAAAATATCGCATGTAAAAGTAGAACAATAAGAACGACAATCACATAGCATTAGTGACACGGTATGACCCATAACCACATTGTTATCTCCATCGCCATTGGAATGTTTATCATGTTGATCTCCATCGCCATGAACCATGTGCACCATCCTTCAGTGATGAGTCCTCAAAGAACTATCTAACGCATACTAGTAAATAAAATTACACATTCACGTTTGAATCATCACATGTTGGCACGCAGACCATTACATTAAATTGACAATACATATGGCTCCAGCCGTATTGCCTAATCATGACACGCAGGACATGTATTTGTTACATACATGCATCACATACACATACGGGCCATACCGATCACATGATTCCTGCAAAAACAAGTTAGGCAATCCGACGTCCAAACTTAAATCACAGAAAACTCCACCTTCCCGGCCGAATTTGGGAAATCTAATTTCGTTGAAACTGCAATGCAGTCACAGCCACATCTAAAATTTTCCGTAGATGAATTTTCGTATAAAAATTGTCTCAATCCGAGTTCGTATGCAAAAGTTACGACTGTTTTACCGAACAACATGTTTTCTCATCTCTCTCGGCTCGGTAGTAGATCCAATCTACTATCGCCACGCATCACATGCGCCTGAGACTTGACCTAGATTCGATTCGACCAATCACATTGATCTACATCTAGCCATGAATGGGTTTACGTGCATCACTTAACTCCGATGGCGGATATCCGACCGGTAGGAGTAATTCGTTATACGACCATCATACCAAGATCACGAACCCGATCAAAATTCATCTACAATCAAGCATATCTCCATATGCCCATGACCTAATCAAAAACTACGCAAGATGGCTCTAATACCACTGTAGGGAAACAGGCTAGCTAAAATAATTTTAATCTACCGCGTAAACCCAGAAACCTTGCGAGTAGGAGATCACAGATCATTACCACTAGACGCGCGGATACAGCGGAACCGTCTCGGTGTAGGAGAGCGAGTCGATGTGGCCAGCAGTGCAGTTGCAACGTCCGTCTGGTCAGGCTCGTTCTTGTGCTCCAAGCGTAGCACCTCCAAGGTATCCACACGTACGGAGAGGATGCGTCACGGTCCGGACTGCTAGGTCCGAGAGAGCAACGGGAGGCGCGAGCGTGGAGGGTGGCGGCGGCGGCCAAAAGGTTTGTGGCACCCCTAGTCCCTTCCACGTATATATAAGGGTACTAATGGGCTTCTATCTTATAGGCCAAATAGGAACCCTAATCCCTCATGGATCAATATCTTTTTGGACCTTTAGTGGATCCAATTCAATTGGCTTTAGGGCATATATATATATATATCCAACAAGACCCGATCCCTTTGTGGACGAAACACAAATATGTTGAAAATTTCGGAGCATGAGGCATTACCAGCACAATCAAATACTGTAGTATCTTTGTTTGCGGAGCCGCTTCAATCTCAAAACGGTGCTTCAGCATCCACTTTCTCGAAATCCTTTGGAGTCCACATCTGCATCAGGGTGCAGGTGCAATCTTCTTGCGCTGCATATTGCAGGAACGGTAATGCTGGGTAGCAAACGTGTGGACGCGGGGCTTCTGTCCAGACGGATACGTGGCGTATAAGTCCAGGTATTTTTCCCAACGCCAACCTCCCTTCCAACTGCTGCTCCATCACTGATATTGTTGCGCTATTCGTGCACTGTTCCAACGCTAAATTGTTTCAACCGATATTTGTTTCGTTCAAGTTGTCTAATGGTGTAACATGGTAATGAAATGTCATCGTATAATGTTGCAAATTTATCACGTGCGATGTTCCGCCTACGATAGAATGTTTCAAGAAAATGATGCTACGTTCCATCTCGATTTTGTTTCATCTCGATTTTGTTTCATGTAGGTAATGTTTCAACCTTGCACTATTCTATGTTCCAATCTGAGCAACATCTCTGTCAATATTCAGTTACGATTGTTTCTATTTTCACTCCTCCAATGTTGCAGTCGTTCCAACAAATTTGTTTCAACCTCTCTTGCATTTTTGTTCCACTCAGCTCGCCCCCGTCGCTCTAATGTTTCAAATTTGAAACTCCTACTGTTCCACCAAAACTGTATGCGCCCCGAAGCTCTAATATTCCATTCGTGTTGCCCGCGTCTCCCTAGTCCCTAATGTTTCAAATTTGCAACTCCTAGTGTTCCACCTAAACCATATGTTTCAATGTTTCAAAATTCTATATGATGTTGCATGCAACATGCCACTAAAATACCATCCGATGATGCGCCATGATGTTGCATGCAACATGCCACTAAAATACCATCCGATGATGCGCCCGGACGTGTCCCGTGCAGGAATCCCTCAGACTTTCTTTTTTTAAGGACAAGTCCGAACTTGCAGCAATTTTTTTTTTTCGTTCAAAAAAAAAACCCAAACTGAACTTGTCCTTTTTTTTAGGGGAGCCCAAACTGAACTGAGAGCCTGGCAAGGAAATCAAACGGCATGCTCGGCCTTCTGGCCCAAATAAGCCCATTCTACAAAGCCCACAGCGGGCAAACCCTTTGCTCCCTTTGCTCTCGTGTCTTGTCTATATGAGCACCAGCCCTAGCGTCTCCCCATTTCATCTCGCAGCCATCCCATCCCCGAGCCACCGCCGACGCGGCCGACGCGGCGGCGCAAACACTGGCAGCCTTCGCTGCCGCCACTACTTGTCGGGGGGCCTAGCGTCGGTGAATCCTCTCTCCATCTGGATTGTGTTGTTAGGTTAGGTTTCAGGCTAGTGGTTTTGCCGTTTGCTGCATCTGCTCGCTACTGCCCGCTTGGTCATTTGCTCCGTTGCTGCAGCTGCTTCTCGCTGGTTTGGTAATCATTTTCTCTTCGTCCTTTGCTGTCATTCTTGTCGCTGCTCGGTTGTATTTTGGAGGCGGTTGGGATGGATGCAGATGAGGATTCACAAGTTTATGGGTAATTTGCATCTGAGGCATCTCGGTGATGTCACACCCTTTTTCACCTTGGAGATCTGATGCGTCCTCTGTTTCAACCCAATCCTTTGAGTAATTGACAAGCTCGCTCTGTCTAATGCGTTGAAGAATTGACAGTTTCTTCCTTTTTTTTGTTTATATATATGATTTCTTTATTGCGGTTTCATGAATACATTTGCCTCTTTTTTTCCCATGTTTATGAAATCTTTTGTTGTCATTCATGATTCGAAGCTTTGGTGAAATGAGATGAGATGATGACGAAATTGTTTCCCTATTGGTTTGACTGGCCGCCATGATGGCTCAAACTGTATTAGCTCTATCTGATCATCTCTCTCCTCGCTTCAATGTCTTCATTTTTGTTTTCGAAAATAACGATTTGTGTCTTCAATGTTTTTGGATGCAGATGATGATACACAAGTTTTAATGGGTAATTTGCGTCTGAGGCATCTCTGTGATGTCACACCCTTTTCACCTTGGAGATCTGACCCATCCATCCAAATGATGCTTTTAATTTGTTTGTTTTTTTTTCTACTGTTGCTTTATATTTTAGTTTATAATAATCAAATTCAAACTTTTTAAAAATTAAATATGTTTGGATACTTTGTTGATTGATGATATGATGACGAATTTGTTTCCCTATTGGTTTGATCGGCCGCCATGATGGCTCAAACTGTATTAGCTCTATCTGATCATCTTTCACTCAATGTATGTGATAAAAAAAGTTTGCTTTAATTGTATTAACTTCTCAGGTAGATTATTCTTTTTTAGAGCGAATTGTATTAACTTTTCATAAAACAGAGTCTTATTCGTGAAATAAAAGCACAAACCACATTCAGCAGGGGAAGGAATAGCTGTTCACTGCGTTTGAGAAGTGTTGGGCTGGCATTTGATAAACAGTGGAAGGGCTGAACTCAAGCCCGGTTAGGATTTGCACTGGGCTGTCAAACATTATTCAGCTCTGATAAAACAAAATATATGGTGAGCAACATATAATTTTGATCTTAGGGGGTGTTTAGATTGGGAAAGATTCCCTGGGAAAACACTGTAGACCCAAAAAAAAACATTGTGGATGAATAGTGTTCTGTGAGTGGGAGGGATGTGATGAATAGTGAAAAGTTAGATGAATAGTGTATTTTTGGGGAAATAATTTGAATCTAAACACTGTAGACAGGAAATACATTTTTCTGGAAATGGAAGTCAATTTTAAACCCATTTGAATCAGATAGATTTTAGACTGCCTCCTCCTGGTTTATGCTTTGTAGGGGCTGAAGGATGTTACAGAAAATCAAGTTGGGAACTGCTTTGGTTTTGTTCAGGCGGTGAACTTAAAATGCAGTTTTTGAATTTCTTGATTACTTGCCAAGCTGTTTTTGGATGCAGATGATGAGACACAAGTTTTAATGGGTAATTTGCGTCTGAGGCATCTCTGTGATGTCACTCCCTTTTCACCTTGGAGATCTGACGCATCCATCCAAATGATGTTTCTAATTTGTTTGTTTCTCATTTCTTTCTCTTTTTTTTTGTTTTCTACGTTGCTTTATATTTTAGTTTATAATAATCAAATTCAAAGTTTTTTTTGAAAATTGAAATATGTTTGGATACTTTGGTGATGGATGATACGATGACGAAATTGTTTCCCTATTGGTTTGATTGGCCACCATGTTGGCTCAAACTGTATTAGCTCTATCTGATCTTCTTTCACTCAATGTATGTGATAAAAGAGTTGAATGTAACAAATTGTATCAACTTCTCAGGTAGATTATTCTTTTTTTAGAGTGAATTTTATGTGAACCTTGTTGCTCAGTGTTGTATGTGATAAAAAAGTTGTTCACTCTAAAAAAAGAATTGGTGCTGTATGTCAACTTCTCAGCTGTTGTATGTGATAAAAAAGTTGGATTTAACAGCTGCAGCAACAAAGGACGCAGACGAAACCTTTTGCTCCGGCTGGCACCGGCTCCATAACCAGGTTACCAGGGTGATTCACACGAATAGCCTAGTATTGGGTGTTTCAACTGCAGATCAGATTTCAGTTATCTGGAAGGGAGTTTAGGGAGCTCGTCACTCCTTTTGTCCATCTGGCGGAGTATATGCTCCAAGCTACTGGGCAGCCATGTGAGACATGGCGAAGAGTAGAATTATGTACTTCATTTGTAAATGTACAATCAATAGTAGAAATTGGTATCTAGATGGTTGAGTCATTGTAACCAAACCAAGTGCTTGTGTTCAAGGGAAGGTATGGACAGAGCGGATTGGGATTGTCTATTGGGATTGAAAAAAGTGCAATGTATAGCTTGATTGTGCTGAAGCTGTTGCAACATACTATAGCTTAGATACGTGCTTTACACTCACTCTTGGGAATGAATGGAGTGGCACAAAGTAGTAGAGGTGATTTTCGGTGGACACCAAGTCCAGGCGCCTCTATCATGTCCACCTCCTTGGTGCCCTCCGGCAGAGACCAATCGAAGTGGTAGAGGAGCTGCACGAGCACCATCTCCAAAACAGGGAGTCCATAGGCAATGCCAGGGCATATCCTTCGTCCGGCGCCAAATGGCAAAAACTCGTAGCTACTCCCCATGAAATCAACTGTGCTATCCTTGAACCGTTCGGGCTTGAATTCGTCAGCGTCATCACCCCAATATTTCTTGTCCCTTCCTATTGCCCACACGTTCACGATGACACGAGACCTAGCTGGAATCACGTAGCCCTCGATCTCACACGACTCGACGCTCTCCCGTGGGACCAAGAGTGGCACCGGTGGGTGAAGCCGGAGAGTCTCCTTGATGACGAGCTTCAGATAGGGGAGACTTCTTGTCTGGAGGTCGGCCTCTGTGACGGACACCATGCCACGGAACGCCTCCCGGATCTCGCCCTGCAGCTGATCCATGACTCTTTCATTTCGCATCAGCTCCGACATGCCCCAACTCAGCGTTGATGCCAGCGTCCTCGTGCCAGCCGTGAACATGTCGAAAATGATGGCCTTGATGCTGTCTTTGTTTAAGTTGAACCCCAAACCACCTCGCTCTTGAGAGGCAATGAGAACGTCGACTAGGTTCTCATCAGCATCAGCATCAGCAATGCCGCCGCACCGGACCTGCTTCTCGTCTCGGACGCGCCTCCGTTCCTCTATGATCTCCTCCAGTGTGGCATCCACCACCTTGTGGACGTCCTCGAGGGCGTGCCGCATGCCGGTGATGGAGGCAAGCACGGGTTGCAGGGTTGGGAAGAGGTCGGGGATCTTGAACCCATTGGCGAGAGTGACAGCGGTGTTGATCGCCGACAGGTACTCCTTGGCGTTCCTCAGCTTCTTCCCGAACGATGCGCGGGAGACGACGCTGATCGCCAGGTCCAGGAACATCGAGCTGAGGTCCACTGGCGTCCATGGCCCGGCCTCTCGCACCCTTACCACTTGACTCGCCATCTGCTCACAGGAAGCAACAAACCATGCATACACACACAAATATATATATGTATGTCAGTATGTGACAATCATTTCTGAGAGGCACCAACTTTGGCAATGCAAAAACTGAAGAGAGATGATCACCTCTTGTTCACGAATGTGTCGGAACGTGAGGACGCGCTTGGGGCTGAGGACCTCGGCGGCGCAGAGCTGCCGGAGCTTGCGCCAGTAGTCGCCGGAGGGCGAGAAGAGGATGTCGGCCCAGCCGTAGAGCACTGTCTTGCCGGCGAGGAGCTTGGGGCGCGTGGCGAAGTTGGCGTCGTGCGTCCTGAGCACCTGGCGTGCGACCTCCCTGGACGACACGACCACGAGCCGGACCTCGCCGAGACGGAGCATCATGAGCGGGCCGTGCACGCGAGCGAGGTCACGGAGGGCGTGGTGCGGGAGCACGTTCACGAGGTAGTGCATGCTCCCGATGACCGGCAGGTTCCATGGGCCCGGAGGGAGCCTCGGCTTGGGCCTGATCTGGTAGAGCCTGATGATCCGGATGAGTGCCACGGCGATGATGGAAACCAGGAGAGATTGGAACATCAGTTTGTGGTGCTCCATTGCTTCCTTGGAGACAAATATCCTAATGCTGTTTATTAGCTGACAAATGTCTCAACGCTGTTTAGCTGCAACTCGATCGGGAGCTGCTCTGCGTGCATGTTGGTTATATGGGCGTGTACCATATATATACACACCTGCTGCTCCAAGATTGTGTATGTTGTCTTGTGCAATCCAACTATAAAAATGTATGTTGCTGACTGTGGTGGTTATTATTAGCATGACCTAAGTACTATAGGGCCGGCCGTAACTGTATTGTCTGCTCTGTCGGGTTGGAAAAGAATTTCAAGAACCTTCAACAAGAACGCCCAAAGTGGTCTCTCGAGTTGCAAATGAAATATCATGGAGGAATGTACTCGATGGAGACAGGTACGTTGTTTAGTCAAGGTTTCTGTGGTTGCTAAACTATAGTAGCCTATCTCTTGTTTTAGTTTTCTGGGAGTACCTGTGGGGGGAGTGGCTTCTCTCGGCCTGCCGCTGCTATTTGCTCCTGCCGACCTCCTTAAATATATAAAGACGGCAAGACGCGTATACATTCCCTGAAAGTATATTAATATTTTGCTCTGATTGAGACAGTAAGAAATAAACTAGCATATATATGTGAAAAAACATCTTCTGACAATCATGAATATATATTGTTATGCTGAAGTGACGCAACATATCAGGACGGCAATGCCTCCACAAAATCTTCAAGTGGGTGACGGCTCCCTCTCCAAAAGTTGACCTATTGATAGCATGGTGCAGATATTTTTTTTAAAAGAACAGGCACGAGATGTAGAAGACTTATTCAAAACACCAGATAAGAAAAAAGATTAAATAAAAGTTCTGTCTTCAGGAACAAATCGGCCAAACCAATGAATTCACTTAAAGCCAAAATAGATTGGAGGGTATCCAGATGAAGAATCATATAAAGAGAACTAAAATAATAGTTAGATGATGCATCAATGGTGAAACGGAATGATCTGGTGAAAGCAACCATTTTCTTCCTAGAGATGGCAACAGGCTGAAAAGGTATGGTGGATTGATGGTTTATTTATCAGTCTCACATTTCTCTTGGATCAAAATTTCATCCAACATATCTTTCTATTACTAATCATATATTCATTTTAGACAAAGTGCTAGGGAAACATAGATAAATTCGATATATTCTTGAAAATATCCAGTTATAAAATTTGTGGACTCAATCACAAACAATGAACATAGGATGAGGCTGGAATATTAATCAATATATTCCTTTTCTAAAAAAATGAACATAGGATCTAATTATTTATAAATCACTCACATTTTCCATTATGAAAATCAACTCACAGTAAAGGACTCCAGAACAACATTGCCTTGCTTATTATCTCTACAAGTTATGAGGCCGAGTCCAAGGTTTTTTTATAAAAAAAGGTAAGAAAACATTTTTATGTCATGAATGACCACACATACATAGAGGGAGCATATATGGTGAAAATAATGGGCAGATGATTGAAACAATAATAGTAAAAGAAGTTAATTAAATGCATACTTAGAGTTTTAAAAAAAAGAAACTTACACACCGATTTTGCGTGAAGATATATTGTGTAACAAATGTCGAGGTTCAAAATCATTCGAATTTAATTCAAACAAAAATGATAATTTTTAGGTGAATATATCGGAGAAACTGAAAATATCATCCAGTACTGCTGTCACCAGAATTTGTTTTCATTTTTTTTGTATGGATTAAACTAGAAAGGAGGATTTGAATCCCAACATTTTAATAAGCTTATCAAGACATGAACTATAGACATTCCAAGTATGATTTCTTTCTCTGAAAGTCCAAAATGAACTTCTTGATAAAATTTCACTATTCTCAATTTGTCGCTCTTTTTCACACAAGATGAACCCCTACATACACAATGAATATCGAGAGTGATGAAAACAATCAACAAAAATAGTTTTGACAAGAACTCTACTTCAATAGAGAAATATAGTTACAAAATGTAATCAGTATATCAAAGATTCTGCCTTTGATGCTCAAGCTAAGAAATCTTGGATGGTTATGCCTTTGATGAAACCATATTGGTTGAGGTGAATGACCTGTAGGATTACTTGCTGCAGACGATTGGCCAACAACTTTGTCAAAAACTTGAATGCCAAATTAATTATGTGCTAGCATGCCTTACCCCCATTGAACCCATTTGGACCTGGAGCATGATCAGGGGTATATTCTTGAGTACTAGTAGAATTTCCTCTGAGGTGAAGGGACCATCTGAAGATGGAAGGTCAACTCTGTGAAGGAGGGTTTGCAAATAGTATAGAATTCCATAAAATTTAGATACTCCCAACCTAAGAATACCAGAGAGCTTCAGCCAACCATGAACGAGAAGCAATGCAATATATGTTGTTGATTCACACTAACATGGTTGTGCTACAACTTAATTGTACACATACATGGATGCCATTTAGTTCATACAAGTACATTGCACCCTGTTTTCGGGATCAAACGGAGTGGCACATACTAGGAGAGGCGACTTGCGGCGGACACCAATGCCAGGCGCCTCTGTCATGTCAACGTCACTGATGCCCTCTGGCAGGGACCAATTGAAATGATAAAGGAGCTGCACAAGTGCCATCTCCAACACGGGGAGCCCATACGAAATGCCAGGGCACATCCTTCGTCCAGCACCGAACGGTATGTACTCATAGCAGCTCCCCATAAAATCCATGGTGTTATTCTCAAACCTCTCGGGCTTGAATTCATCGGCATCATCCCAATACTTAGGGTCTCTTCCCAAAGCCCATGCGTTCACGATGACGCGGGACCTTGCTGGAATCTTGTAGCCCTCGATCTCGCAGGCGTCAATGCTCTCCCGAGGCACCAAGAGCGGCACCGGCGGATGAAGCCAGAGTGTCTCCTTGATCACAAGCTTTAGGTATGGCAGGTTGACACCCTGGATGTCCACCTCCGTGACGTCCGCCTTGCCTCGGAACGCCTCCCGGATCTCATGCTGCAGCTTGCACTTCACCCTCTCGTTCCGCATCAGCTCCGACATGGCCCAATCCAGAGATGATTGCAACGTCCCCGTCCCTGCCGCGAACATGTCGAATATAATGGCTTTGACGCTGTTCCTGTTTAGGTAGAACCCTGAGGAGCCCTTCTCATGCAAGCCGATTAGGATGTCGACGAGGTTCTCGTCCTCGACGGTTTCGTTGCCGGACCTCGCCTTCTCGTCCCGGACGTGTCTCCTCTCCTCTATGACTGCCTCCAGTGTGGAGTCCACCGTCCTGTGGACGTCCTCGAGGGTGCGACGCATGCCGGTCACCGCGGCGAGCACGGGTCGCCAGGTGGGGAAGAGGTCCGGGATCTTGAACCCACTGGCCAGAGCGGCGCCGGCCTTCATCGCCGCGAGGAACTCGTCGGCGTTCCTCTGCTTGTTGCCGAAGGACGCCCGGGAGACGATGCTGATCGCCAGGTTGTAGAACATCGCGCTGAGATCGACGGGCGTCGATGGCCCGGCCGCTCGTATCCTTTCCACATGACTTGCCATCTGCACATACACATATAATCAAGCCAGAGCAAAAATATGTATCTTTGTCAGACGACGAATGCGTAAACAGCCACGCTGATGGTGAGCACGCGCAGACCTCTTGCTCCCTAATGTGCCGGAAGGTGAGCACGCGCTTTGGGCTGAGGACCTCGGCGGCGCAGAGCTGCCGGAGCTTGCGCCAGTAGTCGCCGGACGGCGAGAAGACTATGTCGGCCCAGCGGTAGAGCACGTTCTCGCCCATGAGCACCTTGGGGCGGGTGGCGAAGTTGGCGTCGTGCGTCTTGAGGACCTGGCGAGCCATCTCCCTGGACGACACGACCACGAGCCGGACCTCGCCGAGCCCGAGCATCATGAGCGGGCCGTGCACGCGGGCGAGGTCACGGAGGGCGTGGTGCGGTAGCACGTTCACGAGGTGGTGCATGCTCCCGATGACCGGCAGGTTCCATGGGCCCGGCGGGAGCCTCGCCTTGGGCCTGATCTTGTAGAACCTGATGATCCGGATGAGCGCGATGGCGAGGATGGAAACCAGGAGAGATTGGAACATCAGTTTTTGGTGCTCCATGGCTGGCTTGGAGACAAATGTCGCAATGCTGGTCTACGCGATGGGGAGCTGCTCTGCGTGTTGTTTGTGAGCGTGCACTATATGTCTATATATACATATGCTGTTCCAGGATATATTGTGTATGTTGTCTTGCACAAATCAACTATAAAAATGGATGTTGCTGACAGGTAGTTATTAGCATGGCCTAAGACCGAAGTATTATTGGGCCGACCGTAACTGTATTCATTCTCTGCTCTGTCTGGTTGGAAAAAGAATTGAAAGAACCTTCCAATGCGGTTTCTCGAGTGGCATATGAGATGATCATGGAGGAATGTACCCGATGGAGACAGGTATGTTCTTTAGTCAGGGGCTTCTGTGGTTGCTAATTAAATTAAACCTATCTCTTGTTTTGATTTTCTGGGGGTAGCTGTGGGGGGAGTAGCTTCTCTTGGCCTGCCGCTGCTGTTTCACCTTCCCTCCTTAAATATATAAAGACGGCAAGATGTACACATTCCCTGAAACTAGTATATGTGAAAGAAACATCTTCTGACAATCATGAATATATATTGTTATGCTATGCTAAAGTGACGCAACAAATCCGGACGGCAATGCCTCCACAAAATCTTTAAGGCCTCCCTCTTCAAAAGTTGACCTCTTGATAGCATGATGCAGATGTTTTTTTTTTTTGAACGAATAGACACGAGATGTAGACCTTATTCAAAATACCAGATAAGAAAAGGAGTAAATAAAAGTTCGGTCTTCAGGAACGAATCGGCCAAATCTATAACTTCACTCCAAGCCAAACAAGGAGGGTATCGGGATGAAGAATATAGAGAGACGACAACAGGCAGAAAGGGTATGGTGGAGTGATGGTCTATTTATCACTCTCACATTATATTTCTCTTGGATCGGAATTTCATCTCTCATACCTTACTACTACTTATTTTTTTTGGACAGAGTTAACGCGTGACCTGCCGCGCAGAAACAAAACGCGCGACCTGTCGCACTCTCATTCCACCACGCACGTATGGGCGTCCACTATTCGAAACCATGGCAGCGAGTGGGATCAAGAACAACACTTTCAGGTGACATCATCGAGGACATAAACAATAAAAGTTGTTTTATTTAACAAGCATCACTCTCTTAAAAATGATCCGTTTTCGAATCTTCTTGGACCATTGTGTTCGTTATAAGAAGACTGTACAAAACTAGATCCATATTTGATATTTCTTGAAGTTGTCTTAGACAACTATCAACTTATGTTAGAATCCAATAGCAACTTATATACATATTACATAGCAATTTATATTATGCTTTGAAAATAGCAAGTTACCTTAGGATTATAGCAACTTATAATCTTATGTCTACTTTCACGGTTGGAAATTTATAGCGACACAAATATATCAACTTATGTAAAGAATTATGGGAAAAGTTGTGTTCACACTGTATAACAACTTATTTATCATCTACTATATCTAGCATCAACTTATGTAAAGTCAATGAAAAACTTAGTCAGATATCAGGCAGGTAAACAACTTGAGCATAACAAATATTCTTGTGGCAAGTTATATTCAAAGTTTTAAGATATTTACACATAAGTTGCTACATTCTTAATATGTAAGTAGCTACTATATGTTCATATAAGTTGCCAGTGCATAAAAAATATTCCAAAATATATGCATTATGGGTCATGTTTTATAGATCTAATCGTAAGAAATTTAATGATGTAATGAAAATTGAAAACGGACACTTTACGAGAAAATAATCGCATTTTTTTAGAGAGGAAACAAAGAAAAAAAGAGGGGGGGGGCATGACAGCCCGCCTCTCCTCTTCCTGGGCCGCGACAGGCCACGTGTGTCGCGCACTCGTACACCAGAGCGACAAGTCTTTTTTTTTTTGAGCGAAATACCTTGGGCCTGTTCGGTTGGCTGGTAACCAGCCAGCCAACACTGTTTTTCTCTCACGCCAAATCAGCCATAACTACCAGCCATCAGCCAGCCAACAGGATTTTTCTCTCAAAAAAATCAGCCCCAGCCCCAAGCCAATCAGCAAACCGAACAAGGGCCCTTACTACTAATCATATACTACCTCCGTTCTTAAATATATGACACCATTGACTTTTTCCTTTAACTTTGACCAATGATATTTTATTAGTTACTTTGTTAAATAGCATAAAATGGGTACCACTACATCTATTATTGATAATACTTTGGATTTAACTAGTAGACTTATCTAATTGCATAAATATTTGTAGAAAAGACGAATAGTCAAATGAAGAAAAAAAGTCAATAGTGTCATATATTAAGAACGGAGGTAGTATTCATTTTATACGTGAGCGGCCCAACCGGGAGGAACGCGAGAGGAGGAGAGGCGGAGAGAGCGCGCGCGAGAGAGAGCCAGAGGCCCAGAGACCGAGCCGAAAAGGTCGGTTTGGGCCGTTGCAGCTCGGGTGGTTGCAGCTTTGCTGGGCTTTAGGGGGAACAAAATGGGTCGATAGCTAACAGAGACACAGCCCAATGGCCCCAATCGCATCGACCGTTTTCATGTGATGATGTAAGTGTCTTGGATTTTACCCTCCAAAAAAATAAAAAAGTGTCTTGGATGTTTCGACGGGACCTCCACCGGATAATATCTTTTGGCTGGGTGGGTCACAGTGTCGAGTGCTACACTGCTAGTCTGCTACTGCTATCCTTCCTCCCGCGCAATCCATCGCGCCATGGCCGTCACTCCGCCGCCGCCTCGCTTCCAGCCCTCCCTCCACCTCCAAGACACCAAGCCGAATCCCTCGCCTAGCCGTAGCACGCCCCGGCCGGCCGCGACCACTGAGACGCTCCGCCGCCGCCTCCTCCGTCGGGGCGTCTCCCCGACACCCAAGATCCTCCACGCACTCCGCAAGAAGGAGGCGCTCAAGGCCCTCCGCCGCGCCAGGAAGGACACCGCAGCCGCAGCCGCTGCGGCGCAACACCCGTGCGAGGAGGCGCTTGCGGTGGCGGAGGAGGATGAGGAAGAAACCCGCTTCCGTGCCGCCGCCGCGGAGTACCGCGCGCTCGTGGGGCGGCCCTGGGACGGTGCCGCCCGCGGCGTGGCATTACCGCGCGGTGGTGGCAGGGAGGAGGAGGGTCTCGAGGGCCTAAAGGAGATGCTCGTAGCGAGGAGGGGCGACGGGTTCCGTTGGTTACTGGACGATGACATCGAGACCGAGGCAGCGGAGCGGAAGCAGCAGAAGCGTCCCGGCACCGGCTGGGATTCGGAGGCCGAGGACGAAGATATGAAGATCCAGTTGCTCGTCACCAGGTATTTCTTCTCTTGCTATGTCAGGCTATCTGTGATCATATTTTGCCATGTTTACATAATCACCGTGGTAGTACAATGAAAGATGGGAGAATTGGTTGGTCTGTATAAGTGTATATTGAATCCTCGAAATTATGAATTACAAAATAATTGACAGGAAGTCAAATATTATAATGTTACATGTGAAATAACGGAGAATGGAATGAACATTGACCTGTAAAGAATTTTGTAAAAGGAATATTCCTGTCACTTCAGGTTCCTGTGATTTGGAAGTTCTAACTTAAAACATTTTCTAGACCAATGGATGCAAAACTACATTGATAGACTGCATAAAAAGAATAACATTAGTTTTAAAAAATACATTGTTGCATCAAATCTCTATGGAATAAAAGAACAAATATCCTATGTTTTGCAAATTTTAATAATAGTATTTGTTCCAAAAAACATTTTTCTTCATCGAGCAGGCAGTTAAGGGGAAGACGTTAGTTTACTGTTTGCTTGGTGGGTATCTTTCATACATCTGATCTATTCATATTGAATTTACATGATTATACTTTATACCGTATCTCTGTACCATGTTAGGTTTCAGTTCAATAAATTGTTTGTCATACATGATCGTATACAATTAGAGGTAAAAAAATGTCATACATTATTGAATAAACAAATTTTCCCATTAGGCTGAATGAAGACTCCTTAACTTTCCGTGATTGGAGGCTTACTAGAATGATGAAAAAAGCTGACCTCATATACAATGAAGATAATCTACTAAGAATACTAGATGGGCTTGAAGCACAAGGCAACTGGAGGCAGGCTCTAGCTGTTACTGAGTGGGTGTATAATGAAAATAGTTACAGGCATCGGAAAAGCAGGTACTTTCATTTTTTTTTTTTTGTTTTGTTCCAACTTCTTCATGTCTTGCTTCCCCAGCCATCATGAGGAGCATATCTGCAAACATTGTTCTTGTAGTTCCCATGATTTACATCATTTTTCTATATCTAGATTTGTGTATACAAAGTTACTCTCAATCCTTGGCAAATCATTGAGGGCAACTGAAGCACTTCGAGTTTTCACCATCATGAGGGTACAGTCCTTTTCCTGTTAACTTGTTCCTGCTGCCTCCAGAAAATAGAAAATCTGATCTAAATATTTTATTTTGCTTCGTAATTTACATTAGGGAGATGCTCAAATATACCCTGATATGCCTGCATACCATAGTATAGCTGTAACACTTGGTCGGGCTGGTCTTCTGAAGGAGTTAATCAAGATTATTGAGTATATGAGACAGAAGCCCTCAAAGAAAGTAATGAAGATGCGACGCAAAGATTGGGATCCTTCCTTGGAGCCAGATGTTCTCATTTATAACTCGGTGAGGACTGCGTCTTGCCCTTTGTTTTCATTCGTTTTACCTAATTCTCTCTCTTCAGAAATATTTTTCTTAAAATATTCTTTTTCGTTTCCCTGATGTTGTAGGTACTTAATGCTTGTGTTCTATCACAGCAGTGGAAAGGGGTATTTTGGGTGTTTCAACAAATGAGAATTAGTGGTGTACCACCTACAGGAGCAACTTTTGGGTTGGCCATGGAAGTAAGCTTCAGTTTTAATACAATTTGGAAACATTGTATCGTGCTTGTTAGTTGTGTTCCGTCTTTGCAAATCACTTTTTGAGTTTATAACGAGGACAGCTTCAACGATGTTATGTTTACCTTATTTCTTTTTTATATTGGTATCAATGTGCTTATCCTTTTAGTTTGTGATAGATCTTACACTGTTGGATTAACTAGGACTACCTCTTTATGGAAGGGAACTTAAGAGTAGTCTAGAATTCTATCTTCTTTTATTTTAGATCTGTACATGGTTTAGAATTTCTGTGCTAGCATTGTTACATGCACATGTCTTCTCCTGTCTGTATTTCTCTTTATCTAAACTTATTTATTTTCTTTGTCATATGTGTCTCTCTTTATCTCATATCCTGGGTCATTTAAGAACAGTATGCTCAGATATTCCTAATGCTACGTCTTTTCCAGTTAAGTCTACTCTCAAGTAAAGCAACTATATGATATTGATCCAATTGGACTAATATAAGGGTGTTTCTTCTTTAGAGCTTAGTTAATATGGTCACATGCTGTGGTGTCTTACCATACTTATTAACGCTACCATTTGAAGGTCATGCTCAAAGCCAAGAAATATGACTTTGTCCAGAAGTTCTATGAGAAGATGCAGAAAAATGGTGTAACTCCAAGAGCAATAACTTACAAAGGTAAT
This sequence comes from Digitaria exilis, assembly GCA_015342445.1. Taxonomy (NCBI): domain Eukaryota; kingdom Viridiplantae; phylum Streptophyta; class Magnoliopsida; order Poales; family Poaceae; genus Digitaria; species Digitaria exilis. The sequence continues at coordinate 191,740 of JACEFO010001629.1, forward strand.
ATTATGTAAGCATATTGTGATATAAATCTTTACATGGAAATTGATAGCCAGTATAATTTGTGCATAACTGTGCTTGTAAGAGCATTGTGGGAACAGGGTAAAATTAATGAAGCAGTTGAAGCAGTAAATGACATGGAACAAAGAGGAGTTGTTGGAACTGCAAGCGTTTACTATGAACTAGCTTGCTGTCTCTGCAATCATGGAAGGTGGAGAGATGCTATGTTACAGGTTTGCAACTGTTATGTTTTATGCTAAAATTTTATTGATATTAAAGCCTCGATAGGGGCGAATTCGATTATCAGTAATTGCAAAGTGAAAAAGAAGTAGTCTTGTTCCTTGAACTTTTATCCAAATCTGATCTTCAACATTAAAATCATAAAGTCTTTAAATCTTTGCCTTCTAATTTCACTACCAGATCAAATAACCCTGCGCTCAACTTCTGCTGTACTGCCCTACATGGGTGTGCGTGTGCGTGTGCGTGTGCGTGTGCGTGTGCGTGTGCTGTACTCTTTGTGTTCTTCTTAATGCAATGATATACAGCTCTCCTGATGGCTGCCTAGTTGCATTTTTTTCTCTTCCATATAAGCTGAGACGGGTCAGCCATTGGTTTCTTCTCTTCCCTCTTTTTCCCCCCTTCATGTATCCCTGTTTTTATGGGTGTGCTCCATCCACAACGTATTTATGGGTGAACAAGTATTCGACTTCGACCTGCTCCATCCACAACGTATATATTCATTTTTTCAAAGTTTCAGCATATCGGAAAAAGCCTTAAGAACTGAATCCTTGTCTTTGCCTCCCTCTTGTTTCGCCATCATGGATCCAAATCAGTCTGCAGGTGTCTTGACATCAATTTTAAGATCCCGTTCCCCATCTTTCTTCTTTGCATTTCTATGGGTGTGCATGTCGGAGGTAGTTGTGTTGATATGTATCCTTTTGTATTAGGTGTGTGTATCATCATTCTGGCTGCTGCTCCTAGGCAAGGGGCACATATACCTCCTTGGCCCAAAATAGTCACACACACACATTGCCTGTTCTAAGAACCAGATCCTCCCACCAGTGTCAGAAAGAGAGGAAACTAAGGAGCCAAGCTGATAGATAGCCTCATCATTTTGGATAATTAATTGTAAGCTTTAGTATACTGATCGGAAGCCGTGTGCAATAAAATTTGGTGTTGTTTCCACACAGGGGCTTATTTGAACTTGTATTTAACACTTGGACGATGATTCCTATGATTTAAAACTTGCATCTGCTCGTGTGGGAAATGACTAACCTTGTTATCTATCAAGGTCATTATTGTAATTGGGAAATAGCTATCTAGATTCTTTCCACTTACAAAGGGACGATGCAGTATAAATTTCGACAACTCTTGTTATATGTTATTAGTGAGATTAAAATTATCTTTTAGCATTTAATTGGTCATGTTGTGGTTTGGTGGTTTGTCTTCATTATAGCCCAACTACTGCACCCTTTATTTACTAAATTATTGTATGAAATATTTTTCTTTGGCAATGACCAGATAACCCTTTTATCTTTCTTTTTGAAAGACCATGTCACACTTTATCACTTGGCAAGGTCAAATTTATACAAAAGTAAGCAACCTAGACAAAGATGAAATGTGCTTATTAAGGTTTTTTTTCCAGGTTCACAAGCTGAAACAGCTTCCCCTCACCAAACCACTGGAGTACACATTTACTGGAATGATCTTGGCCTCATTTAATGGTGGACACTTCTATGAATGTATTTCAATATTTGAGTCAATGAAGGACTACTGCTCACCAAATATTGGGGCTATAAATGCCATGTTAAAAGTTTATGGACGTTGTGATATGTTTGGGAAGGCAAAGGACTTGTTTGAAACAACCAGGGCTTGTTTCTCAAATTCTCAGACATTTGGCCATGAGCATTCATCACTTACACCAGACGCATATACATATAGCTGTATGCTTGAAGCATCTGCTTCTGCCCAACAGTGGGAATACTTTGAATATGTGTATAGAGAGATGGCTCTTTCTCATCACTACCTAGATCAAAGCAAATATTCATGGTTGCTCATCAAGGCATGTAGAGCTGGAAAGGTAATGGCTGCTGCGTACAATCTCAGTGTTTTTTAATACATAATTCTTATTCCAATTCATATTGGAGTACTATGTTATAACCAAATACTGAATTATGTTGAACTAGTTCTACGCTTTTTCATGTTGTTATGCCAATCTTTTCTCTATATTTTATTGAATATATACAAAACTATGCAATAAAATTGATGTACTTAGATATACAAAACTGATATCTGATTGTTATAGTCTTGTCCACTAATTTTTCTACCAAATAATACCCTGCATTCAAGGGGATGTGTCATGTTCAGTGCTGCCCTGGTATATCCATATATGCACCACTATCATCATGATATCATCTTCAGAGTTTTATGATTGGGGACATATCTGGTGGAAACCAAACTCTCGTGGAAACTATGGAAACTTCAATCTGTGCAACACGATGTTAATCCAAGGGCGCGTTCATGGAAGGTGGCAGGGGTGATTTGCAAAGTTCAAGGAGGCACTTTTGCAAATCACCCCTCCCACCTTATCTGAGCACGCCCTTGGATCATCATCGTGTGATCTAGATTTAAGTTTCCATAGTTTCCACGGAGAGATTTGTTTTCATAGGATACGTTGCCTTTATGATTTATTCAACTAGATGGAGACATGTAACACACTTACAGCTTCATGCAAAAGTTTTTTTTAAAAGATTAACTTCATGCAAAATTAGTTGTCAATTTCTCTAATTGTAAGAGTGGCCAAAACAGGAATTATTTATTCTCTTTATGATTTGGTGTGCAGTCATATTTGCTGGAGCATGCACTTGACTCAATACTTGAAAGAGCAGAAATACCTGATGCACAGTTGATTGTTGAATTGATATGCCAGTCTACTGCTCAACGGGATTATGGAAGGGTTCTGCAGCTCTTGAATATTATGACTGAGGCTTCAATCAAAATCAATGAAGTGGAGTGGGCCAACATACTACAGCAAAATGTGCATCAATTCAGCGTTGATGCTCTTCAGGACATTATAAAGTATCTCAGCAGCAGTGGTAGTATCAATGCAGATCCTGCACTTAGTTTTGTGAAAGCACTTGGGTCACAATGTGAGACAACTTCAATGAAGAGCACATGTTTGCTGGTAGATGGTTCCAGTACTCGACAGTGTGAATGCTCATTGCTAGTGAATGAAGGCAAAACTCTAAGGAACAATCTAACAGAGCAGGATCAGCTCACTGACACATGCAAGAACTTGTGCACTAACGAACATCTTGACGTCCCTCATTCTGATAGAGACGATATCCCTCAATTAGATGTTGCTGCTGTCATGAGCAGGGACATTTCATTAAGCCGCCCACGATTGGAAAACATAAATGGGCAATGTGACCTTGGGCACTGGGGTCCACAGGTATCAGCAATTGATGAAGTGCTTGATTCCATGAGTTCTTATGGCGACAGTTCATACAGAGAGATGCCATCAGCATCAGAAATTCTTGAACTATGGGAGCAGGAGAGGATGAATGATGTGTTTGATCCTAAAGCAGAAAGCAAAACCACTCTTATTAGAGGATTATGAAATGCTTGCAGACAATGCAATTCTTGCATCAGTTACTGGCTGATACCGGAATGTTGAAGTCCCCAAACTTGTTCATGCAATTCTGCCTTCAAGTATATTGCCTCATCATCAGGAGAGTCCACTTAAATTAAAAACAAATGGGCTGGCACGCCGTAAAGAAATGGAACAAATGGGTTGAGATAGAAGGAGTCTTGTGGAGAAAAGAAAAGAAAGCCCACGGGCTGAAGTCTATCGGGATGGAGCAAAATCCAATTGAGCCTGTTTAGAAATTTCGTCATAAATGAGGAAAAAAAACTGATGCGGCATTGTGGGCTAATCTAAAAGATCGTTAACACTCCTACTAATCGTAATGTGACCTAAAAAAATACTAATCGTAATGTGACTCCAGGGACGCTGCGCGAACCGCCGTACTCTCGCGGCGATGGCGCTCAATGTGGCTCCGCACGGGCACCGTCAACCTCGACCCCGGCTCCTGCTACTACCAAACGCACGCCTTCAGCCCTGACAGCGATGGCGCCCGAATGAATGTTTCTGTTCACGCACCCAAACCTGAGCGTCGCCTCGACCGTATACACATGGGGAGGGGTGCCCAAACTGACGTTTCTAGCTAGGCACACCCGGACCTGAGCTTCGCCCAGAGGCAGGGTGTCCAGCAACAGCTTATGGTCTAAGTAACCAGACAATAGCAACGACGTGTATTGAGATCATGACCCGTTCTACGCGTGGCCCTTGGCTCCTGAAAGTTAAACATGAGCTGACCTAAGAGCAACTTCAACCCGTCTCATATTCCATCAAAATGAGAGTCTCTTGACAATGATTTCCAACAGCTCTCTCAAAGGATGAGGATGAGTCTCTCATTTCATTCCTAGAAATAGAGGGTGAGGCCAAAAGATTTGAGACTTTCAAAATTAGGAATGAAATAGGAGTCTAGTTGGAAATGTTTTTCTCTATTCACTCTCTTAGATATAGACTATGTAGGAGGTGGGTTGGAGTTGCTTTAGAGTCCGAAGATTTGATGCCTGGGAGCCAAAGCAAGTGTTGTGAAGTGAAAGTGAACAGAGAGAAATAGAATGAGGGAATGGAATGATTCTCATTGATGGGGTTAGGAGTTTACATATTTATACATGCTCAAAGGGTCAATTGGCCCTTTCGGGAAAGCAACAGCCTTGCTTTAAGAATAAGCAACCTAAGAAACTACCTTGCTTTAGGAATAAGCAACCTCCTCTCCTAATTACTAGACAAATTATATTTGTTAATTACTACTACAGAAATTGATCACTTCTTGTTTCTCAACACTCCCCCTTGAGAAATTTCTTCATGTACTCCTCCCATCCATTGATTGTTTATCTTGTGGAAAAACTCCTCCGAAACCCAGTGGGAAAATCTTGAGGAGAAACCATCTTGTACGTTTAGATGCCATTAAAACTCCTTTAAAACCCGGTGGAAAAATATAAGGAGAGAATGATATGGCATATTGTTGGTTGCACACTTTACATGAGGAAAACCTTGAGAGGAAAACACATAAATAAGTTTGAATAGTATGATCTGAGGAGCATGTCTATGGGAAAAATATGAGGAGAAATAATATAATGAATATCTTCTTAAAAACTCAATAGAGAAAACAAAGATATGATATTTGTGATATGTCTTGAATACCCCTCTAAAAACCCCTGTGGGGAAAAGTAGAGATATGACATAAATTATTGCCTCATTAAAACCTATATGAGAAACACCTTGATAGGAAAACTCATTAGGAAAAAGAGTGCAATTATATACATACATAATCATATACATAATCATATATACATAATCAGAAGATTATGATTGGTTATATTAGGGATTCATCACTCCCCCTGATATTTGTAATTCTTTAATCCTTTAGATACCAATTCCAAAAACATATTTCTGGAATAATGATGCTGGTAAGGAATTTGTGAATAAATCTGCAAAATTATCACATAACTCTATTTCCAAGATTTTCAGTTCCCCATAAAATAGTTTAGGAGCAATCTGTTTTGTGATATTGCTCCGTTATATAACATGCTTTCATTTGTGAAATGCAAGCAGAATTATCTGCATTGATAATTTGTTGATTCCGTGATCGGACCAATGCCACATGACTGTTGTATGTGGATGATCATTTTGTAAAACTATATGTATTCTTATAAAGCTTCATATAATGCAATTATTTTAGAATGATTCATGGATGTAACTGCAAGAGTCAACTTTTGATGACTTCCAATATATAGTTGTTACATCATGTAAAACACATGGCCGTTTTGCCGTCTAGTATTGTGGGGACTAGACATATAGGCTCTGTTCCTGGCCAAGAATAAACCAAGATTAATTGTGCCATGTCGAGCATGCATTAAATGATTCGATGAATCACAATTTCATCATTTAGAGAAGTCTTACACTGATTTGATGCTTCAGAATTATAGGCTAAAGCTTTCATGATGATTCATATGAAACTTTAGTACTTTGGTTTCAGTTTATATTCTAGCAATATAGGGATTAGTTAGCTAGTATATCAATATCCCACTTTTGTTGTGTTCTGATTTGATAATAATCAATCAAGATCTTTGGTGCCATTTAGATATCTGTGGAAATCCAATTTAACTCCTTCCTATATGGCATTGTTGGAGTTGTGCTTAATTTGAGCTAAAAAGGTATCTACAAATGCAGTATAAGGCCTTATGCATTTTGTATGATACATAAGTTCATTATATTTTGGCACTAAGTTTCTCATCCCAGGGTCTAAATGGATATTGATCCATTTATAGGGAATGAATGAACACAGGTGTTAATGGATATGATTGTCCAACATTATTTGGATATTGATGGTAAACTGATACAAGTGTGTTTAGTTTAAAACTTACACATCCTTTGGTTTTATCCAATTTCATCTCGGATTCCGTCATACATGAATGCTTATTGTTTGTATGTTGAGATGATCAAAATTCTTTTTGGAATTTATTTTTGAACACATATGCAATCATTTTTATTAGAGTAATTCTTTTATTGAAGATACTCATGCAGTCAATTGTAAAACAATTAACTTGACTATCTCAAAGTCATTGAGTGAATTGTAGACAATATGTATGTTGCAATTTTCATTTGGATTTGTCATACAAAATCTTCTGTGGACATATGAATCCAAATCTATCAAATTCGATTGATCTGCCAATAATTGAATATAGGAACATAATTCTCACACATACCATGAGGTATGTTTCTCGGTCTCTGTGTGAAACCATATGCTACAAGCTCTCATTATTTCATCACCTTGCTTTCTTAAAGAAAAGCATTGTGAGAAGAAGATAACACTTCTTATTTGGAAATGAGAGTAGTTCTCCTTAACTGCCACCTTTAATTTGACCCAATTGAGTATTTGTAAATACTCTGAGTGTTTGTCCACACTCTGCCTAGGACTTTTAGTCTGGATCTAGCTGAAGGTGTTGAACAATTTTAATAGGAGTATATGTCGACAAATTTGTAGTCTTAATATGATTAACTGATCACAATCAAATATATCTTATGATAAATTAACCATTTTAAATTCTATTTCCCACGACCATAGAATTAGGTGTTCCATGACCCAGTGCCTGAATTTATGTGCACATATACTGGGCTTTTGAATGTTGAACATTCATAGGCTTTGGATTCAAATAAATCCATAAAGTGTCTAACAACATTCATGATGTTGATTTGCATTTACTATCTTGGAGGATGTCTCCCCTATTTCCGCGGCTGCTTAAAATAAGCTTTATCCATAGCATGTGGTCGTACTTCTCCCCCTCTTATTTTGACATGGGAGTTAAGTGATATTTCACTTTTTCTGGCACATTATTTGTAGGAATGTATTTCATGACACTTTTGGCGAGTAAATGCATTTGGCAGGTTATTTGCAATGTGTTGCAAATATAATATGTTCTGAATTGTTGGTTCAGATATTCTTTATGTATACGTGGATATGAGGATCAAATGTGATAACATAATTCTTGGCATTCTATATTTGTGGTATTAATCTCCCCCTAATGCCAGGAATTTCCCTCAAAAATGTACTCAGCATACGGGCTTGTGAATTAATCCCTTATGTGAGTAATCCAAGGTATATTATAATGGCGGAGAAATACCTTATATGGATTCTCAATGTCATGGATGTATGTTGTGGTGGTTATATCAGTATGAGTAAAACATAACTGATACGCAGATGGGAAATATTAGATTCCACGTACGTAGTTACTGCAACGGGGGGTACCGTTATGATTGCAGTTAGATGAATTTGAATTAAGTCCGTGGTATGTAAATATACACAATATTATTGAAACACGATGTTGGTAATTAACAATTCTAGGATATTGATCTGTCAATAAAGTTACTCTCTTGATAAGAGATTAGCTAATCATTTTGTGTATGTGTATAAGGTATAAAATGTTCCACATTAATGCCAACAACGATACAAATAGTCATTGAAGGCTTTTGAGGATAATTTAGTGGCATTGTCCATCCTGATGGATTTTATTGAGTGTTTTGGATAATGTGCTCATAATTTGATAATCTGAGCAACAAACCATGCAGGAGCATGATTTTCTGTGGATAATAAACACACACGGGACCCTCTAGTTGATGCATCAGCAAGTACTATGATGAACTAAAATGGTCATGCTAATGGATGCAAGGAACCACAAATTTCTCTTGAATGCGTTCAAGTAATTATTGTGGTTTAGCCCTGATCTTAAGATAAGAGGGTCTTAAGATTGATTTTCCCATAGCATATTGAGTGCCACAAATTCTGAGGATTTTGGAAATTTTGAATTCTTTATATAGTGGCCAATTGAATTGCCCATAATTTTTCACATCATCGATATCCCAAGATGACCATAGCGACGATGTCATATCTTGAAGATGTCAAGATTATGAAAAATTATCCTGTATGCAACATTTCTATGGGTTTGATGTATGTGTAATACAATCCTGCTGATATTGAAGGAATTCTTTCAAGAATTTGCTTGATATATCCATTATTTTTTTGTGATGAATTGACATTCATCTCTGTTGTAATGGTTTTCCATATGAAAACTAGTGTGAGGGATATATTTATAACTCAATAGGGTATGATTTGAATTAGGATACATGAGTGCATCCTCAATTGCTAATTGGATACTACCCGTAGGGAGAATTAATGTGGCTTGACCAAAATCGATGATCACATCAGCGCAACATGCGATTTGTGTGAGTTTCCCTTTTTAAGCTCTATGCGAGTTTGGAATTATTTAATTTCCTTAAGTATAATGTTAGTGGTACCATATCCACTAAACAAAATTTCTTCATTTGTATTATCCTGATGGGATAATTCTTGACAACCATAGTTACAACACAATATACATATTATGGAGATTAGATTATGTCTCCAAACATGTCATTGGATTGGAATTCCATGACCATGTTTGTAAGTGCTGACCACATAGGGTGCCCGGCTGTGGTCGGGTCTCCTCATTTTTATGTTTCGTGGGAACATCTTTGGAGGTCAAGTGCTGAAGTGTGCTTTAAAGTTATCCCGTTGAACTAGTTTGCCAATGGTTTTGTGATATAAGTCAACCAAATGATTCGCAAAATGACACTTGCAGTGATGTGACTATTATGACAACACATCTCGGACAAACTTGAGAGTTGGCATGTCAATTATTTTTTTTTTTCATAAATGCATGTGCCATTGTTAGGACCATTGTTTTTCTGATAATGCTTTGATGTTCCCTTTTAAATTCATCTTGAATTTCATGCCACCAAATTAATTTATTTATTGGTATTCTGATCATTGTAGTGAATTCCAGGCAGTAGTGCTAGCCCTGATGGGTGTAGTTGATGGTTCTTTGTTAAGAGCTCATCATATTTTTCCTGTCTAGAGTAGGTCGTGTATGAGATCAGAATATTTGGCATAGTTGTGTCTACAGCATTGCTGTTGCAATAACCTATTTAAGGGAGAAATGTAGAAAATGTCTTTTCGACCATTTCGGCATGATCAACAATTTGATCACAAATGAAGCTTGGAACAGATCGTGGTCACTACAGAACTGTATTCTACTATATATATATATTTAAGTTCATAAGGCAAAGTAGTGACTACTCATGTCGTGTTTCTAGCAAAATGATTGCCTTTTGTTGATCGTTGCGTTCTTTGACTGTAATCCAAAGTTCGCTTAGTTCCATTTCTTGAGATCTTAGTGGATATATTGTCTCAAGAAATATAATGTGGTATATTTGGTTGTGTGCAAAACACGGGCTTGTGGATTAGGTTCATTGATGGAACATCAATGAGACTCTATGCTGTTAGTATTATTTAAATATCCATAACCCAAGTCAGATAGTTGTGACCATCTGCTGTAGTTTTAGTGAAATCCATATTGGCTAATTGAGCCATTGTCACACGTGAGAAATCATGTGTAGGATTAATTTACTGGTGTAAATTAAATAATGTGTTGTAAGTATGAAAAATATCGAAATCAAGATGATTCTTGAATAATGCATTAAGGTATAATTGAGTAAACAATGCAACTGTTTTACGTTGTATTCCTGCAGGAATTAATGACTTGATAGTCATAATTATCTACAAATTTTATTGTATAGAATATTTTGGATATACATGTTGTAGGTAATCATCATGCGATATAGACCTCTCAACAAATGGGCAAAGAACTTGCTGCCTAGAAGCCTGGTCTCTAGGCAAATAAATTCTTAAAGAACTTATCGCAGCCAGTGCTTAGGTCTCCATCATATGTGTTGTTCCAAAAATGTTTATATATATATATACCTTAAATTTTTTTGCATAATCTACTTAATGTAGAATATAAATTAAATGTCATGATGACACATGAAAAAGATTGTTCTAAAAGTAAATAACTGCATAGACAATGAAGAATCTGTGGATCACACAACATACAATTACAGTGGTAATTATAGTATCATAGTACATTTGATGCATATCCATAAACCGATGGTCTAGATAGCTTTGTACAACAAATATGTAATTATAGAACATTTGAAGAACTAAATTGTATTATTCAGAACAATAGGCATGTAAAAACATGTAAGTAGGACCGGCCTGAGGGCCAAAATCGGCGTTGGCCGGTTCCTTGATGGCTGCCATCAGGAGGTTCATGACAGGGATCCTGATGCCCTCAATGTTACTTCCATGGTGCCAAAAGAAACGGCCTCTATTGCTCCGGATAGATTTGTTGACGAGAGGCAGGACCACAAAACCATCGAGAGGCAAAGCACTGTGAGTAGTTTGTGGAATCTATGGTGCTTACTGAAGTGTTTGAGGCATGTATGCCTCCCTTTTCGTTTTTATTCTTCACTGATCCAAAGAAAGAAAAACCAGAACAGTAGCAATTTCGTTCATTGTTGCCACTATAGCCTAGAAAATAGAACTACTGGATGATGCAACCACATGGTGCTTTTATTCTCCAATTGTCCAATGTTTCTGATGGCCATGACGAGTCCAAGCGATGCTGGTCTCCAATGCTGCAGATGCAGCCTCCATTGTGACCATGATGGCATCTCAGGAAGTCATGATATCCTACAGGATAGTGATCATGGCGATAGAAGGAGCAACTACCCCTGCCGCGGAAATAGAGACCGGGGTGTTGTCGAGTGCTCCAATGCTGATGATGGATAACGAGAGGAAGAACTAGAAAAACTAGCCTCTAGTCTATAGTATTGGAAACTTATATGATACAAACTTACTTTCTGGGAATATTAGGCATTCAAGCCTTGTCTTTTTGTTTGTGCCCAGCGATAGCGAGGAAATTATCCATGGTTGCAAGAAATTGTAAGTTACCGGAATCCACGATTATTGCTCCAGTGATGGTGAGGCTTAGTAGCCTCCTTCTTCTCTGTTTGTGCCTAGTAGAGGGCTAGCCTTCTTCTCTGCTTCTGTGTTTGTGCCCAGTAGAGAGCAAAGTGACTGATAACGTGTTGTGAAGTGAAAGTGAACAGAGAGAAATAGAACAAGGGAATGGAATGATTCTCATTGATGGGGTTAGGAGTTTACATATTTATACATGCCCAAAGGGCCAATTGGCCCTTTCGGGAAAGCAATAGCCTTGCTTTAAGAATAAGCAACCTAAGAAACTACCTTGCTTTAGGAATAAGCAACCTCCTCTCCTAATTACTAGACAAATTATATTTGTTAATTACTACTACAGAAATTGATCACTTCTTGTTTCTCAACAGCAAGCAGCAGGCGTCGGAAACTCGGAATGGTGATCGTGAGGCCTCACATCTATGCAAGGCTGAACGGACTCCGTTTTACTGGATATATATTTTTTTTAATCTCAATAGAGTCCGATATGTGCCGTGCCTGCGCAGCGTCGATCTGAATCCGATGCACTTGCATAATTTTCAAACGTGCAATACTCCTTGGTCGACTCGGTTTCCCACACTTATGCAAACTTGCAATAATCCTTGCACAACCATAAATTGCCATCAATCCATAAAATTGTCTTACGTAGAGCACGACACGACACGATGGCCGCCGCCGCCGCCGCTGATGACCGTTTCTCCGACCTCCCCGACGACCTGCTGGTGCACGTCATCTCCTTCCTCCCCGTCAGGGACGCCGCCCGCACCTCCGCGCTCTCGCGGCGATGGCGCCCGCTGTGGCTTCACACGGGCACCATCAGCCTCTCCTCCACCTCCTACTCCTCCCACCACAACCACCACCGCCGGATAATACGGAGGCGCCTCTTCCGCGACGCCGCGTCCGCGCTCTCCGCAGCCCGGATCCCCGTGACGCGGCTCACCCTGTTCGTTGAGGGAGACGACGGCCACGACTGCCAGAACGTGCTCGGCTGCTCCCAGACCATCGGGGAGCGCCTCCGCCGCAGGCGCCGCCGAGCCAAGGGGATCATGGAGGACGTGGACGCCCTGCTCGCCGACCCGGCGATGCGGCGCATCGAGGAGCTCCGCGTCGGGTTCAAACTCGCCGAGGAGAACCGCGGCCCGCGCGTCATCTACGAGATGCCGCCGGGAACACTGCCGGCGATGGCGGCCGCCCTCAAGGTGCTCGACCTCGGGTACTGCTACCTCGAGCTGCCGCCACACGCCGGCGCCGCGTTCCCTCACCTCTCCTCCCTCCGTTTCGACCAGTGCTCGATGCCGATGGCGCACCTCATGGCACTGATCCGCGCCGCGCCAAACCTCGCCGCCGTGCATATGCAGCGCCAGGATTTCTTCGTCTCCGGCGACGGCGAGAGCGCCGGCGAGGAGGACGACGATCGCTTGTGCCTCCACTGCCCGAATCTCACGGCACTAACGCTGGACGAGCTGGACATATTCACTCCAAAACCCATCGAGCTCTTGGCGCCACGCTTGCGCACCTTCACCTACAGTGGACACTTCATCGAGTTCACAATGAAATCCGACGCGCCGGACCTCACGCGTGTGGACCTCAGCTTCTGTTATTACGATTTGAAGCCCGACAATGCCTCCGTCCTCCTCTGGTAATTCCTTGGCGCCCTTCGCCACACCAAGGCCTTGAAGCTGGCCATTGTCGACGTCGACCATGACATCGCCATGGCGGCGCAGGACGACGAGCACATGGCAATGCTGCTGCCCCGTCTGGAACGCCTAGAGCTCGAAGGTATCTTCGATGCCGGCGACATAGAGCGCGCCACGGCCGCGATCACGACCTTGCTCCGATGCTGCCCGGTGATCCGAGACCTGAAGCTTCGGTTGGAACACTTTTGGAGCTGGGTGCGTTTTCTTGGCAAAAGGAAGAGAGATGAATCGGCACCATTCGAGATTCCAGTGGATTTTTTCAAGAGGCGACGCATATCAGAGGAGATTGCTCTCATGCTGGAGGAGGAGGATGCCGATGATTCCTTGGGAGTGGTGGACCTTCAAGATTTGACGGGTTGCTGGTTCAGATGTCTGCATCATCTCCTGGAAAATGTGGAGCTGCGGTTTCAGGTGCAAGAGGCGACTAGCTTTGAGGTTCGCCGTGCCAAGTTCTTGGGAGAAAATTTGAAGGGCCTTGAGGTATGAGCTTCAAATCGATGATGATGGATACCAGATCCTTGTAATTAAAGAACCACAAGCAGGTAGAGACTAGAGAGATCAGAGATGGATGCTTAACTCGACGAAGCGGAGTATGTAAACAGATAGCAGTATCCTTGGTAAGTAGAAACTTATCATAACAGAGAGAACCTAGGAATATTTTGTTTCAATGCCGGAACGTTGTTTGCTTACATAAGAACGTTGCACATGTGACAGTCTTTTTTTTAAAAAAAAAATCGTTGGCAGATCTCTTTATACGCAGTCTTCATCTGTTTGCTGTTTAAGTGTTTATGGTTCTTGATATCGAGATGTATTCACTCTGCACAGACCGGCGATGATGCAGTACGTCCTCGGTCGACAACGGACACCTCCGCGGGCGACGGTCCGGCCGCCGTCAAGAGGACAGGACACCGCGGCCGTCCTCACCGCTGGCACGGAGTCAATATTCTTTTTTTTTCGAGAATACGCAGGAGAGTTGCGTAACTTTGTATTAAGAAGAATAATAATATGAGAAGTTACACGTGGGCCTATTATCGGGCACACGCACACGGTTTACGTTAACTCAGTAGGGAAACTTCCTTTTACAACAGCAACAACCGAAAAGACTAACTACGAACAGAGGTTCAAAACACTACGACTGGTGCAGAGGTGCCGCGATGGGCCATCCAGCTGCGCTAAGGTGGGTGTCCCCAGCTTGTGACTAGAGGCTGGCGTCCTGCAATATGCTCGTCATGGCCTGTTCAATGCTTGCGGTTGCATTGTTGAACACACAGTCATTTCGTATTTTCCAAATCCGCCAAGAGACCATTAGAACCGTCGAGTCGATCCCTCTCCTCGTTGGTTTCGGACAGGCCCTCCTTGCTTGTAACCACCAGTCTACCAGCGTACTCGCCGGTATTGACAATGCTGGTGCATTAATTAGCACAGACACCCTGTGCCAAATCTGTCTGGTGATCACACAGGTAGCAAATAGATGATTGCATGTTTCCTTTTCCTGGGCGCATAAAGCACAAGCGGAGCTGTCTTGCAACCTGTGCCTGAACCTTCTGTCTGCCGTCCAAAGCCTCTCATTGAACGCGAGCCAAATGGTGAATTTAACCTTCAAAGGTGCCCAAGCTTTCCAGAGGGGTTTAGCCGCCGGCAGTCGTGTTCCTCCTCCAAAAAACATGCGGTGGGCAGAGCGAGCTGTGTAAGTTCCTGATGCCGTCGAGCGCCACGTTATTACATCTTCCCTTCCCGGGTTGAGCTCACATCGAGCAACAGAATGCCAGAGGAAGATATATTGCCGCAGTGCCGTTATGGTTAGAGGCCCAACAATGTCTCTGGTCCATGAACGATCTGTGAGCGCTTGGGCCACCGTTCTGCTTTTGACTACCTTTGGCTTAACTGCTTTGCACAGATCGGGCGCCACCGAGTACGGAGAGGAAGCTCCATTCCATCTATCATTCCAGAATAAGGTCAGGTGGCCGTCCCCCAGCTGTATGTCAACTGAGCTCTGGAACATAGACGCAACTACCGGGTCTCGCCCGAAGGCTAAGTCGAGGTCGCGCCATGGACGATTTGCGTCCGTGCGTTTCAGCCAGAGCCATCGCAGCCGCAATGCATATGCCGCAATCCTCATGTCTTGGATACCTAGACCGCCGTGTTCTGAGGGCTGGCAGGCCGCCTGCCAGGCAACCATACATTGTCCACCCATAGCTTTTGGCTTCCCCGCCCAAAGGAAGCCGCGGCAATACTTGTCCATCTCTTGAAACACCCAGTCCGGAATCTACAGAGATATCATCACGTGGATGCTCTTGGCGCTCATCACGGCTTTGACATGCGTTAGTCTGCCAGCCTTATTCATCAAAGGAGCCTTCCACATAGGCATCGACGCTGATACTTTGTCGATCAATGGCTGAAGGTGAACCTTCCGTAGCTTGGTGACTGACAAAGGCAAACCTAGGTATGTGATTGGGAATTCAGCAAGAGGCACCGGCAGGAAGCGTTGAATCCTGGCAATGTCTTCGGGTGTACATGCTATTGGGACCGCCGTGCATTTTGCCATGTTTGTCCTTAGCCCGGAAGCATCCCCAAAAGTAGTTCAGAACTTCTCGGGTTGTGACTAGGTCTTGGCGGGATGGAGATATGAAGAGCATCACGTCGTCCGCGTAGATGGAGCACTGATGATGTATGGCTCTGATAGGTGGCGCGGTTAATACCTCCGCTCTAACCGCAGCTGTGAACAGCCTATGGAGGACCTCCATCACGGAGTCAATATTCTACATTGTCATTTCGTCAACATCCATCTATGAGGGACTGGCATGATGCATGTACACGGTTCTCATTTGTTTCCATCTCTTAGTTATCATCATGTCCGGAATTCCACGGATCGGATCGGAGAGCCGCCCTTGCTTTTCCACCACGCATATCCCATTTCAACTTCTAGAATCACACATGTTGACGTTTTCCGAGCGGCCTTTTGCAGGTCCATACACAAGATAGTAGGATGTGTCAGCTGAATAAACATTACTCCGTCTGTTTCAAATCACAAGTCACTTTAATTTTTGGAATCCAAAACAACATAAGTTTGAAAATATGTATTCAATAAAGTACTAACATTCATCATAACAAATTACTTATTAAAAATATTTACATAGTATATCGATTCGGTATCATAAACTTTTTGATCCCCTCTATGATTTTGATTAGATATAAAATGGTTTGACTCTTCCAAAAGTTAGAATGACTTGCAATTTAGAATGAAGGGAGCACTAACTTTTCTTTGTTTCTTGAGACGGTATAAGTCAGTTTGTTTTCCCAATGTACTAGTAAATGGTGCAACTATTCATATGGACCTAGAATCCACATCTGTTGATTTGCCATTTCTTTCTTCTTTGTTCATCTTAAATTTAGCATAATGATGATATATTATTGCATTATCTGTGCATCCATATTTTTACTAGAAGTTTTTGTGCACTTTTTGATGATTTATTTTAAATGGGAGCACCGGAACCACCCGACATGCTCCCTTGCTGTTAAGCCTAGATATCAAGTGCGCTCCCGTGGTCCCATTTGAAATAAATCACGGCACCATAAGCACCTGCTAATTTCCACACCTTAAGTTCTTAGCATATATATATAAGCACACAAGGAATTCCTGCAAAACAGTCAACAAAACTATAGCATCCAAGAAAAAAAGAATGAGAAGTTTTATGAGTAGTTCCTCGATCGCATAAATGAAGTAACTCCACACAGTATTTACAACATGACGAGTGGAGTGGACTGAAAAAGAGACACCAGATGGAAAGGGTTTTCTTTTGAAACTACGATAATGGGGAAAAATTGAAAAGGAAAAAAAGGAGATGAGATTTGTGACTGTAAGGTTTCATCTTCCAGCTACCCAACTACGGCCATTCACATATGAAGTCTCGATTCCTGCATCGCGTCATCTTCGCGTCTGGCCTCTTGGCGAGCTGGTGGCCACCTCATGCACACCCCAAGCTGCTGCCGTTCTTGCCGTGCGGAAGCTGCGAGACTTGCTTCTTTTTCTCCATGGACATCCCGAGTCCAGCCCGGCGCGCGTCATCGTCGTCGCAGCCGCCGCTGCCAAGGGTAGGAAGGACATACCACCATACGGAGGTGAGGCATATAGCGAACACCCTCCCGAACACGGCGAGGCTCACGAGCGTGAGCACGATGACGGCCGGCCAGTAGCGAGACGGCCGCCGCATCCTCCTCCCCCACGAGAGCGACGACCTCCTCGCTGGCACCCTGTTGATAATGGTGGCCGCCTTCTTGACCCCTCCTTCCCTCTCCCTCGGCGAGCTCGCCGGCGAAGCAGGTGGCAATGGCAACGACGGTGGCGCGGCCATCGTCGTCGCTGATGCCCTCGGCTTCTTGGCGGCGCCCTTGAGCAGCGGCGGCGGCCCCGCCTCGGGGAGCTTGACGATGACCGGAGTCCAGCCGCCGTTGGACTGGACGAAGCGGACGAGGACGAGGCCGGCGGCGGCGGAGGCGTCGGCGTCGGAGCCGACGACGCGGCGGAGGATGTTGGCCCGCCGTGCCTCGAGCTCGGAGAGCACGTCGGAGAACCGGTCCAGCCCGCGCCCCGCGTAGGGGTTCACCTTGTTGGCGCCGTGTCCGTGCTTTCTCCTTCCTCTGGGCGATCCGCCCGCGAAGCCGAGGAGGTCGTCTGGGCCCTCGTCGACGACGTGCTTGAAGCTGCCGGTGCCGCACTCGCAGAACATGGTGGTGCTGGTGATGGTTGACCCGTCGATGAATTCTTCTTTCTTGTGCGTTGTGCCGTGTGCGGCGGGCACAGATTGGGTGTTCCACTTATAAAGGGAATTAGGGAAATGCATGCTTCACTGGTGGTCGAGGAGATCGCTTTGGGTCGATGGTCAGAGGCAGAAGCTTCTTTCTGGTCATGATGACTTTGTAGTAAGGACGCCCCGTCGCTCATGTCGTACGTCATGTCTTGTTGTATGCTACTAGAAGAGAAGACCGCTAGGGTACTTGGATGTAGATATGTGAGATCATTGGTCCTATCCGGACCAGATAAGTGAATGATTCAGCATCTACTACTGTATAAAAGAGAAGGAAAAATTAAAAAAAAAGGAAGAATAATAGCGACGTGATGTTATGTTCCATCTCTAGAAGTTCGATCGCAACACCATTTATTGTTATGTTCAAGCATCTCCAGCAGTACCTAATTTTCTAATAAACTAATATTATTGTGAAAAAAATAATGTTTGTTATGCTCCATATCCATTAATACCCATTTTCCTAATAAACTACCACTATTGGGAAAAATTGTGCTCCAATAGTCCCTAATATATTTTCCTTTCTCCAATGGTGAGTTCTCCACGCTCTCAATACATTAGTTGTTCATGAGATAGGATTATTATCAAGAGATTGTAAAAGCGTCTCACTCAATAATCTATAAATGTGGTATTGGGATATTTCAATAACACTTTTCATGAAATGTTTATTGAAAGACTATTGGAGATGTTCTCACTAGCAAGCTATTGATGCTGACGCCTGCCTCTACATTCGAATTGATAGTGCTTTCACACTAAACTAGTAATTGATTATATATAGCCATAAAAATGATACATTATGTGAGGCAAAATTGTTAGGACTCTAAATTTAAAAACCGACCAAAAAAGAAAATGTGCCTCATCACAACCACAAGTTGAAACTTCTCCTAGTGATGTGGGATTCTCCTAGTGTTTTAGCATTCATATTCTGTATAAACTCTCCCTGCTAAATTTATCCTGCTGAGAATTTTCATGTGCTACGACTATTTGGTAGTGTTTTATTTACTACTTAAGGCTATGTTTAGATTGGAGTAAAAAACACTGTAGCTACAGAAAAACACTACAGTTAAGTCCTGGAAAGCGTGTTCTGTGTGAGAGAGAAATAGTTGAATAGTGAAAAGTTAGAATAAATAGTGTTTAGTTTGTAATCCGAACAGGGCCTTAAAAGCACTAGGAGAAGTCCAACATTTTGATAGTGCGTTGGACCCAGGATGCATTCAGTTTGAGGAATCAACTTATTACCATTCTTCAAATAAACAAACCAATTTGCCCAATCTATCTTATTCACAAATGATGGTTATACGAAAAATCATAAATCAATCCTGCATTTGAAGTGGATAAGCCCGTAACTAGAAAAAAAAAAAAGAGAAGTGTTTCCCCCTTTCACTGCCTAGTACCGATGATGCGAAGAGAAGTGTGAATGGAATTACTTCTTTTGATGAGCTGAACCTGTTAATCGCTCATAATTAGCACTCAGCGCGCTGGATTTCCAAAAAAAAAAAAACTTTCAGTGTTCAATCGGGCTGCCGATTCCGCCGTTCACTGCTCTCAGTGGTTCTAACTTCATCGTGCGTACCAACCATTGATTGTCTGTTTAACCCTGAGTCCCAGACCCTTTTTTTTTTTTGCGAGTCTGAATCCCAGACCTTAACCAAACCTCTTTATCATCCAAACAATCAAGGCTCGCGAGTCTAGAGTGGCAAAAATAATTTTTAAAATGAGATACTTACACAGGCAAATTAATGGCTGGCTGCAGCTAGTTCCTCTCTAAAAACAAGACTGGATCAGTTAGGACTGTAAGACATCATGGGTTTTGTTATGGAGATCACGTGAAACAAAAGCATTTTTTAGCAGACACATTGCTGGTCGCCAAGGCTAGAAATCACTGCTCCCTCCGTCCCAAAAAAAAAATACAATTCTCGCATCCCGAGAAGTCAATCTATTTCAACTTTAACTAAATATATACAACAAATTAATAATATTTATGTCATCATATAATCTTAATTAAGTTTATCATGATGTATATTTTCATATCATATATATTTAATTTTGTAAAAGTTAATATTATTTACTATAATCTTAGTCAAACTTTAAAAATTTTGACTCAGCTCCATCCCAGAATTGTATTCTTTCTGGGGCAGGGGGAGTATGTATTAACTTTGGCGATGTGCCCCACATACGGTTAAAGACATCGATGGTAACTTCTTCAATATTATCAAGATTCACTAACTAATTTTTAACCCTAAATCTCTGGATGGCACGAAATGACTTAATTTTTAGAGATATCCCTCCGCTTCTAGCCAGTGAAGTCAAGATTCAAGGCTGAATTTGCGCTGGTTATTCTTAGAGCAAAGCCACAACTGCAAGAGACTATGAACTCATGGATGCAGATATGGTTGTAATTTTTTTTATTTTCTTTGTTTCTTTCTGGGTTTCCTAAATTCCTTGTACTTGTTTAAACTTGCCTCTTTTTTTTACAATATATATACAGTAGGGGGTAACCCCTCCTGATTCATCAAAAAAAAAAGATTCACTAACTAGCCTCTCTCGGAGGCCCATGAGTTCCTAGCATAGTCTATAACTCTATCAGTTATAATTTTAGATAGGGTGTGTGAGTGTATGTTCATATAAAGGTAACTATACCTACATACGTGAGTGTGTTGTCCGTACTGTGTTTTATAAAATATGTAGTGTCTAAGAGAAAATTTTTATGGGTGCTGTAAAATTAATATCACGAATTGCAACCTATAGATTAATCAATATTTTGACGAAAATTTGCACTAAAACTTCCTTGTGATATGACTTCGAAAATAGATTAAATATAGGCTTTCATTAGTGCAAATAGTTGGTTTCGGTGCATATCATGTTTTATTTGGGTTAAATGGAGCTTGACATACTTTAATAGGTCTGCATGCCCTAACCTAATGGCAGTGAAAAGAACACGACAGTATTATCAGTTTTTCGCACCGTGAGGACACGGCAACACACGGAGATTAGAACACATTATCCCTATGCTTTGGTGCTCATTCTAGTCCACCTTGTGTTGTACCTCTCGGCTCTCGCATGTCAAAGCTTCTAGACGGAAGTTTGTCAAGTGTCAACCATGACGTACGCGATTGAATGACTCGTACGCCTAGGCAGTTCCTCACATTACATGATAATCACCTCCATCAAATCAAAGCACGTGACTACAAGGGCTACAAGAATCTGCTACCAATCGCTGTCATATAACAAATTAATGATCATAACGACAAGATCTGTACAATAGTTGGTTCTCGTAAAAAGAGTTTTTTTGTACATATGATTCTTATCCATATATATAGTCTAGCAACCGGAGCCAGATCGAGCAATACTACCAACAAATCCAGAACTCTCTGAAAACCAGTTGAAATATGTACAACAAATAATCAACTTTAACGGTTAGATTGTATGCTTCTAAACAAACAAGTGGAGAACCAATCCCTACAGCACCTTGAACATCTCTTATTTTTTCATCAGAAAGCTCTCCTTGAGAACCTCAGCTGCAAATATTAGTAGTTCCACCATCTCCATGCCCACGGAAGAAAGAGCATCTACTTTGTCAGACTTAGATTTTGGTGAATCAGATGGATCGCATAGAGCTTCATACGTAATTGCATCTGATGAATCCCCGGACCAACTTACAGGAAGAACCACACTAAGAGCTGTCTTCATAAGGTTTGCTTCAGTTATAAGACTGCTCAAAGCCTCAAAGGTACTCTCCAAAGAACCAGCTGACTTGACATCATCGTACGCCTGATAAGTTAGATACTTTGATTGTTAGCCTCAGCGTTGGTGGTATGCGCATGTATCAACATACTCCATATTACTTAATAACCTAGCAACGCAGCCAAAAATCCTACTGAAAGACTGTTATGCATGTCATGGCACCTGAAGCATTTAATGTAACGTTTGAAGCAAAATATGGATTGATACAGGTTGCCGCCCAGTAATTCTACACGTGCTGCTGCCCCTATGTGTTTAAGAGCCTTTTACAATACAATGAAGTATTGTAGACTGTGGTACCTTCAGTAAGAAATGCATCTGTGCTGCTTGTAGCTAGGCAACATGCAAGCTATACTCAGTCACATGTATATCTCATGTAAACTCTATGGATATGCCATGGAAAACTTCAACAAATATCCACTTCATAAGTTGGTTTATGCCATATTGCGATTTATCTTAGAAATTCACCTAGCATCAGGAAACAACACTTGTAACTGCACTCAGCGAAATGCAAATTTTGCACTTCCAGTCAACACATCTTCCACAGTAGTAGAACTATAGAGTAATACTGCTCAAAGGGGGGACACTGATCCTTCAAAAACAAAAATGGATATGCACATTGTTGTGGCTTACATATCACAGTACGACAAATGAATGCAAACCTATAGAAAGCAAACATCCAAACTTGAAATAGCTACAAATGAACCGCAGATCCACTGACAAATATTATGTGTTAATCATGCATTGTTTTCCAAAACTTCTCTTTTAATTAAAAAACATACCTTTAAAAGCACAATATGCAGTCTATGCACTGAAGAAGTGAGACGTTCCACAGTGCCAACACCTTCAAGAAGAGTAGCGTTTTCAATTCTTAACCTGCAATGCAGTCCCAAAAAATAAAACAATCAATGTGGAAATATATATATATTGCTTGAATAGAGATAAGTATCTGCTACTAGTTTAAGTTTCCATCACATCTTAAGAATCAAAGAGAAACAAACAAAACAGAACATGGGTTCTTTCGCATTTTAGCTTCTGTTCACATTTTTTGCAATGCTACATGTTCCAATCAATGTACTTTTGATTGTAAATATTACGGTCTGAAGCTTTTAGGTGAGAAAAGGCAAAGGGAATAGAAAAGAAAACATTTTTAGGGCCAGTTTAGTTAGGAAAAACTGGGGGTCATCTTCTTAAGATTTATTCAAATTCAAATTCCTAGAGCAATCCCCTCTTGCAAACAGGCATTTAGGAAAAACTCTTCAAGTCCTTAGCCCGAATAAGAGGCAACATTTTTTGAAGTACTCATTAATTTTAACTAATAATGCCAAATGTTTGGACATTATATTAGAACATTCATCTAAAGAAACTTTTTACAATGTTTATTGGACTTCACAAAAATGTCTAAATAAGCAACAATTTTGTTTGACTTAGTATCTTCTCCAATGTAGCATATTAACAATGAAAAATAAGGCCATTAAAAATATAGGGAACACTGTGAAAGTAGAACGATATATCTCTGGCACAAACCTTGCAATATCCACTAAGTGCTCTTTGCAAACTGTATGATCATTTCCATCAGAGCTCCCATGTCCAATATTATTGCTTTCTTTTCTCATCCAGTGTCTTAGAGATGTTTTCTTCAGCATTGTTTTCAGCATCCCTTGTTGGTCATGCCCAGGAGTGACTTTTGATGAATCACTAGTATCACGATGTTCCTTCACAGCAGAGCTGCTGAGAAGAAAAGGTAATACAATTATAATATTAGCATATATATTTGGGACGCCACAGAAAATATATCAGATATTTACATGTTAGCTGCCGATGCACAGATATAGGGGGCACACCTGTACCAGAACACCAAATTGGACACAGGAATGGTTCTGGCATGCTCAACAATCCATCTCAACAAAAGGAACTACACATCGACCAAATTTGATGCAATATGAATATGGTTTACAAGTTAATTTTTGTCCAAAAATCTTTTTAGTATGTAAATTTCTACGAGGAACCTTCATAAAAAACTAAGTCTTTTTATAATGATATTGACATGATCATGTTACAAAATTACCCATTTTACTCCCTTAAAAATATTGCCCCAACAACGAAATTGGTTCATGATGATTGATACTGTAGAAAATACTTACCCATTTAATTGTTCTTCTTTCAGTTTTGCTAATTCCATCAGGATCTTCACCTTTTCATCTTTAACCTGCATACAAAAGGTGAAACTAGTCAAAATAAACGTCCATCCGAAATTACACTGTGCTGATGTGCGACAGATACTGCATATAAACATGTGAAATACAAAGGTAGTTACACAACTATTATTCTGTCAATCAAGGATGATATGGCAAACCACCAGTATAAGCAGTGCAGATTGTCTACTTCAAAACATTATTGATGAATTTTTTCCCAAAAAAAACATTATTGATGAATTTTTTCCCAAAAAAAACATTATTGATGAATTTCACCAAAAAAATCTAAGTTCAAAATAATTCAAGTCAATTTTGTCCATAATTTCGAAAATAATCATATGGTTCAGTTTTCCTTTTTCAACAGCTAGAAGCAAAGGTTATACAAGAATGTGGTATGAAGTATCAACTTAGTGACAATGCCTGATAGTGATAAGAATGCACCATACTTAAAAATTTATAACACTTTAACCTTAAAAATATGCACATTGTAATTGAAAAGTAATGCCAAAATAGAAAGTGTATAGGTACTACTTGAGATAAGTTCTTCCGGAGATCCTCAATAACAATTTGGTCTCTCTGTTTTTCTAATAGGTATCTTTCTTGTTCCTGTGAGAAGAGCATAAGTGCTTCCATCTGCAAAGGACACCAAAATAACATGAGATTACTCAATCTAAAGTGGGGGAAAGTAAACAACACCACTATAACATGAGATTATTCAATCTAAAGGGGAAAATAACTTTCACCAGAACTTTAAGAAGAATATTTAAAACTGTTAAGCAGACCCATCACAGATCGACTCATAAAGACCAAAAGCAAAAAGAATCACAGCAGCGAAGCTGTACCTTCTCCTGTAAGGCTTGTGCAAGTGCTTTAGATACATCAAATGATATGGAATCAGCATCGACAGGAGGATCATTCTGCGTCATATGTAATGATAATGGCACGTAATTATCTATCAGAAGAAGGGTTTCTTCTAAAAAAGAGAAGGAAAGAAGGAGAATACATCATGTAAATATGTCAGAACCCTGATCCCTGAATAGGAAAAGCAGGTCCATATAATTCAATCCTGAAAACACATTTCCCAAGCTAAGTGCTAAAAGGGATTCAAATCTTCATCCACTTTATTTCTTCATAGGCCCATCATGTCAAGTGAGGTTACAACTTGCTTCCACAAATGCACAACATATGCAAATGTCTTGTGACAGATGATGTGATAAAACTAAGAGTTTGTTTAATTCAACACAATTGCGGGACATTCAGATTATTCTACTTTCATAATTAGGTCCAAAACTTTAACTATTCAAAGCAAGCCCTAAAACATGCATTTGATCCAGAAAATTTGAAATATTTTTAGCAGCTTAATCAATTCATCAATTAAGGCATAATGAACTGAACCAGCTGTACAGAGAGATCCCACTGCTAAAATGGTGTTTCATGTTTACATAGTTTTCAGTTAATTCGATTTGACTGGGAAATTAATCAAATAGTTGTCTTAAAAGAAAATGTCATCACCTATAAGTATTCACAGAGCTGGCATCTGATGATGCTAAGACATGTTATTTCCAATTTCCATACATTTGCTCCAATTAGAGCAGTAATGTGATGTGGTTTTGAATGTAAAGCACATTTGAAGTGATACAATCAGATATCTAACTTCTATTGACTTCAGCTCATGACTAAGAGAAAACTTTAGCGGAATGTTATACAGAGTAAGTTATCGAAACGTTATATGGACTGGAGTAATTTTTCGATGTTCTCAGAAAGTATGTTTCTGTAGTATGTAAGCACAGAATGAGGCTCGGCGTAAACGTACTGGGAAAAGAAAGGAAATGTTTGCATTAACAAACCTTAAGGCTTGAGCAAGTGCGAGGACTGATATCAGTAGTAACATGCACATCTTTACAACTACTGTCACAACATTGCACCACGTCGACAGGGTGTTCACTAACTTCAGTGTTGATGCAAATTTCATTTAGTTTATCTTGAATTTCTGCAACAACTTTGCTCAACCGTGAGGATTCTTCTTCCAATACTTTCACGATTTCAGCCCTTTGACATTTGTAGAATGTCTGAAGTTTTGACAATCCATTTCTCAGAAATCCATCATATAGTGCCTGCACTCCAAAGTGAACTGTACAAATTAAAGAAGTCATGAGAAAGAAAACAGAATAGTTCAGAATTTTACCTGTCTTTTCTCTAATATCCGTGCATTTCTTTGCAAATGCTGTTCAATTTCAAGGCCCTGCACAACAAAAAAATAATAGTTTACAGCAAACAAGAAAAAAAAGGTTTTATGTTAGACCCAAACTTGTTTTATTATTTCCAAGCCTATCTTACCATCCTTAGATTGCTTTGAAGCTTCGCCATTTTAGCTTTAAGTGACTCTCTCTCTTCTTCTAGAGATGCCTACACAAAAAGAAATGTCAAATGTTAAATACACTAAAGGGAAAATCTCTTATGCAAATTAATCAGTACAGTAGCACTTTGGCTTAGCACCAGATCGGCTTAAGATCTCAATTAGTAAGTTGTCAAAACTTTAAAAGCACCAGTAGAGCAGTACTTCAGAACAAATTACTGATTAGAATCTGTTAATCATATTGTATTACTGCAAGTACACGGCACAATGTGGTCAAAGAGGACATGCTAGTCTGAATGGACTAGGGCTTAGCTGGATATTTATGAGTGTCACCAATAAAATATGTAGTCTGTATCAATGTTTTCAGGTCGTCCGATTAATCCGATTAATCGCGATTAATCGTCCTAGTCGACCACGGGAGCTCGACCAGAGCACTCGACCAGCCCAGGCCGATTAATCGTCTGGTCGTCCGGGTACTCGTCCTGATCGTCGACTAGTCGGACGATCAGGGACTGTCCGGCGACCAGAAGTTGGCGACGGCGTGACGGGCCTCAAGTTCAACTGGGCTGCGCCTGGCCCAGTTTGGCCCACTAGGGTATACCCTTTAGGCCCGGCACCCCCCCCAACAGCCGCAGCCGAGTCTCCCCAGCCCGACGCCGCCGCCGCGACTCGTTCGTCGCTCCCCAGTCCGACAGCCGCCGCTGTGTAGATCTCCGGTCGCCGCCTCCATGAGCTCCTCCTCAGAAGATGGTGCGCCTCCTCTTCCTCCCCTCCTCTCCTCTTCTCTTCTCTTCCTCCCTCCTCTGTTCTTCTCTTCTCTTCCTCCCTCCTCTGTTCTTCGGCCGGCTTGATTCCTGATCTGCGCATGCCGCATGGTGCAGAATTGGAGGCGAGGCGTCGTGCAACCGTGGAGGTTATAATGCCCGATTCTGGTGCTGGTGATGCTGTTGGATCCACCTCAGTTGGATCGGCCTCCTCTGCTACTGGTTCTACTTCTACAGACATTGCAAGCTTGGTTGCGAAGGCTATAGCAGAGATGCCACCGAACCTTGCTGCTGAAGCCGTGGATCCCAAGAGGAAGGCGGCTTCAAAGGATCCTGGATGGCAATTCGGGTGGTGGCCTGATGTTACAAAGAAGGACTTTGTGATGTGCATCTTTTGTAAGAAGCTCATACCTTCAGGAATCAACAGATTTAAGCAGCATCTTGCTGGTGGTTATGGTGACTGCCTCAAATGTCCAAAGGTTCCTGAGCCTGTTTCGAAAGAGATCAATGCTTACTTGAAGAAAAATACAAGGACCCCGACCCCGGTTCTTGTGTCAATAGAGGAAGATGAAGAAGAGGCAAATGAAGAAGGACAGAGAGAAACAGCTGTGATACGTAAGCAACCAAGTTCAGGGACTGCTGTGAAGCAAGCAAAGAAGATAATTGCTCAAGCTGCCCTGACATCTTTTGTAGTTTCTGCACCAACGAAGCCACAAACCCAAAAGCATTCAAAGTCAGTGAGCTCAATGCTTTGCAAGTCACCAGAAGAAGTGGTGGCAGAGAGGCATAAATCCAAAACCGTTCAAACTTCACTTGAACATTGCACCAAGAAAGGGAAGGAAGCAAAACAAATAGTTGATGACCATGTGGCTGACTTTTTTTTCGAGAATAATATACCATTGAACGTCATCAACTCCAGAAGTTGGGAAATAATGCTAGAGTCTATTGGGCAGTATGGTCCAGGGTACCGCTCGCCCTCATACCACACGATGAGGAACCCTTTGCTTGAAAGGGGTGTGGAGAGGACAGGCACATTGAGGAAGAAGCATGAGGGGGCTTGGAAGGAATATGGCTGCTCACTTATGTCTGATGGATGGACCGACGCACGGCAGCGGCATCTCATCAATTTCCTTGTCAACAGTCCTGCTGGAACCTTCTTTCTTGGGTCTGTTGATGCTTCAAGTCAAGTTGCAAGTGCAAGCATGTTAGCTGATCTATTGGAGAAGGAAATAGAAAAGGTTGGAAAGGAAAACGTGGTGCAATTGATCACAGATAATGGAGCCAACTTTAAAGCAGCTGGGAGGATTCTAATGGAAAGGATCCCTCATCTTTTTTGGACACCTTGTGCTGCCCATTGCTTGGATTTGCTGTTAGAGGACATTGGTAAGATTCCAGAATTTAAAACCTGCATTACTAATGCAAGGAAGGTGTCCAGATTTATATACAAGCATCGGAGACTTGTTGATCAAATGAGAGATAAGATAGGTGGTGATCTTGTCAGGCCAGCCGTGACTCGGTTTGCTACATCGTTCCTCACTTTGGCAAGCATGCATAGGCACAGGAATGGCTTGAGAAATTTATTTGTAAGTGATGAATGGCATTCTACTCGGTTCTCCACTAGTACCGAAGGCAAACAAGTGGAGAACATAGTTCTTTCAATGGCATTCTGGAACATGGTTGAAAATTGCCTAAGAGCTTCACAACCACTACTCGTTGCTCTAAGGATAGCTGATGGAGATGAGACACCTGCTGCACCTGAGATCATGGCAGCTATGGATGTGGCAAAAAACACCATTAAGGAGTCTTTGAAAGATAAACCAAAATTGCTTGATGCTGTACTAAATTACTATGACGCGAGATGGGAAAAACAGATGGAGCAGAAACTATATGGTGCTGCCCTGTACTTGAATCCGGGCAAGTTTTTTGCCATAAGGGACCAAGATAGGAGACAAGCTGCAAGGCTAAGATCCATGTTCAATGATGTTTTGTGGAAGATGGTGGCTGATGAGGATGAACAGACAAAGATAAGTAAGCAAGCTGATGACTATGAAAGGTCTGAAGGTGAATGTTTCTCCAAGCAAGGAGCAATAAGAGATAGAGAGAAAAAAAATCCTAGTAAGTACTTTGAAATTAATTCCTTTGTGGCTTTGTCTTTCTTGTTTGATGAAGCTAACTGTTTGTATTTCTATTTCAGTATCTTGGTGGGGTTCATATGGTGGGCTAGCATTTGAGCTTCAAAGTTTAGCAAAAAGGATCATTAGCCTTTGCTGTTCTGCATCTGGGTGTGAACGTAATTGGAGTGTATTTTCTAATGTAAGTACTTGTAGCTAATAATTGCAGCTTTTGCATACTTAGTTACTTACTGAAACTGAATACTGTTGCTTATTTGCTTTTGTTGCAGATCCACACCAAAAAGAGAAACAAGTTGGAGCACAAAAGGTTGAACAAGCTGGTGTATGTTAGTTACAACCAGAAGATGGAAAATAGGTTTCAAAAGATCAGAGAGCTTGGTTCTAAAGGAAAGAGAAGCAACCCTCTCCTGCTTGAAGAATTTCAATGGGAAAATGAATGGGTCTGTGAAAATGATCCTGTTCATGAAGGTGATGGTCCTGGTGCTGGTATTAGTTGGAATGACGTGGACGATGCTACGGGTGCAACGGAAGGTCTCCAAGGTCGTAACTTCCCTAGGGCTGCTTCTAAGAAGACATATGTTAGGAAAAGGAAGCGTGCAAGCAAGCAAGCAGCTACAGAAGATGATGACAGTGACAGTGATCAACCGGATGAAGGAATCCAATCTGATCCAATGGAGGAGGACGATTCTGCTACTGGAATTCAACAAGCTGCTGCTGATGAAGGATTCCAGTTGAATAATGATTTACTAGAATAGAGATTAGAGAATTTATCATATGCCTAGTTGGCTTGCTTTGCTTATGTATTGAACATTTGAACTTTGGTTGTCCTGAACTGCTGGAGCTGGACTGGAGGACTGTATTGCTTAATGCTTCTATTTTTTCTTTTGGTTTTGTGTGCTTGGACTTGGATAGTTGGATTTGCTGGTTGCTGGATTGCTGCTGCTCTTTAAGTTTTCTTTTGGTTGTGTCTTACTGTCTTGAAGATTTCTGCTCTTTAAGTTTTCTTTTGGAGTTTTGGTTGTGCTCTTGAAGATTTGCTTATTGTTTGTTTTGTAATTTCAGCTTCAGCAGCAGCAAGGCAGCAGCAAGGCAGCAGCAAGGATATGGAGAGGATCAGGAGCAAGGCAGCAATTTCTACTAGTAAGTTAGAAACTCACCATTTATATATGCAAAACCTATATGGCTATAGAAACTCACCATTTACGAGACAATAAACAGATTGGATCAGTGCCAAACTATGTAGTACATCACTGTACATGTACATACATACATACATTTGATACATACATATATATATATATATATAATATATATGCCTGAAATGGCTGGACGATCAGGGGGTCGACCAGCTCGACCAGGGTCGATTAATCGACCTGGTCGTCGACTAATCGTCGACTAATCGCTGGTCGACCCCCTGTCTCGACCGGGCGACTTGAAAACATTGGTCTGTATCCATGTATTAAGCAGCATATTGCATGGGAAACAGGAATTCAAAGCATAACTTTGCAAGTTCTGGATATTTATGAGTATCACCAATAACATATGTAATATCTATCCATGTATTAAGCAGTATGTTGCATGGGAAACTGGAATTCAAAGCATAACCCCATAAGTCCTGAAATAGCTGATAGCAAAGTTTTATGATTCCCTATCTTGTGCATTCCATAGGTTCCCAGAATAAAATTAAATAACAATGCAATATGGTGTTTAGTTTCACAGACTATACATCTTGCAAGACAAGTGAAAGAAATTGAAATAACACAACTGAATATGAATCAATCTTTATAATGGATAGAAGTGCTTAAGGTTTACAATGTACTTCAGAGTTGAGGTTCCACCATCGGAACTAAAACTCCAATTATCAGCAGAATCATCTAGAAGGATTGAACACTTCTCTTCAAAAGTAATATCTGAAGGACATTCACAGTCTCTGCAACGAAGGTCATAGAATTTTAAAATAACCTGAAAGAGAATCAAGCATCACCTTCTGACTGGAAAAGAGAAGAAAATAGTTATAGAATGGACAGCTACAACGCACTGTAAGGAATATAACAGAAAATAAACAACCACATATATATGAAATACATAAACAAATATTCCTTATAAAGTCATGATTTCATTAAGATCACAATAAATCTTAGGACAACCCAAGTAATGAACAGTTTTAAATTGTACTTCCTCCATCCACAAAAGAGTCATGTCTTAGACTTGAACATGGACTCGAAACAGAAATTAGGTTACTAGTTTCTACTGTAATAAATTCACACTAGTAACATTTCATAATTATCAAACTACTATTTCAGCCAAATCTACTATACCATTTGTAGATGTCCAATCTCAGTGTACACAAATTAATTTATGATTGATATGTTGATTGCATTGCATGTAACCCATATGCATCACTCTTTTGTGACTGGACGGAATAATCATTAAGCACTAGGAACTTAGAATAGGAACTTTGCTGAGTTCCATCTAGGGATGGCAACGGGGCTATCCCCGTCGGGTATCGCCAAAACGTTTAGGTCCCCGAGAGATAAAGATCTCCCCGTTCCCCGTCCCCGACATTGAACACGGGGCAAGATTTTTCCCGTCCCCGTCCCCGAATGGGGATCACACACCCGACGGGGATCTCAACCCCGAAAAATCCCCATTTACATTTAAAAGTCTACAGAATAATCTCAAGGTTTAACGAAACAAAAAACAACAAAAATCAGACCAAACACATATTCATATGAAGGTCCATTCGATCTGCTAGCCTTTGTAGCTGAGCCAAAAAGAAAAAACAAAGAGAAAACATGAAAAAGTTCTCTGTAATCTTCACTCTCCCCTGACCTCTGGGACTTCACGTTTGCAAATTGCAACATGAACGGGGCAGTTCACTCCTGACGGCAGGCCCCAGGTGGCTTCACGAGATCCGGAGGGAGGGGAGTTGCGGACTGCGGAGGGATTCGGAGTCCGGTGTGCGGCAAGCCGGCAACAGCGGTGCCTGGAGCACTGGATCTGGATTGTCGCTGCAGGAGACTGGGAAGGACGGACGAGGGATAGGCAAACTGGCTGGCGGCTGAGCGATTTCACCGAGGTAGACGAAGCCAAGAGGGGACGGCGAGAAGCAGATAAGGTAGGGTTGAATTACAGGTTTGCCAATTTTATTTATATCAATGTTGTGGGCTTGGGCCACTATAATTTGATGGGCTTCTTTCTCTTGTTTCCTACTATATATGCATAATATCTGCACATTTCGGGGCCCCCGACGGGGAACGGGGACAGGGAGTCTAGGAACGTTTCCTCCCCCACTTCACACCCGACGGGGATGTGTTTTTGCCCATTAAGCTCCCCGTGGGGCATAAAATCATCCCATTTACATCCCCTAATAGATGAAATCCCCACCGGGGATCGGGGGCCCGTTGCCATCACTAGTTCCATCAACGCAGACTGATAGGTGACATTACGCAAATTCCTACTGATCGTATTAGCAATCCACAAAATTACTTACTTTCAAGGAAGATTCTGTCTGCACCTTCAGTTCTGCCAGTTTCCTCTGCAAGTCGTCATTTAAGTGTTTCTGATCATCGATTGCAGATTGATATTCTCTCGTCCTGCCAACCAGTAACCATCATGATACTTTGCACCCTTAAATAAAAGACTTTACAGGATAAACAAGAAACGGATTAAAAACATCATGTTCGTACTGCGTTGTCAATTGCTGAATGTTAAATGCCAAAAAAACTAGAAAGGACAGCAAATAAAGCATCATGTATTGGTTCAAAAAAATCTCAAAGTGTCATGTTATCTATTCTTTTCAATAAAGCATCCATGATTGATAGTGGCTACCAGACACTATAATCAGTTAAGCCCATAAATTCGAGAATATGTAGCCACTGAAACCTTACTTGTACATTCATCTGTCAGAGACCTCGGTGAAAGTAAAGGGAAACATCCAGATCTTATAAAAATCAACTTAACCAGAATGAATAAGGTCCTCTAGTCCATGCCACTAAGTTATAAAAACAAATCTCATATATAAATAAAAGTGAACAGTATGCAACAAACCTTTCCTCAAAGTCAGCAAACTTTTTCAACACTGCTTCCTCCCTCTCCTTCGCTTTCTCACACTAGAGATTCACAAGAATAATATGTGATTCTCAAATTTCAACAAAAAATAGAAGTCATGCACGAAGCACATAATGTTTGGCTTATCAAGTAAACTAGAAAGAAGCCAAATAACCTGCATTAATGAACTGTCCCGTTCAGCAAATGCTTGAGCAACACTGCTCTGGAAAAATCTTACTTGCTTTTCTAGATCCTTGTTCTGCATCGTTATTACAGAAAACAATGGCATCTCAATAATAAGCCAGAATACAAATTACAGAAAGAAGGCCATCTCAATACTGCTGAAAGCTGACATTTAATTTTAACATCGAATCATTAGATTTTGGATAAGGACAAGCATCCTCTATGCTCTTGGCATTGCCCCATTATCTTATATGATTTCAAAATCTATCCCTGCTCAAATTCTCTCTCCACTCAAGATGGACAAAATGACCTTCCACTGGGACAACCAACTCACTATATGGACAAAAGTCATAGTAGTTTGCATACTACCTTGTGGAGGAAAAAGAATGATAAAGTGAAGACAAAAAATATCATTGCCCGATATGCTAATAAGTGAACTATGAGACCTTTCGGCGACCATAAAAGTAATGGTGTAATTTTTTCTGTAATAATGTAAAGGTGGACAAAAGGCATAATACTAAAGGTGTGATGTTTTATTGACCAAATCAATTTTACTTATAATAACATGTCCGCACCCTATTACTCTTTCCCCATAGATAATGAGAACAAAATCAGCACATGCCACCCAGAAATGGTCATTACTGTCAAAAGCTATAGTTTACAATAGACAAAATAGCCGGTTGTGTTTTAGTCAAAGTAGGAACCTTCGATAGCTCAGCACCGTGTAACTCAGCAAGCTGACTCTGAAATTCAAGTAAACACAGCATGAGAATACACAAAAAAAACAAAGGCAGATTTAAACAGTAGTACAGAGAGAAGTAACACACTTTAACTCGATAAGCTTCAGCAAGCTCCTCTTGTAAATTTTGATTCTCTCTTAAGCAACCACCTAACTTCTTCTGCAGGTTCTCAGCATCCTGTTCCAAAGCTGCTGTCCTGAACAGTTACAATAACAAAAAAAATTGCCCTTGTTTGCACTACAGTGAATAAAAGTGAAATGTTAAAGTTAGATATGGAAGCACCTCTGTGAAAGCATTCGAGTTGCAACAGAAACATAGCCAGGCCCAGCTTGTTGCATGCATAATTGCTCAATATCTTTTCTGAGCTCATCTCGTTCTGTAAACGAAGTATCAATCAGCACATGCCTGTGCCACGAGAACATATACAATGACAAAATCATGATATGAGAAGATTCTTAAACAACTAGTGAACATGAGCAGTTTTTAAAGGGAAAAAACAGAATACATTGCTTCCTTCATTCGAAGGGGTAAGTGTGAAGAAATTAATGCTGGCTAGTTGAAGTGCTAAGAATTTTTGACATGTTATCATGCTCCCCTGACAAATGAGATCTAACACACCACTCAAGGAAGCACATGCGCAGCTATATCCTAAACAAGGTCATCAATCTTCTGAAAGGTCATAGTTATGTGCTAGAAATTGCAACGTAATGGAGTGAATCAAGGACTTTGGCATCTGTTTCATGCTTTTTTTTTCTGAAATCATGTACATACATGACCAAGTAACTTATAATAAAATAAATTTAAGTGGTCCAATTTCTGCGTGTGCACTTCTATGATATCACCTACTTAAATATGTCAAGGGAAAATTTCACATTTTACAAAAGCAAAGAAACTCCAGTTCACTATCTTCTTTTTTCCATTCAATAGGTTGCACTCTTACTAAGTCTTGCTTAATGTAAAATGATTAATGAAGCGCCTGAACCGAACTATTTCAACAGAAAAAACTACAGTACTGAAATTAATCTACAAGATGAATAGTTGATCAACAGAGAATAAACACCAAAAAGCAGTATGATATGACTGATTAGTCAAATAAATACAAATAGCAATCTTCCATACGACAGATGTGAGTGCATACCTCGCTGGAGTTCTTCAACTCGACGAGTTAACACTTCAACAAGGTCCACTTTTTCGTCCATTTCTACGGAACAGATAAAAGGAGGGGTACATTTTCTTTAATTGCTAAATGCATTTTCATATCTTAATTTTTCAAAAATATTGATAGAAAACTTACAAGGAACAGGAGCTAATAAGCATAGGTATGTTCACATCATTACCAACAATAAGCTCACTAGAGGTTCTTAAAAAGAGAAAGTAACTAGCCCCACAAAATGTTGAACTAGCAAGACTGCAAGAACACTTAGATTTGCAGTCTATTCAGAGAAGGTACAGTAGAACGATGTGTGGTTCTTGTGAAGATGACTTCTGAGGGCAAAGTGCCAAGATCCCATGGTGCAAGAAGAAACATGACTAGGAAAGTTGCGCTTCAGATCATATATGTTTTTAATGGGGGAATCAGAAAGATGCAAATGAAAAGAAAAACAGAAATGATTAGCTAAGCACTGAAAACAACTTCAACAGCGATTGAGACTCAGAACCTAAGACAGTTCTAATGATAACTGAAGGTACTCTAGTAGTACAAATCATCATACAGACAAAAGTCTCTTGGAACTACAAGTAATCATGCACTTCAAAAAACTTCTTGTTTCCTGCAGTCAAGAAAACTACTTTTTGCCACTTGGACAAGGCCTAGACTACCTAATGAAATATATCAATGAAGGTTCACAGAGATAAGTAGCTTGGAAACAAAACATAGAATTACCATATTGTAGCCCTTCAACACGACGTATCAATACGTCCAGAGCATTCTGTTTTTCATCCTTTTCTGTTCAGATCATAGAAGTTTAACATAATTAAATAAATGTACTGAACTGAGAAACCAAATCATAAGACATTGCCAAAAAAAAAGGGAAAGAAATTGGTTCAGAGTAATATTTTTCTTGAAAATGACCCAGATATGCCAGATTAAGTGATACAGAAGGTAACTAATATCTGGTGGCTGGGAACATTTAAAATTAAGGGAAATTTTTCTAGTTCAAATCACTAAGAATTTTTTTCCTTGACAAAAGACAAAAGTGGAAGCAGAGTTTGGGGTGAACTATTCCTGGAATTTAAGGCAACGATGAACCTCATGATGTGATATTAGAGTCATGCGACTACATTCAATGCTCCTAGTATTGGGAGGGGGGAATTGAGTCTAAACCACAAATGTTACTCCAATGTTGCACAGCAAGAGACATGTAAACGAGGAACTCCTCGGTAACTTTGACATTTAAGATTTAACATGACAGCCTTTTTCATGCCCATTTCACAGTATGGAAATGAAATTCCCCTTCAGTGAAGGAGTCATTTTAATCAGCAGTTTCCTGAATTGACATCTATTAAGTACCTACATGGCTATATGATATAATAGCCTGTGGTCCGAACAGAGAGCGGAAATGATTTTGCATTTTAACAAGTTATTAGGCGGGGTAGTCCAGTCTGGCAGTCTTAACGACATCCACCAGACCACCACTAAGCAGAGCGAAGAAACTGACCCTATACACAATCAAGGCAACAGAGACAAGATGTAACGCAGAACATGGCGAGTAATAGGCTAATAGCATCCAGGACCGGAGATTACCGCGCTGCAGCTCCTCGACCCGACGGAGCAGTGCGGAGGAATCGGCAGCATCGTCCATTCCAGAGCCCACCCAGGGCCCTGCTTGGGCGGTGGGGATTTGGTACCTGACAGACAAACCCGCGACTAATTCGAGCACGGGCACACCTGGATACAGCGCACAAACAGAATCAACGTTGAACCCAATAAACAAACTGGAAAAAAAAAAGTCGCGCTGGAAGATTCGAGGTGGCGTGAGAATCAGGGAAGCGCGGGAGCGGGACCGACCGAGGGTAGGGCTCACCAAACCAGGTGAGCGGGCTTCGTGCTTCGGTGGCGGCGGGGCGAAGAGGTTGGGAGGAGAGAGAAAGAGCGGGGAGGTAGGGCGCCGAGTTGGGAGGAAGGCGAAGGTAGGTGAGCAGAGAGAGGCGACCTGGCTGAACCACGAGAAGCGAGATTGTGCTTTGCCTGGATGGGTCTTCGACCTTGGCTGGGAAGCAGGAATGACGTATATCTGGAGCCGGCGTCGACGACCGGCGGGGCAGGGGGCGGAGGCGCTGCTGACGGCGGTTTCGAGATGGAAAGGGAAGCGGCCGCGACGGTCTCGGCTCGAGAGGAGGGACACGGGTGCGGGGTTGCCTGCTGACCGGCTCGACAAGCCAGGGGCAGTTTCGTAACATCAAATAATTGGGGTAAAAAACAAGAGGCGTTCTAGTTGAAAAGAGCAACATTTATCGTGAAAATAAAATCGTGAAACATAGCTATGCGATGACAAACAACAAACTCTATTTCGACTATGGTGACATTTCAAATTTCTTGATTTGCAACTATTTACTTAGCAACGGCCTTTTAGCGAAGACCATCGAACTCGGTCAGTTTCAGTTAAAATCAAACGGTTGGGCTTACTAGTACAACCGAGCCGCGGGGCAGAGCAGTGACGCGACGAAGTCGTCACACCCTCCTGGTGACAAGCGCGGGGTGTGGTGATGAGAGCTAAAACGGATTGAATGGTAATGATGGAGGGTAGGGACAAGTAGACAACTAGTTGTGAATTATGGAAAAAAAAGATACATCCTTCTCATAAAACTAAACATTCCCATACAATTGGTATTGCCATGCAATAAGTTAATGAAATACAATGAGAATCAAGTACATGCACACACATTATTGAATTCAACGACATACAACTGGCAACTGGTACACTAGTAAAACAACGACAATACATATCAACCCGGTAGCTTCCACCAATCTGCACTCCATGATAACCATGGATGGTAAGATCCATCCAGTTGTCATGCGATGCAGTACATGACGGATGCTCTGCTGCGGTCAAATTTCCAAATGAAACGGTAGTCAAGGGGGTTCTCAGCCAGGTGCTTCACGGCGCATGGCACTGTGAGCGAGGCGGTGGCGTCCTCACGCTCCCAAGAGATCCTAGCGGTGCATGGGAAGGCGCTCCTAGGGTTTGCCAAGCGTGGACCAGTATTGAACGACCGCACGCTCAAGACGACATCACCATTGATCCTCCTTGACGCGCCGACCCCAGGCACAAAATCAAGCCATGGGCATATCAGCTGCCCCACCATCGCCTTGTACGCGTCGTTTGTGATGTGGACATGGTTATTATGGTACCCCGACACGATGGTTGGGAGCGTATGGGGAAGCTCCATCTCCGCCACCACTTCCATCACTGTCTTTTTTGACTTGACCACCCCTACCTTCGAGGTAGTGCCGTCGATGATGTTGCTACAGTCGATGTTGATGGAGGTGCGTAGGGGACGAGCAGCACGAGGCCTGATGACTTTGGGCACTTGTAATTTTGAGATAAAGTCACGCTCCACTGGGAACGACGGCCTTACCTCTAGTGGCGGCACCCATGCTGAAGCAGAAGATCCCTCAAGGGAAAGCCTCCGGAGATGCTCTTCGCAACTTGGAAGAAAACTCTCAGGCATACACCATCCCCTTGTCACCATGGGCACCTCACCAGTGCCGGTGGGGCACCAGACAGGCGGAGGGTAAGACATAGCATCCCTCTCCCTCTTTGGCACCGGAGACGGCACCGGATAGTCTTGCCGACCGCGCTTGTGCGCCTGCCATAGCATGTTGCTTGGAGGTGGCCGCGACATGGGCTTAGGCGCGATGGGACGGAACCGTAGTTCCATGACTTCACTGGTCTCCACAGCCACCTCCTTACGCTGCGCCATGAAAGCCATAGGTCCTATTGTCTATCTCTCTGTAGGTGAGACTCGTTGGGTCGTAGGTGCTCGGTATTAATAAGAAAGGTGAGGGTGAGGCCTGTGGAGGCCAATCGAACAGT
The DNA here is from genome assembly GCA_015342445.1 of Digitaria exilis. Taxonomy (NCBI): domain Eukaryota; kingdom Viridiplantae; phylum Streptophyta; class Magnoliopsida; order Poales; family Poaceae; genus Digitaria; species Digitaria exilis. The sequence continues at coordinate 230,914 of JACEFO010001629.1, forward strand.
CGCGGCACGTGTAATGACGGGCACGGCAACGTGGAGACGGCATGGTGGACATGTATACGACGATTGCACATGCATGTTGCGCTCCTGCACTGGCTTGCCAGCTACACCATAATCTTTGCCACAAGAGTGTGAATAGATGGTAACGCCACCGTTTCAACTCCATCGATATGTTCGATGGGAGGCAAATGCATTTTGAACAATTATGCTGCAAGCCTTATTTGCACAGGGAAAGTAGGGTTTTTAACAGTAGCAAATAGTTATCTAAATTTGAAATATCACCATCATCAAAAATAGGGTTCAACTACAAAAGACCCATCTTCGCCAAAAGGCCAGTACCAAGCAAGTAGTTAAAGAGCCACGGATATGTAGGTCACATCATGCCTAGATCCATGTGTCAATGAAAAAGTTAAAGAGCCAATCGAGGGCTCATCACATGACACTATAGATCCAAAGTGACGAGCTTCGTCGGCACGTCTTGTGAGGAAAAAAGACGTCATGACTCAAGTTATGCATTGCATTGTTAGTGAAAGTGTCGCTTGTGATTGCCTTGTTTAGTAGCGTTCGATCTCTTTTCTAAAGCATGCGCCTCATGAAAGAACGGTCTTGCTATTGCAAAAAGATTTTCAATAGGTTACTAATAATCCAAATTGCATTGTATGTTAGCTGTGAGTTGTTTTACACGTAAGAGTGCCCCAAAAAAAACTATCACGCCGTGTGTGTCCTCTTCCTAAGACTTTCCCTCCTTTCCGGCTATGGTTCCGAGTTCATCATGGTGTTTTCATGGTGTGGTGACGTCGATTGTGGTTAGCCAATTAAATGGTGGGTCAAACAAGGCGTCTCTATCACTATGTCTATTTGTATGCGGTTTTCTACTAATACAATTGCAAATAAATAAAGAGGAGGCACTTCTTGAATTCACCGCTCTATTTGTGGGTATGCATGCCCGCATGCACTTCACTTCAGTTACTCAGTTCATTGCGTACAAGGCATCACCAGGAAAAAACAAAACAAGTTAGGGGCAATCAAGAGTTGATGACTCATCATTAGGTAGTTGGTTGTGTATATTTATACATGCATGCAACTTGGGATGCGGACAAATACAAGGGTCAGAAGCCAGTGCAGACCAAAGAGAGGCGGCTAGTGGCTCGCCCCATGCGTCAGAGCCTGCATGGCAGACCAGGGGAGGTGTACATGCAACCTGCCAGCATGCAGGTGCCAGGTGGACGAGGGGTGTAGCCTAGACTTGGCTAGTGGCACCGCAAACGGTCTTTGTGGTTGTGGCACCATAAAGAGCTAGATGACGGATGACGTGGGATGCATGTCAAAAGGTGCACTCATGCATCATGTAGGTGCCATCTATACTAAGGCACACCGCTATCTATCGTGTGTAATGACATGTACAATGCATGAATAGACACTTGGACAAGCATGTGCTAGCTTATGATGTGAATGTGTTGGTTTTTGGTTTCTTCATGAATATCAGTATAAATCATATCTCACTAGAACTTTTTTTTTCATATACACCCCTTCTAAGCCATTGATCTATAGTTCGTAGAAAACAAAAAGGGTGTTCTTGTGAGGAAAAACTATCCATAGACTTGTAAAAAAGTCCAATGAAACTGAATGGACCACCTACTTTGGACAAGCATGTGCTGGTTTTGGTTCGTAGAAATTGAATGCACCGCAGTCTTCGAGAAACCATGAGCTAGACTGTATAGTTATGTCTAGATGTCATTGTCTTTAATTATTATGTACAAAATGTCATTTAGACAGGTAGGTGTGACTTACAATCTGGCAATATGTTTGACTCTTTTTGAATATTAGTGCAACCTCATGACATTAGTTGGTCATTGCTATTAATTTTAAATAACATGTTAGTGTTGAGAAAACAAAGAAACACTGCATATATTTGTGTACCATATGCCTGTGTTACACATAAAATGTATTCCCAAGTGAACACATGCATGGCTGCAGATGATGGCGCGTAGGGATGCAATCTCAGTGTCCTATGATCTAGCCAGTTGATATGAAACCATGTTGGTATCTCCCAGTGTTCTCAAGATAGAAACTGCGTGGAAGCCACTACCTGCATGCAGACTGCAATCCACCACACTGGCATATGTACTTGTATTGCCATATACAAATTGACACTAGACAAGTAGATGCAAAATTGTGATTATTCGACAATATGTCGGATTCTCTTACATCCCCATATATAAACTTGCTACACATGTTAGTCGGTGTTACCTTTTTAAGCTATATGTTTGTGCATGCTTATAAAATTTATCGGTGCGGCTATTGTATTGTTGGTGAGAATGCAACGATTTCACTCCACATATAAGATGGTAAATGGTGCCACCATTTAAGGAAATATAAGGTAGATATTGGATGGCAACCCTACATGTGTCAATATAGTGTATATATATGTTGGTGGCTTGGTACTGGTTGACGGTTGTACGGATCTCGGTGATTGCAGCCTACGCAGTCCACCGCCACTATATGCATGGTTTCATGCCAAGTAAAATTTGTCATATCGACAAGGGAGTGTTGCCATATGTAAACCACAATTCATTCATGACTTTTAAAGTTACATGTTATACCACCCCACCCCCACCCACCTCCGCCCTCCAAAAGAAAGAAAAGAAAATGATGCATGAGGCACCCTGCCCATATGGCAAGCGAAGCCATGGTCTCAGGTCACCACGAGTTGGACAATGGAGGTGACGACTTGGACAATGGATGATGCTACACGTCCATGGACCATAATCCAACACCACTATATGATGCCACGGGCTGCAATTAAACCGCAGACCCCACTGCTATCATGCATGCATATCGCCGCCTCGCAAGTTTTGTAGACGCATATATGTGATGCCATGTAAATTAACAACGAAAACCTTGTGCTACATGGTAAAATGTACACTACTAGAAAAACCCACATTCGTCTACCTCCCATTAGTACCGGTTGTTTTTTAGCCAATACTAAAGTCAATTTAGTACTGGTTGATAAGCATAGCTCCTTGGAACCATTTAGTACCGGTTTGCAACATCACCCGATACTAAATGGTGGTATTAGTACCAGCTGGTGTTACAAGCCAGCACTAAATGGTCTCAGGGGTCCCCGAGGGACGTCAACCTTTTAGTACTAGCTCGTAACATGATTCGGTACTAAATGGTTGCATTTAGTACCACTTGGTGTTACGAGCCGGTACTAAATGGTCATTTAGTACCGGGTGGTGTTACGAGTCAGTACTAAATGGTCCACCATGGGTTACTTGATGTGGGAGGTATGGATTAGGGGGCCCACATCATCGGTACACATGGAGGGCGTCGCGTGAAAGAGAAGGCGTGTCCCAGGCAGGCAGACCCCGAGGGACGGACGTCTCCATCCCGCGGTCCCGCCCGACCCTTGGACTTGAATGCCCCGCTGGTAGACCCCGGGGTTGCACGTCTCCATCTCGCCCGACCCTGGGACCGACATGTCCCGCTGGAAGACCCCAGGGGCGAACGTCTCCATCTCGCCTGACCCTAGAGCCGAATGACTCACTGGCGAACCCCCGGGGTCGGGCGTCTCTGTCTCGCCCGACCCTGGGACCGACGCCCATGTAAAACCGACCCTGTAGATAAGATGATAGGCCGGGAGCCCACGAGGAGCCTAACGACGGAGAACATTGTACGGAGAAGGCCACATGCAAGTGAGCCGAGCGACGTGACACAACAGTACACCTGGCACGCAGACGGAACATCCATTGTTCGTCCTCCTGTGAGTCCCGAGGAGGCTAGCGAGGGGACTGAGGGAGGTCCCCGACAGAAAGGAGATTTGGTCGGACGGAGAGAGTCCACGGAAGTCCCAGTCAAACCCCGCAGGGACGCACGTGACAACCAGAACGGGGGTCGGCAAGAACCATCAGAGACCAGGGAATCCAAGGCTAAAAGGGACCATTTCTAACGAACCCTACCGTGGGGCATTAATGTAAAACCGCCTGTACCGGGCTCTTCCCCTTCGTCTATAAATGGGGAGGCCTCCCCCTGCGAGGGGGGGTCCAATTTTAGAGACTCCAAGTCCCCTATACACTTTACTCACCAAGGCTTGAACCAGCCTTCGTTATAAGCGCACCAAGATAGCAATACGAATCGCCACCCCGAACTGGACGTAGGGATTCATCCCGAACTAGTATAAACCTTGCGTGTTGTGTCTCTTGAACCATCACTCATCTTCACTTGCAAGCTCTGTGATCGGCACTTGCCGGCATGTCGTACCCCCATGCATAACCGTTTACACTTGAAAAGGACAACATCCCTCACTTTGTCATATATGCTATATGTGTGGGATGGTAGTGGGTGCTACACGCGAGGCTAAAGGTTGCGGGTTCGATACCCCACAAACTCGGTTGGTTCTTTTTTTGTGGGTGCGCATTTAGTACCGTTTGTTACAACCGATGCGGTACCGGTTGCATAACCAGTACTAAACAGGGGTTTTGGCCCGGTACAAATGTCATGTTCTCTAGTAGTGATAGTAGAGGTCGAGGAAATTAAGAGCTTGGCCTGCCAAAACTGTAGATGGGGTTTTGATGGGGTCATATAACCGTGTCACCTCTTTTTGTTCTTCCGCTTTCTTATCTCGTCTAGGCCTATGAAGACAAAACTACAAGTCGCTCTGACAATCCGACGTGGATTAATCTCCATGCAAGCACAAATTTATGTAAAAAATGTTGTAGTTAAAAAATGGTTATCTAAATCAAATGCAGAGCACATGTTAGGTTTCTTACTATGAGATTTCAAAACTAAACCATATTTGACTAAATTTGAATGTTTCTTGGAATATTATTTTTGTAAAGGAAAAATAAACGTTTTGGTCCTTCAACTATGCACCAAGGGTCAATTTCATCCCTTAACTTTCAGATATATCAATTTGGTTCCACAACTTGCATTTTTAGATCAAACTCATCCTTATGCAGATATGTAGTAGATACATTATGAGATGAAATTAATGTAAAAAGTCATTTTTACCCTTGTCTATATGTGTTAGTCAATTGAAAGTATAACATTGAGTCCGACTGACTGATGTATTCTTGACACATGTAATAATTAGTCTAATTTCTTTGGGTTAATTAGATGCACGTCATTACAACTTTTGCATTTTTGGTCCACGTCATTACTTCTCGCATAATAGGAGGAAGGCCATTATAATTTTACAGATATTTGAGATATGTCATTGTGTACGTATTTGATGTTGTTAGATCCACCTGCAGATGTATGTGTACAACTCATATTTTCGTACAGACCAAAATGCCCTTCTGATATCTTCTCCTCCATCTCGCTGACACGCGGCCCCACCTGTCATCCCTTCATGTGCCCCTTCTTCCTCCTCCATCCAGCAGATACAGCGGCGAGCCCCCGGCCACCACGAGGACGCAAGCCGGCAAGCAGAGGACGCGAGGTGGTCCACGCACAAGGCTGTTGTTGCTGCTCCTCCACCGGTCGACGGCGAGCCCACGACCACTGCGACCCTGACCCCTGTCCGTCGCTCCGCCTGCTATCCGTGCAACGGTGGCCTCCATCTGCACCTCCGCCCGCATGTCCTCCGGCTCTAGTAGGAAGGACAAATCACCACTGAGCCTGAGGGATCAAAATCCCAAGCAGCTTTCTTACGCGAATGGAGATAGTACCCGAAGAAGCAAATATTATTTTACATTATCAATCCAATTGCCAAGAAACACCGCAAGCTCTCTTGCCATCAAAATGGGACCTGGATTACATCGAATGAGTTGCATTCATCAGACACACATGACGAGATCCACCACCAAAGGAAACAGTCTTGGGAATTGGGATCGATCCTCATCTGCAAAAAACAAAATACAGTGCGGCAGGCAGAGAAAGAATAGACCACCACGAACAATACGTGGACCCGTGCCTCCTCTTCCCTGCCGCTCCGTCGCAGGGGAGCTCGTGCGGAGGCACGGACGGGGGCGCAGGAGCTCGAATGCCAGGCGGAGCCGCGGACGGGGGGCTGCCGGAGCTTGAGCGCCAGGCGGAGGCACGGACGACGAGCAGAAGCGCGAGCGGACAGGACCGCTGGAGCTTGAGCGCCAGAGGCGCGGGCGGATGGGGGTCGCCGGAGATTGGGTGAGAAAAGATGGAAGAAGGTGATGACACGGGGGCCCACATGTAAGTGAAATGAAGAAGGAGATGTGGCAAGGGTAGTGCCGTCAATATGAAAATATGAACAATATTTATACGCCTGCAGGTGGGCCTAGCAACATCAAATATGTATATAATGGCATACCTCAAATATCCATAAAATTGTAATGGTCTCTCTCCTATTATGTGAGAAGTAATGGCGTAACCCAAAACTTCAAAAGTTGTAGTGGTGTGTATCCAATTAACCCAATTTCTTTCGATTGACATCACATGCCGCACCTACATACAACAACACAACAACGTCAAGAAATAGAAATAGCGATTTTGAGAAGTAAACTCTAGCGAAAACTGAGAAGAATAAGCCAAGTCCCAAGGGTGAAAAGGACTTTTCATACTAGCCTCATACAGTTCACACATCAGCATAAGGATGTATATGACCAGAAAATAAAAGTTGACCGATTAAACAATTTGACTATGAAACTATCAAAATTATCTCACGTTCACAATTAAATTGATCCAACTAAAAATAATTGATATATATTCATCTTGTTTATAGGTCTACCACCACAGTGCAATACTGTATTTGAATAATTGTTAGTAAAAAATACTGGATGGCCATCAACTTGTAACACAGTATCACTTGGGTAGTCCACAAACTTCAAAATATATTTTTTGGGTCCATAATTTTTTAAAATCCGTATATCCTTGCCTCTCCACATGGACATCTTGCGCTGACGTGCATGTCCTCCCTCATTTCTTCTGATCTTCCTCTCTCCCGTGACCTTTGGCTGGGGCATTTCGTCATGCATGCCGTGGGCGAGATGAGCTTCGGGCGTGCGGATGCACGTCGCGGCCTTGCTGGCTTCTTGCCGCCCTGCAGCAGGACGCTATGGAGGCCGGGCAGGCGTTTGTCCAAGCTCACACAGCCATGCAGGTCAAGTTAGGGGATGCTTTGAGCTTTTGTTTTACCCGGGTTGCTGTTACTCCACGGATGTGTCATGTGTGATCAAAGCTATGCTGTCTGAAAGCCAGTAGGAAAAAAAACAATCTTTCCTTCACCACAAGAGAGAGCCACTGGCGGCGGGTACGTCGGCGTTGATTCGCCCCGTAGTTGTTCGACCTGCTCGGCGCTCGCGCTGTCACAGCTCGCGGACTTGATATGACGATGCACGGCTGCCTAAAACAAGAAGAAAAAAGGACGATGCACGGCAAGAGAGGGGGCAAATAAAAAAGCCGAGGACGTCGCACCCAAACGTCGCCAAGGCCGCAGAGCCCCGTTTAGTTCCCACAAAAATACACTATTCATCCAACTTTTCATTATTCATCCCATCCCTTCTACTCACAGAACACTATTCATATACAGTGTTTTTTGGTGAACAGTGTATTTTCGAGGAATCTTTCCCCAATCTAAACGCACCTTAGTACTCGACGAACCACGACTCCACGAGCACATGAAGTCATGAACTTGTCACTGCCGCTCATGCATGTCCACAACGCCGCTGGCATGATAGTCTGCAGCGGCCCTTCATCTACTATCGGCACGACTGCAATCGTTGTGAGCTAAAAATGTGTTTTCGGAGTTTGTGGTGAGCTTTGACAGTGTTTACAAATTGATGGAACCTTATGTGCATTTCACTTTTGGGCCTCCTTCGTTTACTTCGGTCCGTGCCGAGCGGATTGATTTGGCCTGGTTTTGAATTCGGCCCATGGTAAAATAGTTGTTCGGTTGAAGCCGACGGGGGAACAGATCCAGCCCGTCTTGGTCATATCATACAGCTCAAGTCCCAGATTCGTTCCCCACCTCTTGAGCTCGGGAACGGAAACAACTTGATCAAATGAATCCCTCGGATTCACCCGTTCCTAGCCCTGTTTCATTCCGAAAGGAAACGAACAAGGCCTTGATGGGGCCAGTTCGAGTTGGTCTGTTCTAAAATCTTTGTTTCAAAACACATATGTTTAAAATCTGCTCAAGGACCAGCAGACCCTCACTGTTTACGAAGATAGCATTTCAATGATTTCAAGCATGTACATGTAAATAAAACCAATGGCTTTTTTAGGAAATTAAAAAACCGATGATCGGTAAATTACCTTATTCTTAAATATATAAGATATTTCAAATAAGCTAGCTAGTTTAAAAATGAAATAATTTGTTTGTTCTGAGTTCACTTGGTTGAGTTCCAAAACCTGTCAAGCCAAACTAGGGCAAACACATAAATTTTGGCACTTTATTAGTTGAAGTCCAAAAAATCAGCACCAAAGTTTCTAGATAAAATATCCAAGGGAATTTTTGCTACAGGACACTCCTTATTTTCAATATTGTTGTGGCATACTGGAAACAAAATCATTAGCCACAAGACACTGCCTGCAGCAAAAAAAAAAATAGTGTGGTAAACAGCAAAAAAAAAAAGTATGTTAGTGTCCTACAGCTAATTTCACAAAGTCAGAGTTTCATGCTGTAATTTTTTTTCCAATATCTAACTTACTCAATTTTTGGCACCCAACTAAGTATTTACATATATGCTAGTATGAATCACGAACATTGACATTTCGTATGTTGGCATCAAATTAATCGGTGGCAAATCTTTTTACTTTTATATTTTGGCATCTATCCAAGTGCTATCCTAAAATAATTCTTACCCGGAATTTTAGCTACAAATTTTAGCATGCTTTTATTTTGGATGGGCAAAATTTGGAGCCCAAATTTAAGGACGGAGGGAGTATAACTCATTAGGGAGTATAACTCATTACAAACTAGAATTATTTCCAAACAAATAAAAACCATGTGCATGTGAGTACGGCTATACTGCAATACTATTTTACAGTATATTATTGAATTGGCGAAACACTTTCGGCCAAATCTTGTTCTCTTGAGCATATATAAACGACTTCTGGTCTCCTATATATCTACTTATAAATTCTTTTCAAAACCATGGACAACTGCGCGTGGTACGCAGTAAATTCCACTCTTGAGTCTTGAGGGGATGAAAAGACACAAAGATATGATTCCGATCCCGAAAAGACATGATTAAACACTAGTACTCCCTCCGTCCAGTAAAATTTACAACTTTAGAGTTTGAATTTGTCCAGCAATTTTTGCCAAACCGTACATCAGGGGATAGGCTATCACATCAAGTGGGCCCACAAAGACCCTGTAACAGCTGGCCCTTCAGGGTGCAGCGTTGGCCATGTGAGGTGCCCTCCCGAGCCTCACAACGGATCTCTCGAAGACTCGAGCGCTAAAAAAAAAATACCGCACAGACGCTGCCCCTCACGCAGCCTCATCCAGTCGTTCCGTCTCCGCATCCTCCTCCCGTCCGCCGCCGAGCCCTCCATCTCTTGCAGTCCCGCTCCCGCATCCTCCTCCCATCCTCCGCCGAGAGCCTCCCTCTGTCTCCCGCATCCTCCTCCGCCAAGCGCATCAGGTCATAGGTTATTCCCCATCCATCCACAATCCCAAACCCAATACCACAGATCGAGCGCCATCCCTACAGATTTTCTTTCCCCTTTCTTCTCCAATAGTCGCTCTCATCCTCGACGCGCGCATGCCTCGCGGCAGCCGCAGGTGCCCTAGCCGTGTCCGATGCATCCGCCGTCGGCACGGGGTTGGCACCAAGATAGGTGTCGACAGTGCTAGCATCGACCAGGTCGCTGCAGATTGCGTTGGGCTGGCCATTGAGGGGATGACGAATCGGACCCGGACTGCCAGCTACGACGCGCCCGTGGAGGGGCATCCGATGGTGGACACAGACGCGAACGGGACTGCGGTCAAGGATCTGCCCTCCGAGGGGCGTCCACTGGTGGTCGGAGATGGGGTTGCTGTCAACGATCTGGATCCGAAGGTGGCTGACCGCTTGAAGGAAGTAATTGCCGACATTGATCCAATCTACCATGACGTCGTTGTTAGTATGTATAAGATTTTGCTCCCTATATTATTCCGTCCCTAGTTCATATGATGATGTTTCATGTGTGATGAAGTGCTTATGACGAGTTCTTTTGATCTGGGAATGCTTTTGTTGTGGGACGATGTACTGGTGTCTAAGGTTTAGCCGTTTAGGTTACTAGTTGCTGCGATGAACTGCAATGTATGTGTATGAAATGAACTGCTATGTACGTGTATAAAATGATGAACTGTTTGTATGCATGCTGATAAAATGTTGGCTTTGGTAAATAAGAATTGTTCTGTATAATGCAATTGATGTTCTTATTAGTTTGTATAATTTACAAATTTTAGGAGCCTCTTCTAATCTGAATTGGGTTTTTACTCGTACAAAGTATCCACAAGTGGCATTCAGGATCTAGGTTACTTATTAACATAGTTGATTTGTGACCCGTTGATGTTTAGAAGAGTTGATTAAATTTCTATTCAGCTATATAGAATCATTTTGGCAAATGCCAACAACCATCTTCCTTACTGTTAAAATATCCATTCCTTTCCTGGTAGGCCTAGAGAAGTTTCTGCAATCAAAAGTGAATGTTTAAAGTTTACTACAGCACCACCATAGGAAATAGTAGACACAAACTATTTAAAGTTTAGTACTCCACAACTCTATATTTACAGCAGCATCAAAGTACTCCACAACTTTACATAGTTTACTCATGTTCATCATTAAGTCTCTAGGGACTTCCATCACTGTCTCATATAACTGCCGGTCACATCTAAGGCTTTTAGGAAGCATGCCTTGCGCCTCCAGCCTGTCTTTGTTTATGTGGGGAATTTTGTATCTGTTTCCCCTCCATCTTTCATCACCTCAATCAAACACCCTTGTAGTGTTAAGAACACCCTATTCAAAGTATCTGGATCATAGTTATCAAACTTATTTTGGACATTCTGGATCAGCTCATCCATGTTTCTAGAGATCGTTTCATCAGTTAAGGACTGGAGAGAAGCAAAGAATCCTAGGTCTAGTACATTCAAATCTGGAGAATTTGCAGGTTGGTTGATCAGCCGTATGTCGAGGCCTGTTTGTGCTACAGCAGCAGGAAATTCTTCATCATTTACTGGCACATGTGAAGGGGCATTGTCTTGCTGAATCCATATGGTTTTTCCTCTATGTTCTCGTGGCCATCGTTGAACAATAGCTTTAAGAACTTTACCAATCAGGTAGGGCCTCATAGTAGCCCAATCTACATTAATAGGCTTAGTGACTTGGGCCTCTCTCCCTCTGTTACGACTTCTTCTTTTTGCTGCTTCCTGCAGTAAAGAAGACAAAGTAAGTACAATAAATGAGTAGCAAAATCTCTGATGTAAGACAGGGAAACAAGTTTACTATGTTTTACCTTTCTAACAAATGCCCACACTCCAAGCTTCCCATCAAAAATACAACTGCCTGCATCATCATACATAGGTCTTGCAACTGCCGACAAGAACATAACTTTACCAATGGAATTTTTATTCTGCACAGTCCTATGTGGGTCATCCTCCTCTACAAGCATATAATATTTCCTGCGCTTTGATGTTATGTTGAACCACTTCTCATCCATATGGACAATGTTGTACATGTCAATGAACGTGGGCTCATTTGGCAATGTTCTGGGATCTAGCATGTAAACACACCATTGTAGCCTCTCTTTCTTGTTTTCTTCCCTTAACAATGGCTTTAGTGTGCTAGAGTGGCGTCGTAGTAGCCCTTGTTTGAACCAGCTATGTAGAGTGCTCTTTTTCACACCGATGGCTTGTGCAAGAGATGGCTTGTGCAAGAGATCGAATAGTGCTCCTTCTATGCAAGGGGATACTAGGAATCACAGATAGATCTACTTGCATTTTTCTGCGGCCACAGTTCTTGGGCATTCTTGATCTAACATCCACTGGAGGGAGTTACCAAGGCACATATAAAATGACGAAAGTACCCCTACAAGTTGCAGACATTGTCCACTAAACAATCATTGTACACGAGCTGCCACTGAAAAATTGCTACACGTGTCCATACATAAACATAGGCAGAGTGTCCATACATAAATATAGAGTTGTGGAGTACTAAACTTTAAATAGTTTGTGTCTACTATTTCCTATGGTGGTGCTGTAGTAAACTTTAAACATTCACTTTTGATTGCAGAAACTTCTCTAGGCCTACCAGGAAAGGAATGGATATTTTAACAGTAAGGAAGATGGTTGTTGGCATTTGCCAAAATGATTCTATATAGCTGAATAGAAATTTAATCAACTCTTCTAAACATCAACGGGTCACAAATCAACTATGTTAATAAGTAACCTAGATCATGAATGCCACTTGTGGATACTTTGTACGAGTAAAAACCCAATTCAGATTAGAAGAGGCTCCTAAAATTTGTAAATTATAAAAACTAATAAGAACATCAATTGCATTATACAGAACAATTCTTATTTACCAAAGCCAACATTTTATCAGCATGCATACAAACAGTTCATCATTTTATACACGTACATAGCAGTTCATTTCATACACATACATTGCAGTTCATCGCAGCAACTAGTAACCTAAACGGCTAAACCTTAGACACCAGTACATCGTCCCACAACAAAAGCATTCCCAGATCAAAAGAACTCGTCATAAGCACTTCATCACACATGAAACATCATCATATGAACTAGGGACGGAATAATATAGGGAGCAAGATCTTATACATACTAACAACGACGTCATGGTAGATTGGATCAATGTCGGCAATTACTTCCTTCAAGCGGTTAGCCACCTTCGGATCCAGATCGTTGACAGCAACCCCATCTCCGACCACCAGTGGACGCCCCTCGGAGGGCAGATCCTTGACCGCAGTCCCGTTCGCGTCTGTGTCCACCATCGGATGCCCCTCCACGGGCGCGTCGTAGCTGGCAGTCCGGGTCCGATTCGTCATCCCCTCAATGGCCAGCCCAACGCAATCTGCAGCGACCTGGTCGATGCTAGCACTGTCGACACCTATCTTGGTGCCAACCCCGTGCCGACGGCGGATGCATCGGACACGGCTAGGGCATCTGCGGCTGCCGCGAGGCATGCGCGCGTCGAGGATGAGAGCGACTATTGGAGAAGAAAGGGAAAGAAAATCTGTAGGGATAGCGCTCGATCTGTGGTATTGGGTTTGGGATTGTGGATGGATGGGGAATAACCTATGACCTGATGCGCTTGGCGGAGGAGGATGCGGGAGACAGAGGGAGGCTCTCGGCGCAGGATGGGAGGAGGATGCGGGAGCGGGAGTGCAAGAGATGGAGGGCTCGGCGGCGGACGGGAGGAGGATGCGGAGACGGAACGACTGGATGAGGCTGCGTGAGGGGCAGCGTCTGTGCGGTATTTTTTTTTAGCGCTCGAGTCTTCGAGAGATCCGTTGTGAGGCTCGGGAGGGCACCTCACATGGCCAACGCTGCACCCTGAAGGGGCAGCTGTTACAGGGTCTTTGTGGGCCCACTTGATGTGATAGCCTATCCCCTGATGTACGGTTTGGCAAAAATTGTTGGACAAATTCAAACTCTAAAGTTGCAAATTTTACTGGACGGAGGGAGTAGAGGACACGGAAATTACCGGAAAGGAGACGCGCTGGTACAATCACCTTTGGCTTGAAGCATAGGCTTCCGACGATCCTGTCCGTCATCTTGTGGACCGGGGGGCTACATGCTTCTGCGGCACGGAGTCGTCGAGATCATACGAGGTTATCTGCTGCCGAGGAAGGATCTCTCATATCTTATCGCTTTGCCGATTTAGACAAGGAATCAATCAGAATGGTTTATGGTGCGTTTGGTTCAATCACCGATGCCATCACATCGAATCCATCGACGCCTGTCTCCGATCATAACGGGTGGTAACAATCACTGGACTCTTTCCGTGTTCAAACTTGAAACGCGACTTGCCGACTTGATGATATGGTTAGTTGTTGTTGGGTAATTAATCTGGGTGCCTGTCAGAAATTACGTGCATCGGCAGTCTCTCGAGAGTTCCAGCTCGCTATGATTACAGATGTGGTGCCTCTTATTTCTGGTGCATGTTATTTCAATTGCGATGTGATCGAGCCGGCATTGTCTAAGAAAAATCATGCTGTCGACGAAGAACACTACTGATTCGAGGGCAATCGGCACACAGCTAGCACAAAATACAAACGCGACCATGGCTCGTAGTTGCAATGCAACGTGTCGATAAAAAGCCACTGCAGGGTTCGCAATCCCGTTCAAAACCGGCCGGTTCCCGCGGGAACCGGTCAAAACTCCCTGGACCGGTAGCGGTTTGGAACGGTTTCAAACCGGTTAAATTTAAATATTCAAATTTAAATTTAAATGGAAAAATATCAAAAAAATTCCTAAAAATACTTCAAGGTATATGTAATCTATCGGTGTAAAAAATTTTCAAATATTTGCTCATTTGATATTTTTTGCAGGCATTAGAATTTCAAAAAAAAAAGGAAAAGAAAAAAAATCGGCTCATTGAACTTCTAATGCACACAAAAAATACTAAATACACTAATATTTGAAAAATTTTGACACCATTAAATTCTACGCATCTTGAAATATTTTTAGGAATTTTTCTTTTATTTTTTTAAATTTTTAGTTAAATTTGAAAACATGACAAATTATGTATTGAGCCGGCTTACCGTCCAAACCGGCCGGCTTACCACCCAACCCGCTCGGCTTACCGGTTCAAACCGATTGAACTAGGATTTCATATATATTTGAATTCAAAATTTGAATTTGTTTGGTTTTGACGTGTTCCCGCGGAAACCAGAGCGGTTAGCCGCTACCGTCGGCCGACGGTTCGGCTTTCCGGTTCGGTTTTGCGAACCCCGCAGCACTACAGGAGCAAAGATACTAGCTAGTACAACATGACTCCTACCGGACAGCGCAGCGACGGTGGCCAAATGACGTGCAAGGCATGCAAAAGCAACGGCCAGTTTATCTCATCCCTTCTGCGCTAGCTAGAGGGTGTGTTTAGTTGATGGGAGAAAAATTAATCTTTTTTCTAGAATGCGTGTTCTGTGAGAAGGATGAATAGAAAAGGTGAAAAAAGAATTTTTTAGATGCGTGTTCTGTGAGAAGGATGAATAGAAAAGGTGAAAAAGGAATTTTTAGGATGCGTGTTCTGTGAGAGGGATGAATAGAAAATAAAAAGTAGTTTTTGGTAAATATACACGGCCAGAGTCTAGCTCGAAGATGGACAAACAGAATGGGGGAGATTGGAACCCATCAAATCCAGCCCAATCCAGTTCCATCCATCGGTCCGTTCGTCGTCACCTAGCGAGGTTTTGAGACAGCATATCAGTCATCCCCTGCTTGCAGCCTGCGTTCGTGTCGCGTGCCCATCCGATCTTATCGGAGCTATGAACATTAACCTTGCTGCTCGTTTCTCCCTTTCCTTCGAATCCCGTCCAGGTTCGAGTTCCACACAGACGACACAGTCTCTTCGCTTTGCATCTCCTTCGTTTCATCCCTAGCTGCGGTCACGTACGTGATGATCCTCTATTGTTTCCTTCCAGCTGCACCCCAATAGCCCACACGTCTGCCCCAAAATAATTTCATTCGATCGAAGAGGGAAAAAAACTATCAAAGACTGGCTGCTGAAAGAGCCGTGAGATGCTTTTTACCCTTGCCCCCCAACATCCAGTGATTTATCCAAATGGAGTACTCCAGTTCCTATGGGAGGAGGGAACGCATGTGTTTATCCAAACAAACTTACCAGGCAGAGAAGCTGACGAGGCGACGAGCAAGCAAAAAATTCTATATTCAACTAGGAAACATCGTATGTGTACATAATCAGAATCCGAGCTTCCAGGAAATTTGAGGGTCAGAGCGACTTCAGGTTTATTGTGACCAAGTTTTGTTTCGTTAATAACTACGCACATAACTGACGATGGCGACAGAGAGCATGACTTTCTTCTCAGTGACTTCATCCATGCTGGTCCCCTGATCGTAAGAAGAAGCTGGTTGTGTGCAAAGTATGGGATCTTGTTATTAGTTTTTTTATGAGGTTAATGTTTAAAAGGTCTAGGTCTCCATTACAATGCACCTAGATGCGTCATTTCTCTTGTTCTTGTTTCTGTGTCAGTGATTAAAAACCCTTCAAAAGTCTCTGATGAGGTGTTCATTATTTTTTTTGTTTTTATTTTTGGGGTTGTGAACCGCCAGGCGCTCGCTAGCACCTGTTTTATTATTTCACGTCTCTGTTTTTTTTTAGACGAGGACATGCATGTTTTAGTCTGGAGTACTATTACCCGCTGCACGATTCTACGAATATCCTTGAGCGCAAAACCAGCGAGACAGGAAAAAAATTGATCAAAGAAAACAAACGCCGGACATTATGCCAAGCAACAAATAGTGATCTCGTCAGCGTCCGAACTGAGCAACGCTGCCGGCCATCATCAGTGCACCCGGCGACGCCACGTTGAAGATTGGTGGTGCACTGGCACCAGGCAAAAAATTAAGAGTTACCACTTAGTGCTCATTTTTACCACACATAAGTGTTTAACAAATTGACATGCATGTTAATGGTGCACCGTAATGGTAAATCTATGCTCATTTTTACCATGATCTGCAAATTCGTTGGTGCTCTTGATGGAAACAATTCTGATCCTCTAATTCATATGGTGATCAGTGCGATCTTGTGTTTTTGAAAAAAAAATTGAGTTGTACATTATTTGTTTTCTCAAAATTCATGTTCGAGGTGAGAGAATTATTTACACGGCGACATATCAAAAAGGTTTGCGAAGTAGATACTAGATAGTGATTGCACGTAAAGTTTCATTGATTTCCACAGTGAATATATGGATATACGGAGAGGGAAACCGCTGCCAGAGTATTGACGCCGGCATGCAGGGGACGCCGTGGCATGCAGCCATGCACACAGCACACCATCTGCACCAAACCTCTCTTTGTCATGTGCTCGATCGGCGACGGCTCGATTGCCACCAAGACAGGTCAGCACTGCACTTGCAATCTTGAACCTCTGTGCACTCCAACAGCCGAATTTTGCCGGGCGCAATAGCAGTTAAAGCGGTAGCTCTGCTGCCAGTTGCAATTGTGGGATTGTTGTGGACTGTCTGAATGCGTCCCTGAACATGAACATGGTCATTAACCGCATGGTCAATTTGGAAACTCGAGCTTCCAGGAGGTTTCACCAGGGTGAAAAGCCAAAATCAGGTTCTGATGCAGGCAGTAATTGATCTGGTCCTGCTGTTCACGAGAGTCTTTGTTGTTCTGACGACGACAAGATATCATCCAATTTGGCGCGGGGCGTGGTAAATTATCTGCAACTTGCTGGATGGCGAAAAGTGAATGATAAATTGATTCGATGTGCTTCTACTAGTAGCATTCCTGCTATCTTTTTCTATGATGGACAGGCCATCGCCAGCGGCTGCTCTTGTTATCCCGCCGCTGCTGACGAGGACGTGTTTTCTTCAGATGGAGTTTCAGTTTCCGGGGGGTCAAGAGAGAAAAAGAAATGGGCGGACGAGCATATCCCGGGAGGCAAGATCATGGAATCCGGACAAATAACTCCACGTCGATGTCCCACCTCAAACGGGCAGCAGTGACTGACAGTGAACCCCCGATTCCGGCGAGCATCCAACCAAACGCCGCCCACAGGGCCGGCCGATCCCTACACTGCACGATTTGTTCATCAGGATTCTCAGGACCGATCTTAGCAACGTCGACAGCCTGCCTGACCAACCGCATTCGAATGAATCGAGAGCTAGTTTATATCGGAAGAAAAAATATTGTAGATTAAAAAATAATATAGGTCGTGTTGTGTTCTAGGAGTGATAGGAATATAACAATAGAAAAAAAAATTAGGTAAATATTATTTTTTTTTAAAAGTTGGATGAAGTGTACGCGCAGTCTACCGGTGATCCGAGCCGAGGCGAGCTACCAAAGAATCTCTTCTGGCAGTCGAGATTTTAGATTTCAAACCTTTCGAAGACCCTCCATGCGACTATGCGATCGTCGTGTCGATGTGGGGGCACGTGCCGGGTCGCCGCCTGTCCAGCGCCCCTGCTCCTGACACGCCCGGGGTGACTGTAGCGCCTCGCCCTTCCACGTGCGCAGAGGCCGCCGGGCGCCCACCAACCGCCGCGTCGCCGTCTTTGGCCTCCTCTCAACTGCCGCGCCTCCGCCGTGGACCATCTAAATCTCACCGGACCATTTATTTATTCACTTATTATCCGTATTACATACCGCAAAGAAAAACAAAATTCGAACGAGCGAAAAAAAGTCAAGACGAGAAGACTGCTGTAAAACAACCCAGACTGCATTGGCCTAGAAACGAGGACTACAAGTCCCAATCCAGATCGGATTTGCAAGTGGATTCCTATTAAAATTCGAAAACTCTACGTATAGTTATTTAGATTGAGGCTCTTGTTTCAAATCACCGATATCAAATTCATTTATTTTTTGCCTTCATGGTGAGTGGTGTGAGAGGAAGAGCATCCAACGGACGACGTGTTCTCCGACCCGAGCGGCGGACGCGCGCCACCGCCGCATCCGCATATAAAAAGAGGCGCCTTTCTCCCCCAGTCTTCCACTTCCACCCCCACCACCCACCCCAACCGCGGCGCCGCGCGCCACCGATTCGCCCGCTGCTCTCGCTCCACCCCGTCTCGCTTTCCCTCCTCGCCGCGTACGCGCGCGTGCTCCCCGCCGCCCCGCTCGCGCCACCTGCTCCTTCCCGCCGACCCCGAAGAGCCACTAGGCGCGCCGCCCCCGAGGCCGAGGGGCGGCCGGGCTTCCCGCCGATGGCGGCGTCGCTCGCCGCCGGCGCCTCCGCGCGCTTCGTCGCCGGCGGAGAGGCCTCGCCGGCGCGGCCCCGGGCTGCGGCGCCGGCGCGCGTCGCCTGGCGGTCCCGGCCCCCCGCCGCCGGCGTGCGCTGCAGAGGGGCGAGGGCGCCGGCCGGCGGGGTTTTGCCGGAGGAGGCGGATGATGGGGCCCGCTTCGTGGGCTGGTTCCGGGAGGCGTGGCCGTACATCCGGGGCCACCGCGGGAGCACCTTCGTCGTCGTCGTCTCAGGGGAGGTCGTCGCCGGCCCGCACTTCGACGGCATTCTGCAGGTGGGCCCTCTCGCGCACAGGGTTCTGGCGCTCTGCGTTGCTTTAGCTTGTTTGATTGATTCTACTTTTTTACCGCAATGAAATGAGATTGCTCCTTTCCGCTTTTGTGGATTTGGTGCTGTTCTGTGCTGCGGGTTGTTTTTTTAGCAGACGGATTGCCTCTTTTTTATTCAAGCAAACAAAGGAAAAATTGGATTTTACTCCGATTTGGCGGAGGCAGCTTATGAGCTCGATCAACTATTGTTGCTCAAAAACAGTGAAATGGCCATTTTAGTTTTTTCTAAAAAGAATCTCAATCTAAATCTAATAGTACCAATGCTTCACAAATGGGAATTCTAATTCCGTCCTTCCATCTTTACTGAAATTTGGGGGATTAGTCCATTTCATAAACTTTGTTTTGTTTTAGTGCTGGTTGCAACAGTATTTCAACCATTTTGATGGGCCTGATGGCGGCGATTGTTGTTCTGCTATGTTTGAGTTGCATATCAATCGTACTGCTACGAGGCATAATGGCAGGAAAATTCCTGAAAATTGCTCATTCGGGTGGGGTTTTACGATTTTTAGGCTAGTTTGACTCACCTAACGTTTTGCTGAAACGATTTCAGCTTACCACAGTTGCATGTGTATTCCTTGGTAGTCTCGGTCCCATTATCTGTTTCTGTCCTTCTCACTCACCTCACTCAGTCTTCCCTTGAAAACTACTGTTTCAACTCTCTTGCTTCTTTGTCCAAGGAAAGGAAGCATTTTTTTTCTTTTTTGGAAAAAGCAAGGGAGGATTTTTCTGTGTATATGCTTATTTTATCATTCTACTTCTTCCGAAGGGGCTTCATCATTTTACCTGCGCGTGTCGAGACGTTGAATTAGCGGTAGTATTATATATACTTAGGCACGGGAATCACTTTATTAGCTAAAGCAATGTTTTACAATTAACTTAATGTAGTATTGTAACGGCCATTGTCCGCCAGCTATAGAATGAGACAAAACACCACCAACAGCTATGGTAGACCTAGTTGTTTCCTAGCATATATATGCTGTTTGGCTTCTACCCTCGCCTCCCTTCTGAAATTTTATTGTTCTGTGTCCACTTTTTCTCTGATTCCTTACAGTATCCCGTGCTGCTTGTTTTCTTTCATCAAGTAATATGTCCTATTGTCTATTGAGGCTATTCTATACTTGTTTATATGAAATGTAGAGTTTCTAAATTATGTGGTACCATACCTTGCCTTTTTAATTCGTTTGATTTTTATGTGCAGGATATATCCCTTCTTCATGGACTTGGGATCAAATTTGTTCTTGTTCCTGGAACACATGTCCAGATTGATAAGCTCTTGGCTGAGAGAGGTAAGCTATAGCATTTACATCTTTACTCCTGTATGTCTAATTTGGTAATGTGTTCTCAACCTCAGTTTCCCTTTTTGCATACTGATTAAGATGATTGTTTTGTAAAAAAATTGTATCACAGAGAAGTTACTATCTACTTAGAAATATCATGCCCCTATTCTTGTTTTTCTTTCTTCTCTGTGCATGGCATATTGATATCATGATATGGCACCAGATAGGAAAGTGTGGTGGCATATCGAAATATTTCAGTTTTGAAAGTGTTGCAGTTGAATAATCACCAAAATTAGATTCATCGTTTTTGGACTATTAATTAACTTACCTCTCAAGCTTAGGATTTTTTCTTTATTTCACTATCATGATGTGTTTGTGGCATCCGATGAGCCCAGTTTTGTGAATTTCTCAGGAAAGAAGGCTAAGTACGCTGGTCGCTACCGGATTACCGATTCAGATTCACTAGAGGCTGCAATGGAGGCAGCTGGCCGAATACGGCTAACTATAGAAGCGAAGCTATCTCCTGGTCCACCAATGTTAAATCTCCGTCGACATGGTGTTAATGGCCGTTGGCATGAAATTGCTGATAATGTTGCAAGTGGAAATTTTCTTGGTGCAAAGGTTAGTTCAATTAGCTGGCTCGTCATTGCATATCATCCATTGATCTTCCTTCCGTATGTAGATGCAAATTGCATCCTGATATCAAATATTGTGATAGCTAATGGGAATAAAAGTGTAGGTGTGGGTTTTGGGTATCACTATACCAATAGTAGCTTTTTTTTTCAACATATTGCTTGTAGGAGCATTTATGAGACATTGGATGGGGGAGAAGAGGTATAAGGAAGGGATACATACTAAGGGTGCTATGGGGTCAATTTGGAATATAATTTCCAGTGTTTTAAAAAATATACACGTATTGCACATGCTTTAATGCTAAGTTAATGTTGAAACTATACTATTGCCATCCAGCATGTTACCTCTCTTTGAGGCAAGCGTACTCTATGTTGACTGCATCACAAATGATTTGGGCCCAAGTCCTGAGATGTTAAATTGTTTTACCTCTCTCTTCTTTGGCAGAGGCGAGGGGTTGTTGCTGGCATTGATTTTGGATTCACTGGTGAAGTTAAGAAAATAGATGTTTCACGGATAAGAGAAAGGCTTGATAGAGATAGTATAGTTGTCGTGAGCAATATGGGATACTCCAGCGCAGGGGAGGTCTTGAATTGCAAGTATGCTGCTTACTCCATTTCATATTTGTAGATTTTATTAATAATTTAAAATATAAGCTCAGTATACCTGTGACACTATGCTTTGTGATTAAAAAAAATGCCATGTACTCGGCAAAGCTCTGAGAAAGATGCAAAGTTCACCATTGCACCATTTGATACCTGTAGGCACTAACATAGCCTTTTTTTGCCTTTTTTTTAGTACCTATGAAGTTGCTACAGCATGTGCGTTAGCCATAGAGGCGGACAAGCTTATTTGCATTGTTGACGGCCAAATATTTGATGAGCATGGCCGAGTCAATCGTTTCATGTCGATCGAGGAGGCAGATATGTTGATCAGAACACATGCTAAGCAGAGTGAGATTGCTGCAAATTATGTGAAGGTTGTTGACGAGGAGGATATTAATCATGTCCGCAACCTCCCGATGAAACAAGATGCAGTATATGGCTTAAATGGAAGGGACCATATTAATGGGTATACTGCATCTTTTCGGAATGGTGTGGGTTTCAATAATGGAAATGGTCTGTCTGGTGAGCAAGGGTTCGCTATTGGTGGTGAGGAGCGTTTGAGCAGGTCAAATGGTTACCTTTCAGAATTGGCAGCTGCAGCATATGTATGCCATGTAAGTATCTAGATTCTTACCATTTTTTTCGGTTTAAGGAATATTTGCATGCATTATTGATTTCAGATTTGTGACTGTGGTGTGAACCCTTCGGTGTTTTAAGTTCTTTTTCCCACAACATGTTCTTTCACTTGGTTTTTAGGGTTCCATCAATGTTCACTAACATCTCTGTACTGCTGGATGCCCATAGTTTCCAAAGTGCTTATTGATCTGTGTATAACTGTATATCAACTTTGGCTGGCATTTAGTTGCACTCGTCTGCATGTGCTGTTATGTATAAATATCAGAGTAGAAAACCACTATCCTGCGGGGGCAAAAATTAAACTGTAATTGGATATGAATTGTTGCATGGGATAAGATGTCTACTACAATCCCTGGGTTATTATATTCCATGACCATGACACAATGATATGTGGCATATAATACATGCATTAGTACCATTTGTCTTGTTCATTTTGTTTTATCCTGATTATAATTTCTTCTCTCCTGTCAGGGTGGTGTCCAAAGAGTTCATATCGTAGATGGTACTGTTGGTGGATCATTGTTGTTGGAACTATTCACTAGAGATGGTGTTGGCACGATGATAGCTAGGTATAATTGAACTCCTTTTCTATGTTGCTGCCACTGAACTTTATGTGTGTAAACCCATCTTGTCTTAATATCTGTGATGTATCTAAAAGAGGTCTTGAGCTAGTGATTTTATGTGTTTTGGTAGTTTCACAAGAAGCTGTTCCTGTGAACTCTGCTAAAAAAAATGCATACATGAAATACATGTCTGCATGGATCCAGTTAATTATCATCATAATTTGCATGATCAAACACAACAGAGCATGATTGTTAATCTGAAGAATGCTTCTTCATGTGATGTAGGATAAGATTTTTGGAGTGCTTATGTATCTTTAAGCAGAATTGTGGATGTGAATTGATGTTTCCTCTTCTTTTGCAGGGATATGTATGAAGGCACAAGAATGGCTAGAGAGGAAGATCTTTCTGGTATTAGAAAGATCATTCATCCTCTAGAAGAATCTGGTGTCCTGGTGCGCCGAACAGATAAAGAGGTCATTATTTCTGATATTGTGAATAAAAAATTGATCAGTTCATTAGTGTTGTGTCTTTCCTTCAGTCTAGTAATTATGCATCTGACCATAGAATACTCTTATCATTAGCTTCTTGAAGCATTGTCGTCATTCATCGTCGTGGAAAGAGATGGCTCGATCATAGCATGTGCTGCTCTCTTTCCTTATCTTGAGGATAAATCTGGAGAAGTTGCTGCTATTGCTGTCTCTGAAGAATGTCGAGGACAAGGTCAAGGAGACAAATTACTTGGTATGTCTGCAGTTTAGCATGTTTCCATTGCTTTTTGTAAGGTACCATTGATCAGATGTCAAATACTTACCCATGTTGATACTGTTTTGCAGACTACGTTGAGAAGAAGGCTTTATCCCTTGGACTGGAGAAATTATTCTTGCTTACCACACGGACAGCTGATTGGTATGTACTTGTGTTCTAGTAGTGATGAGTTTTATATGTTATCAGAGATAGTAATGTTTTATTTCGATAGTGAAACCTAGCCAACTCAATTTATCACTATGAAGTAGGAACCGCGATGCCTTTATCTGGCTGGGTAGAACCACATTTTACTTGCCAAGACATTGGATCCACAGTTCCACCCCCATACTTGAAGTGAAATTGTTTCTCATTTGGCCAGATAAAAGAATTTTGCTTATTTTGTTTGGATCTACTGGAGGTTTGTTCGCCGCGGCTTCAAGGAGTGCTCGATTGAATCCCTGCCAGTGGTGAGGAGAAAACGGATCGACCTTTCTCGCGGGTCAAAATACTACATGAAGCGGCTCCAGGTAGCAGAGGTAGGGCATATGGCTGTTAATGGGTTCGCCATGAGATGAATGCTACAAAGAAGCAATCTTACAATTCTAGTTGCTGCACACGAGGGTTGGCTGATGGCCTCTGCAGCGGTTGTACATTGTAGAGTTGTGTGTTTATGCTAGTAAATAATCCATGTATTTTCGCATTAAAGAAGTAAATAATCGGCCGTTCCTTGAGTAGGAGCTGTCACTGGACACTGGGGTTGGTGTCTTGTAATCTTTGGCGGGCAAATACTGCTTTGACCCAGCTGTGTCCTTGTATTACAAGGGTGTAAAGACTATAAAAACGGCCGCTTTCCCCTTCTCCTCGCCGTTTTTACCGGGATAAATGGAGTTGGCTGGTCTTGTTGTATGCCATTTCTAAGTTCAAACTCGATTGAACGGCACAAGATACATTGAAATAAAAATCCACACACATTTTGGATTCCAGGCCAGGCTCAGGTGAAGCCCAGGTTCTTATGGGCCGGCCGACCTTTGCGCTGCTCTTGAGTCAGTCCATCACAGCCTCTCTCTGAATTTTTTTTATTTTTTTATTTTTTATTTTACGTTATTTCAAAAATATATTCCTGATAAATTTTTTTACAAGTTTGTCATCCTGCCGCCGTTTGGTCCGGCGATAACGACATACCGCCGTTTGGTCCGGCGATAACCAGCCTGGACCACGGCCCATGAGACATATCGCCGGATGAAACGATTATAGCCGTTTCATCCGGCGATAAGTGCTACCGCAACGATGTAGCGGCTGCAGCCAGATGGAAGGGCGGTAAGGCCTACCGCCCGGCGGATTGGGTGGGCCGGCATACCGCCGTTTGAACCGGCGATATGTAGGCTTACCGCCGTTTGAACCGGCGATATGTTGTTTTTTTTAAAAAAAATTTTTTGCATTATATAATGGTTCATAATGCTATGAATTTGAGTTTTGCTTTTTAATAGACTAGTCCTATAGTTTTTCTAGTAATAATAATTGAAGAAGTCGAGGGTTCAACTTAATGAAGTTTTCTAGTAATAATAATTGCTCATAAGTCATGCATAGCCTTTTCAGTGTTTCATGTGAACACATAGACACGCATACAAACAGTGAGAGAGACAGGGAGGGAGAGAGATCAGTACAATGGCATGAGCGGTACCTCTAATTACTAACCTATAGGTTACCGTGCCTACGGATAACATGCCTTAGGTAACGTAAAATGACAATAGACAACGAACAATCTACTGGGTGGAGCGAAGAAATTTTCCCTTCTTGTTCCTTCCATCGCTTGTGGAAGATTGTGCAGGCTCCTTGTACCGATTCTTCTGTTCCTCCGCTTCCCTTTTAAACTGTGCTTCACGAGCTTGGAATTGTTCCTCTTGAATCTTGAGGGCCGCCTCTCTCTGACCTAACTTAGCTCGCCGTCTCTTTAGCTCATCTTCTTTACCCTTTAAACGGATCTGTTGTTGTCGAACTCGCCTTTCTTGTTCCTCTCTTGCAAGACGTGCTTCCTCCCGAGCCTGAGTGTGCCTTGCATAGTATTGTCCTTTGGTTTCAACTTCGTTCAACGAAACCCTTCCTAGTGGACGTGTGTCGATCCATTGCATGAATGTGCAAGCCTGAATATAAATTAGTGTTTACTTGGATTAGTTAAGGGAACAAAAAAGACTACAAAAGATATTAGAAATGAAAGTGCCTTGAAATCATCATCTATGTCAGGACACTTGAAGAACCTACACCCTTTCTTGCCTTGAGGTAATGGGTCAGTCCAAACTTGCAGCCATGTACGGAAGCCGCAATGGCATTTGGGCCGCTCATTCCATGGAGGAATAGCATTCGGGCCATCCCTCCATGTCGACATAGATATGGTTGTTAAATGCGCACTGGATGCATTCATCGTTGGTGGTAGTGTGTGTTATATAGAGCAGGACCGTGTTGGTCCATGGACTACGTCTATCGTACTAGTTTAGTGAAAGCTGCATAGTCCAAGGAATCCGATGTTGTTGTCCCCGCAGTGGATGGTAGCTGTAAGTCATTATTAATGTAGAAGAGCCTTTTCATTTAATTTGTTGTTTTTGTTGCTCTAGTTGAAGACATAAATGTTGGAGGGCTGGTATTTGTAGATGCCAAAAGTCTTTGGTGATAAGGCTTAGTGTTGCGTGGTGTAGTACCACGTGATTCCTCCATGCAACTTTATTTAGCCTTTTCAGTCTACGACCTTTATAGAGTGTACGGTATGCAGTCACGTTTATAGGAATCGCATGATGTGATGGATCAAAGGACCAACGTTCAACGTAGATGAAACCACAATTATTAAACACAGTTGCATGTACGAAGAAGTAGCCATGCATACAAAAGACTAAAGCACGGTGATCATAATGACTAGATGCGCCCACGCTTTGGCGCCCCTCTCCTGGCACGTCTCCCCGCAGCCTGTGCCGCTCTGGTATGGTGCCGTGGGTACATCAGTGGGTCCGGGGGAACTATGTCACGACCTGGCCGACGACCTGCCTCAGGTAGTGGTGTCAGATCCTCCTGCGTGGCCCCCTGCGTCGGTACTGGTGCACCACTAAGCTGTGAAGGGCCAACAACGTCATGTTGGCCACTGCCGTAGTACTGCTGAACCCACTCCTGGTTGTCGAACTGGCCCATGTCCTCGTCTACGTCGTCGTCGTCGTCTGTCCCACCAATGTCTCGGTACTCTGCTTAAACAAATAAATGTCAAATATCTAACATAATAGATGCTTGCTATCGTAGTTGTGACACGTTGTTTGATACATACCTAAGTTGGTCATGGGTCGTAGACGAGACGTAGATCCGGCCCCGTATGCACCCATAGGAGAAAAAGACGACGAGCCTGCAAGTACACCAACAAGGGTTGCGCATTGTATATTTAGTTTGAAATTGTATTGCTATTATAAGTAAGAAAAGCTATCTAGTATGTATGGTGTACCTGGATATGGCGTGTACATAGGTGGAGGAGGACGAGGTGACGTGGTCGTGGTAACAAAGGGTGCCGGAGGAGGCGCACCCCCTGCCGTGGTGGAGCTGCCCTGTCGTGTACCCGTACCTCCATACGCTCCCGGACGTGGACCACGAGGTGGAAGGGTGGTGTCGTCACTACGACAAGTGACGGCTCGGCGAAACCGACCGCAAAGGTCAGCAATCTTCTTGTATGCGCTTAGGTGTTGCGCGTGCGTCATGTCGGAGCAATGGGCAAGGCTCGACGCAGCCTCTGCCTCAATCCCTTGTATGACATCGTACTACAGAGAATAAATAATGTGAAAAGTTAGATATAAAAACTCAAAGGAAATATAAGTTCAAGTAAGAAAACATACCGCTACCGCGAAGTTCTGGTCCCTCACAAGGGGGTACGTGTCAGACAGCTGCGCCATAGCCATAGGCGCCTCTGGAGGAACAAGCACCATGTGCGTGCGCGTCCGGGGAAGGTACCACGATAGGTACCGAGAGAACGCCTCGTCCGTGTGTGGACGGTTCTCCAAGACCAAGTCGTCCAAGGCCTGGTCCCAGGACTGAACGAACGGGAGGACCTTTGCCGCCCATAGTGACCCTGGAGGCTGACCCTGACGTGTCCACCTGGAATAATACAAATATGACAGGCTATATGTACTATTCTTTTTTAGAAGATATTACAAGTAACATACAGATCCATACCTGTGCACGTGTGCCGGAACTGAGTGTGTCACGGGAACGGGAAAGTCCTGGTGGAGTCCGAACTGTCTCATGACTCGGTGCACGTGGTACTCCTCAATGTGGATGTCGTAGATGACTGGCTTCCTCGTCATCCAGTACTGCTGGTCACGTAGGCACAAAGAAGAAAGGCCGTTCGGTGCTCGTGCAGCAACATCGGCAGGACTGTACGGTGTCCACCTCACGTCAGTGTCCACAAGGGCGTCGAACTGACCAACAAAGTCAGGGTATGACTTCTTCGTCTGCACGCTGACCCAAATAGGCTACGGAAAAGAAAATGATTGTTGTGAGCATTTTACTATACAAATTGACAGTACAAATTGACAGTTAAAATAACTAAATCAACATCACATACCTTCCTGAGGCACCACAACGAACCCATCGTAGGCATGTCGAGCTCATCGTGGTCTGGGGACAGCTCAGTGTACGGGTCCAAGTTTATCAGGGGCCGGCCCACGGGGAACCGCTCGTAGGACCAGAGCTGTAGGAGCATGGGGCACCCAACAAAGATGGGCTCGTCTGCTGAAACCTTCATGACACACT
This sequence comes from Digitaria exilis, assembly GCA_015342445.1. Lineage (NCBI taxonomy): Eukaryota > Viridiplantae > Streptophyta > Magnoliopsida > Poales > Poaceae > Digitaria > Digitaria exilis. The sequence goes on from JACEFO010001629.1 coordinate 259,328, forward strand.
TGCAAAGGCCCCTGTACGTCGCGGCCAACACAGCCGAACCCCAGCTGTACTGTGGCATATCGTCAAGTGGGGCATCTGCTATCGCCCTCGCCACTGGAAGGAGGTGCCTCGGACACGAGTCGCCCTGGGAGCTACAAAACATGACCCAGCCAAACAGCCACAGTAAGTAGGCCTCAAAGTGCCTAGCGACTGTAGCGTCGTCTGCGTCGTCTCTCATGTACTCTGCCTGCATTAATATATCACTTAGTTAGTCCAAGAACTAAACAATATCTCACATGACATATTCAATTCACTATTACGTACACTGAACTGCAGGAGCCACCTCTTCGTCGGCCCGTGCGTGGAAACGAAGGTCCGTTACGGTGGGGCGCGGGCGTTTCGCTGAACACCCGCAAAGCGAGCCAGAAGCTCGTCACGCCACGAAGCTGGCACGTCATGTGCGCCCACAGCTCGGCCCGCACAAGGGAGCCCTAAAAGCATAGCCACGTCCTGTAGGGTAGGAGCCATCTCACCTACCGTGAAGTGGAATGTATGCGTCTCCGGACGCCAACGGTCGAGAAGTGCCGCGATCAGGGACATGTCGAACTGAAACCGTGTGGCCTTGTCCTTGGGACGACGGTCGGGATTGACCATGTCTCGCTCAACCAGCCGCGCGAGCGGCAGAAGACCTGAAGCTCGTAACCTGCATTGATGAAACATATATCAGATTGCAATATAAGAGTGACTAAACCATTACAGTGACTGCTGAAATAACCCTTACCTAGGAAGCCAGCGGGGGTCTATCGGCATCGTCGCCATGGGAACACGTGCCCGAAACTTGGTCTGGCTAAGGCCACGGACGGCAGCCGCATACGATCGGTGCTGCTTGTCGACCTGAGCGTCCAGCAGCTCAGGAGTCGCCATTTCTACAAGATTAAATTATTAGAAAGCAACATAACAGTGTATAATATGTAAAAAAAGGCATAACATAAGAAAGCATAACAGAGAATAATATGCAAAAACACTTAGTAGGTACAACATAGTTCTTAACACTTAGTAGTTACAACATAATCCTTACCACTTAATAGTTACAACATAGTTCTTCACATAACATAATAATCCAAACACTTAATATAAATAATTATAGATACGCCAATATTCAGTATTAAATTATACATAGCCTCTTAACATTACATGAGCCCATCATTAGTCAAATGACGACCACGACGACTTGCAGTCTGCGTTGAAGGACCTGGAGCACTTCCACTTGGACCGGCCTGATTTGTGGATGGACCGTAGGTTAAAGCCGTGCAATTCTTGTAGTTGTGACCCGTCTCGTGGCACTTCGAACAGATGCGCATTGCAGGACCTGCTTCAGATCGATCCATGTTGTTTCGGATACGTTTTTTCTGCCGACGCCCAATACCTTGAATCATCTCTGGATCCGGGTCTGCAATATAAGTTGCATTATGTCCAGGGTCAGTTATGAAGTCTCCCAGTATACGGAATCCATAAATCTCACGCCGCCAGGTGTTCCAAATTGTTTCCTTCATGAAGTAATTTGAGACAAACATACGAGGCTGCAAACCCCCTGCCTCGAAACATGCAGCAATAACATGTGTGCATGGCAGGTGATATAGCCTTGGCTTTTGACATGAGCAAACACAACCATCATTGCTGAGAACACACTCATGTATGTGCTTCTCACGCCTGCCTCCCATCCGACCTTTGTCCCTGCATATAATCTCATAGCGACGTTGCACTGCACCAACTGGACAAACCCGGTGCAGATAAGCCTTTTTAAATGCTTTCTCCATGTACTCAGTAATCTTGTAGCCATAAGTTATCTGACTATTGCGCATATCTTTATCTGCCACCGCGAATCGGTCCATAAAATACTTGCAGGTGCTATATAAAAAGAACTCAACAATCCCCACAAGGGGTAGTCCTCTTACACCACGCAGCACCCAATTATAAACCTCGTCTAGATTTGTAGTTGTTGGGCACCTACAAAAGGGGTACCCCAATCTAGGCCCAAAAACTACTTGGCATCAAGGCCCACGACGACATTAACCTGGCTCCACGGCCCAGCAAAGACCCGCCATCGCTACGGGTCCTCGGCACCCATCCAGCTCGAGGGAAACGATCACCCTCGACCGGGTGGTTTCCGTCTCGTTCGAGGCTCGGCGGTCTCGAGGGCCCCCCACCCTCGAGCGGGTGGTTTCCGTCTCGTTCGAGGGTTGGTGAGCTCGAGCTTGCGATCCATGCTCGAGCCGGCCTCGCCGGGAACAACGCCCAATGCTCTGCAACCCATCGGAGTCATCATGACGCGGTCAAAAAGCAGGGATCACTGCTCCACGCCATCACCTACTCTCCGGAGAAGACATCGGTCAAATCCACTCGCAACAGTGGACTCTGAGCGCCATGCTGCACAGCCAGACCTAACCCTGCCAGCAGCACTGTGCCAACCACTCTATTGACTTTACCCCTCGTCGGACGTGATGCCACCCTCGAAGGCAACCTCGAAGGAGACCATGGAACGCCGTACGCAAGACACCACCCTCGACGCCGTGAACTGTCACGAGAAGGAAGGACGATACGTCAGCTCCTGCCATGTCGTCAGCCGGAGTTGGAAGGCGCGATTCCCGCTCGCGTAGTACGCGGCATGGACGAACAGTGCACTCGGCGACAAACACATGTACTAGCACCCCGCTCCCCTTGGTCTATAAAAGGGGGAGGGAAGCCCATGCAAAGGGCAAGACACGCAGAGATCACAGGTCTCACGAACACACACATCATAGCCAGGGACTTAGGAGTTCACCTCCTTCTCCCACCTTGCTTGTAAACCCCTACTACAAGCAACACGTAACCCGGTGCATAGCACCCCTGCTGGACGTACGGCCCCGTGGCCGGAACCAGGATAAAACACCGTCTCTCACTCTCGCCATCAGGGAAACGAGTGGTTAGCACCGCAATCACTCGTTGGTGCCGGTGCGACCAAATCAGGCACCGACAGTTGGCGCGCCAGGTAGGGGACCAGCGCTGTGCTACTCTCTCTTCCCCGATGGCGAACTTCGGCGAAGGATGGCCTCCGCTGGGCAAGAGCAATCTGCTCCCAGCGGGGCAGGAGATCCGGTTCGGGAGCTTGCGGTTCCAAACATGTGGCGATGATTACCACATGCGCATCCTCCAGGAGGACCCCAGCGACCGACCGGAGCCTCATCATCAGCCTCCGGCGGCACCGCGACGGCGGAGTCGTCCCGGACCTCGCGCACGACGAACGCGCGCAGCAAGGCGCGCCGCCGACGTCGGCGACCCCCATCCCACAAGGGAAGGGGACGTCCTGCGGTCAGGGTCACAGGAGAGGGCTGCTCCCTTCCTCCCAGGGCCCATGTCTGCACCACGCGCTGCGACAGCGCATTCCTATCCCTACGGGCTACGCAACTCCGCGGATGCGTACGCCTCCTCCATCCGCACTACCATGAGTGCGTATGGCGACCAGCCTGGTTGCCACCCAGTCTCCGAGCAAGACTTCACCGATCCGTTGCCCGGCGATTCCCGCACGGAGTCCGATGATGGACACGCATTTATGCGTAGACGCCCTGGTTGGGACTACTCGGGTCTCCGCGACCCAGAGGCCTTTATTGCCTTTCAAACAGCGGCGGATTACTGCTTCGGGTTTTCCGATGATGAGTATGACCCAACCAAGGAGTGTTTCGTCATCAACGACGGACAACTCAGCGAGGGATCGACGTCCGACGACGACGGCGGGGGTGACGACCAGGGGGACAACGATGGCATAGATCCGATAGGCGCGCAACCATCAGACCCATCGGATCACTCCCCTTCCGAGGACAAGCGGGATCCGCGTCACCTGCCACGAGCTAGTGGTGACGTCTCGCCACCGGCGCGCTCCGACCGCGAGCCGGCCAAGCAAGGCGACGAGCACGGCACGGACGCCCGACACGCGGGACGAGTGGCTCAGGCCCGCATCCTTGCTGAGGGCAAAGATGACGAGCTCGCTCCCAGGACAAGCCAGAAGCTCATCGCGGCGGCCGTGCTGCTCCGAGCCATGCCGGAGGCACCACCCCCGAAGGGCGGAAACTGCACCTCGAGGCTCAAAAGCTGGTCGAGCATGCTGCCCGACAGCAAGCCGAGAGCTCAGCCTCCCGCCTTCGACGCTCCTCAGCCTCGAAGGGCGAACGAGGAGGGGAATCCTCGGTACGCTCACCCTGGCCCAACGGCAGGGCGCGAGCACAATCCCGAGGCAACTCTCGCCGTGACACGGTGCGACGTCACGCCAGCGAACTACGTGCGCTTGAAGCACGAACGCTTCCAGCAAGGGTACCCGCGAGGTCACGCCTCCGGGACACCCGTGGCACGGACGATGATGGCGACGCTCGCAATACCCTGAATCGGATCAGGCAGCGAGAGGAAGTCCGGACCCACCAGCGCGGGCGCACCGACGTTGTTTGGAACCGGGATGCGGCCCCGGAGCCAGCAGGCACGCGGGTGTTTAGCCACAACATCCGCACTGCCCCGATTCCCCCCCCGTTTCAGGCAGCCTACCACCATCACCAAGTACTCTGGGGAAACGGACCCCAGGGTATGGCTGAACGACTACCGCCTAGCGTGTCAGCTCGGCGGCGCCACAGACGATGCCATGATCATCCGCAATCTGCCACTCCACCTAGCAGACTCCGCGCGGACATGGCTCGAACACCTGCCCCCGAACCGGATCCGCAACTGGGACGACCTGGTCGAGACCTTCGTTGGGAATTTCCAGGGCACCTACGTGCGCCCTGGGAATACGTGGGACCTTCGAGGGTGCAGGCAAAAGCCCGGTGAATCTCTGAGGGACTTCATCCGGCGCTTCTCCAAGCGCTGCACCGAGCTCCCCAACATCACCGACCACCAGATCATCCACTCCTTCCTCGAGAGCACCACGTGCTATAGCCTGGTATGCAAGTTGGTGAGGAGCCCTCCCCCCGACGCAAACCGGCTATTCGAGGTGGCCTCGAAGTACGCTTCGGGGGAGGAGGCAGCCAACGCCATCTTCAACGACAAAAAGGGGAAGCGTCCTGAGGAAGCGTCCGAGGAGGACGACAAGGCAAAAGGACCCTCGAAGAAGCGAAAGCACGGCAAAAAGGGAAAGAAACCTCGAGGCCCTCGCGGAACGGGCGACGTCGAGGATGAGGCCCTCGCGGTCGACCCTAACCACAAGGGACCTCGAGGTCCCCCACGTGGCGGGGGCGTTTTCGACGACCTCCTCAAGAAGCCGTGCCCGTGCCACAAGACCGCGGTAGTTCACACCCTCGAGCAGTGTGAGATGCTGCGGAAGTTCTACAACCGCATCCCTCGAAAGGATGGCGGTCAGCCCAAGGACGGCGGCGCCAAGGAACATGGGTTCTTCATCACGGGAGGCCCCGCGGCCAACATGAGGCCTCGACAACGGAGGAGGGAACGTAGGGAGGTCATGCTGGCCCGACCAGCGACCCCCTCGTACCTCGACTGGTCGTCGGAGACCATCTCTTTTGGTCGCGAAGACCATCCCGACCACATCCCGAACCCCGGGCAGTACCCTCTCGTCGTTGACCCCGTCATCGGCAACACGCGCTTCTCCAAGGTGCTCATGGATGGCGGCAGCAGCCTCAACATCCTGTACGCTCCAACCTTGGAGCTTATGGGGATCAGCACCAGCGAGCTACGGCCCAACAAGTCCTCCTTCCATGGGGTCGCACCCGGAAAGCACGTCCAAACCCTCGGGCAGATCGACCTGCCCGTCTGCTTCGGAACCCCGGCGAACTTCCGCAAGGAAGTGCTCACCTTCGAGGTAGTGGGCTTCAAGGGAGCCTACCACGCCATTTTGGGAAGGCCATGCTACGCTAAGTTCATGGCCATCCCAAACTATACCTACCTCAAGCTGAAGATGCCAGGGCCACACGGAGTCATTACGGTCGGCCCAACGGTCGAGCACGCCTACGTGTGCGACATCGAGAGCATCGAGCTCGCGGAGGCTCTCGCCCTCGATGAGACCCTCGTGGCGGATCTGGAAGCGATCGTCAACACGCTCCCTGATGCCAACGAGCAGCAGCAGGGGAGCTTCGCGCCCGCCGAGGACACCAAGACTGTTCCCCTCGACCCCGACAGCCCCGACGGCAGGGTGTTGAGGATCAGCTCTTCCCTCAGCGACAAATAGGAAGTGGTGCTCGTCGACTGCCTCCGCGCTCACGCAGACATCTTCGCGTGGAGCCCCTCGGACATGCCAGGCATTCCGAGCGAGGTCGCCGAGCACTCTCTTGATATCCGCCCCCACTCCAAGCCGGTCAAACAACGTCTCCGCCGTTTCGACGAAGTGAAACGGCGGGCGATCGTTGAGGAGGTACGCAAACTTTTGGAGGCCGGATTCATCAAGGAGGTGTTTTATCCCGTGTGGCTAGCAAATCCTGTACTAGTGAAAAAGAAAAGTGGGAAGTGGAGAATGTGTGTAGATTACACCAGCTTGAATAAAGCGTGCCCAAAAGTCCCATTTCCTTTACCACGTATAGACCAGATCGTGGATTCCACGACGGGATGTGAACTTTTATGTTTCCTTGATGCGTACTCCGGCTACCATCAGATCAAGATGAAGGAGTCCGACCAGCTCGCGACTTCTTTCATCACTCTTTTCGGCATGTACTGCTACGTTACGATGCCCTTCGGCCTTCGAAACGCCGGGGCCACGTATCAACGCTGTATGCTCCACGTCTTCGGGGATCGTATAGGTCGTATCGTAGAAGCGTATGTCGACGACATTGTCGTAAAAACCAGGAAGGCGGACGACCTGGTGCGCGACCTCGAGGTCGTGTTCAGCTGCCTCAGGGCGCACGGAGTAAGGCTCAACCCCGAAAAGTGCGTCTTCGGTGTGCCTCGAGGCATGCTCCTGGGCTTCATCGTCTCCGAACGAGGCATCGAGCCCAACCCCGAGAAGGTCACGGCCATCCAACAGATGGAACCGATCCGTGACCTGAAGGGTGTACAGAGGGTGATGGGATGCCTAGCGTCCCTAAGCCGCTTCATCTCTCGTCTCGGAGAGAAGGGGTTACCTCTGTATCGTCTTTTGAGGAAGTCAGAGCACTTCACCTGGACCGCGGAGGCCCAGGAAGCTCTCGATCGACTCAAAACAGCGTTAACAAACACGCCGATCCTTTCTCGCCGAAAGAGGGCGAACCTCTCCTCCTCTATGTCGCAGCAACGACTCAAGTCGTGAGCGCGGTCATAGTAGTGGAAAGGACCAAGGAAGGACACTCTCTACCAGTCCAGCGACCGGTGTACTACATCAGCGAGGTCCTATCTGAGACCAAGACGAGGTATCCCCACATTCAGAAGCTGATCTACGCCATCGTACTAGCTCGACGCAAGCTGCGACACTATTTCGAGGCCCACCCGGTGACCGTTGTGTCGTCCTTTCCGCTGGGCGAAATCATTCAGAACCGCGAGGTCTCTGGGCGAATCTCGAAATGGTCAACAGAGCTGATGGGGGAGACCCTCGCTTACGCCCCAAGAAAAGCCATCAAGTCCCAGACTCTGGCTGATTTCGTAGCCGAGTGGACCGACACCCAGCTCCCCCCTTCGAAGTCCAGCCTCGACTGCTGGGAAATGTACTTCGATGGGTCGGTGATGAAGACCGGCGCCGGCGCCGGCCTACTCTTCATCTCACCCCGCGGGGAGCACCTTGGATACGTCGTGCGGCTCAACTTCCCCGTGTCGAACAACATGGCGGAGTATGAAGCGCTCCTTGCCGGCTTGAAAATCGCACTCGAGCTCGGCATTAAGCGCCTCCACATTCGCGGCGACTCGCAACTGGTCGTCGATCAGGTGATGAAGGAATCAAGCTGCCATGACAAAAAAATGGCGGCGTACTGCCAGGCGGTACGTAAGCTCGAAGACAAGTTCGACGGCCTCGAGCTCCACCACATCGCACGAAGGTACAACGAGGAAGCCGACGAATTGGCGAAGATCGCGTCGGGGCGAGCCACCGTTCCCTCGAACGTCTTTGCCAAGGACATCGACGTACCCTCGATCACCCTCGCCACCTCGACCCAAGCCTCGACCGCACCCGACGCTCCAACATCCGCCCTCGACCCCACGAGCGCGGAGCTCTTGGCGGACGAGGACGAACCTATGGGATATGAAGCTTGCTCGGGAGGAGAGGACGAGGCGGAGGCGATGGAAATTGACGAGGTTTCGGCACCTCGAGATTGGCGGAGCCCGTACATCGACTGGCTCGACGGAGGCGTCTTGCCTAACGATCGAACGGAGGCAAGGCGCGTAGCAAGGAAAGCTAAACGGTTCCTCATCATCGAGGGGAAACTGTACCGACGGGGAGCCTCGGGGGTCTTGCAACGCTGCATCCCGATACCCGAAGGAAAAGAGCTTATCCTCAACATTCACGCGGGCGTGTGCGGACATCACGCCGCCCCACGAACGCTCGTGGGTAACGCCTTTCGACAAGGCTTCTACTGGCCCACTGCCGTGGCGGACGCCACGGAAGTGGGTACAAACCTGCGAAGGGTGCCAGTTCTACGCGCGCAAAACGCACCTACCTGCTCAGGCGCTGCAGACCATCCCCATTACGTGGCCTTTTGCCGTATGGGGCCTCGACCTTGTCGGGCCAATGGCAAAGGCGCCCGGGGGCTTCACGCACCTGCTGGTGGCGATCGACAAATTCTCCAAATGGATCGAAGCTCGACCCATCAGTAGAATCAAGTCTGACCAGGCGGTGCTTTTCTTCACCGATATAATCCACCGCTTCAGGGTTCCCAACTCCATCATCACTGACAACGGCACCCAGTTCACGGGAAAGAAGTTCTTAAGGTTCTGCGACGATTTCCACATCCGAGTGGATTGGTCGGCAGTGGCTCATGCACAAACAAACGGCCAAGTAGAACGTGCCAATGGCATGATTCTACAAGGCCTAAAGCCTAGAATTCACAACAAGCTGAAGAAGTTTGGGCACAAGTGGGTACAAGAGCTACCATCGGTGATTTGGAGCTTGAGAACCACCCCAAGCAGAGCGACAGGGTTCTCCCCATACTTCCTCGTCTTTGGGGCAGAGGCCATCCTCCCTACGGATCTGGAGTATGGGTCCCCTAGGCTCCGCGCGTACCAAGAACAGCGAAACTGCCAGGCTCGAGAGGACTCGCTCGACCAGGTCGACGAAGCTCGAGACGTGGCTCTACTCCACTCAGCAAGATACCAGCAGAGCCTGCGTCGACAACAGGCTCGAAGGATCCGGCACCGAGATCTCTGTAAAGGAGACCTCGTGTTGAGGCTTCGACAGGACAACCGAGGGCGGCACAAGCTCTCACCCCCATGGGAGGGGCCATACATCGTCGCCGAAGTTCTCAAGCCCGGAACGTACAAGCTAGCTGACGAGGACGGGCAGATCCTCGCGAAGGCCTGGAACATCCAACAGCTACGTCGTTCTATCCCTAGAGTGGCCCCGCGGCCCTCGAAATCTTTGTACATACTCTAGTTTTGTACAAATTCTTTTGAATCAAGTGTCGATGTTTTTACCCCCACAGTTTGGAAGAAAGTAAAACGAACTTTTATTCTTTTCGAGCTTCGAGGAAGGTTCGGCTCTACCCTCGGTAGAGCCATCCCTCCCTCGGGGGCTACATGGGGGCTAACCCTCGAAAAAATCGTCGCTTTTCAAAAAAAAAATCCTTTGCGAAAAACCTCGAAGGAAGCACGCTAGGCGTGAAACGGACAAGGACAGGGTCGTCTGAGCCGAGTGTTCGCTTACGCCTCGAGGCTACAGCAACACCTCACTTCCCTCCGCCTAAGTCATTCACGTACAAACGATCCTAGCGGCGTTTTCCTCTCGAGGCACAGGCATCGGACTAATGCACGTCGCAAAGACATCGCATAAAAAGCAAACATCACGTTTAAAGCAAAATAAACGATGTTCAATGATCAATTTAGTCTTACATAAAAAGTCTAAAAGCTCTAAACTACTTCTTTACATTCGGGCTCGATGGCCCGAGACTTTCAGGGATCGCCCTCGCCGCCAAGGTCGTCCCAGCCGCCGCCGTCCTCGCCAGGGAAAAGGACGCCCTCGAAGTGGCCAGCGAGCACTCGCGCCGTTCTATCGGCAGCAGCATCGGCCTCCTCCATCGCCGCCACCGCCTCCTCGTCGTTGAGGTCGTCGGCCACGACGTACCCGGCGGCGAGCTTCGAAAGGTCCGCTTGGTAGTGGGCCGTAACCACTCCAAGCGCCTTCCGAACTCCAAGCAGAAGGGCCTCCTTCACGCGCGAAGTGAAGTGGCCCCCAAGCGCTCGAAGGCGACTGGCGAGGGAGCTCTCGGACTGCAGGCCGGGACCAGCAATCTCGTTGCAGGCGGTCGAGGCTGCCTGCACCAGCTCATCAAGCTCGCGCTGGGTCTCCGTCTGCGCCACCAGCACGGCTTCCTTCGACTCGGTCTAGGCCTGAAGCGCCTGCTTCAATGCTGCACCAACAAAGTCAGCCAAACAAGCAACGAAATAAAAGGGTCAGAGCTCAAGCAAATCGGCTTACCCTCGACTTGTCCCTGAGCAGCTTCGAGGGCCTTCTCCGCCTCTTGGGCCCGCTGCTCCGCCTCTCGAGCCTGCCGCTCCGCCGTGGCCCGGGCAGTTTGCTCCTGCTCGAGCCGGTCTCGAGCCTCGACCGCAAGACGCCGCTCCTCCTCGACGGCCAGCTCCGCCGCGCGACGCGCAGCCCGCTCGTTGTCCAGCCAGTCACTGCTGTTCGCGAGCTGCTCGCGAAGGGCGCTGACCGAGACTTCGAGGCGGGCGATGACCTCGCCCTTTTCTCGACCCTGGGCGAGAGCCCGGTCCCGAGCACCTCGAAGGTCGTCCAGCTGGCGGTCTCGAGCCTCGAGCGCCCCGGACAAGCGACGGAGCTCCAACGATAGCTCCGCAATCTGGTCGTTCTTCGCGAACGCCTGATGACGGAGTTCCTGCGAAAAAAGAGCTAAACCTCCTTTAAAAAAAATAAGGCACGGCGAAAACACTACTTACACCGAAACGAACCTGGTGGACCTTGCCGGCCTCGTCGTGAAGACGGAGGATGTCCTGCAGCGCCCTGCGAACGTCCAGGCCGTGCGACGACTGGACCTCCCACAGGTGCTCCTCCGCCACGGCTTCATCGACAAACCGCTGGGGAAGCACGCGGCGGGTTTGCCACATTTCCGCGCTTCCACGGGCATGCGCCTCGTAGGACCAGACCGGCACCGGCCCCGGTGGAGCCACGATGAGAGTCGACGGCGCGGCCTCACCACTCTCGCGCCCCTGCGTCACGGGGGCTCCAACCCCCAGAGCCTCTGCCAGCTCCTTCAGGTGGGGGAACCCGCCGCCGTGGTTTCGCCCCTCTCCCCCCTCATGCGGAGGGACCACCGCGGCGTCCGCGTCCACGGGCGCCGCAGACGGTTCCTCGACGCGAAGAGCCTCCCTAGGCGCGGGGGTGGCCTCCTCGGGTCGAGCGACCTCGGCGTGGGGCTCGGCAGCGGCCTCGAGGAGTTGAGGCGGTCTCGGCTCCTCGAGGACCCGGAGTGCCTCCTCGCGCGGCTGCTGCTCGACCTGCAGCTCCGCCTGGGCGTCGAAGAAAGCGACGAAGTCTTGCACGACCTCGTTCGCTGGGCCCAGAAGCTGCGAGGACGAGTGAGGCGACGAGCTTGGCCCGATCTTGAGGGCCTTGGTCGGCGCGAGGGAAGGCGTGCTCCGTCCCCCAGCTCGACTGAAAAGAGGCTCGGTCAGAAACGAAGACGGAACATCAACGACAAGCAAGCAGCAAAAAAGACTTACCGCACGAACGGGAGCTTCCGTTTCATCCTCGAGGTCGGAACGAGAGCCGCCCCCGGGACCTCGCCTCCCGTGGTTGCGCCGGCCTCCCCTTGAGGAGCCATCCTCGAGGCCTCGCCTCCCGCGGAGACGACGGCTTCCCCTTGAGGGGTTACCCTCGAGGCCTCCTCGCCCCTCGTAGAGTCGACGGGCTCTACTCGGGGGACCTCCACTTCCGGCCCACGGGGCAGGGCCTCCTCGACAGCGCTCGGCCGCTCGGGCGCCTCGCCTCGATCCTGAGGTTCCTCGAGGGCAGCCGGTGCTACCCCCGATGGGCCCTCAGAGACAGGCAACACGGCCGACGGAGGGGCCTCGCCTCGACCCTGGGTCTCCTCGGGAACAGCCGTGGCCACCCCCGACGGACACTCGGCGGAGGGCACCACGGTCGACGGCGGTATCCCGAGATCGACGACCTCTTCGCCACCGCCCCCAGACGCCGCAGCGGGGGCGGGCCCACCGATGGGCAGCTCGAACGGAGATGGGCTCCTCGCCCCGCCGTCTCCATCAGATCCATCGGGATCGGTGGAAGATTCCAGCGTAGGGAGCGGTGAGAGCCCCCACTTCGCCCGCTCGCGATTCTCCGCCTCGAGCTTTTTCCTCTTCCGGTCCTTCCGCTGCCGCCGAGGCTCCCTCCGGGCCTTGGCCTCCTTCGCCTTCTCGGCGAGGGCGTGGTTGACAGCCTTGTCCTTAGGGACAGGGGGTTTGGAGTACTGGCCACGCGATACGCCCTGCAAGGCACCATTCGCAAAGTCAGAAACACGAGAACAAAACAAAAAAGCAAAAACGAAGATCGAGGGTCACTCACGAGGCTCACGTAACCATCCTCGGGCCGCATCGGCACCGCCCACGGGTCGTCTGGCAGCTTGTCGACGGCGCGCCGCGTCCGCTGAACGGCGGTGGCGACGGGCAATGGCTCCGCCGCCATCACCATGCCGGTGAGGTCGGCGTCGGGGGTCATCTTGTGCAACGGGAGCCTCCGCCGCATAAGGGGAAGCACCCGCCGCCGGTGGAAGTTGGCGATGACCCCACCAGCGGTGAGACCGAGCCTCGAAAGACGCTGAAGCGCCTCGATCAACGGATCAAGTTTTTTCTTCCGCGCCGGCGGCGACACACCGAAGTGCCAGTCGTCCTGCTTCTGCGTCAACAGCAGGCCGGTCTAGGGCGGCAGATGTCCTCCGTCGTTGCGGAGGTAAAACCATCCCTTGTCCCAATCTTGGTTATTGAAAACCATGGAACTCGGGATGTAGAGGTCCTTGTGGCTCCTCCGAACTTGGAGCACAAGGCCGCCGGCGCGAACAGGGCGACGGACCCCCTTGGAGACGCTCTCCGAGAAGAGCTCGCCGATGAAGAGATGGCACCAAAGGTCCCAATGGGCCTCGATGCCCAGATAGCCCTCGCAGACGGCGACGAACACCGCCGCCTGCGAGATCGCATTGGGCGAGAAGTTGTGCAGCTCCACCTTGTAGTGGAAGCACAACGCCCGCATAAACCTCCCCACCGGAACGCCGAAGCCCCGCTCATGGAAACGACGTAGCCCTTCGGCGGAGCGGGCTCCGTAGCGGCCCCCGGCGAGATCCAGACGGGCGGCTCGCTGTCGACGTTGGGCGGCAGCACCCCGACCTCCACAAGGCTGTCCAAACAATGCTTGGTGGCATTGGACGGTTTCCATGGCGCGGGATCGACATAGTAGGCCATGGCGGCAAGAAGGAGCTCGGACGAAGGAAGAAGACGAAGGCAAAGGCTAGGGCAAAGGGAGCTGAAGGCAAAGGCTAGAATGCTAAGGAAAGCGTACCCTTGGCATGGGCACTGCCGTGCTATTTATACTCCCCCCGCGGAGCTAAGCACAGCAGAACGCCGGCCTTGACGCGACAGCCCCTAGGCTGACAACCAGGCCTGCCCCGGGAGACGTAACGATGCGGGCCGCGTCAACCGCGCAATCGAGTAACTGCGCCGTAAATTTCGAGGAGTCTGGCGCGGCAGACGTGCGGTCGTGTCAAACTGCGCCCGCACGCCTCGCCTGAGGAAGCGCGCCCACTTCTCCCACGAACCCACGAAACCGCAAAGCTTTCGCTGCGGGTCATCATGACCCGCGCAGAACGAGGGCGCATTCAAGGCGCCCACCCTCGAAGGAGGGACCTCGAAGCTCGAAGGCTCGAGGGCGCCCCCTCGAGGGAAAGAGGTCTCGAAAGCCTCGATACCCCGCGCGGAGCGGGACCGTGAAATAACGCTCGATGCTTCCGCCTCGAACTGAAGGAGCCATCGCGCTACTGATCAGGGGTTCGAACCTTGGGCCTACGAAGGGTTTCGACAAGGGCCTCAGATCAACCGAGTCAGGGATAATCGACGGTACCCTCGAAGCTCGAACGCTCGAGGAAACCAACCGATTATGTTCGAGGCCAGGCAGAGTGCCTAGACCGAGGGGCCCCTCGAGGGGGAGCATCGAGCCCTCGACCTCTATCGAATGAGGTCGAGTCCCGTCTAGCATACTTTTGCGAAAGGCTCCTACGGGCGTGTCCTATGACCGCGAGCCTACCCTCATCGAACGGGGCATGGACGTCCGTTCGAACCACCCGTTATCAGCTCAACCAGGCATCCATGGCTCGATCCCACCGAGGGAAGCATGGGTCGCCTCCTCCTCAGCACCCTCGAACAGGGAGCTCGAGGCACGAAGAAAGCTCGAAATCCCCCCTACCTCAGGCGCAGTGGATGAACCCACACCTGAGGAAGCAGCAACTACTCCGCGCGACAGGCTGAGGCCTTGAGAGAGTGTCAACCACTCTCCCAAGGCCTCGGGGGCTACACCGGCGGGTGCGCTAGCGCGCCCCCACGGATTCTCGGAACCCACGAAGATATGAAGGCTTCGAAAGCCACGACGGACACCAGCCTTCGCAGGATTAAACCTCATTCCTGCGAAGGCTCGGGGGCTACTGTCGGGCACCTGCAAAAGGGGTACCCCAATCTAGGCCCAAAAACTACTTGGCATCAAGGCCCACGACGACATTAACCTGGCTCCACGGCCCAGCAAAGGCCCGCCATCGCTACGGGTCCTCGGCACCCATCCAGCTCGAGGGAAACGATCACCCTTGAGCGGGTGGTTTCCGTCTCGTTCGAGGCTCGGCGGCCTCGAGGGCCCCCCACCCTCGAGCGGGTGGTTTCCGTCTCGTTCGAGGGTTGGTGAGCTCGAGCTTGCGATCCAAGCTCGAGCCGGCCTCGCCGGGAACAACGCCCAACGCTCTGCAACCCATCGGAGTCATCATGACGCGGTCAAAAAGCAGGGATCACTGCTCCACACCATCACCTACTCTCCGGAGAAGACATCGGTCAAATCCACTCGCAACGGTGGACTCTGAGCGCCATGCTGCACAGCCAGACCTAACCCTGCCAGCAGCACTGTGCCAACCACTCTATTGACTTTACCCCCCGTCGGACGTGATGCCACCCTCGAAGGCAACCTCGAAGGAGACCATGGAACGCCGTACGCAAGACACCACCCTCGACGCCGTGAACTGTCACGAGAAGGAAGGACGATACATCAGCTCCTGCCATGTCGTCAGCCGGAGTTGGAAGGCGCGATTCCCACTCGCGTAGTACGCGGCATGGACGAACAGTGCACTCGGCGACAAACACATGTACTAGCACCCCGCTCCCCTTGGTCTATAAAAGGGGGAGGGAAGCCCATGCAAAGGGCAAGACACGCAGAGATCACAGGTCTCACGAACACACACATCATAGCCAGGGACTTAGGAGTTCACCTCCTTCTCCCACCTTGCTTGTAAACCCCTACTACAAGCAACACGTAACCCGGTGCATAGCACCCCTGCTGGACGTACGGCCCCGTGGCCGGAACCAGGATAAAACACCGTCTCTCACTCTCGCCATCAGGGAAACGAGTGGTTAGCACCGCAATCACTCGTTGGTGCCGGTGCGACCAAATCAGGCACCGAAAGTAGTCATTATACCATGCCGAGCCCCTCCTTCATCATATAGTAAAGCCCATTTCTCTTTGGGCTCATGTTCAATCCACTGCGAGAATGCCTTAATTTGCCTTCTTCTTTTCCTCCTGACATTTGGGCCATCCAAGCCCACGTCTTCAAGGGAGATGAGGTCGTCCTCCTCCGTATTGATAGCTATCTTCGCTAGCTCAGCTGTTTGCTTCTTTGTGAGCTCATCTAGTTTCTTCCACAACAAGTTGAATTTTCTCTCCTGATTCTGGCTGCATAATCGCTTAAATAGGGTCATAAGGGTCTTGTTTTGAATTGGCTGTGAAAGTTTGCTCCCATATGCCTCATGCACCACCTGCTCTTTACGTCCGGCCATTGTGGAACACTACGATGCTCTTGGTTACCATTCTGCAGGTCGTCGATTGCTTGTAAGATGCCCTTATGCCGATCATGAATTAGACACACATTGGCTACATCTCTGACAACCATTTGCTTCACCCTTTCTAGAAACCAATACCAACTATCTCCAGATTCTTTCTCAACAAAAGCAATTGCCAAAGGCAACAACTGCCTATTACCATCACATCCAATGGCTGTGAGAATGGTGCCTTTATATCTTCCTGTTAAAAATGTCCCATCTATGCAGATTACTGGTCGGCAGTACGGAAACGCCTCAATGCAAGCAGCCAAGGCCAAGAATGACCGTTGGAGCACCTGCTTCCCAGGTTTCTGGATGCAAGGATATGTTTTCAAGTCATAGAAGCTTCCTACATTTCGAAGGCATATAGTTTGCAACAACGCCGGAAAGTTATGATATGAAGCTTCATACGTGCCCCACCTCATCTCAAGCGCCTTTTGCTTCGCTCTGTAAGCTTTGTTATAGCTAATTTTATATTTGAACTCCTCCTTAACGGCACAAATAATTGACTTCGGCTCGTAGCTAGAATTCTCCACTATCTGAGGGTACATGTAGTTAGCAATAAAGGCAGCTGTCAGGTTGCGGTGCCTTGATGCTAATTGCTCAAGCTCGCATGTGTGATCTACCACAATCTTGACCTGCCAGAAATCCTGCCACTTGCCCTTGGACGCGTACACCCTGAACGGGCATTCGCTTCTCACACAACGAATATCATATGTTTGCGAACTGCTCTTGAGCACTTTGAACTGTCTTTGCAAAGATAGAGTGGACCAACGTTTTATTGCTTCTTTCATATTATCAGCATTAGCATACATTGAACCGACACAGACCTCATTCTCCCTATACTCCCATTGCACCGCTTCACCATCATTTACACTTAGCCTCGAAAAGTCATACCCGTTCCAGTTCTGCGGGACACAATAATCATCTTCATCGTCTGAAGATGAATCATCCACTGCATGCTCTTCACCCTCCCTCTGAAACTCATTGACTATGCAGGGATTGTCTTCACCCTCATCAGCCTCGGCAGTTGCTTGACGAGGTTCCTGTGAGCCATCTCCATCTTCAGCTGGTTCATGCATCGTATCCGGATCTTCATCAGGTTGTCCATGCATCGTCTCCGAATCTTCTAATACTGCATCCCCCGGGCCTCCATCTTCGTCAACTGCTTCAGTACTAATTGTAGCATTTTCGAACGCTTGCACAAATAATACCAGAGGTAAACCTCGACTAGTGGTTAGATTCACATAGTTCCTCTAGTTTTGGGTGCCTTGAAGTGGCAATAACTCCCAAAATACCGGTTCTCTCCGATTTACAACGGCCATGATCGAAATCTCATGTTCTCTCGATTAAGTCCGAAAGCTTTAAATAGCCAATTGCAGATTGAAACCCAAGTCCTCTCTCTTGCTCGGGGTACTTCCTTTCTGAAGGAACTAAAGTCTGACAAATCTACCCCTTCAGGACCATATCTAACATCCCCAGACCCATAGAACACTTGAAAAGGTAATCTTTCTGACATGCCTGCCAACACAATTGACAACGATTTCTCAAACTTAGATATTTAATCTGGGGGCAAAAAGGTTTCCGTTCAAATAAATTTAGTCCACCTACTCAAATATTTTCTAAAGAATCCTAATATAACTACACAAACTAAACAAATATTTCTGTTCATAAAATTCACTGAATAATATTTATACGTAGATATTCCTAATTTAAACTACTATGTTTCTAATTTTACTGACTACTATTTCTATTCAAATAATTTTTCCTATTAAAATATTTAAATGCAAAATATTTCTAATTTTATTGACTACTATTTCTATCAAACTATTTTTTCTATCTATCTAAACTATTTTTTTATTCTCACAAATTAAACTAAACTATTTTTTGAATCTCACAAATTAAACAAGGCAATATGCCTAAATTATTTATTCACTACAATTTCTATCTAAACTTCCATTTCTATATAAAACATTTAAGTTCCAAATATTTCTAAACAACCTTTTCGATCTATCTAAACTAGGCTAAAATTTGGATTTGTATTGGACTAGTCTATCTATCTAAACTATTTTTTCTATGTATCTAAAATATTTCTATGCAAATAACTAGCTAATATTTTTATCTACAGAGACATATACATTACAATCTATAGAGATATAGAGATTAAAAAAAATACCTAAACCAGAAGACAGATCTAGCAGAGCAGCACCCCACCCCACCCCTCCCCTCTCCTCTCCTCCTCTCCTCCCCTCTCCTCTCCTCCTCTCCTCTCCTCTCCTCTCCTCTCTCCTCTCCTCTCCTCTCCTCTTTTTCTTCCTCCTCTCTTCTTCTCTTCCTCTCCTCTGGTCACCAGCGCGGCACGCCTTCTCTTCCTCTCCTTCTGGCAGCGACGGGCTAGGAGAGGGCGCGGCGCGGGATTTATAGCGGCACCTTCCGCCGGATGAAACGGCGGTAGGTTCGCCTACCGCCATTTCAAATGGCGATAAGCGGTGGCGCCCAGGCGCCACCAACTTACCGCCGGTGGCATTTAATTCGGGCCCGCGCCTCGTCTGCCTACCGCCGGATGAAACGACGATAGGTACCTGGCCCATCGAGGCCCACCAGCTATCGCCGTTTCATACGGCGGTTAGTGCTGCCGCCGGCCCAGATGGCGATTTTTATACCTATCGCCATTTCATTCGGCGGTAAGCTCCTATCGCCGGACCAAAGGGCGGCAGGGTGACAAATTTGAAAATAAATTTATCAGGTATATATTTTTGAAATAACGTAAAATAAAAAATAAAAAAATAAAAAAATCTCGCCTCTCTCTCGTCCGGTTGTACCACCTACCATCAGTGGCTGCATTCAGATCCAGCGATGATCCACTGTTCTCCAGATGCCAACCACCTGAGGGGGTGTTTGGTTGCCTGGACATGACTGAACCAGGCTCGACGCATGCAAGAAGCATTAGTTTGGTTGCCTATACCGACCACGGAACCAGGCCTTGTACTGCAAAAGCGCTCGAAACGTAAAAATTGCCCGTATCTCTTGGGCTAGCGGCTGTATATCCACGTTCAGAAACTGCATGGTCGTATGCTCGTCCAGGCATCCAATCAGCGTCGCTCTTCAGCCTGGTCGGACGGAGCCGATCAACCAAACTAGCTCACCTGGCGAGCCTTGGCCTGACTAACTCATGCGAGACATCCAACCAAACACGCCCGATGTAGCTGGCGAACCACCACTATTGACAAATAAGACCTCGGCCTGCCTCAACGGTATCTCAAGTCAAGTCGTCTGTAGTAGTCTTTTATAAATCCCGTGTTATTTTTTCAAGGACACCAATACCAAGTTGCATTTCTGAAAGCAGCGGGTCAGTTTTTCGTCGCTGTCGCTACTGATCGCACGTTGCTAGGCACTTGCTCTGTCATTTCCACGCCACTGCCGAAATATCACCATCTTTTAAAGCTTTGGGAAGACAGGATGGCGGACACCATCGTGACAACTTGGCCCTGCGCTTTTAAATCCATCATTACTATAGAACAATTCAGGGGAACCTCGCCCACGCACTGTGACTGATAAACTTTGGAAGTTCGGATCTGTTAGAGGCCCGAATGCTGAAATTTTAAGGAAGTTGTGGATCAACCTACTTTTTTGGGCGCTCAGTTGGATCATCGGTTTGATTTCTTGTAAGTTACCGAATGCTGAAATTTTAAGGAAATTGTGGAGCAACCTACTTTTTTAGGCGCTCAGTTGGATCATCGATTTGATTTCTTGTAAGTTAACATGCGATAGGAAGTTAGCAACAAGAGCAGTTCCTCAAGAACTCACTTAGTTGGACTTGGATATCTGATTGCGTGCTTTTCTTTCAGTTTTTTTTTGGGTTAGAAAACGTCTTTTTTTTAATTCACAGAGCAAACCTAGGAATAGGAAATTGCCCCATATTTCAAGTTGAAAAAGGAAAATAATGAAAAAAAAGATCAAGAGCAGAGAAAAGCATACTTCTGAGTAATGAGAAGTAAATGAATATAGACGCATCCAACACAGACGAAGACAATTCCGCAGAGCAAAACGCAATGACTACAGAGAGGGGATAAAAATATCTCACAATGCTAGCTAGGATTCCACTGGCGACATAAACTTCATGATACCACTAAGTACACCAATCATCTCAACGGAGAAACAGATCGATACGAGGACGGAGAGATGTGATTTGCATAACAGTTGCTCTAGTCTTTTGGTGGCTAGGAAGCAGTTTCGCAAGCCAATCCCGATTTTATATCAAGTGCGCCCTGCCGAGTCGCCGAGCAAGTTGTGCGTAGCTCAGGACTCAGAAGCAGGCCTCCAACAGGCAGCAGCAGCAAAGGGCGGCCAAGCTGTCAAAACAGGGCAACGAATTCTGTCAGCAAATGGCATAGGTTTGAATAAAGTAGTAGGCATTTTGCTGCGAGGGGAAAAAATAAAGGAGACTTGTGTAATACAACAGTCCAACTAGTGCATATAATTGATTGATTATATGGCCAATCAATATTCATTAGCATAATCCAGCTTTGTTGATGTTTCTGGTTGGCAACTTGGCATGATCCTCACCGTAAAGCACGCCAAAATGATCTCAACGGAGCAAAGCTGATCATGACATCCACATGGTGTGCCACCCGAAAGATTTCTCGGTTGGCAGGATAGATTGAAAAAAAAAACAAAACCAAACATTCAATCTCCATATTGATTATCCCTACCTTGATTCCATCGGGTTCTCAGGGTGTGGTTGCCTTGTTTCTAACCTAAGCGGCAAACACAACGCAATAGAAAACAGGGGAATATGCTGCAATCAACGTCGGCGACTACTTGGCAAAAACGAAAACATGGGCAACTACACAACAACGTGCCGGCAGGTTTTGCACAAACACGTAAGTAGTGTTCTCAACTTTCCTTTTTAATGCAGCTATAACAATCGTTTTATAGCAGCTATATTGCAGGTAAAAAAATCAGCCTAGGTGCATCAGAGGCTGCCACTCTGGCCTAAAGCCAACGCTGAAACCCTCCCCAAACCCAAAGATATTTCAAAGCGAAAACGTCGTGGGCCCAGTGGGGACCACGCGTCGGGCTCTTGGAGAGAGTTGGACAGGGCGCGGTCAGCTTCACGGGCGCGGATGCCGGGCCCGCCACCACGTCCACCCAACCGCTCGCCGATTGGCGCTGGCCAACCACACCCACCCCCCGCGCCACACAATTAACTGACCCCACCCACTTTCGGCCCGCCGGCGGCGGCGAAACGTCCTCTCCGGCGAACGTTTTCATTCGAGATAATTTTTTAACATTAATTAGACTATATCTGGGTACGCGAGAGATGCAGAGAGAGAGGATCGATGTGTGTCAGTGTGTGGGGGGGAGGCAGGCGCACGTACCATCCCTCCATGAAGGAGGGCCCGCTGCTCTGCTGCGGCCGCTGCGGCGGCGGCGGCTGCGCGTACGGCGGCGGGTAGCCCTGCTGCGGGTACGGCTGCTGCGGAGGGTACCCCTGCGGCGGGTATCCCTGCGGTGGGTAGCCCTGCGCCGGTGGAGGGTACCCCTGCGGTGGGTAGCCCGGCGGCGGGTACGCGTCCTTCCCGGGGTACCCTGCGAGATCCAGGACGAGGGAGAGAGAGACAAACGTCAGGCGCATGGAACACGGCCGGTACAATTAAACCGCAGCGGCGGCGGCGGCGGCGATCGAGATAGATACGGACCTTGTGGGGGCGGCACGCCGACGGGCGGCTGCTGCTGGCCGTAGTAGCTCATCGCGACGGCGGAGGGGGAGGGTTTGTTTGTTTGGGCGGCGCTGATGAGGACGGGGAGGCGGCGCAGCTCTCGGTGGACGGGCGAGGAGACGGACCGGCGGTTAGTTATATAGATAGATAGACCGAGGCAGGCTGGCGGGCCGAGGCGAGGAAATTATTGTTGGGAGGAGACGAGAGGCAAGAGCTGCCAGTGCGGCGGGCAGTTGAGCCTGCAGCGGCCGGTACGAACGGGAGAGGGTGGCAACTGGCAACCGAGTGGGGTTGGGTTGGCTACACTTGACTGCGAGCCTGAGCCTGCGATGCCCGTGTAGCCGTTTGGGCGACGACGACAAGAGAGATGAGTGTGCCGTTGAGCTAGCCAGATGGACACACAAGGAGACAAGCGACTGCCTCCAAACGCCTCACGATTATAGGATACCAGAATTGCTGTGTCAACTAATCTCGGTTGGGTTACACGCCTAATAATCAAACGAGAGTCACGTGGCAACTAGTACCCGTAGCACTTTCGAAGCGAGGATCGAAGCACCAAGAGAGGGTTTTTCTATGCATGTACCCGTAGCAGTGGAGTACTGGAGTGGATTGGCTTTGATTGCTACAATCAGTGCACATAACTAGACATGTTACCATATAATTTCGAGGGGAGGGTGTTTTAATAGTCCTGGACTGAGGCTAATGGAATCCTGAGAGATTGATCACCAAAGCTCTATCCATGTGTTTTGGGGCAATGTGATAACATTATTATCCCAAGTTCTGACATCTGGGGTCCAAACCGTTACCAACATTACGCCAGTATTTGGTCCTCATATGCTTGGAAATCACTGGAATATATTCGCGATGCCCTTTATATTAGAAAAAGATCATGATACCCTTTGGTATGATGGAGCCTGGACCTTGCCGAGCAGTTCAGCAGGGCAGCATCAGCCAGAAACCCAACCATGTGAAGCATCTCCAGGAAATGTTTTTTAAGCATTGAAATGACGTCTCCCAACACGCACCACGACGCAATATTACACATGTTAATTGACAGTTGACACACACACGAGAACTTGGGGGGCAAATCTCTCGATGCCATGTCTTGAAGCGGCACATGAGATGCGTCACCTTTTTATACGCGAGGTAAGCCGTAAGCACTTTACTGTACTGCTGTACCCTGTGTCCCTGTACATCTGAGGCAAATACATACCTACATTACACAGATTCTTCACCTTCATCTATTTGCAGGCACTGATTAATATTCAGCGACCCTATACCGGCCCTTCACAATGGCTTCAGACTTTACAAGCGCAGTGCAGCAGACTTTGTTCACATTGTGTACAACCACATAGCCACTTATACACTAAGCTTGGGCCGGTAATCTGCATCTGCAAATTTCTTTGTGATGGAATCAACACACGCCATTCTTATTCTTTCAGGTGTTGCTGGGTTGTCCAGCGGGAACCAGTCCAAGTGGCCCTCCTCAGCCCTCGCCGCAAAGATTGCGTCCTTTATCGCAAACAGGACAGCTGAGCCGAGGAAAAACGGTGGCTCCCCAACGGCTTTGGAAGAATGAATGACCTTTGGATTTGGAGCCCCCTGCATAAAAAGAAGTAATGATGCATCAGCTGGAAGAATAGAGCACAGTGAAGACAAAGGCAAGCCACCCATTAACTCCACGCATAAAGGGAAAAAAGAACATACAATTTGAAAACTGTCAAAGCAGCAGCAGATTCATTTCTTCCATATAAGCTCAGACTATATTACACTCAAGTTGCAAATACTGGAAGGACAACACAAACATAATCTTCCATATAAGCTAACAAATGTGCACTGGAGTGGTAGAACTGGATAGCCATCCTCCCAAGTCCCAAGTACGAATATTGTTTCTTCACAAAAAGAAGCTCCATACGTACTCAAATAATATTCTATCTAAACCAGACTTCAAAAGATACATGTTCATATTTATGTTACCAAGATATTTTGCAGTGCTTTTTACTCAGAATGTCATGGTATTTCTGAAGTAGTCTTAGCACACAACACTTAAAATTAGCTATTTTGACATCTGTAGCCAACATCTTCAATAAGATTCGACTCTTTTTACCCCATACCGGGGGGGGGGGGGGGGGGCACCACAAAAAGAGAAACACCAACAGATGATAGTTTGCATATCATGTACTATATTTACCTTTAACAGTGAAACCTTGAAGTTCAGAGGTATATCATTTACAGAGGGTATTTTGTAAGCTCCCGGCCCACAGGTGAAGAGGTGTCCAGGTCGAATCCACTTGTGGTTATTATCACCCCATTTTAGCTCTTCCAGTGCTACCCAACCCAAACCTTGGATGAAAGCTCCTTCAATCTGAAAGACACAATGGTAAGTTAATAGAGGCGATAAAAAGGTTAGAGTGTTAGAAGGCATGATTTCTCCACAATATTACTGTGGCAGGAAACATTTCCTCCATTTAGAAATCAGAACATACCTGGCCGATATCAATTGCAGGATTGATTGAAAAGCCAAGATCCATAACAATATCAACTGTCCTTGTGTGAAAATCCCCAGTTAGGGTGTCAATCTCAACTTCTGCAAATGCAGCCCCATAGGTGTAATAAAGGAATGGAGTTCCCTTGCCATCTATCCAGTCAAACCCAATATCAGGTGTGGCATAAAATCCATGAGCAGAGAGATCCACCCGTTCCATGTAGCATGTTTGAGCCAGCTGAAAAATATAAGGCCACATTAAACTTAATTTAAACCATAATATATGGGATCAACTTTCTTGAAAAGGATAATTTGTTTCATTTTCCTATATAATTATACAGAAAAGAGGTTTAGGTGCAATTAGAAGGAAATGTGGAAATAGGTAAACTGTAGCAGCAAGTCAGCAAATGCAAGAGGACATTGTTTTCCTGTTAGGTCATTATTACAAAAGGAAGAAACTTGATGGAGGAAAGATGGGAGACCTACAAGTGATTGTCTATAAATTTCTCGGTCATAAAATATCAAAGGGGAAGATGACTTGATTGTCACTTATCCTGATAATGCGATTGGAAGAAATCAAATGGACTGTACAATGCGATTTCTAAAAGTGGAAGCTGTGAAGAAGAATGTTCAGCAAGGCTGCTGTATATGTTACACCAGGGAAGCGCTTAATTTGTCTACCAAGTATCCATTATCCCTTTGGGTATACTGCACGGACATGTACTCTATTCATCTTTTAATGTTTATAACGTTACGGACATTTAATTACAAAGAAAAGCCTTATAGTTACGTTTCTATCTGAAAGTACTTTATGCCATCACGATCCTTTATTTTCAACAATATATTGTGAAAGAAACTAACAAACCAAGTTCAAAGTGCACAATCTGTGCCCCCAAAAAAGATGCCTTAGAAATATGAATAGAGGGGATGCGTTGGGTCCAGGAACCAGCCTACAATACCAGGAAAGGGACCACATTCTACGTATGCAAATGCAGAGAGTAGATATTCTCGAAATAGTAAGCTTTCTTATCCTAACATCTATCCCATCAGTTAGTTGATATACCCACAATACCTAAATAACAAAATGATCAAAAGTGCTGTAAGCGTATGATGAAATGATGGCTTAATACTTGATATAGCAAAAGAAACTAATAAAGATGAAGTAACAAAATGATGGTTCCGTTCACATTAGGATAAAAAATGGTATATCTACTTAAGACATGATAAAACATGACAGCACCTCAGCAAATGAGTTGTGGGTTCCCCTGCTAGCAATGGGTTCCATTCGAGCCCTGATTTGCTGACAGGCATCCAAAACTGCAGCTCCATACAAATCTGAACTGGCAGAGGCTGCAGTTGGTGATGCATTTGGAACCTGAACGTATGAAATGTAGTGATAACCTCATTCTTGTCAGAAAGTGATAAATGTATCAAGAAGCTTAAGCAAGTACATCTAGTATACAATCATGCAAGCAAAGGGGGGTAGAATAATGTGGCAAACCTCACCTTATCAGTGCTTGTCTCTGAAATAAATACAGAGCTAAGAGGGATATTGAATGCTGAAGCAGCAACTTGAGCAACCTTTGTATGCAAACCCTGGCCCATCTCAACCCCACCATGTGTTACCAGGACAGTGCCATCAGTATAAACTTGAACAAGCGCGCCAGCCTACATTGTTAACCCATCAAACTTGTATTAGATTGATAATGATGACGAAACAAAGAACTTAAATCAGTGTCATATCTAAGGCTACATATTGTTAACCCCATCAAACTTGTAGAAGAAATATGTAATATTCAAATATGGGTTTAAAAAAAAATGGACATTACTGGAGAATAATACAGCAATAAATAAGAGAACCATCATAGTTAACAATGCAAGTTATACATATTTTGGGTCAACCCAAAAACTTGATAAAATAAACTAGGATAGCATCGCACGTAATTAATTTATGGCATGCCATCGTTATTATTCATTTGACCCAAAAAAAAACACCATGGCAATCCACTTGCATCCCAAATCATAGTGCCAAATCCACACTAATTATTGTCAGAAAAAAATGGCCCTAAGGGAAGACTTTTCCTGAGGTATTGCACTAAGAAATTTTCTCAAGTTGCAGGATCAAGAAAAGATCCCAAAGGCCGACTACCTAGGATATGCCTGCAGCACATATAACTCTTAAATATAGCCATGGACAAGGGGCCTGCCCTTGACCTGGTTGGCCAGCAGTCCAGCACGACACCTAATGTGTGTTCTCACTAATTAAGATCAGTGCTACTTGATTACCAGAATTGTCAAGTCCAAGTTGGATTTTGACACCTGAATCAGATTCGAGAGCATAACACGACCGAAATCAAATAGGAAATATGTAGCAACGATAACGATCTTGTTTTTTTAACAAACCTGTAACTCAAAAATATATGCAGATGTATAGTTCACCCTATTTAAATAATTATAATATGCTCAAACCTAAATCACATGTTTAAGGAATTTGCAAAGATCAATATCCAAAACTACAAAGAGTTCAATGGTCTCACAAAGTCCATTCAGTAATAGTTTTGCAGAAATTTCACGGTGAAGTTCAGGATGGGGCGTGTTCACCTGATTCATGAATTTTGCAGTGAAGGATATGCCAAATTTTGTGGGAACCATGGCAATTCCCCGCTTCCTCCATCGGTTATTACTGTTAAAACTTCTAACACCTTTGCGAGCTTCTGTAACATTACAAGATGCCTTTAGTTCATCCCACACTGAACTTATTCTACAATTCTGTAGCAACTGGCCATAATGCATCACAGTTCCATCACTGTGGAAATTAAGCTCCTGTCAGCACGCAATCAGTTAATCCCATAATAATATGAGAAGGATAGTAACATAAAAAAATTGTATGCTTACTTTTATGTCCTCAGGACTTCGTTGGAGTTCTAAAGCCATGTGGTGAATCCAATTTTCTGTAATCAACATGCCTTGTGGACCACCAAAACCTCGGAAAGCAGTGTTACTTGGGAAGTTTGTAAAGCATACTTGTCCACTTACTCTGATGTTAGGTATGTCATAGACATTATCTGAATGAAACATAGCACGCTCCAGGACTGCAAGGGACAAATCAAGTGAATTACCACCATTGTTATAAATTTCCAGGTCCAGGGCCAGTATCTTTCCATCATTGGTAAATCCGACCTAAAGAACAATAGGATGTTAGTTAATCATAAATATGAAAGGGAAGAAAAATGTCGAGCTTTCACTAATTACGTGGCAGATGTGTTAAGCATTCAATGTTCAGTTCCCAGCATTCAAAATTAACAGCAGCATCTATTCTCTCTACCTTGTATCTACCAAGGAAACTGTGCCTCTGTCCGGATGATATCATGTCAACATCTCTGTCCAATACAAGTTTTACTGGCCTTCTTAGACAATATGACGGTACCGATACCGCCGCAGCGAATATTGCTGATCTGGTTTCTTTTCCACCAAATCCACCACCAATACGCTTAGTCTTGCACACTACTTTTGATAGTGGAAGACCAAGAACATTAGCAACATATTTCTGATGCTTCTGAGGAGCCTAGATTTAAAGAAACAATTTGTCAAACAACAGCGAATTAGAGTTAATGTAACACAAATAAATACACAGAATGGGAGACAGTAGCCAAAGAAGTAAATTCCTATCAGCTCTTATCTTGTCAGCAGCACAAAAAAAAAAGTAAATATAGTGCAACCTGAACAAGCACCATATAGATTTTACAGCATCTTATATTGACTTCAATATGCATTTAGTATAAAATAGTTCTGTTGGTGTAAGGTCACATCGTGTCAGTGTTTTCCAGCCCCTCACAGCTTGATCCGGAGTGAGGTGGTGAGGTTTGTATGGGATCTTTTTCTCTCTACTGATATAATGATACACAGCTCTCCTGTGTATTCGAGAAAAAAAAAGGTTCTATTGGTGCTCTACATATTAATGGCACATGTCTGCACATTACTTCTGCAATAGCAATCTCAGGACCACGATTGACGGGGAAGGTAGGTGCCACGTGGCTGTTAGAGCAATATAGAACAAGCGCATGGAGCATGTGGCAGTTTTGAGACACTATGGCACTAGTGGACCATGGCACCTGGTGAGTCGCACCATGGTAAAAAAAAATGTGGCCACACTTGAAATGGTCCATAACTAAAACAGGGAAAATATATTATACTCAATTTGAATGATCACATTTCAAAAAAAAAAAAAGGAATGTGATGAATTTTGGATAGTAGAAGACGCAAGACATTTTTTCTCAACTGGAAACCAACAATTATGGGCCTGTTAAAAATGTAAACATCTCAGGCTACCATTAAAATGAACAGCAGCTGTTCAGAAAAAAAGATCAATGTAAACATCTCAGGCTACCATGAAAGGAATAGCAGCTGTTCAAACAAAAGGATAGAAAACAGTACCAGGAGCTGATATGCCTACCAAATCAGATGCACAGGATAAATGAGGCCCACATACTTTTTTCTCATCTTCTTAATAAAAATTACCAAATTCCTTCGTATTTAATGGGGGACACATACTTGGCGGCTGCTGCCCCTGCCCTATGACCAGTCATTGTTAACAGTCAAAGATGACATATGATTAATTGTTGATGTTAAATCGGCCCAACCTGCTGTAGTCCTACACTTCCACCGCATTACTTTTGCAAATCACCAATTATAGGACAGGAAAAATTGTTTTTATATTCCATTCTATCTAGGTTAAAGGTAAAATGATTGAGACCTATGTCTTGCATTGTAAAATTAAAACTCGAAAGAACAAAGCATACTTGAGTAGATGAGACCATATGGATTTCATTTCCAGAATCAACTGGCCAGATAAGCGTGCATTGGGGTTCCATGTAAAAATGCTCTTGACCTCCAACTTGCACTTCTCCTGATATAATTTTGTCGCAGGCGCCAGACACGAAACATTGTTCAACGTCACCTTTTCCAAGGCTTCGCTTGGTATTAGGATGAAAGCTTCCACTCTTGACGGCATCCTCTATTGATAAAATTGCTGGTAGCTCGGAATATTCTATATGTACTTTGTTGGCGGCATTTTTTGCATTATCATGGGTATCAGCCACAACAATTCCAATGATCTGTCAACAAGAAGAAATAGATATAATTGAAGTTAAGAAAGTGTAACATTTTACTAACATTAATATCTAAATCAGTGACAGTATGATTAAAATATCAGATCAAGCAGCAGATACCTGACCAACACAAGTAACAACATCTGATGCAAAAACCTCCTCATCATG
The DNA here is from genome assembly GCA_015342445.1 of Digitaria exilis. Taxonomy (NCBI): domain Eukaryota; kingdom Viridiplantae; phylum Streptophyta; class Magnoliopsida; order Poales; family Poaceae; genus Digitaria; species Digitaria exilis. The sequence goes on from JACEFO010001629.1 coordinate 289,009, forward strand.
GATAATTGGTCCAGTATGGTTAGTACCAGGAATGTCTTTCGAGAGGAATAGCCCAACAAAGCCAGGGGAAGATTTAGCGATTGAATCGTCGATAGACAATATACGAGCATGGGCTTTCTTACTCAGCAGCAGAGCAGCATGCAAAGTATTAGGGGGTGTTGGTGTATCATCAGTATATTCAGCTTCACCAGTGACCTAGCACAAGGGAAGATATAGCAAATGAAAGGACATATGATACGGGCAACATTTTCAATAAAAATGGAAATAGCAATGATGCATGAAAAAAAAAATGTTAGAACTTAGGACATGCTTAGTTATCTTGCCTAACTTAAAACTGTAGGATAGATTACTATGTCTAGCGGAGGCCTCCTGAGGCGCCTGTACGTAGTGGGGTTCTAAAGAGGGCCAATAATGTAAAGAGGGGCAGAGGTAGACCTAGATTGACTTGGGATGAGGCAGTAAACATAGACCTTAAGGAGTATAATAGTTCCAAGGAAGTAGCTTTCGATAGGAGCGCTCGGACTAGCTATCAACGAGCCTAAACCTTGAGCTTTGTTTCTTGGGTTTCATGTCTAGCCTACCCCAACTTGCCTGGGACAAAAGTCAAAAGGCTATGTTGTTGTTGTACAGGATGTGCAAAAAAAAGAGGGAAGAAAAAAACAGAGACTAAGATAGAATGTAAGTTTTTTTTTTGCCTGAACCATATCAATCGAAGTTCACTTTCCATGCTTCAATAGAGTGGTCAATCTATTGCAAACGATTTAGCAGGCCAAAATAATTATTCCATAAAACCAGACATTCAAATGAGCACGTAGATCTATAGAAGCATCATTAACTGAAATTTTGGAGCAGAGAGAATCCCAGGTCCCGATTGCCTCAAGCCCTCAAGCAAATGGGGATTGAAATGAATTAGTGTCTCCTTGCCGATTCAAGCAAAGACCAAACTTGTAGCTTGGCAAACAAATATTTCAAATGCTAGGGGATTGAGCAAGAAGTGTTCCTAAGGAAACAATGCTTGCATTTGGAGATTGTCAAAGGACCAAGTACATCTTTGAGAAAGGCAAGCTTACAAACAGTTTTTGTTCAAAACATTAATAATATTTGGTGTCTACTGAATATTTTTAAATAATAAGGTGTCTAGAAGATATACTTAACTTCTGTCCCTAAATGCTACAGGATCGGAATTACTCTGTTAAGAATTTTTTGGCTAGAATGGCTGATTATATTGTCAATGTAATAGAAAGTGAATCATATAGATCAGAATTTGGAGTGTACAATGTTAATTGATTGATAATACCTGAAGCATAGCTGACATATGAACCATTGGCTGGCCTACTGAGGTTCCCTGCCTAACTATTTCATACCCTTGAGTTCCAACAGTAACAGGCCTACTGTAAAGCTGTATAGCTGATACATGATCTGCATGCAATCCATCCTCTAACAATCCTTTCATGTTCATATCATGAGTAACAGATAGGAAAAATTTGAAAAAGAAACTCAAAGTTAGCGATCTGCGAAATTCAACCATTCCACCCGGTGCATTCTCTGACAGAGGGATGTCTTCTTTCAACAGATTGAAGATATCATCCAAAAACCCAGAATCCCACTTCTTTCCAGTAAGAAAATTTTCAGTCTTTGAAGCACTAAGTGGAACTGCAGCAACCCCTCCATAGACAATTGAGACATCAGATATTATCCATTTTCCTTCAGCTTCTCTTAAATACACACGCATTCCAGCATTCACCAAAGCAATGTCATCCTCCCTTCTATGTGCCTGTTTAAATTCTTTCACATATTCAAAAGGCCTTGTCCAAGGTAGTATAACAGAAAGTAATATTTGATCAGGTTTTATATCAACTTTACGGTAACCAAGAAAGAAATCTTTTGCAAGGGTAGTACTAACATTGCTGTTCACATCTATTATCTGAAATTTCGCACCTATGGCCATCCAAAGTGGATTTAGGTCCGATATTGGACTAGCAGTGCAAATGTTACCACCAACAGAAGCAACATTCCTGATTTGTGTTCCAGCAAACCATTTTAACTGACGTACTATTGCCTGGCATGACGAAGTCTCAGGCAGATCACGTTCTGCAATAACGTTTTTAAGGAAATTTTGGAGCTGCGCAAGTCTTACAGCAGAACCAATGTGTATGCCATCTTCTTTGGCTATGAGACTATTAAGCTCTGGAACATGGGTAACTGAGATCATGACCTTATATTGGGCATTCTTAAACTTTGTTTCAACTCCCACCTCTGAGTTACCAATGATAAGTTTTGCATCTGGATAGCAAGATTTCAAATGTAGTACTTGCTTCAGTTTAAGAGGTCTATACCACCTGATCTCATTAAACCCGTTAAATTTAAGTGGCATTACTTTTCTCAACTGAAGTTCTGGAGGGAAGATAAGTTCTTTCTCATGATACACATTTCCATCAATTTCATTGTATGAACAAGGTGTATATCTTTCCACCGACAAGGACAATGAAGACTCATTAACATTGGCATCTGTCTCATTCATGCAGGAACATGGTTTCCCAGTCGACGGGCAGATGGCTTGGCCATCCGCATTTTCTGGCGATGAATTGGTGTACACTAAATTATCTGTTTTGGCAAACACACGGAAGGCATCTATAATTGGTCGGTAGCCAGTGCATCGACACAAGTTTCCCGCGAGGCAGTCTTCAATCTGTTCTTCAGAGGGAGGCTCTTTGCTTGATCTCAGCAATGCATACATTGACATCACAAAACCAGGGGTGCAAAACCCACATTGTGAACCATGTGCCTTGGCTAAACATTCCTGCAGGAAAAGTAGAACATGACGATAGAAGAGAAAGGAACCGAATGGGTAGGAAAGGATAGAATGCATGACGAGAGCTGTCGCAAACAATGACAACTGTGATCGATTTTATATATTATTTGAGGTGTTTAAATTAAAAATAAAACAGAGACAAGTCATGAGACAGCTTTAAAAGTGTTGGTTATCTATAAATAGTTTGAGTACTACTACAAGGGGAAATGTTTCATATAAAACCATTTTGAGTGCAACTCTAGTACAATCCTGCATCTAAACCATACAATGGATTGATGAGCTTCCGATCCAGGTGATTTCAACCGCCAGATCAAGTGCTCAAATGACTACATGTAGCAGTACTCATCACACAAGAACAGTGCATCACCTGAACTGGGTGTAAACCTCGCTGGCGATCTCCAATTCCCTCAACTGTGATTATGTGCATTCCTTCCACAGAATAAAGTGGCGCCAAGCACGCATTGATTGCAAAATGCCTGAATGAAGTAGGCCACATTTTACATGAAGCTCTTCAATATAGTATAATAATGCACATAAAATACAAAAAAAGCACTAATAATAAGTATAGGATTCCACATCCCATTCCCATGTGAGGGAGTAATGGTATCTTCAGCAGGGTGAAGCTATTTTTTGGAATGAGAAAATTGAAGGATAAATCTTAAAATCTATTTCTATTGTCGTCTGTCACTTTAAGTTGTTCTAGAGAGCACAAAACATCATTTGGTATAGGAATATGGTTCTCACTGTGATTTCTTTGTAGTTCGGTCATAGCAAGAGACCATCACAGTGCAGGCTCCACAACCACCTTCACCACATCCAAGCTTTGTTCCGCGGAGACCAATATCTACAAGTCATAGTTGGAAAACATTAAGAAAAATACTGCAAACCATGAAATAAAATAATAGCAGTGATACTGTCTATAAACCACAGAGAGCATATGCAACCTTCTTAAAGGTTGCTATGGTACTAATTTTTTGGATCAGATTGCACAGACAGATGCAAAGTGAAAAGATAACCTATGAAACAGAATAGACAATCTTAAATTAGCTAACATGCAATGATTCTTAGATTACTGATAGGCAACGAGTTTTTTTTTTTTTGAGTAAGGGACCGGATTTCATTAAAATTGAACCCCTTTTATAACTGAGACCCCAACGTAAAATAAAATTACAAAGCATGCCACTAAGTCTCTATCCTTCATTCTTCTGGCTTCTGGTAATGTCTGTTGCTTCATGTAACTCCATCGCCATGGAACTTTACCAGATCCGGCCACAAGAATCGCAGTTTTCACCAACAGAAGACTTCATAATCGTGGAGACCGCAAAAGAGGCGCAATATGCTCAACCATTGAAGGGAGTAAAGGGCGCCGAAAGCACATCGGCCATATCTTCTGAAGGTTGAACCGACAATCAGATCCGACACCGCTATCCATCACTAGCGGCAACCGGAAGGACAAATCCACCGCTAGTAGTGTCACCAGCGGCCGGAAACATGATTCCACCATAGGGGAAAATAGATCCAATCCCGCCTCAAAAAGAACTGGACCAACGTACCTCGATCCCTCAACGAAGAGCACACCGCCGCCGGAGAAAACGATGCATCCCATGGAGAAGATCCAGTACATGATAGAAAGCTAGATCGAAAACATCGAAACGACGATCCAAACCCTAATCCAATTATTCTAGAGGAAAGGAAAATTATTGAAAAGAAACCTAACAAAACAGTAGATCTACTAGAGGGCAACCCCCGCTCCTCTTTGCCACCGGCTAGACGACCGGGGGCAAGAAGGAATGGGGGCCGAGGGGGTGGCGGCGGCGGAACTCGACGCGGGCGCGTGTCGAGTCGCCCGTCCCTTCCTTCTCTCGGTTGTTAGCGGATTGAGTAGTGCCCATCTGATAGGCAACGTTGGAGATAGGGATAGGCAACTTGGTTAAAATTTGTGTACTATCAATAGATGATCATCCTCTTTGTCAACTTCCAACTTTGATTCGAACTCATCTATTGATACAAGTTTAGTGCCCATTACCAGTAAGAACAATCTACATGAAATATGGTAGGCTCGTTACATTTGTCTCTGTCACTCCAGTTTCCTTCACAACTTCGAGTAGGAGAAAGCAGGGGCCTCCATTGCTATATTTCCCTCCAAATAAACTTCCAGTATGATAAATCACAAAATTGATTGTCTATTGATACTAATACTGTGTAGATAATATCAGTGAACTTGATAGCATAATTAAGTATATAAACACAACACGAACTGGTCATACTACATGTCTTCAATAAGTTCAACCTAGCATGAGGAACTGTTCTGAGGCCAATTTTGAAAATTTTGCAACTTTACAAGAAATTCCTCTTAACAAAAGCAGGTAAAGAGCTTTCTGAAAAAAGAAAAGCAGACCATTTTGGAGCATTCCTGGAACTAACCAGACATTTGAGGTGTTTTTTCAAAAAATTATAATTACAAGAAGAAAGTAACCCTCAGGCATATCTAATGTAACATGTCAGTTGTATGTAAATGCTTGCAACATCAGCTAATTTGCATGGTGAACGGAGAACAAAAGAGACAAATGTGACTTGACTGACTGACTGAGCAGTCACTATAGGGGACGCACAGATACAGATCGAATAGCATTTGGGCAATCGGATCCTATATACACCAAAATTAAAGGCTTAATTAAGTAATAAAAAAGATTTTATAGGAAGTACTCTGTTAACGAGCCCTTGGGCTGCAGGTGCAGAAAGAGAAGGAAAGATGCCCCACATGTGATCCACGATCAACACATACCGATGTCCTTTTTTTTTCTCTGTAACAGCTATTCCCTTAAGTGAATGTAGAAGTCCAAACTTCAGGTGGATCAGGCAAACAGCATGTGTTGCAAGAAAGCAAGAAGAGCATGCTTGATAGTACTGAATCAACCTATGCTCTCAGTGACCAGTGGGCCATGGAAGAAGGAATTTTGTCATGTAGGTCCCCTGGGGCCGTGCTGTTACCTGAGAGCTGGGTTTCCAAGTTCAGTACGCCCAGCAACCAAATCGTAATGTTCTCACTCCCCAATCCTGTTAGAGTCTGTCTCACGTTACTGCTGCCGCCACGCCAAATTTGAATGCAGTAAAGTAGCTGAGGCCTCATGACACGGCAATTCCAATTGGATAGCGTGACAAGGTCCACGGGAAACAGCTTCACCTTCACTCATTACCACAACTGAACTAACATCAGGATCCATCTGTCTTCTAAAAGAAGAAAGAGAAGCAGGCGACAGATTCCAGTGGATTCAGATCCCAATCCGGGACCAGCCAAAAGCGCATCGAACAGTTGCGGTAAAAACTCCCCGTACCGACAGGCCACCACACCCACCAACTGCTCGATCGCGGTACCAGGCCGCGAATTTCAACCCTCGGCGTGCTTCGACGGAAGTAGCAAAAACACACAGAGAAAGAGGCAGGCAGGGCGTAGAGTGAGAGCGCGACCTCTGAGGTACTGGAGCAGGGTGAGGTGGGCGAGGCCATCGGGGAGCACGCGGCGGACGCCGTTGACGTAGACGACCGCCTCGCCGGACCACTCCTCCGCCTCCGCGGCCGCCGCTGCCGTCTCCTCCTCCGCCGCCCTCGTGAGAGATCCCATCGGGTTCCGCGCGGGGTGGCTTCCTTCCCCTGGGCGCTCCCGTTCCGTGCGCGGATGTCGTGGAGAGGTTGGATGCGCGCGCCGGGCTCTGGTAGCGTGGTGGGGACTGGGACTCGACGCACGGGGCGAGAGTGTGAGACTGCACGGCTCTGGAGCCTCTGATCGGTGATGCAGATGGATGGATCACGGAAGGAGAACTAGCTACCGGCCGACGCGACGTGAGCGCTGCTGCTGCTGAGCTTAGCGCCGCTGGAGCGGTGGGGAGGCTGCGAGAGACTGCGGGAGAGGGGAGACACCGCCTTATTCTACGCCGCACGGTTGTCACGCGATGGCCGCTTTTCCGCGCGATCTTGAGACAGCTCGGTAGGTGATTCTGAGGCCACGCGGTACACGACACACAAATGCGGTATGCGGAATCAAAGCGTCCCTTTGCTTACGTGGGATTATGGATAACTGAAGATGGAGCTCAAGGGTGGAGTAGTCAAGAACTCAAGATGCCGACGCAATGGTCAGTGCATCAGTGGTCAACAAGATGATGTGATATCGGGTTGAAAATTTGAGAAAAACGAACGTTGCTCGGGGCAACAGTATGGCACTTTGGTGGAGAATTTCACCAGTTTTGATACTGTGTTGGATGGAGTATATAAAAGCATCTCCAGTGTGGCATGCAAATTTGGACTACTAAATCCTAATTTACAAGCTCAGATGTAAATTTTAGGGATTTAAATTTGCATTCAACTCTAGTGGAGTATGCATCCATACTCTAGTGGGCATGAAAACAGTGGGACCTATGGTTTTGGAGTAGGGATGGCAACGGGCACAAATTACCCACGTGCCCGCGGGTAAAAACCCGATAGGGTGAGGGTATGGGTCTTTCTTTGTGCCAACGGGTATGGGTGCGGGATTGACATTGTACCCGCGGGTAAAAACATAACGGGCATAAAAAACCCTTACCCGTGCCCGCAAATCCGTGAGTTATTATTGACATGTGGACCCTATATGCAACCATATATGAGGCTCAATAGAGATTTAGGGTTCCCTCTCTTTTTCTCCTCTCCATTCATACTTGTGCTTGTTGAAACAAATTTATTTGGCTTGTAATGTTATTAGATGCTAAATGATTGGTTGTCTTTCTCCATCTATATATTTATTTTGCTTGTCGACTAGCGGGTGCGGGTGTGCCCGCGGGCACATTTTATCCGCGGGTGGCAAGCACGGGCACAACTTTGTGCCCGTTACGGGTTACGGGTGCGGGCACGGGCTTAGGGTTTGCCTTACATGTGCGGGTGTAAAAACCGCGTGGGTAATGTGTCCGTTGCCATCTCTATTTTGGAGAGAGAATGGGAGGCTCTCAAATCTAAGGGTTTGAAGGGAAAATTTGGAAGGACGTACAAAATAGGAGTAAGTTTAGGAGTTCTACTAGAGAGTTGTTTAACTTCTAAAATTTAGAATAGAGATTTATTTAGGAGCTCCCACTGGATATTTCTTAAGTGAGAGCAGGTTAAAAAGAAGTTGAGCTCTTCCTGGTAGGACGCTGAGAATCTGAGATAAGGGAGTTGAAAGGGACGCCACGGTCACGGACCCAGAGTAGAAGAGCGCGAGAAAGACTTTGGGTGTATGTGGGCTAAGCTTCTTTGCGTCCGTATTCTCGCCACATCTAAGATGCAGCGGGTGTCCAAGCACACCCTAAAACATATCGTAGTATTGTATATACGTTGTACATTTGTCATGCTATCGTAGTCCTTGTTAAAGGATATTGATGACATGATGTGATATCAGGTCGAAAACTAAAGTTTGAGACTAGCTTGATGGAGCAGCAGCGACGGGAATCTAAACAGAGGGGAAGGTAACGGCCTAATCGGTTGTCATTTGATAGCTTATGGAAATACTCATGTCCCAGTGATGCTTGGGATGGAAATAATCCACTGGGCCTATTGTTTGCCATCCTAAATCCATTTTAATAGCCTAACTTAGTACCCTTTCAGGTGTATCGATTACTCTGCTATGATACCGATGAATGTAGGCATCGTGTGGCGTCAGGCGTGGCTCACCGATCACTACAGTATTATCGTTGAGTTGCTTGTGGTGGGTGGGGTACACCTCGGTGGCAAATGTTATAAAACGAAGTGGTGCCCCTTGCCCAGTAAAAACGAAGTGGTATTAAGTGGATTTTGGTTAGAGCAGGTCGCTGAGAAGTAGAGTTGTTCTTGTTAGGAGAAAGTTTGAGATCATGAAGAACAGATGTGGAGAGTGCTTGCTTGAGATAACTTATATTTCCCAATACATATTTGTACAATTCTCATGCAAATACGTTACATTCAGATGTTTTTATCATGCCCTCATGTCACTCCCATGGAACAACCAACCGCTGCTCCTGCTCCTTCTAAAATGTTAGTACCATCCTACAACTACAACCAAGGAGGCCTGTTGGACTGAAAGGCGAGTCAAAAAAAAAAAAATACTCGTAGTACCATATCACCATCCATATTCACCCAATGACTCATTAAAGCAGCCTCTAAAGTCCTGAACAGGTGATTACATTTACAGAAAACAGTGAAAGTAGTTTTTCCTCCCATCATCCAACAGCAAATCCATAACCTAACCGCAGATAAGCCACGGAACAATTTGTTTCCTGTGAAATCATAGAAAGACCTAGTTTTTTTTTTTCATCCTATCGTATCCATACTGATTAAGGCATACATTCAGTGTGGCACTACCACTAAATGTTACAGATACACTAGCCGGTTGGAGTTAAAAGTAGTGGCCAAACTACACTATTTTACAAATTTGCTGCCACTTCAAAACGTGGCAGCACTCAGCTGCTATCCTATCCTTGTTACATATGGAATCACAACTATCACAGTATTACTGCAAGCACACTACATGCACGACTCAGAACAAACCAAATATGCGTCGCCGCTGCTGGTAACTGCTGCTGCTGCTGTAGCTGCCTCCCGGTGGAGTCACAGATATCCTGTCCGCATTAGCCAACGCCCACCTGTTGAAATCTGGAGAGGACATAAGTTGTGCCAAGCCTTTCTTTGTCTCCTCTCTGGTGAACGCATCGTATTCCTCTTTGGAGAACTTCCTCCTATCTGGCGTAGAATGGTAGGTCGAATAGTAGCTGTCCCCAACAACACCTTGTGACAATGTCTTTGCTGAGCCTGAAAAAGCAAGGCAACAAGTTTTTTACTGATATATAAGAATGCTAAGCACGGCTTCTTTTTTTTAGAAAAATAAAGAGTACTAAGCTGAGGCATCATAAGGATACAACTAAAAGAAATGACAAACCTGAAAGAGGCGAGTTTTTTCTCGGTGTACGTCTCAGGTGACCATGGAGCTTACCAAATCCATCTTGGTGAGTCCCATTCATTATAGAATACTCTTCACCCAAGTCTCCATAGTGAGAGGAATGCCTTGCGGTTCCACTAGAAAGCCCCCTGCAAGAATGCATTTGATAAATTTAGCTCAATTTCTGAGGAACATAAAAAATAAATTGTCCATGCTATAAAAATGTCTTGTCCATAATAACATGAAAAAATTATACACACCATTAGCATGCAAACCAGACGAATCACTGTGCTATAACCTAAATACCTAATATTACCGGATTTTGCTTGCTATAGATCGGTTTAATTGTTCATTTTGATTGTTTTCATGTTTCTTATTTATCCCCTTTACAGTTTTACATATCTTTCATACATGTTTCTCAGTGATAAGTCAATCATCCCTTTAACAGAATAGCATTGTATCATAGTTATACCAGGAAAAGTTATGACCGAGGGACAATAATCACAAACAATAAAGGTAGGCTAAGTTATTCCTTGTCCTGATGATGTTGCAAGCAGTGAACATGTGAGACTAGAATGGCATTGGGTTCCTCAATGGCTTCAATCACCTACACCATGTCAGCCACCAGTTCAAAGGTCGGTGCATCTAGTCCACGTGGCTCAAAAATACCATGTGTATCTTACAGGTGATTGATTGTTTAAAATCTGCTGACTGGAACACAAAGTCAAGAACAAACAGGTACATTTTTACGATAAGAAGGCTAGGTAACATGTTTTTTCAAGATATTTTCTAAAATTGTTGTCTCATTGACAGTCTGGTCAAACGAATGTTCAGTCCCATGAAATCTGTTAAACGAAGGGAGTACTGCTATTCAATTAAATCAAGTTAAAAATCTTTAATCCTAGTGACCAACAAAGCAAAAGACTGGGTCTTATATAGTGTACACTCTCCATTTGAAAGATCTGCTATAGTTTTTTTCAGAAATTTCAATAAAGTGTTGTGATCGTTCAATTACAAAGTAAATGGCAACCATTCCAGCATTCTAAACATTGCCTGAATGGGAAATAAGGTATGGGAAGTTGAGGCCTCTTTTCAAAATCCTATAAACATCAACCAAAAAATTAATCTTTTCACACTCAAAATACCAAACAACAAAGAACTGACAGGATAGTATTCTTCTAATAGCAAAACAGATCATGCATACTAGATCTCAACACTTCAATGAGCATCCAAATGCATAGAAAACAAACACTGGAGCCAATCAAGCTGATATTTGACATATCAAGAAGAGTTTACCATACCGTGATAGATAGCGTAAAAATCTTGACTTTCCCTCAATTCTTGCAATTGATTTGATGGCTACACATAAGACCAAAGCAGCAAATGCAAAGAGATAGTCCAGCGAACTCTACAGAGAGAGAAGCAAGAATCGGCACGTCAATAAACAGTTAGGCAAACAAGTACAATCTTCAGACAACAGTAGACAGTTTTTTTTTGTGAATTGACAACAGTGGATAGTTAAGAGGGCATACCTGAAGTATCATGACAGCTGAAACAATCAAGATTGCCCACTCAACAAAATAAGCAACACCCGCATCAACAGATCCATCTTCTGTCAGGACAAGCTTACGGACACCCCAATAACCAAACCAGGCTCCAGCTAGGATAACCAATACGAGAAGGAATATTCCTAGCTGCAATAATATATCTTTTGTTATTATATGAATGGTAGAAACAAAAACTACCAGAACAATATTACTGAGTGATAAAATTTTACCAATGCCCTCATGGGACAATTTGATAAAAGGACACAAAAATCAAGTTATAAATAAAGTATAAGACAGATGCATTAACAGCCTTGTAAACAATTTGATGTCATCACATCGATTTGCTATCAAGTTACCCAAACAAACTCAAGAAGTAAATAGTGCTATCATTGACTTGCTATGAAGTTTTTACTTTTTGAGGAAGAAAGTTAAAGCATTGCTAGTTCGTACTTCATCAACAGAGGAAATACAGAAGCAAGAAAAGTGGGAAAACATGCAGCAATTCAAGAAATCGTACCACTGTTAAAATAGAGGTCATTTTCATTCCTAAAACTAGGGTTTAAATGCAGGTGAAAATAAAAGGAACCAAAAGGACTGTTGAAGATTAACCCAAATGATGAACTTACATACAGGATTATGCATGTCCTCAGCAATTCCAATTTCGACAAGAAATGAGCGCAACAGACCCGATAAATAGTGCAGGAAATATGTCGTCATCCCAACCTGTTGGTAAGAGATTGCCATGAATCAGTGATCCAGAGACATGAGGGCAAAATCAAAATAGAACTCTCTTCAATAATGTAATTAATACTCACAACTGTGGAGTAGGCAAAAATAGCAAGAGAACTCTTTCTGCCAGTGGGTAAAAGCTTCATTCCCTGAAAGAGAATAGATTGAAAAAAAAGGTTAGGTAACAAGGGTCACAATGTGATTGGATTAGAGGTAAAACAGAAGTCTCTTGTTTTCAATAGTCTACAAATAACAGGTTTGATTTATATAAAAAGAAATCATGACTAGAACAAAGTAGCTTGATGTGACTGTGTTTCCCACCCACACACCCAAAAAAAACTTTAAAACTAATCAGATAACAATTATCAGCGCTCTATAAGCATGAAAATTAACAATATGGTCCTAATTTAAGCACTTGATAATGGCAGTTCCAACAAGACAACAAGTGAAACAACTTGGTCTCCAAGAATTTATTTAGTCATAGAGACAAGAAACAAAAATTCAAGCTCAAGATATGTGAAATGGAGTATGAAGTCTTGATTTAAACAGATGTCTTGACTGAAAGTAGTACAAAAGAAAGAAATGGAACATTATTTTCATTTACATCAGTTGGACAACATCATTTATTCTTTCAGAACATACTTTCATGGTTTCATTTCATTCCCTTTCCCCAATTTATCCAATGTAAAACTTAGGTTCACTCACTTCTGTATTAGAGCAAGTTCATCATGAATTTTAAGTATTATGCGTCTTCACAGCATAGCTACAAGCATCTGGATGCACCTTACAGAACATAGCTCAATAAACATGGCTATGTGACTGTAGCATAATAGCATAGAAGAGAGAACAATGTTGATTAACTACCGTAATGCTGCCGTCTAAAGCAAATTAAACAAAGCTACAAAACCCAATTTCACACCGAGGAAACCCTCTGTCAAATCAATTTTGTGATTTAAGTGAAGAGTGGGATCAATAAGATTTTGCCTTGGTAATTCCACATATAAATATGGCACTTCAAAGATTCCAGAATCCATCAGTTGCAAATTATACATACTTTGTACAATCTAACTATTACAAGAATAACATCACCCACCAGTACCAGTACCAATCATCAGCTCAAGTGACCACCCACCATATATAAAACAGAGTGGAGAGGATTACAAATTACCTGAAAGAGTATAATCAGTATCACAAGGAAAATGCCAATCGTCATTGCTCCACCATAGTAGAACACTACCGACTCGCTCAATGTGTGTGCCAGCACCATCAAAATCAATCCCAGCACCAAGAACACCACCCTATGGAGCAAGAACTCTGTATACACAGAAAAATAAGATGCATTGCATTCCACAATGAAGAACTAGGAATAGGAAAAGGGCAACACGCACAAACTGCATCAAACAAACGAAGAGGAATAAAGCGTACCTTCCTCAGTGGACAACACAACGGACCTTGAAGGGTCAGCCGTCATTCGGAAATCCAGAATCCGTTGGTCGTACGGTGAGATGGCTTGCACCCAGAGCCCGCTCTTGGGCATCTTCTGCCACTGAGATGCCGCACACTTGCACGGCCCCACTGTGGCGTTCCTACAAACACAACGCGTGCAGCAAAACGAAATTAGTCCAAGAAACAGAAATTGCTAAGGTACACACCAAAAATGCTAGGGGTTTAGTTCCCATCACACTTACCGGTGGAAGCATAGCTCTAAGCCGTGGGGGCGGGTAGCATTGGCACGGAGGCGAAGTGCGTGGAAGAAGCGCGACGGGTCGCGGAGGCGGGAGGGGCGGCCGTGGAGGAGGACGCGCGTGCAGTAGGGCCCGCCGGCTGCGCCACCATCGCCAGCGGATATCGATCGCGCGGGCGGGAGGGGGAAGGAGACGGGCGGGTGCGAGGTCACTGCGAGATGAGGGGGATAGGAGGGGGTTAGGGTTAGGGCCTTGGGTGTTCCGCTGGCGGGGAGGGAGACAGAAGCTTGCTTACCTGTGAGCTCGACGGGGGTGGAGACGGAGAAGGCAGCCGCGGAGGTAACAAGGAGGAGGAGGAGTACTGAGGGGAGGAGGCGGAGAAGGTTCCGGTGGGGCGGAGCCATGGCGCCGGCGGCGGCGTTGGGGATTTTGGACGGGGGGAGGCGGGAGATGGAGAAAGGGAGGAGAGGTATAGGCAGGCACTGCAGCTTTGAAACGACGCGGTGTCCGTGTCTCCACGGCCAGTGGCCCTGCTGTTCCACACGGCGAGGCAGGGCAAGGCAAGGCGGCACGCGCTACCTTGGTCGCTAAGAAATATGGATATGTTTTTTTTTTTTTGCTATATTTTTCACAGGGAGGAAGGGGGGCCTCCCAATCAGTTTTGCTGTAAAAGGCTGAAAAGAGTAAGGCAATCTGATATTTCTATTTATTTCCATAAATCCAGATCTTCCTTGTGCAAAAATAACCGACACAATAAAGAAAAACGTTCGATTGCCTACCATAGTCGTCACTTTTTTTAGAGGGTGCCATTGGAGTCACTCCATCGGTATTCGGTAGTTTATGGGCTGTCGGTTTGCAAATATCCGTGATTTGAATGCGGGCCAATGGAAGAGAGCAAATTACCTTCTTCTTCTTTTTGCCATAGGCCCACAGCCTGGTCGCCGCCGGCCCATCTAAGGGTGTGTTCTCATCATGTCTGTGCCCTTCAAAAATACCCAGCTCGCTGGGCCAGTGAGACAGTAGCGTACTTGTTTTGTGTGGTTGTCTAGGTTGAAGTAGCAACGGCAGGATCGTCTGAAAGTGATCATGTGTCATCACGCATACTTAGCTTGGCTCGGCTCGTTTTTTAGAACGAGCTGGAAAACTAGCTCGCCTCGGCTCGGTCGAGCTCGCGAGCCGGCTCGAGCAGTTCACGAGCAGTGTAGAAATAGAGAAAATTAGACAATGAATAGTTCCAAAAATTAAAGCCAAATCCTCAGAATCAACCAACCTCAATCCACTATAGCTTCCTAAATTATAGATCTAAGAACAAGGAGAGGGATCTAAGTATTCTTGCTATACAGAAAAAAAGAAATAAAAAAACCAAGAAACCAAACATGTATTTATTGTGTAGATGTAGTCACTATATGGGTAGGTCAAGAGATGGGTTGTAAATATCCATTCAGTCAGCTGCTCGTTGTATTATTAACCTTGCTCTAAGAGCAAGTATCATATTGGTTATGTGTGGAGGAGAGAGGAGGAAAAAGAAAGTGAGTTGTAAACTTACAGCCAGCTGCAGTCAGCTGCTCGTTGTATTATTAACCTTGCTCTAAGAGCAAGTATCATATTGGTTATGTGTGGAGGAGAGAGGAGGAGAAAGAAAGTGAGTTGTAAATTTACAGCCAACTGCACAGGTTCTAAGGTCCTCTGTGAGAAAAAGAGGTGGAACATGTATTAATGATGCAATGTACATTAATGATGAATCATTATATTAGTGGGTTGTTAGGGCAGTCCTAACCCAGACTTTACCCTAGAGTCCATATATGAAAAACTCTATAAACTATAGCCTCCGATACAGATTTTTGTATTTTAGAGTCTATCCAACCATTCAAATATACTCCTCTCCAATCATTCAGCCATATTTCTCTCGTTTTGCGCGTAGACTTGGTGTTTAACTTAAACCTGGTATCTATGCTTTTGGCTCTCTCTCCTTATTAAATTGCTTGTCACATCAGCAAAATATCTATATGGCAATGTAATTAGTAGAGATACACTCTACCATAAAGCTTGGGTTGAGACTGCCCTTAAAAAGCTACAGTTGACATGGCATCTGGGTTATTTACCTTCCTCACATGGGAACTGGGGTCACTTACACAAGCTAGTTTTGTCTGGGTTTTGAATTCGTTCTGTCTTTGAAATTTGCGTCACTCACACAAGCCGTGGGAGTGGTTCAATGGTTTTTTATGGGTGGAAATGTGAAAAAGACTATCCGAATTATCCGGATCCATATCCGTGAAAAAAGTCTAATATAGATATCCGTATCCGCAGTCGTTTTCTAATATGGTACTGAAGTATGTATTTGAGTTCATTTCTATTCGATTCAATATCTATATTTGTCGGTACCTGTAAAAGGGGTACCCTAACTTAGGCCCAGAACTACTCGGTAACAAGGCCCACCAACGAAGTTGGCCTAGCTCTGCATCCCAGCAAAGGCCCACCATCGCAACAACTCCTCGGCACCCATCCCGCTCGAGGTGGACGACCACCCTCGAGCAGGGATGTCCGTGACGATCGAGGCTCAGCGACCTCGAGGGAGACGTTCACCCTCGAGCGGGTGATTTCGCTCTCGTTCGAGGTTCGGCAGGCACGAGATTACGGTCCAAGCTCGAGCTTGCCACACTGGGAATGACGCCCAAGGCTCTGCGACCCATCACTCCAAGTCATGATGACGCTCCTCTGCGGTTAAAAAGCAAGGGAATCACTGCGCCACGCCACCACCCACGCCCCGGAGAAGACACCGGTCAAATCCACTCGCAACAGTGGACTTCTGAGCGCTATGCTGCACGGCCAGACCTAACTTGACAGCAGCACTGTGCCAACCACTCCTTTGACTTTGCTCGCCTCGGATGCGCCACCATCCTCAAAGGCGACCCTCGAAGGAGGCTACACAGATTCGATCTGGACGCCGTACGCAAGTGGCCACCCTCGACGCCGTGAGCCGTCACAAGAAGGAAGGAGATCACGTCAGCCACTGCCATGTCGTCAGCCGGAGTTGGAAGGCGTGATTCCTGCTCGCATAGTGCGCGGCATGGATAGCACAGTGCGCTTAGCAACGTCAACACCACGAACACATGTACTCGCGTCCTCCCCCTTGGTCTATAAAAGGGAAAGGGAAGCCCATGCAAAAGGGCAAGTGACAGCAGGTTCACACACAACAGCACGACGAAACACACTCAAGTCCACACGCACTAGAACACACCCCGCTTAGCTAGCGACAGCCGAACTTGGGGACTTAGGAGCTCATCTCCTTCTCCCACCTTGCTTGTAACCCCCTACTACGAGCAACACGAAACCGCTGCTCAGCACCACTGCTGAACTTACGGCCCCGTGGCCGGAACCAGGATAAAAACCCCTGTCTCTTCACCCGCCATCGGGGCAACGAGTGGATTAGCACCGCAATCGCTTATTTGTGCCGGTGTGACCAAACCAGGCACCGACAATATTTGACAATATCCGGCAACATTTGTATTCGAATAAGAATAAGCACATACATAAAACTATTAATAAAAGTAGTATATATGACTAATGATTAATGATATTAATTATGATATGTACATAATGTATTTAGTGAGATATTTAAGGTAAGTACGTTAAGATTAATTACTATTAATATATAAATATTAAATTTAATAGATTTTAAATGTGTTTATAATAAATAAAAATAAATATATACTTACATTTTAAAACAAGTAAACATCCGAATTTGACACATCTAAATTTTTATTCGTATCCATAACATTCGAATCCGTTTTCGAATTAAAACGTGGTAAAAGTGCCATCTTGATGTTGATCGGATTTCGACTTTGGCGCGTCCGTGTTCGTGTGTTCGACTTTGAATCCAACGCATTCTGCTTGGACCGACATCAAGGATACGCTGCTCTTGCTCACTTCTCATTGTCTCTCCACAGTTGTCTTCCACTAGCCATGGCAGAGGACGATGCATCGCATCGCATCGCATCTGTCCAAACGACAAAGACCAAGCAAGAAGCAACTAGGGCTCGCAAGTCTGCGCCGCGCCTACTCTACTCGATCCGTGAGCTTTCTGCGGCCCACCGGCAAAAGGACATGACCTCATCGCAAGCGCCAACAGGAATCAGAGGTCCACGTATACGTTAACTTCCTACACCACGAATGCACAGCACAAGTGATGCGCCCCTGATGCAACATCCAAATCGTTCAAGCTGTCTGACACTCAAGCCCAACCCGCACCATACATACACTGCACTACACAACACGAGCGTATGCTGTATGCATATCGCCATATATCCGATCACGGAGGTTTCACGCGCCCTCCTGCTGCCCCAGCCATATCAGTGACGATCAGAGAGGATGGGCACGCAGACGGTGGCACGTGAAACCCCTCTCTCCTACAGTCCTACTAGCTACAGGCAGAAGAGCACCATGGTGCTGCAACCATCAACACAAGAGTCCAGAGGAGGCAAAAACCATCAATATAATTGCATCATTATACTCTCTAACACTAGCTGTAGCAGCATATAGCCTCGATAGATTATAACGCACGTATGTTCATCCACATGGATTAAATAGTAGCCTTGCTTCTAAACTCCAAACACGCTGTTTTCGATCGCGCGGAGGGACCAGCGGAACTGAAGAAGCGCATGCATAGGCATGATGACTGGTGCAGCGGCGGAAGCGGAGAACTGTACTCTGCCGTGGAGCCCGGACGACGACCCTCGACGGCGACGCAAGCGCAAAATCGCAGAAAATAGAAAAGCAATCACGTAGAAACAATCGTCCGTGCCCACCTGACGGGTTTTCTTTATCAGTAGTAGAAGAAGAAAAGGGCGCCCAGAGCATCCAAATTCCAAATCGATCCAGTTGCTTGGCACTATACAGTGAGAACGCACACACGAGCATATCCCACCACGGAGGCTTCACGTGCCTAGCTACCTAGGAATATCTGCTATCCCTCCTGGAATATATTACCAAACAAATCATAAAATTTATAACATAGCTAGGCCTTGTTTAGATTCCCTGACAAAACACTATCCATTTTAACTTTTCAATTCATCAACTTTTATTATTCATCTCCCTTAAAAAACACGCTTCCCAGCAAATACAACAATGTTTTTCTTCAGCTTCAGTATTTTTTATACCAATCTGAACATAGGCTCGCGGGAATTTTACAGCATTTTGTTTTCCGTACCAGTATGATCTAGTACTCCACGCAGACTCTTGATTTGGAGCATGCTCATCCACATGGCTGCCTCGCACAGATTAATCCCATATGAACAACAACCAGCAGTAAACCGCACTACATACTCACTTGCATCATATTGATAATCATAGTAGTAACTGCATTAACATTGACCATTAATTACAGCATTTTATTTTTTTCATACCAACATGATCGATCTAGTTCTCCACTCCAGCATATAGACTCTAGATTTTGGAGCATGCTCATCCACCCACAGGGCTGCCTCGCACAGATTAATCTCTCAAGAACATACAAAAATTAGTAGTAAAACGCACTACTCGCAACAATTACTACTTGTAGAGTACTAGTACAATACTATTTGTAATTAACCGAGAGGAGATCGGGCACTGATGATGCCGCCGTTCCGGCGGCTCGCCCAAGGACGACGGGTGGCGATTCAGTGGCCGCGGGGCGCCAGCTTGAAGGAGGTGAGCTCGCGGGTGTTGGTCCAGACCTGCTCGAACACGAGGGCCTCGTAGGGCGCGCTGCGGCCCCGGGCGTCCGCGGCGTCGACGTAGAGGCGGTAGTTCATCCCGGCCACCACCTGCTGCTGCCCGCTCACCACGCGGCGGAACGTCAGCCCCTGGCCGCACAGCCGCTGCTGCTTCGCCTGCCCCAGCGCCCACCCGCCAAGCTCCTGGATGTGCGGGTCGCTCACGTCCGAGATCGCGCGCCATCCGCCCCCCAACAGGCCGGGCCCGCCGTCACCGCCCAGCGCCGCGCGGGCGGGGACGACGGAGGAGGCGGCGGCGGCGGCGAAGGCAACGAGGAGGACGAGGAGGCGGAGGGGTCTCGCCATGGCTGGATCGGGTGGGGGCTCGAGATGGATAGGGATTGCGTCGAGGAGGAGGGAAGGGACCTGTGTGTGATTGATGGCGGGAAGATCTAGAAGACGGTGACTGGCTTTTGCTTGGCGTCGAAGACGGTTGGCGAGCACGGCATTAAATAGAGTCTTTGGGCAAGAAAAAATATTATTATTTTCTGAAACCGTGTGACGGGGCGACGGGGACGAGGGATCCCCGTGATGAGGCCTGTCGTACTCGTGCAACCTGCGGAGGCGCCGTTGCACGCGGAAATCAGGGTGCCGCACCCTGCCCATAGACGAACGATGATGATTGCTTTGCTTCGCCAGGCTGTGTTTAGATGCAAAAGATCTTTTGCACTTACTATTCATTCCCCTCACAGAACACGCATCTCTAAAAATTCCTTTTTTCACCTTTCCTATTCATCCCCCTCACATAACACGCATCCCAGAAACAAAAGATCTTTTCCCTTCATCAACTAAACACAGCCAAAGTAGAGTCATTTTCGTCGGATCATTTTATCTCGCTTTTTTCAATGGCACAAATGTACAATATTATCTAATTATCATGATTTAAAAGAAAAAATATATTTGCCAATATATAGTTTTTATTAATTTATATATGTCTATATTATTCAACACATCTTTTATTTTTTTAAAAAAAATCAAACATGATGTGAACAGCGTTTAATTAGACATGAAAATTTAATGGATATGTGAAAGAGTTTAGTATGTTGGAAACCATGTGAAATGTGTTTTCCTCTCTCACTTCATTTTTTTTTCTTCCGCATGCAATTAATTCTTTTGATGTGTCGCCATATTTAATAAACTCCAATTGTGACTAACAAACATACGGATGAAGCATATAGATCAATTCGGAGTAGAAGCAAAAAAATATTTAGCACAAATATTTTTTATTTAATTTACATCCTAACATCATTTATCTTTTTTCTATATACACAAGTAGAACATTATATTGAATTTTTTTGAGATGATATCGGACATACGTACAATAAAAATTATATCACTAAAATTTGCATCATTTCTTTGATAGCTATGACATTTAATAATAAATGGATCTTCATGGTATAAAATTATGATTTATTCATAATATATATTTCCATTATACCTTAAAAGTTAAAACCAGCTCACGATGTAATGTGCATTGTTTGCATCTTAAAAAAAAAGTATAGTGTGCGCCTTGGCTCCATCTTCATCGTGTTGCCCATTTCTTTTTATCCCGTGCGAGACCAATGTCATTATGTTCAAGCCTCAATTGTGTTGCGCGCATGGTAATTACATGGTTTCATCTCTTTATCATTTTCTCGCCACATTATGTAAAATCTTGATATGGCATCCTATCTAACGAGCATGAATCACCGTAGAAACCTTCAATTGAGATTGGTCTATCGTACGATTATATATCGCTACTAGGGATGGCACTGGGCCCTGATCCTCGACGGGGATTTCATCCATTTAGGGTTCGTAATTAGACCTGAGCATTTTATGGGTCGGGCCAAATTCGGACTGGGCTGAAAAAAAGCCTGATTTGTTTCAGCCAAAAAATTATGCCCATGCCCATCCCCTGGGCAAGGTTGGGTCGAGTTTTCGGGCTAGGCTTAGGCCGGACCGTGTGCGGGCTCGGGCTTCCCATTCTTTTTTAGTTGAAAAATAAATCAAATAAATCATTTAGGCGGGTTCAGGCTGGCCTGATTTTTTTGGGCTTGGTTTTGCTGCCCATGCCCATCCCATTAGAAAGCGTGGGCGGGCCAAAACCCACCGGGCTCAGGCTGGACCGGGCCAAAAATGCTTAGATCTAATCGTAATGAGCATGTTGTAGATGACAGAAAATGGCAAGAATGCCGATCTGGCTCAACAGCTGGTCTAACCGCCTGTAGGACAAGCGCTCTGACCGGCTGTACACTGTAGCCGGTCTGGCAATGTGTCAAGCGGTCTGACTGCCTGTACAGCCGGTCTAAACTGCCTGTAGGAAAGTGCTCAAAATATGATTTTGACTCCACCATTGCATAGGGCTTGTCAAGAAGGTCAAAATTCATATGTGGATCATCTGATTTGGACTCTGGATGAGAGAGTTATGGCTTTGTCAAGGATCAACCCCGGGCCCAGCTGGTTAGACCGCCTGTACAGGGTCAGACCCCCGTAGCATTTCTAATCCGAGTTAGAGTTGTATTTTGATGGGACTTTATTATGTAATTGACTCCCTATGGGGCAAGGCCTCCCCACCCTATATTATGAAGGGTCGTGGCCGATTGAGGATCTCTACCAATCGTACAAATCATTTTCTTACGTTTTATCTTCAAACCCTAGCTTTTCCATCCCCTCTGCTTTCCTTCTTCGTCTCTACGGTGTTCTAGGACATTCTAAGTGGCCTTGCCGACCTTAGAACAACCCTAGGTTTGTAACCTCCGATGGGGTCCCTCCCGATGTTGTGATCATAGGCTTTCGCGGCGCCTTTGTTACAGGCGGTCTAGACCGGCCGCACAGGCGGTCTGACCGGCTGCATCCAGGAGCTCTGGCAAGGAGAATTCGACGACCGCGCGATCTAGTGTTTTCGTGTGTTGATCCAAAAAGGCGTCAACACATGTTTTCCTCCCCACGGGGGCGTTAATGGCTAAAAATCATCCCCATCGGGTGAAGCGGGGAAGATAACGTTCCCCAAGTCCCTATCCTCGTTCTCCATCGGTTGACCTGACATAGGCATTTAGATGTACTATGTGTATTAGAATAGAGACTAAAATTAGTCCAACAAAAGTTTTCATAGTTTCCACAGAGAGGTTGGTTTTCATAGGATACATTGCCAAGAAGGGGACATATCTGGTGGAATCCCATGGAAACTATGAAAACTTCAATCTGAACCACACGATGTTGATCCAAGAGCTCACCCAGATGAGGTGGAAGGGGTAATTTGCAAAGCTCAGAGGAGATGGGAGGGGTGATTTGTAAGATATTTTTGCAAATCACCCCTCCCAACTGATCTGGTCACATCCTTAGATAACATTATGTGGCCCATATTTTAGTTTCCATAGTTTCCACAAGGTTTCTATAGGATAAGTTGCCATATAAAAATCCCTATCCCAATCATTAACCCTAGCTCCACTTCACATCTGGCGTACGACAGCACAACTCTTTCTTGGCTCGTTGACTCGCCGCCGCCTCTCAGAAACAGAGAGCTTAAGGCCCCATTTAGTTACCAAAAGATTTCTAAAAATACACTATTTATCTAACATTTTCCTATTCATCTCATTCCTCCTACTCAAATAACACTATTCATCTACAGTATTTTTTCGATGAACAATGTATTTTTAGGAAATCTTTCCCCAATCTAAACACACCCGCTTCTGTCATTGACAGCTCCATCTTGAATCTTGGCCCTTCTAATTCCCTTCCCACCTCGACCTCCTGCTCCAGTGGCCACGAAGAAGGTTCTGATGTTTTCTCCGACAAACAAGTTAGGGCTGGCGACCCTAATGGTCAAAGGTACTGACCCAAAGAGCCCCACGGGGGTGAAGACCAGGGGTGTGTTTAGTTGGGAGCGGAGGAAAAGAACTTTTTCTGGGAAGCGTGTTCTGTGAGAGGGATGAATAGGAAAGTTGAAAGGAGTTAAAGGGAAACTTTTCTGGGAAGCGTGTTTTCTGAGAGAGATGAGAATAGTAGAGTCCAAAAGAACTTCTGAAACTAAACACGGCCCAGATGTAGTGAATGGGGGTGTGTTTAGTTGGTGGGGGGGGAGAAAAGAGTTTTTTCTGGGAAGCGTGTTCTGTGTGAGGGATGAATAGGAATGTTAAGAGAATTGGAGGGAAACTTTTCTGAAAAACGTGTTTTCTAAGAGACTGAATGGTAAAGTCCAAAAGAACTTTTTAGAACTAAACATAGCACGAATGGTGATTGGAACTGTATGTTTAGATGTGGAATTATTGAACTGTCGCATCTGTCTGTGATGCATTTTTGTCGTCTAAATTAGCTCTGGAATTTGTACGTGTGTTGATGTGTTGTTTCTCGGGTACTCGATCTCTGGCCCCGTTGGGTACTCGATCCCTGCTCGTGGATGGGGATGGGGAAGATCAATCCCCGCGAGCGGGGACAGGGATCGCAACGGGAAAGCAAAAATGTTCTGTTGATCCCCGGCGGGGTAGCTCCGTTGCCATCCCTAATTGCTACATGTCCATTGTTTCACTTCGTGCCACTTTCACCGTCTTTTGCTACATGGGTTGCCGGTTGCCGTGTGTTAGTATTTTTCCATATACAAAATAAATGATATCATTATCCCAAAGAATTTGATTCAGTCATCACATATTTTTGGCCTAGGGATTGATTTAATCTGCAACAGATACATGAAATATTTAGCAAGGTGCCAATATATGCCATCTCGTCCATGACAAGACTACAGGAGCATATCTGCAAGCACGGAGATTTCTATATCTCTAAATCAATCAATACATGTCGCTCCAAGCGCTACTGCTGCCTACCGGCCGCCGTTTACAACGTCCAAGGTCAGTTAGTCCGCCGGCTCGAAGGACTTGAGCTCGCGAGTTTTGGTCCACTGATCAAACACGAACGCCTTGTACTTGTTGGCAGTAGTCGCGGTGGTGTCCATCGCGTCGAGGACGAGCTTGTAGTTCATCCCAGACACCACCTGCTGCTCGCCGCTGAGCACCTGGCCGTATTGGAGCCCGCCCACATGGCCCTGCTTGAGGTACTCCGACACCGCCCAGGCGCCAAGCTCCTGGATGTACGGGTCGCTCACGTCCTTTATCGGGCTCCACCCGCCGGCGGTGAACGGCTGCCCCGCGCGCGCCGCCACCGTGGTCGGCACCGTGGCGACCGCGACGACGACGAGCAGCGCTGCCACGGCTAGTAGACGGAGAGCTCTCGTGGGCATCATGGTTTGGGTTGTTTCGTTGGTTTGCTTACCGACTTGCGAGGGGGGCCGGGACGCTGGAATTTAAGGACGAGGGCGTGGAGCCGAAATCGACGAGGCTTTGCTGGCGTGGCGGGATCGGCAAGGACGTCAGTGTCTGTGTCTGTATCCTCCTGTCCTACACTACGGCATCCCATATCTATCTCGTATCGTCTGTGTCTGTATCGGGCAATTAGGAAAGGATTGGACTTTGCCGCGGATGCATGGCTGAGCGCTGACTTTAGCCAAGTTTCCGTCCAAAATCTACTTTGATTTATTTTCTTTGCACTTACAAACTGGTCTGAAATTCTGGCGTATACTATATGTTGAGACTCTTATTGCGTTTGATTTGGATTTCCGGCAAAAAAACATTGCTTGCTTAGAATAGAAACATTAAAGGAGAG
The DNA here is from genome assembly GCA_015342445.1 of Digitaria exilis. Lineage (NCBI taxonomy): Eukaryota > Viridiplantae > Streptophyta > Magnoliopsida > Poales > Poaceae > Digitaria > Digitaria exilis. The sequence goes on from JACEFO010001629.1 coordinate 314,076, forward strand.
AAGGTAAGAGCATCCAACTCTCAAGCTCTCTGAAAGACTATTACAGTGTGTTTGCTTAATTATATTTTCCTCCATCTCCTTCTAAAAAAGCGACCCAGAGCATCCGGCGCTACTCCAGTATTGCGCCGATCCTGCGCAGCATCGGGACGAGGGTGCCACGAAGGTGGAGCGACATGACCGTGTCGATGGAGCCGACGAGCCTGCCACCGATGAACACCACCGGAACAGCGGGGTTGCGGCCCGTCAGCCTCACTAGAGCCTTCTCCATCTCCTTCCCCCTTGTGTCCTTGTCAAGTTCCACCACCGTCGGGCTCACGCCGAGGTTGCGAAACATGTCCGTCGCTGCGTGGCACTTGTCGCCGGAGCTCATGTCGAAGATCACCACCGCGCGCTGAGAAACCAGCTTCGTCAGGCTGTCCATTGATCAGGATGGTGTCTTGCTTGCTCGCGAAAAGGTTCTTGTAGGATCTTTAAGTAGCTGTGCTTGCTTAGTAAATTATTTGCTTATTATTAGGATTGGCGATGGGAGGCTGGTTTATATAGCCGTGAACATGTGCATTGGCAAGGAGGGTTGTGCTGGGACTGACGGGCGAAAAAGGTGATTCAGGAGTGTCTGGATAATGGACAGGCCTCTTAATGTGGAATATTTGGACGGCGACAGCAGTGGGAAGAGTCAAGAGCATAGCTGCAAGTACATCAACATGTACATCCACGCAATTGCATTACAGCTTATTATAACTACTCTTTCTAACGTGTAACCCAATCGTCAGTCAAGGCGCGGACCAGCCGTCCCGGTCACGTCGTCGGCGCGCGCGAAGGAGGTGAGCTCGCGGGTGTTGGTCCGATCGTCCTCGTACACGACCGCCCCGTAATTCGCCACGTTCCCATCGGCGTCCGCGGCGTCGAGGAAGAGCCTGTAGCTCACCTCGGCCACGACCTGCAGCTCCTGCGCGGTCGTGACCTTGCCGAACCGCAGGACGGCGTTGGCTCGCCTGGCGTGCTCCGCCACCGCCCAGCTGTTGCCGAGCCCCGGATGTGGGGGTCGTTCGGGCCCTTCACGGGCGTCCACCCGCCGCTGGGCACGTCCCTCCCCGCTGCCGGTGTGGCGGCGGCGGCGAGCAGGGCCGCAGCTAGGACTAGAAGGAGGGTTTTGGTGGACATGGTTATACTTAGTTGGGACTCTGGAGACACTGTTTCTGCTGGGATTTAACGAGCTGGGTCTTGAAATCTTCGCGGCTGGAGGCGCGCGGATCAGCCGCGGCAAGCGCTGGGCGATGGTTTCGGTCCGTAATCTTGGCAACTTAATATGCGGCGATACAGGTCGATGATGCGCTGTGTGGCAATCCAGGGACCTACTTAACTCGTTGGCCAAGCCGAAATAATAAGAAAATATACTAATATGGTATCTAAATATTATCTATTTTCGTTATATCTAATAGATATTGGATGATAACAGTGAATATTAATGAAGCAATTAGGACCAAATCTCTAATTTTACATGTGATTTCTCATCATCTCATGTTATTAACTAATTTTACATGTGATTCTCATGTTATTCAAACCGAAAGACGAAAGTCTTAGTTTTCTCCACGACAAAATTCTTTGAGGGCTATAACATCTCTTGTTCATTGAGCAAACGTGACTGGTTAAAAGAAAGGGCATATTAGCCGCTAAGGGTGCTCCCAACGGGCTGTTGAAATTGCTGGCTGACACCCGTTTTTCTTGACATGGAGGACACAGAACACCAAATCCAACTAGCTAGACGTTTAACTTTAGACTCACTGACAGGTGGATCCGGATCGACGCGTAAGTGACTAGGTTCAGCGCCTGCGAAAGTCGATAAGCTCACACACTATTTGAGAATAGTGTCATATGTTTTTTTTTCTTTGTTCATTTTCTATCTCACCCACATCAGCTGGCGATTTAACCATGTCTTGTAGACGCCTAAGATGAACACTATGTAAGTGGTAGCATAATGGGTAGCCTAACAGATGATCAATTACGGGTATTTGATTATTAGCTACAACTTGCCATACACAAGGTTAAGCAACTTTGAGCAAGTTAGTAAATATTTGGTTGGTACATAACCTTAAAGAATATTTTTTTGACTTCACATGTCATAGAGTAAAAATATGCACTTGTAGAGAAACACACTATATAATAGTCTCTGACAACATTAGTCCCGAAACTAATAGAACTGTTACTAAAGAGTCATTAGTACCATTTATATAAATTAGGTGGCTGTAGGCAAAATTAGTACCGGTTGGAGCCACTGTAACACCCTATCAGGAAGACCAAAATTGATTATGTAGAATTTGTCGATATTTTAGACATATATTTTTTTCAAAAATAAAGATGATAACATCTATATAGGTATAAATTTTCTCTGATGCATTTATTCTGGTGCATTTTAATTTAGGTGTTGAATCAAATTTGCGTTGAATTCAAATCTGTTTGTTTAAGTGAAAAACCTCTTATTCTTTTCTTTCTTTTTCTTCTTTTTCTCCGGGGCCCAAACTTCTTCCCGTCCCGGCCTTTTTCCTTTGTCGGCCGAACCGTTCGGCCTGCCCATCCTCTCGGCCCAACCTTCTCCGTCAGCTCAAAAAAAAAAACTATCTCTCTTCTCTCTCACCGGCTCGTGGGCCCCACTCATCAGCCGTCTTCCTCCTCCAGCCACGCCACACCCAACCGCGCCCGACCGTGCCGCGCCCGCGCCGCTTCCCCGCTGCGACCGCTCGGCTCCCACAGACGCGCCGCGCCATCAATACACCCCATCACTCCCTCTTCTTCCGCAAACGGCCGCCACCACTACACCTCCATCAAAGCCATTGATGGCATTCAAGCTCCACTGGGCGCCTTCTCCCTGCCCTCGGCGCCCCCCGCTCTTTCCCTCGGCCTATAAATCATCCGCGCTACGCTCGAGCCTCTCCTTTCCACTCTCCGCAGCACAGCTCATGCCCCATCGAGCCGCTTCATCTACCTCGCCGCCGTCGATCCACCCGAAGGCCGCCCTTTCCTCGCGCCGTGACGTCTTTTTCGAGTTGGGTAAGGTGATGAGCAACTTCCAAAACCGAATCCCCTTCCCCTTCCGCTCTCTCTCGTGCGTGCGACCTCGCCGTTGCTCGCCGCCGCTTCGCGTCACCGCATAAATCTCACCACTGATACCCCAGAACGACTCCCTGTGATGCGAGATTTCTTCCAAACCTAGAACCGAAGGAAACCGTTGCCTCTCGCCTCGGCTTCACCCTCCTCGTGTTTGGCCGCCCACCGCCTCTCGTCGCCGGCCACCACCGCCGGCTAATACTCTCCACAGGCTCCCCAATTCGATTCCCCGTGTTCCCATCATGCTCGCAAGCCTTTAATCACTCGATATAGAGCTCCGTAGCCTCGGTTCCGCCCGACTCCGGCGAGTCGCTGCCGCGGCGCCGCCGTCTGTTCACCCCCTTCCGGCGACCGAGAGCTCCCAATCAACCTCGGCTGTCCGATCTTCATCCAACGGAGGCGAGCTGCCATGCCTCTTTTTCGAAACGGTCCCTGCATATGCTGCAAATCAACCCTCGGTACATTCCAATTCAAAAGTATTTCTCAACATTATTCAATAAAAATAACATTTTTTTATGAACCAGATCATCCATAACAAAAACTCTTTTACTGCACTTTTTATAATCCCACAAGACGTTGCAATACAACATTTCATCTGTTACACACCGCTGACATCCCAGATCAGTGCGTCTTCTTGAATGCCAGTAGTTTTGCCGGCTTGCCGCGTCTTGATCCACTCATGCTCGTACATCAACCTTTCAGTTCTTTCTAAACTTTTCCTTGTGTATTATTATGGTACCATCAGTTCATTAGATGTGCTGCATATATTTAAGTACTCATTCAATGAAAGGAAAATATTAGTATGCAATTTATTCATTGGTTGTCAGTTGCTTAAACAGTTTAGCAGCATTAGGATAGCTAGTTATGTGTAGCTCTACTTAGAGCAACTCCAAGAGAATAGGTAAATGAAACTGGATAGTTAAAAATAAAAAAGATACGATTAAAATACGTTCCAACAGAGTAACTATTCACCTGGGCTTGTGATCTTGATAGCCATCCCGGCTTATTCGTTAGGCAATTTTGCCTATCCTTCCCGGCTCTACTTTCCTCCCATCCCGCACGTTGCACGCACGTGGCCCCACCTTTTCGGCTTCCCTGACCTTCGCTACATCGTCCAGGAGCTCTGGTCGCGCCTCCCTCGCCGTCCAGAACTCCCATCGCCGCACCTCTCACGCCGTCCAGGAGGTCCCGCCGCCGCGCATCCTCATAGTGCAGGAGGTATCGCCACCGCGCCTCCCCGCCGTCCAGGAGGTCCCGCCGCCGCACCGGCGGCCATGGCCGCCGCCTCCATTCCTCACCTCGTGCAGCTCCCGCCGGTGTCTCCACCTCGCGCACCTCCCGCCGGTGCAGCCACCTTGCGCAGCTCCCGCCGGCGCCGCCACCTCGCACAACCCCCGTCGGTGCCACCCCGTCGCGAAGGTCCCGCTAGCGCTACCCCCTCGCGCAGCTCCCGGCGCCTCCGCGGCATGCCGAGGGCTGGCCTCACCGGCAGCCACAGCGGCTCGGCGAGAGGGCAGCGGCAGCGACAGCGTGGAGCCGCCATGGATGGGTAGACGGGGGAGCAGAGGAGGGATAAAAGAGGACTTGTGGGGCTACGAGTCATTGAGTTGGAGAGAGAAGAGAAGAGAGGATAACTGGATATGAAGGGAGGGATTTATCTAATCTGTTGGTTTCCCCAATCTTAGAAAGCTAAATGGTTAGTTAAATGAGTAGCTAAATAAGAGTTTAGCTAATGTGATTTAGATAAGCTCTTGGAGATGATCTTAGGGCTGGTTTTCTATAATATGCTACTGTACTCCTCCAGTTGATTTACTAGCAGTGCTTTGTAGTAGTTCATTATCTCCAACTAGCAATGTTTAGCAGCTCCAGTTCATACTACCACTTACTATGTCAGTCCTAAAAATAAATTACTTTCAAGGATGCATCCAAAAGCGATGGGTGATATATCGCCCGTTGATTCAGCAGCAATGCTATTTTGAACTATTCCTCCTTATCTCTTAATTTGCAGCTAAAAATTTTACCATCCCTAATTAGCAATTGGTGTGTCAATCAGTCGATGACACATTGAAGCCACTTTTGACATTTACAGTGGTCAATTATACGTTATAGATTGTGCAAATATACAATGGCAGAAAAAGATTTGTTCTCAATTTGAGATTGAGATATTCAAACTTTAGTTATTGGGACTAGTATTCAAATCCTTTCAACTGGAGGCTTTAAATTTGATTGGAGTTCTTCCTTAATCAATTTTAGTTTTAATTGTATCAGATTTGATTTATGTTGCTCATCAATTGCCTTGCCTTGATCAATTATAAAAGTCAACTTGGAACCTATCAATCTGGCCCAACCAACAAGGGTGTGATTGGATGCCTGACTACAACCCCATCCAGGCTTGGTGGGTGCAGACTCCTCATGATTGGATGCCTGCGCTAGTTCCTGGCCTGGCCAGCGGGATGCAAATTGGCCGCTCGAACCAGGCTCTCCAGATACGAAAATTACCTGCGTTTCCACCGGGCCAGACTGCCGTGGTGCATCGTGAAGCGGGTGGACAGTTTGGCAGTGACAGAAAGCAGCTGCACGCGAGCTTGTAACCAAGCATCCAAACACCGGATCGCTTTGGCCAGGATATATGTGTGCAATCATCCAATCAAAGCTCTCTTGCATGATCTCAACCAGGCCAGCGGGAGCCTGGTTGTCGCAAACGAGCTTGGCTGGGGAGGGAAGGAAACCAATCAGGCCCCAGGTGACCCGGTGACCGGCGTTCGCGTCGGCTTCTATAGGTGGGCTCCCCACGCGAGTCCGGTTGGTGCTGGACTGCTGGTCTCCTCACTCCTCCCGTGATTCCTCCTCTCCCCGCGCTGCGCGTGTTACTGAAAGATGAAACCGCGCACTGCAATAGTCCGTCGATCTGCAGCGTACGTCCGCCACCGCCAGGTGCCATGCGCGGATGCCCCAGAGTGGATGCCGGCCTGACCGCCTGAGGGAGCAGAGCAGGCATAGGTAGCAGCGGCAAGCCGGCAAGCATCCTCCGGCCAATCTGTCTACCGTCTAGGTATTACTGTGTTAGTAATTTCTTAAAATTTAATTCTTATCTCTTCTAATCTTTATTAATGGTTTTAGTATTTAATTTTTAATTAATACTCACATGGTGGGTTAATTGTTAAGTAACATTTAGCAGTTTTCGCGATTGAAACGATCTCTTCTACAATTGTATCTAGAAAATATAATTCTAGCTATAAAAAATGTCAAAATAGATATTATGCATGCAAGATTAAATATGTACAATTTGAATATATTATATTTCTATGCAATACATTAAACAACATATGTTATTTATTATTTTATTCACTGAGCTAGACTAACATGTCTCGCTTTGGAGTTTCCTAAAGGGCCATATTGTGTTGTCCATACTGTTGGACAGCACCTAAAGGGACATATTGTGGTGTCCATATTGTTGGACAGCATACAATCGATTTTAGGTGCATATTTTTCTTCTTTACGAGCTGAGTCTCATTTTTTTTTTACAGCATATAGTTGTGACCAAATTGATGGGAGCATCATAAAATCTACGGTTACATTTTAATTTATTTGTAATAAATTAGTTTAATGTTCCTTCATCAATTATAAAAGGAATCTAAGTTTTTTTTACCCTTTTGCTTTAAGCTGTTTCAGTTCACAATCCAAATCTGTCTCTCTTTGAGCTATGGCGACATGTCCAGTACCCCCATTTGATGAAACACGGTGGATTATCAGAGTTCGCCGGATATTCGACGAGGAGATCGAGCTCAGTGAGGATCAGCCTATCTGCGTTTTTGATGTCCCCAAGCCTCTTCTGGGAACTAAACCTGAAGCATACATCCCTCAATTGGTGGCTCTTGGTCCTTACCACCATTCCCGTGAAGAACTCTGTGACATGGAGAGGTACAAGCTTTCGGCGGCAAAGAGAGCCCAAACCCACCTCCCTGACACAGACTTTCAACAGCTTGTTGAAATCTTCACGAGACTAGAACATTTAATTCGTGCTCACTATCACAGGTCAGTTACACACAACTACCTTAATTTCATACGACAAGGATTTCTGATTTTTTTTCCTCTTTATCTAGGCATCTGAATCTGAGCTGTGAGACACTAGGGTGGATGATGGCGATCGACGTGTCATTCCTGCTCGAGTTCCTGCAGACTTTCAGCACCAACATCAATCAGAGGGCACTGCAGAGGATCCCCTCCAGGATGTCGCATTTGGTCGATCCCTCTCGCAGGACATCCTCGCATAGCATGCTACTACGTGACGTAGTGATGCTAGAAAACCAGATCCCTCTCTTCCTACTCCAGAAGGCGCTCGAGACGCGGTGCTCGTCGTCGCAGCCTGCTGCCCAAACCGTGCTGAGCTCCATGCTGATCGGGTTCTTTCAGGAGGTCTCGACGTTCAGAGGAATTGGCCGTCCATGCACCGAGATGAATCGGCACGCCCACCTTCTCGATTTCCTCTACGCAAACATGGTGCCTAAATGTGCTGAAGAATCACATGGCGCCACAGGAGAATCCGGAGACGACGCATGCCGCAAACACGATCACATAAAGAGGACACTGAACTCGGCCACGGAGTTGCTTGTCAAGCGTGGCTCCAAGATCGTGTCAGTGATCATAGACTTCATGCTGAGGTTCTTGCTAAAATTCATTGCCAGCCTCCCTTGCCTCTCCATACTCGAAGAACCCATCGAGCAGCTGACACAGCAAGCGTCTGAACCAAGAGGAGACACATCAGATGTTCAGAGCAAGAACACGTCGCCCCTGCTCGAAGAGATCGCGGTGCCATCTGTAACCGAGCTAGCCTACACCGGCGTCAAGTTCTGCCCGACCGTCGGCGACCTCTCCATGATCGCCTTCTGCCCGGCGACCTCGACGCTGCACCTGCCGGTGATCGGCGTCGACATCAACAGCGAGGTGGTCCTGCGCAACCTGGTGGCCTACGAGGCGTCGGCGGGGTCGGGCCCGCTGGTCCTGGCGCGCTACGTCGAGCTGATGAATGGGATCATCGACACGGAGGAGGACGCACGTGTGCTGAGGGAGTGTGGCGTCATCCTGAACCACCTCAAGAGCGACCAGGAGGTGGCCGAGCTGTGGAACGGCATGACGAGGTCGGTGAGGCTGACGAGGGTGCCGGCGCTGGACAAGGTGATCGATGAGCTGAACAGGCATCATGGCAGCTGCTGGAAGGTGAAGGCCAGGGCGTTCGTGAGGGCGCACGTACTTGGCTCCAGGGAGCTGCTCGCCTGCGTCGCTGTGGTGCTGCTGGTACTCTTCATCGGCCTCCAGGCCTTCTGCGTGGTTCGTGGTTGCGTCCCTGTTTCGTACGGGATGGTGGCTAGCAGAAAAATTGGTGCCTGATGATGAAAAACTCTTGTCTCATGGCACCTGGAAATGTCACCGTGCCAACAGAAGTGACCCAATATGTATGTTGGCAAAGTGGAGTCCATGTATTAGCAAAGAGTGTAATTGTAATATAAGTACTCTTCGCAGCCACAACAGAATCGTCAGAATTGTAATATTCAGTGTTAACTGTTCAAGAAATTGCAGCAGCAAATTACAATCTTCACAAACTCAAACTCAAACCGCCTTTGTCGACACAGACACAAACCTCGAGCTCCACACCGGGACAGCGGCAATCTTCTTCAGTTCTTCACTCGCGGCGGCGAGCCCTACGGGTTCTGTACCCCGTTCGCCGCTTGCGCGCTTCTGGGCTGCTTCCTGCCTTCCTGGGCCGTTTCGCGTACAAAAGGCCGACGCTGGGCTTCTATTTGCGTGGGCGTCAATCCCTGCCGTCGGATGGGCGAGCGACGGCCTAGCGCGTATGCTTCGTTGGTCGTTGCTTCGTCCTCCTCCGGTCTACCTGTCGTCTTCCCCTCCCCATTTATGCCTTGCCGCTTTTGTTCCCTCCAAAACCCTAGCAAAACCACTGCCGCCCAAATCCCCCATTCCCTCCACTTCGCTTCCCTCCCAAAATATCAAAGCCCGAATCAAAGCTTTCACGCGCCAGCGCTCACCTCACCTACCCCCCACGTTGATGGCAAGAAGCGCTCCAATTTTGTAGGCGCCCGTGCTGTCCCAATCGCACCTACCGATTTTTTTTACCTAAAAAAGAATTTCAAAAAAAAGTATTCGCCACTCGCCGGCACCCCGTCCGCACTACAAATCCCGCCACCATGCGCTCCATTTGCGCCATGAGATCCCTCCTAGCCGCTGCCGCCGCCACCGCCGGTCCCACCGTCCTCCGCGCCGGCGCTTTCCCACCGCGGCCGCCGCTCCTCTCTCTACCTCTCCGCCGAGTTCGTGCCGCCGGAAACATGCTGGGCGCGGCGAGGTCGGCCTCAGCGGCGGCCCAGTCGCGAATTGGCGGTGAGGCGGAGGTCCGGGCGTCCCTGTCCGGCGAGATCCATGTCATCGTCGGCCCCATGTTCGCCGGCAAGACCACCGCGCTCCTACGCCGGGTTCAGGCCGAGGCCGGCAATGGAAGGTACGAAACACCGGCGACGCCGAGCATCTGCCTTTGCGCTTGCTTGTGTCGCTCAGTGTGTGGGCCCGCCTGCCAGTGACCCCATTTCTTTCCCGAGTTTTGGCTAAGAGCATAAGACGTCTTCAAAGGTTTGGCTACGGAGAGAAAAAAAAAACATCTTTACTGAATAATATACTAGTTGATATCAGACGTTTGCTGCTACTTATGAACTTGTTTGTCAATGCCTTGCTCTGGAAGCTGTGTATTTGTCATGATCTTCACTGTTCAGTGATGACATCGTCCACAATCTTGACTTATGTTGTCCAAACAATTGGATATATTCAACTAGCCAACACGAGGGTAGTAGCCTCATAACTTTCAGGTGCTTGTCCTGCAAATATCTGGGCCAATTCTACTGGGAGTTAGCTAGTTAGGCTGATCGTTCTTAGGGCAGTTCTAGATATTTGATATGATGTCATGCTGTGAGGTTCACTGCTATTGTGTTGAAAATTATGTTCAGACATGTGACTCTAAATGTATGTGACGTACATGTGGAAAACTATGAACTTATTTTTCAATGCCTTGCTCTGGAAGCTGTGTATTTGTCATGATCTTCACTGTTCAGTGATCACATGGTCCACAATCTTAGCTCATGTTGTCCAGACAATTGGATATATTCAACTAGTCAACGAGAGGGTTGTTTAAGAAGAACTGCGGTTACAATTTACAAATGGGCTTCTTCCCTTCTTTGGTAGTCACAAGATGTTCAGGTGCCTGTTCTGCAAATGTCTGGGCCAATTTAAACTGGAAGCTACTAGGTGGTTAGGCTGATCATGCTCTGGGCAGTTCTAGAAAAGTTTTGATATGATGTCATGCTTTAAGGTTCACTGCTATTGTGTTGAAAATTATGTTCGGACATGTAACTATAAATGAATATAACATACATGTGGGAAACTGAAATGTGATTTCCTTGACTGCTTTATCTTGGATTAAAATTGTTTTTTCTGACCTTTTCATGCTGTCATCATAGGACTGTGGCGCTCATAAAATCTAACAAAGATAATCGCTATGGATTGGATTCTGTTGTCACTCATGACGGTACAAAGATGGCTTGCTGGGCCTTATCAGACCTGTCAAGTTTCCATGACAAACTAGGAGTTGAGGCCTATGATAAGGTATGGTCAAACACATTCTCTTAATTTGACCTGCATAGGTCCTGTACCATGAACTCTACTGCCATGCATATATTTGAGTATTCCAGATCGGTGAATAAAGCTGTATTTTTTAGTGTCCATCAGTCTTATTTTCTTGAAGATGAGTTTGTGAGAACCATGACAGTAAATTGAGCTATTGGTTCATGCAAGAGTATGTTACACATTTCTTTTGAGTAATTCACAGCTTAAAACACGAGCAAGTTCTACAGAACTACATTGTCATCATCTATCATAGCTTGAATATCTTAAGAGCAAATTTTTGAATTTTTAGCAGCCCATTAAAAACATCTACCAAACAAGCTTTTATTTTTGACACGATACCCTCAAATTTAGTGTAAAGACATCTGGCAGCAATAGAAACCTGATGTTTTTAAGAAATGAAATTATTGATTTAATGTGCTATACAATCAATTGCACGTCTCTCTGGCTTGCTAAAGTTTGTTCTTTGTAGAACGTACTAGTCTTAACCTTTTAATGTAGTATTTAATTATCTTTTGACAGTGAAAAATCTTCGAATGATTTATATTCAGCTTGGCCACATTACAGACCCAAACAACACATGCAGCACAGGTGCACAGCCCCCACAAAGGCCAGGGCCCCTAAATTACTTAGTGCACTCTTAGCAGTAGTTAATCGAATAATATTATTAGTTGACATTGTGAAGTAAGGCAGCACTGGAGCAGCGTTTATTCCGACACAATCCTGGTACCTGGCTTTCTTCACCACACCTGCCTTTTTTCTGCTCTCACTTCCCCGTATTTCTCTTGCTTTCTCTCAGCTCAGCCCTCAGTTGATCATTGTTTTAGAATTTTGTTGATCATTGTTCTGTGGTCTCTTTTTTGAAAGATAAGATAAAGCTTTTGTGTATACATGGTTATGCCACACACAAATCTGGGAAGATATTGAACGGCTTTCTCTGTAGGCATATGCATAAGATGCCATGAAGTTATGAGAAACTTTGCACCTAAGTGAAAACTAGGCTTGCAAAATTTGTGCCTTTGTAGATAAATATATGGATTTAAATGGTTGCAGACAGGCACATTTATGCTACTGTACTGTCCATTGTCCCTGCTTGATTTTTCATTACATGCTAGATTCCAACATTATCAGCCTGTTGCAGGATACTTTTGCACTCAGCCTGTGTCTACAGAGCAGAGTTTCTGTAAGACCACAAGTAAAGAAAATATGTTCATACATAAATATTGGCACATGTAGTAATTTCATGCAAATGAGTGACATATCTTGAAGTAAAACCTATCCCGTGGGCTAGGGGTCGGCATTCGGTTTAAACCGACAAATAGATTCAATTTGATTGGTGTCTAAAATTCGGTGTTCCAGAATCCAAAACCGATCGGTGCTTCCTAGAGGGATAAACCGACAAGTTCGGTGTCGGTATTTTCGGTTTGGTGTTCGGGTTTTACCGAAGGCAACCGAACTTCATGCCTTTGTGTTCCAATCCACATCCACACCCAGGTCCAAGGCAGGAAAGAGAAACTTACTGATGCGTGGGTGAACATCAACGCCCATTCGCCGGGCGTCGCTAACTCACTGTCGCACCTCCTCTAGGTGCTCGGTTTGCAACTCGCTCGCCGAGTGCCACCCGGCGACGAACGTCCACTTGCCAGGCGCTGCCCCTCCGCTAGGTGCCTGTTCGCCGAGCGCCACGGGGCATTTGCTTGCCGGGCGGCGCCGCACCACCAGCGCCCGCCCGCTGGGTCGCTGGCTCGCCGCTGTTGCTCCACCAGACGCTGTCGGGAGCGGGCGTGTGTTGCCGCCGCTTGGCTCCTGTCGCTCGTGCCATCGACGGGAAGATGGAGGATGTGAGATTTTGACGAGTAACTGGATAAGGCAGAAACAAACAAGAGGGCCACTATTCTTTTATGGGCTGTGTTGTGCTCGTGGGCTTTATCGTGGGAATCCCTGAATCGTGGCCTTTGGGCTTTCGTTTGAAGAGAGAGCCTGGCAAAAGAAGAAGCATCTGTTCGGTTTTTCACAGTAGTTTGGTTCAGTCGGAGGTGAAAACCAACACCGATCCCGATCACCGATCTTTCTAAAATCCACAACCGACCCCGAACCGAAAAACCGATAATTCGGTTTGGTTCGGTCTGGTTTTCGGTATAAAAGTGCCCACCCCTACGCTGTGTTAAGGTGGCATGGCATCAGTTTCCTTTCTATGTTTTCTTTCCAAATAATGCTTTAGGTTTGTCAGGTAAGCTGGCCATTTTTTGCTTAATTTTTATAGTATTCCAAATTTGAGTGCTGATACATATAATCATCTGTAGCATTCCAGATGAAAAAGGAATTAGTAATTTGTTGTGAAAAGTGCATTTAGTTTGTAAGAATTTCTTCAGGTAGTTATGAAGCTAATGTTTATCCAAAATGATACATATACTGAGAGTTGGCTATTCGTTTGCCTCTAAACTTGTACCTTTCATGTTTCCTGTGATTTGTGCAAACAAAATAATAATATTGATAGTATCTATACTGCTTAATAGTGTGAGTGATAATATGTTTGTAGGAAGTGTAGGGAGCTATAACATTGAGGTGTTCGTTTTTGTTTGGTGAATACTGTTATAAATTTTATGTGTAATCCAAATATCCCAATGTAGGTAACTCCATAAACTCGATTAATATAGGTGGAGTCCACTTCGTGGTGCTTTCCATGTGTGTATTGGAGCTTTTTAGATATTTACAAATGTTTAGCAAGAAAAAAACTGTCACTATGTTAAGCAGAATCACTGTACCAGACTAACTACGGTTGACAGATTCATTGGTCTTGTGTAATCCAGGAAAAAAGATCCGATTTTGATTCGTTTTGTTACCTTTATCTGGACTCGTCTGCTCATGATTCATTCAGTATTTGTTATTGGTATTCTAGGCTTGTTCTCTAGGCAATCTGTAAGTTACTGGAATTTGTTTCTGCAGGTAGATGTTATAGGTATTGATGAAGCCCAGTTCTTTGATGATCTCTATGATTTCTGCTGCAAAGCTGCAGACTGTGATGGAAAAATTATAGTTGTTGCAGGTCTAGATGGTGACTACAAAAGGTACTTTCTGAGTTTTGAGTTATGATATTTATTTGACCAGATTATGTAGGCTATTGATATCCAGATAGTCCTTGATGGTTTGGATGCAAAATATTTTCAGATTGAATACTGTGCCACCATTTGATTTGATGATTGTGGTATTGTAGGAAAAAGTTCGGTTCAGTTCTGGATGTTGTTCCCCTGGCTGACTCGGTCACTAAGCTAACAGCACGGTGTGAGCTGTGTGGTTGCCGGGCATTCTTCACATTGAGGAAGACACAGGAAACAAAGACCAAACTAATTGGCGGAGCTGATGTTTATATGCCCGTGTGTAGGCAACACTACATGGATGGGCATATTGTTGTTGAGGCCACAAGGATTGTGTTGGACATTGACAGATCCACTGTGACGGCTCAAGCTCTGAAATAGGTCAATAGTTGATACTGGATGTCTCGACTTGTGTGTGCAAGTATGCAGTGTGTAACGATCAATCATTATACTATTTGACATCTGTCTAAATGTCATAGTTGGCGAAAAGCTAATGGCATCTAGATTTAGACAATTGCAAGGGAAGCTCAAGGAGTCTCCCACGAAGAATTGAGGTGATTGTAAATATTAAACAGTTTGGATGTTAAATGTGACCATTTATCCCTTTTACTTAAAGATTGCACATTTGCAATCGGCATTGTGCTGCTTATAATAATCAGATGCCGAGAATTGCTATTTTCCACCAAGGGCGTGTACTCATTTTGCGAGGGTTGTAACCACTAGTATTCCTTGCAAAAATATAAAGATAGTTTAGCTTAACACTGCAATGTCCTAGAATTTATACTAGTACATGTTAAGAAGTGTGGAAACCAGCCGTTCCAAAAAAACAAAAAAAGTATATTAGTGCCACTTTCACCGTTACGGCCCTCAAACAAATCAGTGCTGCAGCGGGATATCCGCCCATTCCTCTTTCGCAGCACACGAAATCTAGGCTGTGTTTAGCTGCGGTGGGGAAGTGCTGCAGCGGGATATCCGCCCATTCCTCTTTCGCAGCACACGAAATCTAGACCGTGTTTAGCTACGGTGGGGGAAAAATATTTTCTTTTCGGGATACGAGACCGTGTTTAGCTACGGTGGGGGAAAAATATTTTCTTTTCGGGATACGTGTTACGTGAGGAGGATGAATAGAAAAAGGGAAAAAAGAATTTTCTGGGATGTAAGGTGATGAATAGACTTCGGTAAACCCTCGCTCCATACCTTCCCCCACTCCTTTCTCGCAAACCCGCCGCCGCCGCTGCTTCCGCTTCCGGCCGCCCTCCGCCAGATCCAAAGGCAAGGCAAGTTTGTCCCCACTTCACCAACTTTCAAACACAAAATCTTTCTTATTCTCACGACTCATTACTAAAATGGTGTGAATCTGTGATTGTGATCCAGTGCTGCAGTGCGGGCGACTTCATCCTCACGGCGGGGGATCCTGGCTCCACGAGATGGAGGCGGGCCCCGCCGCTAAGAGGAACCCGGCGGCCAGTCTCACGGATGAACTCATCGTGGAGATCCTCAGCCGCCTCCCGGTACGCTCCGTGTGTCGCTTCAAGTGCGTCTCCCGGTCCTGGCGCAACCTCATCTCCGACCCCGTTCACCGCAAGAAGCTACCCCAGACCCTCTCCGGCTTATTCTACACCAGCTTCGACGGCGAGCGGTTCCCCTGCGTTGCGCGCCACTTCACCAA
Organism: Digitaria exilis; assembly: GCA_015342445.1. Taxonomy (NCBI): domain Eukaryota; kingdom Viridiplantae; phylum Streptophyta; class Magnoliopsida; order Poales; family Poaceae; genus Digitaria; species Digitaria exilis. The sequence goes on from JACEFO010001629.1 coordinate 329,628, forward strand.
CATCACCGGAAAAGGCGTGCCGCTCATCATCCCCTCCTTCTCCTTCTTGCCTGTCCCCAGTGACGATGTAACCCTCTTGGACTCCTGCAATGGCCTCCTCCTCTTCGAGTGCCGCTGCTCCGGGCCTTGTCCTGATGAGCACAATTGGTATCCACCGTCCCTTTATGTTGTGTGCAATCCCGCGACGGAGAAGTGGGTGATGTTACCAAATGGGATTGCCAGTGGCGAGAATCGCATTGCCCGCTTGGCATTTGATCCGGCAGTCTCCTTGCACTTCCATGTGGTTCAATATGAGTTGGATGAGTGGGTCACAGGTGTGGAGATCTATTCATCCAAGACTGCAGCATGGAGCTTCAAGGAAAGTGAATGGGACGATGATATTATACTATATGATAGTGGGGGAAGTGCTTTCCTTAATGGCTTTATGCATATGGTCTCGTTCAATGAGAGTTTGGCGGTGCTGGACATGGAGGGGAAAACTTGGAGGACTATTCCGGTTCCGTCTGATGGTGAATATGGCTGCTCTGAACCTGGCTGCATCCATCAATCTCAGGGTCGCTTGTGTTTTCTTAATGTTGATGGTACGGATCCCTCAAAACTGTCAATATGGATCCTAGAAGACCATAGTAGTCATGAATGGACACTGAAGCATTCTGTCAGCCTGCGGTTTCTGTTTCGACAGAAGAAATTTCTGTCTCGGCGGAAGTATATTATTTTTGATCTGGACTACAGAGTGATTACATTTCACCCAGAATGCAATTTGATTTACTTTGTTTATGGGGAGGACAACATTCTGATTGCATATGAAATGGACCGCAAGGAAGTTCGTGTCATCCGCAAGCTCGGACATGAGAGCTGGAAGCCTTATATCCCTTATGTTCCCTGGTTTCCAGCCTTATATCCCTTATGTTCCCTGGTTCGCAGAGGCATTAGCAGATGGGCAGTGAAACTGTCATATCCACTGCAGCTATGTGTTGTTACTGCTATGTGGCATTCCTCGTAGCTATCTGATTGTTGTAGAGATGCAGCTATGTGGTAAGTTGAGTAGATTTCCAGAAACATTAAGTACCGTTTCCTGTGTTGTATGGGTGTGAGCATGTATCTTTGTGTTGTTTCGATTTGGATCAATGCTGTTTAATTGTTGAGATTTTGTTAAATGCCTTTAGGAATGCTAGCTTTATTCATTCAGTATTTCAGTTAAACTGCTATGTTAAGCTCAATGTGCCCCTTTGTGGAGATAATAATAGCTGCTCCTATGATTCAAAAGATAACAGAATCGGATGGTGAAACCATGACACCTGTTTGCAGGTAATCTGGAGGTTTTCTTTCTATGCCTGTATAGGTGGTTCACCCACAATGTCAATCTTCACCGCAGGTTCAGAACTGACATACTCCCTCCGTCCCAAAATAGATGTCATTCCCGCTTTCCAAGAAAATCAACATCTTTTAACATTAACTAATTATATATAAAATAATATTAATATTTATAATACATTATTAGTATCATTAGATAGATATGTGAATCTAGTTTTTTAACAAATTTATTAGAGATATAAATATTGCATATATTTTTCTACAAATCGAGTTAAAGTTGAGAAAGTAACACGTGCACGTATCCCATAACGTCATCTATTATGGGACGGAGGGAGTATGATGGAATGACGGTCATATGAATTGGATTCAATCTTTTCATAATCAGATTGTAAGGATGTCAATCTTCTTCACAATATTGGACATTGTATCACCTTCTTCCTTCCTGAAATCAGCAGAAAATGAGACTAAAGTTGTAACCTATGTACCATAACTTCACATTTCTTTCCCTGAATCCAAAATGATGTCTACGATGGCAACTAAATGATCTCTGGATCACCAAAGAAAGTTGTTTGCTCATTGACTCTTCTGCGTTTACCATTTGACCTTGTTTTTGTGTTGTTGTGGAGCCGTGGAGGTCCTATAACCAATGCACAAAAACGGCAAATTATTGGATGCTATCCCGCAATGCTGGTTAGTGAGATTTGTAATGATCCGTTGGTAATCTTCCTCTTTCTCTTTCTTGTGATCCATTTTCTCCCCCATATGTATACTATGTAATGAATCGAAGCGTACTTCTACGGTGCCAAGTGAACCACTCTGTTTGCGATGTACGAATGCTAAAAAATAGTCTCTGTCCAGTTAATTTGGACCTTTGTAGCCTTATATTATTTTTACATTCCACAGAGGTGCATTGAAATATTTTGCGTCCTAGTAAGGTAAGGTCGAACGTACTGTGACTGTAAATGCCCGAAATGATTTTTTTTTTTACCGACGTTTCGCCTTTCACCATTACAGCCCTCAGATATCTGTGCTGCTTGGTTTAAAATGGACGTTTCTCCGTTCCAAAATCGGTGGCCAAATAAGAGCATCTCCAACCGGGCCTAAAAAATTTAGTCTCAAAATATTAGTTTTATAAACTTGTTAAAAATTATTAGGAGCTAAAAAAAGGTCTTCGTCTCCAACAATTCCTAATATTTAAGTCCCAAAATAGTTAAATTTGGATTGGGAGTACAAGCCAAAGGGACAACAATAGCTCTGGAGCTCACTATTTTTATGAGTTTGGAAAAAATAGTCACTAGTTTACTAGTTTAGGACACTGTTGGAGCAAGAGATTTTCCATTAATTTCCAAAACAAGATTTTAGGAACACATTTTGGGCATTGTTGGAGATGCTCTAGGGGGTGTTTAGATTAGGAAGGATTCTCCGAAAAAGCATTATAGACCAAAAAACATGAATAATATTCTGTGTGGGGGAGGGGTAAGATAAACAGAGAAAAATTGGATGAATAATGTTTTTTTCGCGAGAGTTGGTGAATCTAAACACACTCTTATCCAAAAGTAGAGAGTGTAGCCCCAACAGTAGCTAGCAACCCATCCAGTCCCGTCCAGTGCTCCATCGGCGCCACCGACGCCGCCGCCGTCGGCACAACAGGTCAACACTCACTCCGCTCACTTCTTGGTGTCTAATCAGATGCAGGTCGACGCCGCCATTCCTGAATAGAGACCACTGATCTGATATGTACTATCTCCACTCTCTAGTGCATTTTCTTAATCAGATGCGGTCCATGTCAACCGCGGCCGCTTCTATGAGAAAAGAGCCGTCATCTACTAGACTGCTAGCACTACGAACTGAGATCCACACCAACTCAAGAAAGTCAACAAGGAGCAGATGGGGAGATTGGCCATGGCTTGCCGTAGCTAGAAGATATCGTTCTCTTTTGAACAATGAAGATACCTTTTTCACCATGTTTCCTGATCATCCGCTTACAGAGTGCAGTTAGTGCAGTATTTTTCACCAAACCCTCTAAGTCTGTTAGTGCAGTTTCAGATTTTATAACTGGATTTGTTACGCTGTCTAATTTCCTGTCCTTTTTAATCCTTCTTGTCAAGGCAAACAAGGATCACGATTTTGATGCCAGTATATTTCATATTCAAATGAGCTGAGTGCCAGAGCAAGAGAAGTCAGAGAGAGGTTTGATGAGATTATTAAGGACTTTGCTGACCTTCGTTTGTCAGAGAACGATGGGGGTTGCTATCCTGACATCCAGAATGAGTGGCACACAACCAGCTCTGTTATTGTTGAGCACTGTATCATCGGAAGAGAGCAAGATCAGAGGAATATTGTAGATATATTGTCATGTGATGGTATCAATGCAAATTCTGTGAATGTCCTGGCCGTAGTTGGTATGGGGGGGACTTGATAACACAACACTAGCACAAATGGTATATAATGATCAAAAGGTGTACACTAACTTTAACATGCGTGCTTGGGTTTGTGTATCTGAGTACTATGATGTTAAAAAAATCACGAGGAACATCATCAGTTCACTCACAATGGAAAGATGTGTTCTGACAGAATTTGCGGATCTTCAGGCTTCATTAGTTGAGAAAATAAAGGGAAAGAGCTTTCTCCTTATACTGGATGATTTGTGGAATGATCAACCAAGCTGTTGGGAGTCACTGTGCAAACCAATGATGAGCACAAATACTTGTACAATTGTAGTTACTACTCGGCAAATGGAAGTAGCAAGGATTGTGCAGACAATGCCTCCCTACAACCTCACCTACTTACCACATCAGCAGAGTTGGTTGTTGTTCAAGAAAACTGCATTTCAAGGCCAAGAAGGTATTATGCAAGCGTCCAAGCGAAGATAGTTGAAATTGGTTAGAAGATTGATGACAAGTGCAAGGGCTTGCCACTGGCAATTAAAGCACTTGGAAGCATGTTGAGATATGAGCCTGATGAAGAGAGATGGAATGATGTTCTGGAAAATGAGGTATGGGACATGAAGCAGGCACGTGATGGCATTCTCCCTGCACTGGAGCTGAGTTACCAGCATATGCCTATATACTTGAAACGATGTTTCATAGCCCTTTCCTTGTTTCCTAAAGATTATCGATTTGATAAATATGAGGTTATCCCTTTGTGGAAATCATTAGGCCTGCTTCATCCTGATGCAAGGGATAATGAGGACAACATTGGGCATCGTTATCTGAGTGAGTTAGTTCAACGCTCAATCCTAGAATGTGAAGGTGATGCGTATATCATGCATGATCTCACAAATGATCTTGCTTCCTATGTAGCTGGTGAAGAGTTCCTCAGACTTGATGAGGGAGTAGCTGAGATATCTCCTGATGTCCGCTATATCTCGTCAGCTTCTGTGTGCAAAACTGCAAGTCCTAGAATTCTGAATTGCTCGAATTCGCTAAGAGCTATCATTGTAATGTGCAAGGAAGATGCTGATATGGAAATTTCAGATGGTTTCCTCTTAAACTTTACACAATTGCGGACTGTTCTTCTACAGGGTCACTCTCAGCAAAGCATTACTATCTTCACTAAGCAGCTTAAAATTACTCCGCTACTTAAGAATTGCGCATGCAGAAGCACAAAGTTTCCATTTATCTTTCTCTAAACTGTATAATATGCGGGAGCTGGATCTAATAAGTAACCTCTTTGACTTCATGTTAGATGGAATTGGTCAGTGGTCACTTAGTTAACCTGCCAAAATTGGAGCTCCTCACTATCTGGACATGTGCCTGCCATTGCAGAATAAATGAGATGGAAAATTTGAACAATATTAGGGGAAGGCTGTGTATACGAGGACTGGGTAATGTGTCAAAAGCGGAAGATGCAAAAGAAGCAGATTTGCAGAGTAAAAGCAAACTCCAACAACTGGTTCTGGTATTCACACAGGAAAATCATTGCCCAGGATTTGTATATAAACAGAGAGAAAATGTTGCAGTTTCTCACGAGGTGATACTTGAAAACTTGCAGCCAAACAACAACCTTAGAGAATTAATTGTGATAGGTTATCAATGCCGGTATTACCCTAAATGGTTTGGCTGTGTTTTCTTCTCAAAACTGACAAAACTAACATTATCAGACTGTGAATCCGATCAGCTTCCAGCGCTCGGTCAGCTACCTTCCCTCGAATATTTATCAGTCAGCACAATGCACATTCTGAAGCACATTGGAAGGGAGTTCTGTAGTGTTGAGCCAGGAGTGAAGAGTTTCCGAATGCTGAAGGAGTTGACCTTTGAATCAATGACCACATGGTTGGAATGGCATGGAGTGGACGACTCTGAATTTCCTTGCTTGCGCACTCTAGATGTTTGCACGGCACCTAGGCTGCAATCTCTTCCATTGGCCTACTTTTCATCCTTAGTTGATCTGAAACTGTTGGTCTGTAACAGTCTGGCTGAAATCCCTACTTTACCGTCGCTTAATGTGCTATATGTGACCTGTTGTCACAGTCTAACTGAGCTCCCTTGTTTCCCTGCCCTTCCAGAGCTGCATATAGTCCATTGTTCAAAATTTTCCAAAATTCATGATCTCCCATCACTTGAGGCATTGAAAATACAGCATCTACCGAGCCTGACAAGGATTCCTTGCCTCTTATCACTAACTAGCATCAGTCTCGGTGGGGCCTTCAGATATCAGGTACTACATGATCTGTTAAGCTCCAGCTTGTCATTTGAGAAAGCATCAGTTATTTCTGAATATGTGACACGGATACGTCTGGAGCCCAGCAAGGTCCCTCTACTCCAGCTTGTCATTTGAGAAAGCATCAGTTATTGCATAAGCTGTAGCATTATTACTGAGGGCCACCTTTTTTATGTACTTTCCACAGGTCCTATATTTCCGAATGTTCCTTGAACAGAAGTGTGCTCCATTAGGTGCTGCATTTCCTTCTGCCACCCGAATACAATCTGCCACAGGCAGATATTCAACAATTTGCTTACGGCAGCACAATTATCTTTTGTCCCCATAGGCCGTAGGTTTATTTCGTTGTACACTGGTAGCCCATCCTTGCAATCTAACTTCAAGGCCCAGTGGCCCATCACGAGGGCAGCAAAAACAGCAGCAACCAAGCGCACAAAGCCGTCCTCTAAAAAAAACGCACAAAGCCAAGCCGGAAACCCTCCCCACTCAAGCTTCTTTCTTGTTTCTTCGACCGCACCGCCGCCGGCAGTCGCCTCCATTTCCGGCCGCGCTGCGCCAGATCCAAAGGCAAGGCAAATCAATCCCGACCTCACCAGTTTTGGAACACTTCAACTGTCTTAATCTCGTCACAGCCTATTACTAATATGATGTGATCCAACTGCAGTGCAGGGCTACCTCATCCCACGGCGGGGGATCCCGGCTCCACGAGATGGAGGCGGCCTCGGCTAAGAGGAAGCCAGCGGCCAGCCTCAAGGACGAGCTCCTCGTCGAGATCCTCCGCCGCCTCCCGGTTCGCTCCGTGTGTCGCTTCAAGTGCGTGTCCCGGTCCTGGCGCAACCTCATCTCCAACCCAGCTCACCGCAAGAAGCTACCCCAGACCCTCGCCGGCTTCTTCTACCGCAGCTGGAACTGGGAGCGCTTCCCCCGCAGTGCGCGCCACTTCACCAACATCACCGGAAAAGGCCGGCCGTTCATCGTCCCCTCCTTCTCCTTCTTGCCCGTCCCCAGTGACAATGTTACCCTCTTGGACTCCTGCAATGGTCTCCTCCTCTGCCGCTGCTTCGGGGCTGGTGACGCCTCTCCACCGTTCCACTATGTTGTGTGCAATCCCGCGACCAAGAAGTGGGTGATGTTACCAGATGGCAGTGGCGAGGATCGAACAGCGTGCTTGGGGTTCGACCCGGCAGTCTCCTCGCACTTCCATGTGGTTGAGTATGTGTTGGACGAGGAAGAGTGCGTCACAGGTGTGGAGATATATTCATCCAAGACTGCAGCTTGGAGCTTCAAGGAAAGTGAATGGGACAGTGATGTTTCGCTATATGATGATGAGAGAAGTGTGTTTCTCAATGGTTTTATGCATATGCTCACATCCGATGAAGACAATGGCAATCACGTTGTGGCGATGGTGGACATGGAGGGGAAAACTTGGAGGACGATTCCTGTTCCAACTAAGTATTTTGTTGGCAGCATCCATCAATATCAGGGTCGTTTATGTTTTCTTAATATTGATAATGCTGATGCCTCCAAACTGTCAATCTGGATTCTGAAAGACCATGCTGCTCATGAATGGACGCGGAGGCATTCTGTCAGAATTCAGTTTTTGTTTCCAGAGAAGGATATTGAAATTAATATGAACTGGACACTGATTACATTTCACCCAGAGTGCAATTTGATTTACTTTGTTTATGGGTGGGATGATACTCTGATAGCATATGAAATGGACCGCAAGGAAGTTCGTGTCATCCGCAAGCTTGGAAATGAATGCTCTGGGCCCTATCTTCCCTATGTTCCCTTGTTCACGGAGGCATTAGCAGATGGGTAGTGAAACTGTTATTCCACTACAGCTACGTGTTGTTACTGCAATGGAAAATTCCATATTGATGATGTAGTAAGGAGTATGTGGCATCCCTTGTGGCTATCTAGTTGCTCTAGCAGTCAGTAAGTTGAGTAGACCGCCGGAAACATTAAGTTATGTTTTTTTGTGTTGTATGCGTGTGAGACTATGAGCATGTATTCTGTGTTATTTTGATTTGGATCAATGTTGTTTAATTATTGAGATCTTGTTAGCTGTCTTTACAAGGCTAGGTTTATTAATTAAGTTAGACTGCTATGTTATTTTGCTTTTGGTTGACAGTGGTTATTAAGCTTAGTGTGTCCCTTTGCGGAGATAACACTGCCTGCTTCTATGACTCAATAGATAACAGAAACAGGCTATGAAACTATGACACTGTTCTTCTTCTTCTTTTTCTTTTTCTTTTTCTTTTCAAAAGATGCTTCATGCTTCTATTTGCAGGTTTTCTTTCTATTCCTATACTTCATTTCCCATGTTACTCTTGTGTAGCGCAACAATTCTTACTTGACTACAATCTCAAGGTTGAATTGTTAGCTTCATGGTACTGTGAATAGGGCATATGAGCTAGTACGTGGTTCAGGTAATTTGTTATCTCTTGCTTTCATGCTTCTATTTGCAGGTTTTCTTTCTATTCCTGTACGTCATTTCCCTTGTTACTCTTGTGTAGCGGAATAATTCTTACTTGATCACAATCTCAAGGCTGAGTTGCTAGCTTCATGGTACTGTCAATGTCAATAGGGCATATGAGCTAGTACATGCGGTGGTTGGCATCTTGTCCGGCTTCCTTGCATTGCAGGTGTCTCAGAGTCGCCTCTGCCTCACTGGAGCCGAAAGGAAAGCAGCTGGAATGGCTAAACCATCATGTGTGATGAGTGCAAAGGCTGTGTTCTCCAATGACATACTGCGCCTGGCCGTCAACGAATCTGTGTTAGTTGCCATCAACGTCCAGGGAAAGGCATGGAGGACCACTTCGTGCCACGCAGTGCTCATAGCGTCAGCATGATCTTTGGTGTTGGTCATGTTAGTTTTATTGGCATGGATTCTGGTCATGTCGGTGTATCACAAGGCCACTCTCTGCAACCTGTGGACTTTGTCAAACTGCGAAGAATGGATCTTGAAGCACAAAGTGACAATTCGTTTCACAGACAGTATGCACTGGAGATCGGAATGGTCCTGTGAATTGTGATTTGTTTACATGTGTGGTTCATCCACAACCTGACTCAATCTTCATCGCAGGCTCAGAGTAGATTCGAGGGTTGATGGTCATATGAATAGGATTGTAAGGATGTGCATATAATTCACAATCTTGGGCATGATTTCTGAAAGCCTGTATCTTATGCCCCCTTCTTTCTTCCTGAAATCAATGGCAGATGAGGCTGAAATTTCTTTCACATTTCTTTCCCTGAATCCAAAATGATATCTATAATGGCAACTAGATCTTTGGATCCCAAAGAAAGTTTTTTGTTTATTGCATCTTCTGATTTATAATCTAATTAACCTTGTTTTGGAGCGTTGTGGAGTCGTAGAGGTCCAATAAACAATGCACAAAAACAACAAATTATTGTTAGATGCTATCCCTTAATTCTGGTTAGTGAGATTTGCAATGATCCATTGGTAATCTCTCTCTTTCTCATTCTTATGATGCATTTTCTCTCCATATGTATACTAGATTACTAGTAATGAATCAACTGTGTATTTTTACCGTACCAAGTGAACACTCTGCTTGCAAATATCTGAATGCTGAAAAATATTCTTTCGTGCCTCACATTTTCCACTACCAGAATCTGTGCCCGACACTCGGGACCATCAGCAAAACACCAGTGACAAACTTCCCGGTTGGTACACACTTGCGCATATATTTTGCTAGGTTATATGACATCTATAACGAAAAAATACTAGTTAAATTATACTTTGAAAACCCGGTGTTCAAAACGTGGCAGACTTGTGGGAGCTGGGTAGCAAGTCTAAATTTTTGTAATGGAAAATCACTTATTTTTTTAAAAAAATGATAAAGTATATTTTTGGCCACTAATGCCAAAGTTTGATTTTGGTAATTAAACTCCAAGTATTTTTTACCACCCAATTGTCCAAACCATTCCTATTTGTTCATATGTTTGTTTTGGATGGTGGTTTTGTTGACAATGACACGAGGAAATTGTTTGGCCATATAGCTCTTTTGGATTTCGGTGCGTGCCGAGAGGGGAGAAAGATGGAAAGTAGATGACGCATACATATTGGTCCCTTTACAACGTGGAGTCCATGTCATCACAACCAACAACCAAAATAGCTAGATGATCACATGTGAACAGTTTTAATAGTTGGATGGTCAATAGTACTTGGCCAAATATGGGGTTGTATAAACCTACTAAGGCCCATTGCTGCACCGTACCACCAGCCCAATTGGACAATAGCTTCAATCACAATTCTTATCCATGTTCATGTAGATCCAACTTCCAGTGTTTGAGATTTGTACAAATAACCATATTCATTGGATCACACCTTAAACCCTATTCCCCTACTCCCCTCTCCCTCTCCGGTTCCCGCATGCCACCCACATGGCACCACCGCTGACCACACTGGGTGAGTATGTCCCTACGCCCTCCCCCACAAGCCCTTGCACCTTCGTGCTCCTACCACATCACCCCTGCCCTCCCCTGAGTGAGCCGTAGGCCCTATCTTGCTGCCACCCTACTTGCTCCATTAGCCATACCCGCATCGCCACGCTACCACCCCTTACACACCGTCATCCATGGTTGTGGCCGTCGCACCCCCACCCCCACGAGCGCTGTCAGATGTGGTCTTGGCACCCCTACCCCCGCGAGTGCCGCCGGCCGTTGCAGTGAACTGGAGAGAAGTTCAACATTTGGATTTTGTCATTGCACTATTTTGTGTTTCCAATTTCAACATTCTGTATTTATTACTTCAACATTTGCGATAAAATGTTGAAGATCTTTAAGACAAATGTTGAACATGTTTAGGGGAAGTATTAAACTTCTCGCTGATTTGTCGTGTAATGTAAAAAGGTCATAAACGGAACATTAAGCCCATGCACCTAAGGCCCAAACCTGCTTCGCCCGAACAACATAAGGTACTGCAGAGGACCTCAAAAGAAGAAGGTTAAGCAGTGACTTGTCACGCAAAAAGGGGATCAACGACCATTCCGTCCGTTGTCCACCATCTCGCCTGCATCCGCCCGTGGCTCCAGCCGCCTCGCTGCACCTCCCGCCACCAATCGCCATTCCTCGACACCACCCTCCCCTAACCACTTAGGCCACCCCCTCACTGCTGAGCTGCGGCCCACCGCGTGTCTTGGCCGCTAGACCTAAGCCTCTTTTGTAGGCCCCCTGGTGACCAGAGGTCTAGAACACCTTAGCAACCCTAGACCTTAACCCCATGGTGTGTGAGGTCCCCCCTCACGCACCCATAGGGTTTTAACCCACGACCTTCAACCTCATGCATAGCACCCACTATCATCTCACCCACATAACACAACTGATTAAGTGGAGAATGCTATCTTTTTAAAGTAACCCATGCTGGACCATAATACCGGCTCGTGACACGACCCGATACTAAATGGAGGCATTTAGAGCATCCATTTAGTACAGGGTCGTGTTACGAGCCGGAACTAAATGGCTGGGGCTCTTGGGGGCCCGGGACCATTTAGTACCGGCTAGTAACGCAAGTTGATACTAAATGATCTAAGGGACTCTGTGCTTACTAACCGGTACTAAATTGGCCTTAGTACCAGCTCAAAAGCAACCAGTACTAATGGGAGGTGAACGAATGTGGGTTCTTCTAGTAGTGGATAGAAGACGGCAGGGTGTGACAGATCATCGGTTAGACTTTGCGATCTCAAAATGGCTTATTCAGCTATGCATTCAACATTCTTTCTTGCATCAAATCTCCAAAAACAGTGTGAATTGCTGGCAACTCTGGATAAGTTAGATCTTTGGCATGGAGAGGAAATCGAAGGAACCAAAAGTGTGCTAAGGTAACTTCCAGTGATTTGCAGGGAAAAAACGAGATAACACTACTTTTTTTTTTTGTTTGTGTAGGCTTATAATAAGCTCTCCCAAATAAGCTAAAGAACAACCAAACACCAGCCCACACATAATCAATTAATCACGTACTCCCTCCAGACCCTTTTATTAGGCGTCAGCAGTGGAATTGCACGTACCAAGGTGGAGAGGGATGCACGCACAGGGGGCAGGTGTCTGCTTCGCATGCTGTGCCGTTCACCCGGATTGGCTGTTGAAATTCCAAGGATGCTAGTGATTGATAGATTCCCTTTAAAAGTTGTCATGCACGCATGCAAAACGCTTCGTACTTCCCCCAACTCCTTGACTGCAGCTTCTAGTTTCCTCACACGCCTAATATTATGACAAAAACAAAAAAAAAACGCTAAGACGCCCTAGAAATAGGACTGGAGGGAGTAAGTTTTTAGAAGTTTTTCCATAAGCCATAAGCCCCTCCAAAGGATGCTTATGGGTTTATTTTATGTTGTCTCTCTCTCTCTCTCTCTACCCCTATACCTCCCTCTCCCATTTTCCTCTCCCCGCTCTCGTCGACGCTCATCACCACCGTCGCCTGCCACTCACTGCCACTGGAGATGGAGGCGTGTTTGAGGTGGCGCGGGCGAGCTCCCATACGGCGGTGCCAGAGGAGGCATGGTCGAGGTGGCACAGACGAGCTCCCCGTGGCGGCGGCACAAGCGAATCTTGAGCTCAGCCCCTAGCCAGAGCCATCATGCTTGTGGCGGCACATGACATCTCAAGCTTGGCTCCCGGGGAGCCAGGCGATGGTGGCGTGAGCTCTCCTATGGTGGCAGCGGCTGCTGCGATGCGATCTCCCTTGAGGTGAAATCGAGGTGGCTACGATGCAAGGCCAAACCTGAAGTCCACCAAGGCGGTACAAATGTAGAGAGAGGACCCCAGCGAGCCGTGCCGTTTTGGGGACTAGGAAGGGCGAAGGTGGGAGGGTGGGGGCAGGTGAGACGAAGGGAGCGAGGTAGGTGGTGGGAGCTCTCTAGCTAAGGAATGAGATAGGAGGGTGAATGGTAAAGGGGCATTTATGAGGGGTATTAAGGTCATTTACTAGTACATGAGCCTTATTGTAGGCCCATGCAACCAAACACTCATTTGGATGGATTATAAGCCTACACATATGAGAGGCTTATAAGCTTACAATAAGCCCTCATAAATCAAATAGGCACTAAGATCATGTTTGCCAATTTCTTTCTCTTGCCAGCATTTTGTGCCTTGTTGAGATTCAGGTCGGTATAAATGTCCTTTTGCCCCATAGTCATGATTTGTCACAGCTAGTTCCTTGTTACACTTTTTTTATGACTGTATTGGATACCGCATAAATATTTATTTGTGTATATGTTATAGGTCTCTTGTCATGGATACCAATTACTTAAAAAAAGGTCCATTTTTGGGGCCAAACTATTTCCAATGTTTGGTTTTAGCGGTCAACCTTGAAGACCCTGTCTTTGACAATCCTGTCAATCCAACTAAAAAACTGATAAATTTAGCAATCTACCTTGTTACAAAGGTGGGTTTTAGATGTATGTAGTTTCTAAAACAGAAAAAATTATTTTGACCATCTAACTGTTGTGCAGTTTGTTCTGGCCATCAATCTTGAAAATATGTTATCTTTGACTATGAAACTACTAAAACCGGACAACTTTGGTCATCTATGTGGTTTCAAAGATGGTTCTGTATATATTCGTATTAAAATGAATAAAATATGATTTAAATTTAAAAGTTCACAACTAATTCATTTTAAATAAGAAAATATTAAAATACTACAAAATTTTCATTTATCATTAGCAGTAATTTAAATAAATATGAAATGAATAAAACAGTAGTAAAGGAAATAAACAATATTCAGATATATTTAATAGAGCATGAACGTGTGGTATATACTTTTGAGAAACTTAGGTACATATTTTATATATTTTTATTTAAAACTAATTGTTGATGTATTTTTAAATATTAAACAAGATTAGTGTTAGAAAGTATATACATATGCAAAAGCACCTTTGAAACTAGATAGATGGCCAAACTTATCCAATTTTGTAGTTCGATGGTCAAAGGTACCCGAATTTTAAATCTGATGGCCAAAACCAAACAGTGGTAATAGTTCCACGTGAATCTATATGAGAATAATCAAGGAAAATATTATGACTACTAAATTTGTTGTTCACCTTCCAATATGTCACTGTGTGGTATATGTGTCACCTAGAAAACCTATTGATCGACCAATTAGGTAACATCAGCGACACTTAGGGCTCTATCTTTCCTTTAGTACTATATCATTTTGTAATTCAATCACGCATGTATTATGGAAGGGATTTCTGAGGGTATTAATCATGCATGGGATTGACTAATTAAGGAAATTAGATTTGAGGTTCATCATGATTAAATTAATTAATAATGAATATATGATAATATATGATACTGATGTTTGGAGACACTTGTTTTGGTAAGCATACATTTTATATTGGAAATACCAGCTAGAAAGAAATTAATTGGCTTCATTGTTGCCTTTATGGAGCCCATTTTAGCATTTGTAGAAAAAATAATCATAAATCACATGAATTGCTAGTAGAACATAAAACATTGCTAACTAAAATAACTAATTTGCTTGTTGATTTAACACAAGTTGCCTACAAAATGAAATCCACAAGATTGATTCGGTACAAAAATGAAAATCATGAATACAAGAAAATAATCAAGTAAAAAAATTAAAAAAAACACATTAAAACGAATGAAATGATTGTTGATTTGGTATGCCTGCAATTAAAATACATATATAGGCACAGCTCGGCGTCATCACGTATATGAGAAGCCCAATTAATAATAACTAGCTTTTTGTCCTGACTGAGATAGTACACTCTGGCTAAGCAATAATATGTCTTTTACTTGATTTATTGTGTTTCTGCCTGACAAATAGCAGATTATTTCCTGTCAAGTGTCAAGTACCAGATTATTGCCCATGTATGTCAGCATCATTGCCTAGTATATAATGAACTCACAGCTACTTTCATATCCTAACAAAAAGGTCACCCAATTTGGTTCCAATCCAATGGGTACAGCCAAACAAAGGCAACAATTCCGCAACCTGAAACCCAAATCTCACACTCCGCTCCTAAGCACACACATGGTTTAGTTCACTACAGCTTAAGGGTGCGTTTAGACGGTACAACCAGATTCCCTAAAAAAACACTATTCATTCCACCCTTCTCACTCACAGAATACTATTCATCTACATTGTTTTTTTTGGGTCTACAGTATTTTTTCGGAGAATCTTTCTCCAATCTAAACACTCCCTAAATCCCCACATCCGTTACTGGAACCAAATTGGGCATGAAAGCTTTCATTAAGCATCAGCCGACGCCCGACAGGCTGTTTTTACGTCGTCGTACAAGCAAAACAACGACTTGAACCTTCATTGCATAGTTAAAAATCCTTGAACAATTTTTTATTATTTCCTCAATTTTAAGCTAGTAACTCATTAAATCGCAAGCAAGTTGGCATCACAGAAAAACATATGGTGCAAATAGCCAAATAGTAAGGAATGAATAAAACACAAACTTTTTTGGTTCCTGCAAGTGTGATTTGTACTTGAAGGAAAATAATTGGACTATCAGATAGAAGAAAATGACACTAATTCAAGAGGAGGAAGCGACCAACGGGATTGTCCAACTAGATAGGTCCGGAGAGATGCAGATGTTGTACCAATATAAATAGTTAAAAAGTGATCGATAATAAAGTCATGTTAATCCTGCCGAGGGTGTAAATAATGGAAAAGGGTTACCACGTACTGTTTTCCTTATCGGCGCCTACCAAACCAAATATCTTGGCCAAATAACTGGCCCTATAAATATGCGGCCCAGCCTGCGTAGCCATCGTGTGATTTGGCTGTGGCAAATTGGGAGGTTCACACACACTGCACGCAGTAGCAGAACAATGGAGGTCGAGAAGATCGTCAACAGGGATGAGATCACGGGCGCCGCTATGTCCATGTTCGCCGGCGACTACATCGACATCCCGGAGAGTTACATCAGAACAGACGAGGTTCTTGCTGACGAAGTCATAGGCAAGGACGAGGCCTACGAGCTGCCGGTCGTCGACATGGCCAGGCTCTTTGATCCGGACTTCTCAACCATGGAGATACAGAAGCTTGGCTATGCCTGTAGGCAGTGGGGTTTCTTTCAGGTTTGGAAACTTATTGTTTCGTTCTCTTGTTCTATTTTGTACGTGCATGCAGAGTGTTTTATAGCCAGAGCCGCATTCTATTATATGTATAATAATGTGCAGTTAACGAACCATGGAGTTGACGAGGCAGTGGCACAGCTTATAAAAGACAACACTGTGGAGTTCTTCAGCTTGCCACTAGACATCAAGAACAAAGTGGCAGTGCTGGGAAAGGGAGCTGGCCTCGAAGGATATGGCCACCACTACAGCCGAGCGCCGGGTGACAAAAAGGACTGGGCAGAGAGTCTAATCCTCATCACGCAGCCAGTCCATGAGAGGAACATGAAGCTGTGGCCTACCAGCCCGCCCACTTTCCGGTCTTTATTTCTCCTATCCATTATCTCTGTATATAGTACTAGCTTATTTTCATGTCATTTATTTCCCTTTGGTCGTATAGATCGTTTCAGATTCATGCTTTCAGTTCAATCACGTAATAATAATATTTAAGCTGATGGAGGTTGCTTGCTCGTCTCCTATAGCGACGCGCTTGCCACGTACGCAGTGGAGATGACAAAGCTCGCGAGGCGGCTGCTGGGTTTCATGGCGGCCGACCTCGGAGACGAGGACGAGGAGCTGGTAGAGGCCTTCACCGGCAAGAGGCAGAGCATGGCGATGCACTACTACCCTCCATGCCGTCACGAGGGCAAGGTGCTGGGCATCACGCCGCACACGGACGGGCTGGGCCTGACGCTGCTGCTGCACGTGGACGACACGCCGGGCCTTCAGATCAAGAAGGATGGCAGGTGGTACCCCGTGCGGCCGCTGCCTGGCGCCATGCTCGTCAACATCGGCGACGTCCTCGACATCCTCACCAACGGCGCCTACAAGAGCGTCAAGCACAGGGTGATCCCGGACGCCGAGAGGGGACGCACCACCGTGGTGTTCGTGGAGGAGGGCACGGTCGAGGAGGGGATGGTCACGCCGCTCCCGGGCCTCCTCAAGCAACAGGAGCCGCGCTACAAGTCCATCCACCTCGACGACTACATCAAGGGCATCCTCAAGGCGGTCCCTGAAGGGATTCGGTTCGCCAACACTCTCAAGATCCAGAATGACGATGGCTCCACCTGAAAGCATATATATATATAACATGTCGACGAAAACAAATAAAGCGAGGTGCTCGTGCTGTCTCGTGTGCAGTTCGATAATGTGTGTGCTCGTGTAAAAGCACCTCGATGCTTGTACTACATGTACCGTTTTAAACTTGTGTCTCGTCAAAGTTCTACTGTCTGAATGTATGCGACTTTAATTTTTCCTACAGAATTTATCACAATAATAAATTGTCCTGCTATTTATTATATGTAACAATATGGAGTGAATATATATGTATTGTGAATTGTCTGGTCCTCATTTGGTTTCATATCAAATTAGTATATTAACTTGCCCTTGATGAATTTGGTAAAGGCAGCATTATTGGCCGTTCGTGCCTAGTACTCCGTGTACACTAGGTTAGGGTGTGTTTAGATTGGGAAATATTCTCCGAAAAAACACTGTAGATCCAAAAATACATTGTAGATGAATAGTGTTCTGTGAGTGGGAGGGATGAGATGAATAGGGAAAAGTTAGATGAATAGTGTTTTTTGGGGGAAAATTTTTGTAACTAAACGCACCCTACTTAGGCCAGTTTTAGTGGGATTTCATGGAAAATAAATAGAGTGTTATGTAAATATTTTTTTATAATATGACAGTGTATTAATGAAGAGAGAGATGAAATAGGTTTCATGAGGATGAAACCCTATATACACAGTTATCTATACCAGCTTGTGTCTTGCATGTAACCTAGGGAAGAAAAATAGATAAAACTACTATGCATTGAGAGAGAGATGTTTCATCCTCGTTTCAAACATTTTTAGATGATATGTCACTCTAGTTAATCATGTCCATGAAACTCCCATTGAGAATGGCCTTTACCCCCATCTAGTCACATTTTTTTTTTCAAAAGCAACATTCTAAACAGGAGGGAGTTCCTCATATTCACTAATCCCTATTGGGGCTGCTAGCACCTGGATGTCCAATAGAGCATTTCCTTCCAGATGGTCCTTGCAACATTGAAATTGAGCTGCTGAGACATCAAAGAAAATACTTTTACAACATACAAAGTCTAAGTGTGGATCTAAATTCCTGCCACAACATCATATCTTTATTTTATACATCTATGCAATATTCTTGAACATCGCAACAAAACTGCTACGACATCATAAAATCACAACTGCAACATCGTGAATCACAAGCTACAAAATGCACACTACGGACGAGGGAGCTCGCCATCAGGGGTCACATGGCAGAGGACCATGCGCCATGTGGGCTATGTGGGTGCCGCCAGGGGGAGCTCTCCCGCGAGGCCGCCATGGCTGCCACCGCGGAGAAGCTCCTCCGTTGTAGGCCCTCCCCCGCCATGGCCGCCCGCGTGCACCATTGCCTCAAGTTCCTCTTAGCCAGGCGACAAGCGGAAATGAGTTGCGGGTGTCCGGTTGGCTAGCATTATAGGTATAAATGGTTACTCCCTTGTCACAAACAAAGTGTTACATATACTATAAAGAATGAGCACATTGATATTCATATTCAGCTACAATTTTACCTCTTACCCCCCACAAAGGACTCCTCTTATCAGGGCCAAATGAACCACTAAGGACGACGAGAGATGGCGGATTGATTTGGTCGTCCTCCTACTGTTGAAATCCACCCACCTCACTATTTTTTTCACCAAGCCATTTTCTACCCACTCACCGTTCCAATTCCAATTAACCATGGTGAGTCATGTGCTTATATTATAATGATTTTATTTAGCTAATTAAATCAAATCTAGTTGACGTGATCATTTGTTTATATGACAATGATTTTAGAGTAAATTTCATGGGTGGTCCTTAAACTATTGGACGCTTCTCATATGGGTCATGAAATTGCATTTTTGGATCTCTAAACTATAGAAATGGGTCATCTAGGTCCCGTATTATGAAATTGCATTTTTAGGTCCCTAAACTATCTAAATTGGTCATCTATGTCCAAACTAGTCACGCCACACCCCGGAAGCTAAAGTGGCATGCTGACTCTGTGACGACATGCCATGCTGACACACCTGTCTAGCCTTCATGTGCTCTATGTCCTGTGTGCCATACCACGGAAGCGCTGACCCATTGGAATGCCATTGAGGCCTCCAACCACCTTACATGGAGGCATTCGAAGAAACATGTAATTTGGGTAGTATATTTAGTGAATGAGGTAGGTACAGAGGGAGGAAGTGAGAGCCTGATATATGAGGCCAACACATATGGCTCCACGTCACTATACAATTAGCATGTCACTTCCAATCCTGGGATGTGGTGTGACTGATTTTGATCTAGATAACCCATTTCAATAATTTTGAGATCTAAAAATACAATTTCATAGTACATATGGGGACCCAGATGACCCATTTAAATAGTTTAGGGATCCAAAAATACAATTTTATAGTATGGATCTAGGTGAGAATCATCCAATAGTTTAGAGACCGACCATGAAATTTACTCATGATTTTATTTAGCCATTCAAATAAAAAATTCCAATCAACCATGGTGTGTCATGTGTTTATATGGTAATGGTTTTATTTAACCAATCAAATATAATCCGTGTGATGTGATTATGTGTTCATATGGTAATTATTTTATTTAGGCAGTCAAATCTAGGTGACATGATTTCCTCCCCCTGCTCGGTCTTGCCAATCTTCTCCCTCTTGCCTTCCAAATTTGTTGGCCATGCCTTTTATAAATGTCTCCTTCTGGTAGTACTACAAAATTACAAACCTCCCGTTAGTGCTGCAAATTTACTCATTTGTATACTCCGAAGGACATAATGATATGGTTTCATCCGCTCCCCTTCATGGCTTCATGACTCTGGTAGAACGTCTTTCAATGGCGAATGGAACTGAAGTATACTTGTTTGCGGTTGTGGCTTACGTTGGCCCAGTGACCCACTGATGCTCATTGGATCCATATAGCATAAGGGAGATATGTTTGAAGGACATGATGAGGTTCGTCTATATTCTTGCCCTTGTTTAACAATTTCGTTTTTTTTCTTATTACTATGCTCCACAAAATATGATGGATCTTCATGTAGCCTCATTGGCTTCCTTAGTGTTGTCACGAAAAACGACTAGATGACCTGTGCTAAATTTCTTATGCATGCCGAGTTTGTGTAAATCGTATAGAGGTCACTGAAAAAAAAAATAATGGCTCGCATTGTTGTAAATCGAATTTAAACAAACAGATCAGTCACGAACTACAACTCGCATTATTGGAGACTTGGAGCCACATACAGAATCACCTCGCAGGACCCAGCACCCACAAATCTTGTAAGCACCGCAACGTACACACATCTAATATAATGGCTGGCACACACGCGCGACGCTTGCAGCCACCGTTTTAGTACGAGATAAGACACAGTTCTAGTTTCCCTTGTTTGCTTTGGTGTTGGGCTAGCTAAATAATAACCCTAGACGTGCGCTAAAAGTTTAACCCGCAAAACAACTACTCCGATTTAATTAAAAACTTTTGTTTGAACTCCGAAACCACGATCAGGTCGCCCACCAAACTCGTGGAACAGGCGTTCCCGCTTTTTTCTTTTTTAATTAATGTTATAGTAGGAGATAATTAGTTCACTTTACCTTTTCTCTCTGTACAAGATCATGATGTGATCGCGTCGACTGCATGCGACTCGCCTACCGCCAGACCTTCTTCAAACGCACATCTTACCACTTTTTCCACACTTCCTTTTTACTGCATGCGACTCGCCTACCGCCAGACCACCTTCAAACGCACATCTTACCACTTTTTCCACACTTCCTTTTTATTTTATATTTTTCCATCTTTTTACGAATCACACAGTACAGACGCAGACGCTCACATACACGCACGCACACTTGTCCCTACAAACATACGCGTGCAACCCTACCCCTATGAGCACCTCCGAAAGACTGGGCCGGCAAATCCTCCAAATTGACGAAGTCACCACAGACGCCTCGCTATCGAGGGGCACGTCGCCTACCACTGAAAGAATAGCGCCGGTTAAATCCTGGAATAAATCCAGGAAAATGCGAGCACCAGTGCCGAGTCGATGACTCGAACCCTGGTGGGCTGGCTACACCACAAGAAACCTTGCCAGCTGAGCTACAGCTCAGTTCGCTATATTTTTCCATCTTAACACGATGGAACTAATTATTTTTAAAGATTAAGAAAGAGCTAAATATATTGAAACAAATTATAATTTTTCCGATGGAATATTCTACCCATAATAGATCATCCATACACAATATGATGAACACATAAGGTTAATGAATTAATTATGTTCTTTTATTTAGTTGATCTCGAGGTATCCTAGAGCCCTACGGGTCCAGCCTCCTCTTGAAGTTCCTACTCCAAGCTCAACCTCAACCCACTCATTCTTTCTTCAATGCCCTCTCCACCACCCGCACTATTTGTCTATTTTCTTCCTTGGATCATTGCTCACCCCAAAATTTCCAATTCCCATATTGATACCTGGTACCGACACAAAGTGCGAATACAAACGAGTTGTCTCAGTCCTCCACTCCCCAGTAAACCAAACTAGCCCTCAGGGTGCTGTGGTGTTTAGCTAACAAAGGTATTTCCCCATGTCATAAACAAGTATTGTTTTGAGGTCTCCATAACTCAATCATTTTTTTGAACGAGCATCACTCAATCATTTTGAATAGTGGTTACCTATTACTTTTTTGTGTATTGAATTTTAATATGTAACCATAATATGAGTATATTTGTCTCCAAATGTAGTTTTACGGTGAAGTGAGCGTAGCTCAACTGGTAAGGTTCCTTGTGGTGGCTCGTATTTTTCGAGATTTATTTCAGGATTAACGGAGGGGCTCGGCGACGGCGGCCTGCTCTCGGGGAAGAAGAACAGGAAACCAAGAAATTGGAGGGCTAGAGCTCGGGAATGGAGGCAGAGCTTGGGCTAGTTGGTGGTGGCGATGGAGAGCGACCTGCGAGGCCCTTTTATAGGTGGAGAGGGGCGGAGGTAGGCGGACGGCCGGTGGCACAGGGGACTCCGCCTTCAATGGTGGTCGTCGCGTGGCCGGTGTCTGCTCTCGGCTTGGCCGTCGAGGACGCACGGCAGCGGCGGCCACGTGGGGGAGGTGGCGCTGTGCTTGACGGCGCGAGCTGCGAGGGCGGGCAAAGGCCAGCGAGGACGGAAAGCTGTCGGGCGCTCGTGCGAGCAGAGCGATGGCGGGGAGCGGCGTGCGAGTGGCCGGCAGTAGGATGCTCGGTGCCCCAGTGATGTGACGGCGGGCAGTGCGTGTGCTGTGTACGCACGCGGGCGACGCGAATAAAGGCAACGAGAAGACGTGCGGCCATAGCTAGCTGCTGCCATTGTTGCAAAACATTGTAGCTCTAGCTTGTCGTTCATGGCGTGCGTGTGCTCAGCTGTGCCTGGCTGCTTGCTTGTGGAAGGCTGAAGTCTACGTGCAACTGTGCTCTCTTGCGTGTGTATTACTGCAGGGTGTTGGAGCTTGGTTTGGTCGTGCATGGTGTGCTGAATCCTGTGCGTGCATGCTTGCGTGTTGAAGCAGGTGGCTGAAGCTCGTGTGGAGTTGTGCAGGAGTGTAAACAAGGAGAGAGAATGGAGACTGCTGGGACATGGAGTTGAACGTTGGCACTAATGAGTAGAAGAGATGGTAAGTGTGCAGGAGATTAGGATCCATCTGGCTTTAGACGAAAAAGGAATTGAGCTCAAGAAAAGTTTTGCAAAGTTTTGAAATGATTTTTAACATGTGATTTAATTAGGGTGATTTTTACGGATGTTACATCCTTGGCCATGGATGAAAGATGACACTGAAGTAAGACCTTCAGGAAGTAAGTTCATGATCTCATACTTGTAAGTAGATAGGAAGAGCCGATGATCTGCAGATAAGGGAGCACCGGATTGAAGCTGGGTGATGACGAACTCCAATGTTTGCTAGACCTGAAAAACCAAGGGGGATTAGCTTGTTTTGATCAGATAATGAGGCAAAAAGATAAAGCTATTCCGTACTTCATTGGATGAAGATGCCATGCTTGATAGTAAGAGAGATGACATGATGGATTTTGCGTATCGTTCTATTTATTGGCGAAAGGATTTACCTACTCGATTCAGAGCATTCAATTTTTTATATAAATGAGTGCAAGGACCAATGCATTTTGGTGAAAAGATGCTATTTTCAGAAGATTCGCTGTAAAAGCTGATCGCATCGGCTAAAGGTGATAAAGACACTTCAAACTTGGCAGGATTTGGTCAAGGAATGAGTCAAAGATTTACACATGCAGAATAGTATAGTAACCTCAATAAATGTGTTACAAAAGATGCCACTGGTAGAGTTTTACAACGACCCAAGGAAATCATGGATCGCTTTGATCGCATGTAGGCGAATAGCATCTACATCGGAAATGGTTTTCCGATCATCATCGTCGAACCCTCAATCGGCTTCAGATTCTTCTTGAGATGATCAACCTTTTGCATAAGAGTTTGCTTGTTTTGTTCGAAGGTTGTCAAAGTCCCAGGGATTTGCAGAAGATTGACATTCACGACTTTCAGCTCTGCGTCAATCTTAGCTATTGCTTGCATATGGGCTTCACGCTGAGACTCCAAATCGGATTTAGTCTTTTCTAGAGCTTCTTGAGTTTGCTTTATATTTCCGATTTGGGTTGCTATGCCTTCGATGTCCGATTCAATTTGCTCCTGATCCTTGGAGGATTTCTCAAATTCAGCTCGATCGGATAATCTTTTCTAGGCCTTTACCACCTAGAAATAGTTGAACTCTATAAAGGCGGCTGGGAAGAGAGCTTCTTCAACTGACTCAGGTATTTGGCCCTGCAAGTGTTTGAAAACTGATCGGACAGGATCGGCGTTCTTCACAAGTTGTCCGATTTCGATGTACAAAAGACTTAGCATTTCTTCGAGATGGAGTTTGATCGGATCGGAACTTGGAACTGATTCTGCTATAGATGGGCCGACATGTTCTGCTACAAGAGCACTGAGAGTTGGAGAATCTTGTGCCTGGAGAGAGAAAGCAAAAATCGGATATTAGCTTCTCTTGTTTTAAAAGGAAAATAAAAAGAGAGGGTATTACCTATTTTAAGTTGATTTCATCAAATTGGGATGGTTGAGCTGCTGGAAGGCCGATTGCGGTTCCGATGGAAGCAATTGCCGTTCGTTCCTGGTATAAAAATCCAAATGTGAGGAATGAGATGAATAAAGGTTGTTAAATGACAAAGGACATAGTGATCATCCTGACGATGGATTCTTGGGCCGATTCTGAAGTTTGGGTTGCTAATTCTGGTTGGGTGGCACTAGATGGAAGACTCGGCAGGGAAGAGGGAGTTCGGGCAGTTCCCATTTGATCCGATTGTTCATGAGTCATGATCAGGGGAGGTGCCTGTATATGCATGAAATTAGTTCGAGAAATAATAAAGGTTGCAGCAAATCAGAGATATATCTACCTGTTCTGATGCATCTGTTGCTGTGGTGTCCGATGGATTTTCTTGAATCGGATTTATTGTACCAGCTTCTGGGATGGTTGATGAGCCACTGATATTTGAGCGTGTTTTCGATATACGTCTGGTAGCCTCCGAAGCTGAAATTTTTTGGACAGCTTTCGGTATCTTCCTCGAAAGTGTCTTTGATAGCACCAGTTTGCGTTTCTCTCCGACTCCTGAAGGTGTAGCTTGTAATTCCGATGGCTTGATTTCTTCTTGACCAGTCATGGAAGAAGAAGTTTCTTGAGTCTTTTTCTTCGGCCTTTTGGAGGAGCCAGTGCCCTGTTGCATGGTTGGAGGAGTGCTCTTGGCCGATTTCTTGTTCTGACCAGTAGCGACGTCTGCCACGGATGGACTGGAGTTTCCGATGTGAGGATTGTCCGAAGGAGGCATATACTCAATCGGACAGCCACTGTTACTAACTGAAGGGAGATTTATGGCTATGTCCTGTGATCAGAAACAAAAAGAAGAGGGTTAAAGCACAAGGTAACCAATAATGGGAAAAAATGATCAAGGGTAGAGTTCTTACTTGGTCGCTAGTATCGAAATCAGGGTTGAGGAGTAGGCAATAATCTTGAGCAGGCTGGCTAAAGAGATGGTTCCTCCATTCTTGCCACCAGGTCTTGAATGAAGCTGTAGTGAAGCTTGAGAATTTCCAAAGACATAAATCTATGGTTTTCCCGGGAAGGTGATAAATTTAGCAGCCTATCGTATGCTATGCCTGATGGAATCACTTCTCTAGGCTTAACCAGGTCGGCCAGATACAAGGAAATTGGCCCTTGGCCAAATCCGATTTGACGAGCTGCCAATGCTGGATGGTAATATTCAAATGATTGCTGCTTTTTGCCCATAAAGATATCTGCGGGAAGTATTTGAGGAGTGATGATTTCTTTGAAGTTCTTTTGGCTCTCCTCATCTGTGTCAATGTCATCAAATCAGAATTTGAATGGAAGTTCAAAATGATGGTCGGGGTCAGCATACACATGCCAAGGCATAGATTCTTCCTTGAGACCATTATAGAACCCCCTAAAGTACTCGGCTGTGCGAGTAGAAGGAAGCCGTTCTACAGGGAAACCTGAGGCAGCTTCTCCAAAGGACATGCATCGCCGATCTTCAGCTTCTTCGTCATTTAATTGGTCGACAGGGAATACTTTGCTAATTACAAAAACGTCCAACAGCTTCTGTATGTGCATATTCAACCAGAGGTTAACAAACCACCATGGATCTCCAAGATGTCCGATTTGTTGCTTGGACCTCAATCGGATGGAAACCTCGTGAAGGAGTTTATATACCGATCCAAGAAGGTGTTTTCCGATTGGGAAATTGTTTCCTGAGGCTAAGTATTCTGCCAATCGGAGGTAGTGGATTGATGGGCCTACTGTCTTTCCATAAAAGACGAAGTGCTCCAACCACATATTCAAGAAAGCTGAGTGTTCTCTTGCATCCACAGGCTCTGATGTCTTGGAATACTTCTCTATGTATCCTTTTCAACCCCCTATCTGCTTGGTGTCAATCTTGTGGGTGGCTTTGGAGGGAATGAGGAAAGTTTTGTCCGATTCCGATATATTCAAACCGGTGAGCATCAGTACATCGGCTAAAGTAGGAGTCATCGGACCTTGACCGAAGAGGAAAGCATTCAGAGCATCGGACCAGAAATATGAAGCGGTGGCTAGCAAAGGTTCATTTCGCTCCATGTCAGCCAAAGAAAGAGCAATGCATTGACGGAGGTCATAAGATTCCCACTCATCTATCTTTGATTTGGCAACCGTTTTATACCAAGTTTTCCATCCAGCGGTAAGGGTTGGCCATGACCTAAAGGCATTGCTCCAGTCATGTTGTGAGTCAAATGATTTGAAGGGAAGCCTTTGCGTTTCTTGGTTGATGAAGTCAGTAGGATCTGGAGAATCTACTGGGCGTAATATGGCGAGGCCTGGCTTATCTGCTATGGGAATGAAAATGCTATCGCGAAGGGCCTAAAAAGATATGCATTACTGGAGTAAAAACAGATCTATCAAGAACAGAATGAATCTAGATCTAAGGACCAGATGAATGTTTACCTAAGGGATTTCTGTGAGGGATGCCATGGGAAGAAGTTGCCGGAGTCCTCGAAGAGTTGATCCTTGCCGGGGGTTGCTTGCGCTCGATGGTCTTGAGGTTGGAGAGCAAAGGAAGACGAAGCGGCGGCGGCTGTGTGGAGAAGATGAATGAGAAAGACGAAAGGATTGGCCTTATATAGGTTTCGCTAAGGGTAAAAGGGGGAAAAAGAAGATGTTTGACCTAAAATGTTTGACCTAAAGGATAAGGATCAAATAGTTTTGAGTCAGAATCAGATTCTACCGCGAAACTAGGGGGCATGTGTTGACACCGCATTTTAACAGGTCACATCGGTGCCAAAGTGAAGCAGAGGTACAGAATCGGAATCGGAGTCATGTGGAAAGGAACAGGTTAAAATCGGAATCGGAGTCCGGGAGGAAGGGCAGTTTGAATCA
Organism: Digitaria exilis; assembly: GCA_015342445.1. NCBI lineage: Eukaryota > Viridiplantae > Streptophyta > Magnoliopsida > Poales > Poaceae > Digitaria > Digitaria exilis. The sequence continues at coordinate 356,719 of JACEFO010001629.1, forward strand.
GAATCAGAGTCCGATGAGAACCAAAATCGGAGAAGAGGCTGATGACGTGGAGGAATCCTGGGAGGTTGCCAGGTTAAGCTTATAGAAGGACCGAAATAAAGAGTCGGTTATTTTTATAGAGTTTGAGTCGTAAACGGTTGTAAAAAGGGTCTTTTCTTTTGCGTCAAGTAAGTTTGTCGTAAACGTTTAGGAGTCATAGTTATCAGAGTATAAATATCAACCCTGCGTGGTCATGGAAATCTGTACACACCAACATCAAACAAACCTTTACACTTTTTCGCTTCTTACATATATTTGACGGCGACTTCGTCTTTCTTTTTCGCGAGTTCTTTTGGGCACGTCGAGGGTGATCAGATCTCAAGGCTTGCCTGTAAGTCCCGTATTACTGAGTAAGATCCAAGCCTTAGCAACCGGCGTATCGCTGTTGTTTTGTTTGGGATTATTCGACAGTTATCGAGTAAACATCTAAGCTTTAGTATCTGGCGCATCGTTGTTGCTTCGTTTAGATTTTATTCAACCCTTATCCAGCTTAGAATAAACTTTGATCGGCTGTTATTTATACTTCATTATCGGATCTGGTATAGCCGTTTAGATCTATTCTAAGTGTTACTCTGCTTAGATTGTTAGGTTGCGTTTTAGTAATCTTACTCTGCTTTGCATCGGAATCGGCTGATCTAGCCGGCTCTCTATCATAGATCGAAATTCATTGCCGATCTGATATTCATCGCCAAATCAGAAATCCAACCGATTTCACTGTGTTATTAATGTCCGATTTTCCTTGTCAATCAACAGGTCAGATTGACTGGCACGCCCTGCATCATCGGTCACAGCCGATTTCGTGTGCTAGCACGTGAAGGTCTTTCTCGATTTTTGCGTCAACACCTAGCTTATAGATTATAATCTAGATTATATAAGTTGGGGTAGAAAGCAAACAAGCCCGTAGTTCAATTGGGCTGTTAGTAGTTCTTGAGATAATTTTTTTTTTCTTTTGGCACAGACAGTAGTATGCTTTGATCTTTGTACACATATAGTGGCCAACTGTATGTTTCGTGGTTTGGATCTCATCCTGCCTGTGTGTCTGTGCCAACCAGAGGCAACGACATGGTAGTGTTTTGATGAAAAGAAAGCGCGTTCATCAATAGATAACCAGAGCGAAAAGCATCATCTAATGTCTGGATGGAAGTGCTTTTTTCCATGTATTGGGAGTTGGGATGAAGCAAGTGGAGTTGACTTCCAGATTTCTTTCACCTACAAATATTGTCACTCTAGCTTGCAAGTAGATGCTCTGTTATTCAGGCAATATTTGCCACTAAATACCCCTAATAGTCTCATTGAAAAAAAATCTTTATGCTTGCATCACTAATAACGTTAATTGTCAGAGTCTTTAATCTTTATCTAGTGAACAGCCAATTTGGTTATCTGTCGGTTTGTATGTGCATGAGCAGGGTGCTAATCTGCCAGGATGCTTCCATTTGATTGTATTGGCTGGACTGCTGAGCTCTAGGACCCTTGGGCTTGGTGGGCGTACTCGCGGCCACAAACCCTCTATCTCCAAGTCCAATCTTTGTTCGTTTGCATCAGTACTTAATTTGGACTTTGGAGCCTGTATCGTATCAATCACTCACATCTCGTCCTTTAACCAAATTCAAATCCATCTATACAACCCAGAAGAGACGGACCCAATGCAGCTCGTCTTTGCATTCCTCGTCGCCGTGGCTGCCACCACATCGCAGCCGCCGGTAGCCTCCGCTTTGCCGTCCGCCCCGGCGGGAGCAGAGCAGGCGGAGGTGGAGTTCGTGCGCGGCTGCTGCGCGCGCACGCTCTACCCGCGGCTCTGCTGCGCGGGTCTGGCGCCGCGCGCGGCCTCCGTCCACTACAGCCACGCGCGCCTCGCGCTCGCCTCCGCCAACCTGACGCTCGCGGCGCTCAACGCCCTCGCCGCGCGCATCCCGGCGAGCTCAGGAGGCGGAGCGCTCGACGACTGCACCGAGGTGGTCGCGTCGGCGGCGGACCAGGCGGCGCGCGCGGCGGAGCGGCTCGGCGGCGTGGAGCAGGCCGTGGGGCTCGAGGTGCTCTGGCGCGTGGACGACGCGCGCACGTGGCTCAGCGCCGCCATGACCAACGAGGACACCTGCGCCGACGGCCTACGCCCCCGCGGTTCCGCCACGGCGATGGTGAGGGCCGAGCTCCGGGCCAGGGTGCGCCGCGCCGAGCAGTACACCAGCATCTCTCTCGCGCTCGTCGACATGCTAGTCAGTAGTAACCCAAGACGTTAGTGCCAGACCATGGTTGCTAATCAGTTTTGTAACTTGCAATGTAAATTGACTCTTGTGTCTCTGTTACAGCTTAGTACAAGTTTACATCTACAATATATAGCTTGTTTTTTAGGAATATTTACAATATATAAGCTGCAATAGAGAGACGATAAGGAAAACAAACAAACAAGCAGCGTTATTGCTTAGCTAGTTTTGTTTAGGAACTTATTGCATAGCTAGTGTATTGGGCACAATGGTCCTGTGTTGGTTGTTTGCATTGGTGGAGCCAGGGCTGACTGGAGCCATGTTTGGCAAGTTTTTGTTTTGCTGCGTTAGCCGGGCCTGGGCCAACCAAGTCAATGCGGCCTGCATTGCGGTGGCTCGGTTGGCCTTGGGAATCATGTATACTATATTGGGTATATTACATCCATCTCAAAAAAAAAAATGTATACTATATTACATTGAGTTTTCTTAAGCACATATTTACATTGAGTTACTGTGTACATATTCACATGCACCACAAATGAAATACATGGATTATAAATATTATATTATATTAATTTAAGCCTACAAAATATATTTGTTACCCTTTCATTTTAGAGATTGTCAAATGTTTTTACTTATGGATAAAAAATTCGTGTGGAAAAATCTTTAGTGATATGCCATGTAATCTCAAGTAAGAAATTAAATTATATACCACACTATGTCCGCTATGGTGTGATAATAATCTGGTCCTTATAATGTAAGCCCGATCGATGCACGGGGTAACAGGTATCCTAGCGTAAAAAAAACTTTCAAAAGACATTTTGAGTGTTATTGAAAGGAAGAAAGTCTCAAATATCACGGGCAAGCAGTTCGGCTTTCGTCTCACGGCGTACAAATAATCCGGGATATTTCCATTTCCTTCCATTTCTCCTCTACATGCATGCAGGGCCGCCCGATTATAATTAATTTTCTAGCTCATATGTTAATCATATTAGATTAGAAAAAAAGAAATTAGGGATCGAGCAACCGCCTCCGGTAATCTCTCGCTCCATGCGTGGTGCAGGAGAGGGGAGTTGAAGTGGCCAGTCAAAGATCCAAAAGACGCGCTCCGCCTCGCTGCAGCCGTCGCTAGTCTGTTCGTTTGTTGTACACTACTCCGATCGGCACGAGACGAGACGAGAGGAGCGGACTCAGCCTCCATTCCTTGCCAACCGCTCGTCTCCGGGCCTCCTCGTGTTTATAAGCTGCACAGGCCTCTCTCGTTTCCCTCCTGTTTTTTTTCCTTCCTTCGAGGAGAAGGCGAGGGAGAAGATCGATCGAGAAGCAGGGCTTTGATTCCTTGGCTTCTCCTGGTGATCGATCGATGCGCGCGCGGGTGCGGCGATGGACTTCCCGGAGCTAGCGAAGCTGGCCTTCTCGAGGGTGCAGGAGATGGAGCCCCACAACGTGGCCAAGATCCTCGGCTGCATCCTCCTCCGCGAGCCCGACGAGGCCGAGATGGTCCACCTCGCCTACGGCAGCGACGCCATGGTCCACGCCAAGATCAACGACGCCAAGGCCACCCTCGCCGCCATCTACGCCCGCTGCTCCGCCGCCTCCGCCGCCGCCCACCACCACCAGATCGGCGCCGCGCACAGGGCCGCCGCCGCCGCCGCCGGGTACCACCCCCACCCGGCCGCCGCCGGGGCGGTGCGCCACCACCACTTCTCCCCCTCCGCCGCCGCCGCCTACGGCTTCCAGTACTGGCCGCCGGAACACTCGCCGCCGGTACCCAAGGCGGCGGCGCAGCAGGACTTCGCGTTCGTCGACCCCGCCGCCGGCGAGGGCCACTACGCGATGCAGCAGCAGCAGAACCTCGACGACCACCACCACCACTACGACGCCGCCGCCGGAGGGTACTACTACACCGCCGCCGCCGGCGGCGGCGGCGAGGATGCGTTCCACATCAACGGCGGCGGCGGCGGGGGTATGCCGGCGAGGGCGGCGGCGCGGCGGGCGAGCGGCATGTCGACGCGGCGGCCCTGCCACTACTTCGTCAAGGGCGTGTGCAGGAACGGCCAGAACTGCAACTACCCGCACCACCACCAGGCCTACTCCTCCTCCGACGGGTTCTCCGACGACGGAAGCCACCACAACGGCGGCGGCGGAACGCCTGGAGGGCTCGAGAAGCTGGAAATGGAGATCACGGAGCTGCTCAACTCGCGGCACGGGCAGCCACTCTCCATCGCGTCGCTGCCCACGCTCTACGGCGAGAGGTACGGGAAGGGCCTCCAGGCGGAGGGATACCTCACCGAGAGCCAGCGCCATGGCAAAGCTGGATACAGCCTCACCAAGCTGCTCTCTCGCCTCAACAAGATCAGGGTCATCGAAAGGTACTATAGTCTAATTAAAATTAATCTCTCGACATTGTAATTATTATACTCGTAATTAATCATTGGACAATAATGCACGCAGGCCGCATGGGCAGCACTCGGTGGTTCTCGCTGAGGACGCCGCCAGGTACACAGAATTCAGGGGCGAGAGAGGAGGTGGTAGTGACGTGGGCTCTGTCCCGGCCAACTCACACCAGATATACCTCACCTTCCCTGCAGAGAGTACGTTCGTGGAGGAAGACGTGGCCACTTACTTTGGGTACGTTTATATGCGATTGCGATCTATATATATCCAGCTACTATTATTGTTGTTTTCAGTTTTGAGTTTGAAGATGCATTCACGGTTCAGTAGTGAAGTGCTCGTACGACATTGTTCGAAGACATGACAACGTGTGGACCTACATTTTGCAGGCAGTATGGTCCAGTGCGTGACGTGAGGATCCCGTGCCAGGAGAGGCGCATGTTTGGCTTCGTGAGTTTCCAGAATCCAGAGACGGTGAGCACCATCCTCATGAGGCGTAACCCGCATTTCATCTGTGGATCAAGGGTCCTCGTTAAACCCTACCGAGAGAAGTCCAAGTGCATAGAACGGTACGTAATGTCTGATACTGGAGAAGAAACTAATTGTCCATAGTTGTTGTTTGCTTTAACTTTCGATATATATAGTGTGTGCTATGTGTGTCATGAGTTGTGACTGCCTAAGAGTTCCAGTTATCCCAGGACGTACGTGGACAAGATGAAGCCGATGCACTACTACCCTACACGCTTCTTTGAGATTGATCCAGATTTTTATCCTGGTAATAACCAAGTAGCCTGTTCATTTTACGATCTGCAGTCAATTAATTAAATAATTAACACACATGATCTGGCATCAACTTTGCTCCCTCCAGAGGAATATGAAGCTTCAAGCAGGATCGTGCGAAAGCAATTGGCAGAGAAGCGCGAGAGGCTGATCGAGCTCGAGAGGAAGCGCTTCGCAGGTGTTAGGCTCGAACCATTACCACATCAGTTTGCCTACTTCGATTGCAGCATTGAGGATGTAAATCCCCTCAATAATTGCCTCCCAGCAGGTTGTCAATGCCGCCACCATTTTCTTACCTTAGAATTTCCATCTTTAATAACCGTAAACTAAGTTTTTCTTCCATTTGTTCATCCTAATCAGATACCAAAGATGTCGAGCTGATGGATCGTCCCCTCACTGTGCCGGACTCCTTGGAGGTCGTCTCCACGAGTGCTCCACAAACGCAGGCAAGCAACAACTACGATGACAAAGAAAGGTACAAATACTATGCACGGTCATTGCCTTTCTTGCATTGCACACTGGCATTGGTCTTGTTCGTCGTTTGTAACTTTTCAATTGGATACATTCCTAATTGCAGTGATCAGATCGAACTCCCAGAAAGTCCGTTCGCATCAGCAGCGCCTGCTGGGAACAGCATATCCACATCCACAATCATATAATGGGATCAAAAAGGGAGATAAATAATCTTGGGCTCTCAATCAGTTCATATCTTCTTATCCTGAGGTCTAAAGGGATGAGTGCGTTTTTAAACAGGAGAACCAAAAATTAAACAGATTTTTGTAGATAAAGAAAAAGAGAAGAGAAGAACTCTCACTGGTCTTAATTAGGAGTCACAGGACAAAGAGAGTACATGTTCATTTTATACTTTAGAAGTGGGGTGGAAAAGCAGTTAGCATGCAGGTTTTGAGGACACAGGGAAAGAAAAGGCACACTGGTAAGTTTTATACAAGTGTGTAGTCTGACTATAAGTTATAGGAAATAATGTGACATGATAGTTCTAATAACACAGTATGATACATGCATGTTGGTGTTATACCGTTTGTTTCCAAACAATATGAGCTAGGGTTACTTCTTTTTTACGAGGGTATAAGTGGTTGGTCCAGGGTGTTTGTTATTTGTACTTTTGGTTAGTAATGAAGACACAATTTCAGTTCCATTCTCTATGGCCTGTAAATTTGCGGCATTCATGATATATATTTTCTGTGATTGCAATTGCATAGATCGTTCTGAAAGGACTTTTAGACGCATAGGAATTTGTACGGTTGGCTTTTGCTATCACGCCACCACCATGACCCTATGCAATGCCACTTTGACATGCCATATGGTATAATGTTACTCATGTGTCTCAGCAGCAAGAACCACTGGGAAAAAGGCAACCTAGTGCTTTCTATGATAGGCTGCAGTCATGGGGCTCTCCTGATCTTGATATGAACCTTAAGTGATTCTTTATTTGCTTTTTCTTTGTCATTCAGAAACCACCTAAGAATTCTGAAAACCTACAGGGCCACAAAAAATATCTGTTGGTGCCTGATGTGACAAGGTAATGAATTCATGATGATAACATGAACAGTTGGCATCCCTTTTGTTGCCCCAAGGGCACAAGAATTGATCCAACCTGAATTGAGGTGCCACTGGTTGAGGGAAATCTTGTGTGGATAGTGTTATGGATCTAGTGGGGTCATGCTCTAGCTTTTGTGGCTCTCAACCTTGCTGGTGTCCAGCAAGTAGGATAAGACTGATGTGACCAACTGAGACAACCAATTATACTTATTTTTAGAATAAAAACAATACTAGTACTGCACAGAACAAACACTATTGTTTCATTCATGAGCTGCTCCGTACGTATTCCTTAAAACCCCTAACATAACTCCCTGTTCTCAAAATTTACATGTTAAGTATCCATGGTAATAATATGGTATACTATGTCATACAGCTGTTATTGACGGTTTAAGAAATTTTTTAGTTAACACCAGCCTTTTCAATACGAATCCCCTTCGGATCTCCTGGATCCCACCTCGCACGTGGACCCTGAATATGACAATGCGTTAAAGCAGAAACACATATCGGTGACTGCGATTGTCCAGGCAAGTTGCTGTGCATGGTGACTGATCTGTCCTTTGCTTTGTTGGTGAAATGCTCGTGTTTGTGCAGTCTTTGTGCTTGAGAGTTGAGACCGCTTTTTCTGTCGTTGAGGAATGTCATTTCTGCGCTTGTAATGAACTACTGATAGGAGGCAGAGGCACACACTTATCAAAAGATGAAGTCAAGAAACCCGCCCGGTCTTAAGAGTGTGTTAGCATGTTATTGACTATTGATTCTGGATTATATATCAGGATGTATATAAGTGGTACAGTGATAACCAAATAAGTATATATCTGGAGGCTTAGATTATATAGTGTAGATAATAATTTAAGTTATTAGTTATCACGGAAGATTGTAGTATATTAGGGTACCTCGAGGGCTCCAACGTAGAGATAAATCAAACTGCTCCGGAACACGCTTTCTTCATTTCCTCTCATGTAACACGTATCTCAACGGACTCTATTACAATAAAGTTGTACAGAGTTGCGTAACTAAGGTCAGTCTTAATGGGGAGTTTCATAGGTATTACCCCAACTTTCCACCAACTTGGACACATTGACAACCGTGTCCCAAACACGCCATCTTGACACCAACTTTTTTTTATCTAAACAAGGCCTAAATTCACTGCACATCAGCAATTTTACTGATATGATAGGGTAATTAAGAGGGGTAGTTTGATGGGATTTGGGGGGATTTCCATCCCATGAAACTCCTGTGGTATACCTAGTTTCCAGTCTAGGTAATTGTGTCTATGAAATCCCTACTGAGATTGGCCTAAACACCCAGTCGAACTCAGGTAATTAAACAATTCTTGCAGGTATACCCTCTCGGTATATGTGTATGAGAGAGATACGTGGATAAGTGGGATAGGCACCCAATACTTTGATAGAATAGGCGCCCAATACTTTTCACTGGATATGTGGGTCCTATGAGTGTATGCGCGCTGTGGAACCACTGAACATAACTTTTATGTATTTTTTGAGAAAAACAGAACTTTTATCTATGTTCTATCAATATATGTTCAGTGGGCCCGCGTACGGCCTCCTTTACTGCGGCGCCAGCGGGTGCTTCCAACTCCAAGACTAGTGCGCGCGTGCGGCGATTTATCCGGCGCCAGCGCGGCCTGCTCTAGGGGCAACTGGGCTGGACAGTTCAGGCTAGCTTGTGGGCTTGTGGGCCCGTGCCGCTGCGCCGGCAGTAAGTAGGCCATATGGGCCAGTAGACGCATGTGGACCGGATGGGGCCGCGGTACATCGGTCTTCCCTGGTGGGCCTGGTGGCTGAGAGATTTTGCCTGCCCAGTCCATTTTGATTTCATTCTGCTCCTCGGTTCGTGCTAGAATTCAATTTAGACTCCACTGTCATCTCCAAAATAGTTTCCTTATCTCCAATTGTTTGATTATTCAATTTATTGTTTTATATGTATTTGTAGCATGTCCTTGAAAGACAAGTACAAGCATAAAAAATCATGTGACATCTAATTAATAAGTGTGATACAGTCCATTAGGATCAAAGGTTGCTGGGTTTTCTTATGGCCACTAGGGATCAAGGGAGAGTGGAAGTGGAATTGGTTGGGCACTTGAGAATAAACATCACTTCCTCCATTCTAAATTATTAGTCATCCTGGTGCTATTTTGAGGGTCTATTCATGACATCATCTATGAGCCTAGACATATAGTTGTCTAAATTTATAACATCATCAATGAATATAGTAAAATGCCAGGATGACTAATAATTTAAAACGGAGTGAGTATATAATAGTGGAACCTTTTGAAGTATTGCGATGGGATAGGTGATCCATCAGAGTATAAAATTGATATAAAATCTCGGTTTCCTGCAATTTACTACTCTCTCTGTTCCAAATTATTAGTCATCCTGAGAGCCATTTTGAGTGTCTAAATTCATGACATCTTTTATGAACCTAGACATATACTTGTCTAAATTAATAGCATCACCAATGAATTTGGTAAATAGCTAGGATGACTAATAATTTGGAACCGAGGGAGTACATTTAATTTGGTTTGGTTTGTCTTCTAATACTTATTATTTGTCTTCTAATACTTATTATTTCAACATATTTATTCTTCAGTCATACTCTTGATTTGTTCCTTCACTAACTGATGATGTGGGAAGAGCGTGTGTCTATTTTCTTTTCATAATAAAAAATACATACATAAGTTTAAATAAGGATAATACTTTCATTTTATGTGAAGTTTAGTTCTTGTCGTCTAAAATAACAAGTTTTCCGAATAGGAGAAAATACAACTTTTATTAATATAGTAAATACATCAGATGCCTAATTTTTGAGAAAATAGGAAGGAAAAAACTAAAAACAATTAAGATAACCTATAGACCACGTGAACCAACTTTCACCATCTTTTAGATAGCGGCATCCATTAATTAGAAATAATAAAAATTAACCTTGAAGATAGTCCGTTTGAGAAATTACTTTTAGCAATATGCCAATATCTCTAAGAGCTAGAGCTTCTTTTCTAGTTGTATGTGGCCACCTTCCTCGCCTATAGCCTATCAACGGCTTATCGAAGCCCACATTCCTCTTGAATAAACCAAAGCAAAAGGAACAAAAAGAACTCTTCGCTCACCCTCCAAATCACTGATAGGGTGTGTTCAGATTTCCAACTAAACACTATTCATTCTAACTTTTCCCTATTAATACTATTTCTCCCACTCACAGAACACGCTTCCCAGGACTTGCTACAGTGTTTTTATCTAAAGCTACAGTGAATACTTTGAAATCTGAACACACCCATAGTCAAACTACACTTCCACCGATCTCCTGTTTCCATCAATCCTTCCAAGATTTCTCCCGTACACCATCAGTACCCGTTCCACCTCTGCAATCGATAGTTGCAGCTGTTGGGGGTGATGGCGATGGAGTGCCCACCACCTGTTCGACGGGAGGACGGAGAAATGGATTGGGCGCAGGCGGTCAGGAAATACCTTACGTGGTCTCCTCGGGCGACGAGGCAGCGGCGGTGAGGGCCACTCTCGAGGTCAAGCGGCTGGTCAACCACGCGCCGGATCCCGCCGTTCGGCTCGCGGTCCGGGCGCTTGTCGGCCTCCTCGACCGCTCGCTGCAGCCTCGTCTGCAGGCGGCGGCGTCGCAGGCCCTGTGCTCCGTCGTTCGCTTCGACGGTGGCCGGTTCGCGGCTGAAGTTGTTGATGCTGGCTTCTTCCCTGTGGCGCAGAGGCTGCTCCCCGAGTCGGAGGAGGTTCCCCAGAGGATCTTGCTGAGATGCCTCAGTTGCATCCTGTTCTTCCACACCCCTAGCCATGTGATTTTTGCTAGGGGCGGTGGCGCAGATGTTATCTTGAACCTATTTCCGGGTTGCTCTGGTGCGACAAAGCGGCACTTGGTGGAAATTCTGAGCCGGTTGGCGTTGATGAGAGAAGTCCGGCGTCTCATCCTAACTGGTGAAAAGGTCGAATACCTCGTGGAGGCCATTTCGTTTGGTAGCTTGGTGTCAAGGACCAGAGCAGCTCTGGCTGCTGGCCTGCTTGCTGCATCAACTGTCGCCCGATCTTCACTTGTTGAGATGGGTGCGCTGCTGGCGCTAGTTGGACTGATGAGAGATGGTCATTCCTCAACAAAGCTTGTTGCTGCTAACACGCTTGGTATAATCTCTGGACCCCATCTCCCGTTGATTCATCAATCTGGCGCTATACCTTTATATGCTGAGCTGCTAAAAGATAACCATCCACTAGCGAAAGATATTGTGGAAGATGTATTCTGCATTTTAATTTCATTCAAGGATAACGCTGCAGTGGTTCTGGAGAATCTGGTTGGGATCTTGAGATGCGAAGATGGCCTTGCAATAAGTGCTGCCGTCGATGTTTTGTTGGCTCTTTCTGAATATAAGAGCATCATTCCTTTCCTTAAAAGTTCAGGAGTAATAACTGTTCTTGTGAATCTTCTGCGCAACGGGAATTATAATGTTATTAAGAAAGTTGCCGGAGCTGTTGCACAGTTAAGCTATGAGGAATATATCAGGGAAGGTTTAATGGAAGCTGGTGCCACTCCTGTTCTTTTAGACTTGCTTCATGGCAGTTTAGGGGAGTTGACTGAGTCTGCAGCAGCAGAAGCCTTGATTAATTTTTCTGAAGATCCATCATGTAAGGAGTATGCACCAATGCTTCATAGGGTACCGGAACTTTCAGCATTCCGAGATCACTTGTTTCATTTCCGTATTTCTCAAGGCCACTTGATTCAATCTGCAACTAGAAGGATAGAACAACATTCTAACCCGCAATAAGAACTTTTTGTGACTTATGGTATGTATGGCTTTGTAGTCTTTTGTGTATCTATGGTGCAGACATTCTTTTATGTGTGATTATATATATTCTTGATGATGTTTATTGCTTATTCTGACTTCTGGTGGAAGTAGTCTTCATGGCATTTGATTTGGTGTGTATTTATATGAGTAAAACCAAGTTCAAGATTGGACTTAATTTGGCAACCTCCATGATCGTGCGAAACTGCAATATTTATGCAAGGAAATTAATAAACAATGCTTGATATGATAAACCTAATGCCACATAATTAATCTTTCATCTAATGGTTTTAGTGAGATCATTTTCTCTAGATATGAGATCTTTTTTGTTCTAACACATGGTTTCTTGTAGTGGAATGGGAAGGCAGGGTTAGTTATTCTTCTTTTATGAATATAAAATTTTTACACCTAATAATCCGTAGATAGTTCAACTTGGATAGCAGCAATACTCAATTTTAGTGTGAATTTTACACCTAATACTTCATCATGTGTTCACTGTGACAGGTTTAGGTTGTCTAATATGTCTATTTCATTCGATGAAAGCTGAACCAATTGAAGTCTGAAAAATATGGGCATGGGACAACCTGAACTAAAACCACGACGATGTCAATTGCGCTCATACTTAGAAGTTAAAATTTGAAGAAAAACAATTCATTTTGATTACACAACGAAAACTCTGCATTATGACATGTACACTGAAGAGATGGCAATTTCAAAAAGATGTTGACATGTGTTTCAACTATAATTGAAGGGACATGGTTCCATATGCATTTTTCTATCATTGGGTTGAAGTAGTGGCGGCACTCTATAAGATGAATATAACACAGAACTGACAGAAGCACGTAGAGTTCTCAAAGAGGCCATCGGTATGATGGGAATTGACATGGTAGTGGCAAGTTTGGTGCCAGATGGAATATAGTTTCAGGGGAGGTTGTTGATCCCATTGGAATAGGAAAATTTCTAAGGTTCAAACTACCTAGCTAGGGTACTGTTTAAACTAGCTAGATAAATGTTGTTGATCATTTTTCATGTTTTTATTTGTCAAAAGTAGTAACATTTATCAAGTGTTTTTTTTTTTTGTTTTTTTGCTGCTAAGTTAGGACGTCCTTTGGCAATGGTTGCTGAAAACAAATACTAGGTGGTATACTCCTCAATTTCTCTTCCTGCAACCTGATGTTCGGGATAAATTGATTGAATGTTGGCACAACTGGTCTGTGCAAATTAGTAATGAACAAGACGCTTTTAGGTGGGGTTTGCATGCAAACTGACACTTTTCGGTTTATTCTATGTACAAGCAAATGATGATCCAATCTACCTGTTCACCTACAAGGATAATGGAAACTCAAGACCCTCCTCAAGACTGAGATTTTCTTATAGTATAGGGAGTCTTTTGGCCAAAGATAATTTGGCTAATTAAAAAAGAAGCAGGAATGGCAGCCTAAAGGGTTGTTTGCAACCATGTCCTTGCTTGAACTATGTGGGAAATCATGTAAACTACCTTGGCTATTAAAAACAAATGTTAGTGTTAGTTTGCTAAAGAAGAGAGCGAGAACCCCAAAAAAGGTTAGTAGGGTAGCTGTCATTTTTTGGTCTATATGGCTCTGCTGTAATGATCTGGTATTTAATAATGACGATGGGAAAGTACTTGCTCGTATTTATAGGTACTTTTGAGTACTTTTGCTGATACTTTTAAATAGAATTTTGAAAAAGAAATTGATAAGAAGGGTATTAGTAATTTCACTAATGAGTATACGATCCAACAACAAATCACCGATTATAAGTGGACCCATGAAATTCAAACAATGCGAAATGACGTATAAATCCTTTCTTCTTTTATAAAAATAAAATAAAATTATATGTTGCGCCAATTTATCAGGTACTTGGTCCCACAATTTTTATACTTTTAGCTGGATACGTTTAGGTATTAGATACATTTCCCACTGCATGATTCTATATGCTAAAAGTATAGTGGTACTTGCCAATCATTGTAAAAAAGCTCATAATAATAAGAGCTGGTGGTTGGCGCGTAGCAGCGTAGGACATGATCTTGCGGATGAAGTGGATGATGTCGGGGCGGATCAGCGTGCGAAGGACGTCCGACAGAGGGGCGCCGGCGGAATCCATGGCTATGTCACCCTCCAGGGCCTTGACGAAGACCAGGGGGACATGCGGTGGCGGCGAGGGGTAGCTGCGAGGGGGAGGAGGGAGGGGAAGAACAATTGATGCTAGCGAGGCATGGCTGGGCGGCGGGCATGGGGGCGGCCAAGAGCTTGGGCGATGGAGTTGGGAGGAAGGAAGACGAAGGGTTAAGTCTTCCGCGAGGCCCAGAAGGAGGGAAGCTGAGACAAGCTAGACGGTTCGGAGGGCTCTCGAAGGAAGCGCTTGAGAGAGTGTCGATTATAGGGGTATTATGGTCTTCTGCTCATTGCGTTGGATACTGGATATTTCCCCAATGACAGATAATTGGGAACTGAGGGAGTACTTCAACTAGGATACCCTATCAATTGCCCACAATATTTGTTGGGGTGACTCCATCTCTGTTCAGTTCAATAGTACTATGAAACCATAAGGCAGTGTTTGGTTTGCATCGTATTGAAGGGGTTGTAAGGGATAAAATCCGATGCAAATCAAAAAAACCCTCAAGCGATGCAAACCGAGCAAGGCTGAAATGAAGTCGCAACTCACAAGTAAGATGGGGCCCTGTTCAGATTCCCTAATTTTTCACTATCATTTCAACTTTTCACTATTAATCGAACTTTTCACTATTTCTTCCTCACAAAACACGTTTCTCAGCGAATGCTACAGTGTTTTTTCCTACAATCTAAACACACCAGCATCACTCCATTTGCCAAATAAGTTTCCTCTAAGAAGGAGACACATATCACACAATGCTGAACAGTCCAGCCAGAAGGTAAGACGTGGGCAGTGGCACTAATATCTAAGGGAAATATTTTTTCAAGCATGTAATTCCTATAAAGAAAATTTTAAGATCGATATGATCAAAGGATTGAAGTGATTAGTACTTGTCCCATCAGTTGTCATTGGTACTGTGCATCAATGATACACGCGTGTATGGATCAGCATGCTGGTTTTGTTTAACGTTGCATGCGAGTAGAGACGAAATATCAAGGTAGTTTTGTAGCTGCGGTCGTGCACACCTGGTGACCTGTGAGGGGCGCAGTGGTTCCGTCGTTCTCCGTGCACGGCTAAGCTTTGACGAATGTGACAGCGAATCTTTGGGGGTATTTTCATTTTTTTTTTTAAGAAGCAAAGTCGATTGAAGCATTTGACTCTTGACTTTGCATGCCTGGCTGTGTCGCCTTGACTGAGCTATTATACTTGCTAGTCTCATCCGTGGAGAGAGATATACTTTTAGAAAACAATAAAACATGGATTCATGATTCTGGATGTTGTTTTAATCTAACAAGAACCTCCATTATTACACATTTTAATTTTGCAGTATCATGCGGCACATTTAATTTTTTCTAAAGCGCAAATGTATTTAATTATGAGGAAGGGGAGGGTACAACAAAGCAGCCAACAAGCGTCGCAACTTATTTGTCAACATGACCCAAACGCCAAGTGACAACACGTACGCTGACATGAGAGGTTTCAGATGTTACGTTTGAGCGAGTAACTTTATTACTATATACAGGCAGTGTAATCTCATGTCCCGAAGGTCTCTATGCATGCTTCAACGTCTCAGATAAGTGTCCACGTGATGCTTTACATTTCATCTCGAAACGAACAGATGGCACAAGAAAGATGACGGCACTGGAACAGTCTGTATAATCCAACATCAAATTAAGTTGACAGGAAACCATCCACAATCTCTCTCTGGCAAGAAGTCCCGTAAGTGGACCCACATTTGTCGTCATGCTCTGTCTGTCGCCTCTCAATTATCATGTTCCTGCTCCTTCAATTGTATCCAGCTTCTGCGGGCCGTACTACTCGCCTATATATGCACAACCCCTTGATGGTCATGTTGGCAAGGGACATGTGTAAAACCTTTTCCACAGCAGCCTCCTGGTCAAAGTGCAGTGCACGGTTACCAATCTCGAGCTCCTAGCGATAACAGCCATGGCCGAGCAGCACGAAGAAGCAACAAACATGGCGGCAGCCTCCGGTGGCCTTCCCGACGGCGCTGCGCCGCGGAAGAAGACTAATGTCCGGTTCGCCTTCGCCTGCGCCATCTTGGCTTCCATGACCTCCATCCTCCTTGGCTACGGTACACGACACATCAATTTAACTCTTCCTCACCTAGCTACCTATAGTATATATACGATGTTTTCTCATCTAGTAATTAAATTATCGTCCCATATATGCAAACAGACCTCACTTGCAATCTTTTTGTTCTACCTTGTTGAAGTACGTGTTTCTGCTGAAGTACGTGTAAATGATGGATGTAATAGTATTAATTAGCTAGCTAGTGTCTTTTCATGTTAATGATACTAACGTTTGTCTACGTACGTGATGTTAGACATCGGAGTGATGAGCGGCGCGGCGTTGTTCATCAAGGAGGACCTCAAGATCTCGGACGTCGAGGTTGAAGTCCTCCTCGGCATCCTCAACCTCTACTCGCTCATCGGCTCCTTCGCGGCGGGGCGCACCTCCGACTGGATCGGCCGCCGCCTCACCATCATCCTCGCGGCGGTCATCTTCTTCGTGGGCGCCTTCATGATGGGCTTCTCCGTCAACTACCCGATGCTCATGGCCGGACGCTTCGTGGCCGGCATCGGCGTGGGCTACGCGCTCATGATCGCGCCCGTCTACACGGCCGAGGTCTCCCCGGCGTCCTCGCGTGGGTTCCTCACCTCCTTCCCCGAGGTGTTCATCAACATCGGCATCCTCCTCGGCTACGTCTCCAACTTCGCCTTCTCCCACCTCAGCCTCAAGCTCGGGTGGCGCCTCATGCTCGGCATCGGCGCCGCGCCGTCCGTCGTCCTCGCCCTCATGGTGCTCGCCATGCCGGAGTCGCCGCGGTGGCTCGTCATGAAGGGACGCCTCGCCGACGCCAGGGCCGTGCTCGACAAGACCTCCGACACGGCCGAGGAAGCGTCCCTCCGCCTCGCCGAGATCATGGAGGCCGCCGGCATCGCCGCCGGCGACGACGACTTAGACGGCGATGACGTCATCGCCGTGCCCAAAAGATCCGGCGGTGAGAAGCGCGTGTGGAAGGAGCTGATACTTTCCCCGACGCCGGGCGTCCGACGTGTCCTCTTATCGGCGCTCGGGATACATTTCTTCCAGCAGTCGTCGGGGATCGACTCGGTGGTGCTCTATAGCCCACGTGTGTTCCAGAGCGCCGGTATCACCGACAAGAACAAGCTGCTCGGCACCACGTGTGCCGTGGGGGTGACCAAGACGGTCTCCATCCTGGTTGCCACGTTCACGCTCGACCGTTTCGGTCGACGACCTCTGCTGCTAGCAAGCACGGGGGGGATGGTCGTTAGCCTGTTGGGGCTTGGGTTTGGGCTCACCGTGATCGGACACCACCATGAGGGCACCTCGATCCCCTGGGCGATCGGGGTTTCCATCGCGTCCATACTTGGTGTGGTGGCCTTCTTCTCCATCGGGTTGGGACCCATCACGTGGGTGTACAGCTCGGAGATCTTCCCGATGCACCTGCGCGCGCTCGGGTGCGCGCTGGGCGTCGGCTTGAACCGCGTCACGAGTGGGGTGATCTCCATGACGTTCCTGTCGCTCTCCAAGGGGATCACCATTGGGGGAAGCTTCTTCCTCTACGCCGGCATCGCGTCTCTCGCATGGGTGTTCTTCTTCACCTACCTGCCCGAGACACGTGGCCGCACGCTCGAGCAGATGGGCGAGCTCTTCGGCATCTCCAACATGGCCGGCGACGACGGCGGCGGTGGGTTTCAGCAGTCTTCGTCTTCGCCGGAGAAGAAGGACAACAATAATAACGTCGAGATGTCATCCACGGCCACCGCTAGTGATGATGTCAGAAATGAGCGATCAGTCATGGATATTGAGAAGGATATATGAAGTGAATAAGGACGGCGCGAGTTGAGAAAATTCGCGCAGCCGTGGCGAGAAAAGGGACGCAGAAAAAGGCCATGTATGATGTTGGCAAGCTGCAGATGCTGTAATATTGAAATATATATTCTCGTTTCTAAAAAGAATGATGTTGGCAAGCAAAGCGCCATACTTTATTTGGCATTTGTAATAATTAATTAACTAGTAGAAAAGATAATGGCTCTTTTGTTTTGGATTTTTTTTTGTCTGTGTATGGGTGAGTATTGGACTTGGAGGAATACGTGTATGCTGATGTGTGTCGTGTAAGGAATAACTAGTGTTGTTGTAGCCGTGTAGGGACCATGCATGGTCAAGCACGAGAGTAGTGCTATACAATATGCTGTGATGAGGCATGCATGGTGGTTGGCTTGTTTCAAGCAAGCTATGGTTTGATTGTCCTATACTCCTATGCAATCAATTTAATTATTCTCAGCACTCCTAATGTCACACTTGGTTTTAGAAAAGAAACCAGATGCATCTCATATGTGTGCCAGGATTAAGTTTCACACATATGATAGACTCCATGAATAAACAGAACACAAAGTTACAGCAGAAAGAATAAAATAAAAACATTACAAACGTTTTCTAGCAGCGGAAATCTTGAACTCTTCACCACAGGCAGTTGACTGGGGGTTAAGTACGCCTAGCATCATCTTCAACAACTTCACACACCTTCTAAATATTGAGCAGCAATAAGCAAGGATGAGTACACTTATGGTTGGTACTCAGCAAAACCACCGAAATAACCAGAACAATTTAATCATCAACTTCAAGTATATTAATTATGTGAGGGTCCAGGCCGTTCATGACCGCGAACACGGCTGTTATAACAGTTTTACACTCTGCAGAGGTTGTACACTTTCACCACAATTCGCGTAAAAGCTCCGAAGAACTTTAAACCCAACCACATTGTGCCGGCTAAAGCATGTATCACACTTCCAAGGTGTGACTGCATAGGGACGTTACGAGGTCTTTACAAAGAATTCCTACATGTGTGTTTGTTCCCAGCACTTACGGTTTCAACAGAAGACATAGTCTTCCGATCTCCGCACCAACACATCCACAAACAAATATCAGCCCAACAGGCAGCACAAACACAACACATAGTTCATCTAATTATTTAGCCAAGACTAGAGCCATGTAGTATTGTGGTTGTACGGGTAATTCTGGGTGGTTCTCCATGTTCCGAATAACATATATGATCTTATAAAGCACAGGTAGAAAGATGGATATGGACACTTGCCTTTCCGGAAAAGAATACCACTGCTCAGTCTTCAACTCTTGTTCTTGATAGCTTCGGAACGATGCTCCTCTAATCGTAGCAAACATCGAGCACAAGCACAAACATGCAAACAAAGAAATAGGTACAACTAAGAACAATACACCAATCAAAAGAAAAGCTTTAAAAGAACGATGGGGCTTGTTACTACGGTCGCAAGGACGCAAGAAACATTGAAAACGGAACAATGGTGGAAAGGATACAACTATCGAAAGATTTATATATTATAAAAGAAAGAAAAGACTATATGCTTATTTTATTTAATTAAGAAAAAGCATGCAATGAATATTTAGAGAAATATTCAGTATTATACTTCCATATGAAAAGACGAGTTGAAGCCTAATCAATTTTATTTGCAAACTTTTATGTATATATTATACCAATTAAATGTTTGACTTGCAAGTAAAGGATGTGAGAGCATGTAACGCACAAATTTATGCGTAATGTTCAACTAGCCATATTGTTATTTAGAAAGAAATTGTAATAGTATTAACCATATTAGATTTATCAATAGAAACGAGGTTCAAGCCTATTTTGCTTTTAATTAGAAAAGCTAGTTAATAAATATTAATCAAGTTAATATTTATTTATAAAAGACGATGTATAAACCTAGCCAAGTTTTATTTAGAAAACTAGATTCAGTATTGAGCATTAAGCAAATTAAGTATTAGTGTATAAACCTAGCCTTCATGATGAGCATTCAATATTGACCTAATTAGATTTTATTTGGGAAAAACTATGAAGTAAGCATTAATTAAATTAATATTTTATTTCATTAAGTAAATTATAAAATAGGGAACATTGCTTCTAACGCGTGGTTTAAGTTGATATGAATCTATCACAACGAGAGCGAGATTAAACGAAGACTAAACGTGAGAACTATGAGCTTCTAAAGGATGTAGGATCTAATCGTGAAGAACTACAGGTTTTAGGGGCTATCTGAGAAGATTGGCAAGTCACATAGAACAGTGCTTGCTAAAACAA
The DNA here is from genome assembly GCA_015342445.1 of Digitaria exilis. Taxonomy (NCBI): domain Eukaryota; kingdom Viridiplantae; phylum Streptophyta; class Magnoliopsida; order Poales; family Poaceae; genus Digitaria; species Digitaria exilis. Next base: position 376,802 of record JACEFO010001629.1, read on the forward strand.
CAAGGCTCAGGGTTGGATCGGTTAAACGACAAGGGTTGGAGATAAAGAACCCAAATAAAATATTTGGAGTTCATGAAAAGAGAATTTAAGGCCTTCCAATAAATGGATTTGACTTTAGGAAAAGAGAATAAATTCCTAGAAAATCTAGGAAATCCTCAGGAGAGATTGATCGACATCTAAATGCATTTTGAAAACTTTAAAACTAAAAAAAACACAATGCACTTTTAGCATGAATGCAACACTTCAATTAAGGCAACACAAAGCATATACATTTGATTTTGGAAATTAATCATTTTCCTATAGTAAATTTCCCTGTAAATTGAACAAAGGTTGGAAAAGTTTTAATAATTCATGAAAATTATTTATTTAATTGTTCTTTCTAATCACATTCCGAAATCCCAAATTTCGGGGAATCTACTATGCAATCATGGAGATGTTCAGGGATAAGTGTTTTTTTTTCTTTCTTTCAATATTTCATTGAACAGATCTTTTCTCTCCACGGGGTCCCTTACGCTCGCCTCCCGCCTTCCTCTAGCCCTGGCAACATGCCCGCCCCGCACAAATCCAATGAGGAATCCCAATATTATTTTTTAATGTAAAAAACGTAGGTACAATATATATGTACGTAAGTGGTCTTATTTTGTTGTATTTATTCAAAATAATATGGTGGTTCAGATGGAACCACAAACAGACTCATAGTTTGGAGAAAAATGTAAATGTTAACCAGCAGGAAATTTTCACTCCCGCCAACTATTGCAAAAGTCAATTTTTAACATCTAACTATAAAACGTGATAACAGTTCCCATTCAACTATTGAACCGGGTAAATTCAGCCCATTAATTGGTTTCAAATGTGATTTTCTAGTTTGAAAAATAAATAATCTCAAAAACTCATAACTAATTAATTTTTAATTATAAAATATGAAAACAATACTATTTTTTCTAAAGATGTAACATATTAGTTGCTTTGGTGTGCCATTAGGAGCTATTTGCATATGATCTGTTCCTATTTCTGTATTTCCAAAAAAATAAATAGAACATCAAAAATAATAATAAACAAGAACACTTTTACAACAATTGCAAAGTACTAATGGTACTTAGAGGTACTTTTTTCAAAACCTTTTATACCATTGATCTGAATATCACAATTTTTAAAAAGAGCTCTTTTACAATGATCGGAAAGTACCTAACGGTACTTGTTGGTACTTTTAAATAGATGTTTAAAAATAAATTAATAATAAGAAGGGTATTTTAGTATTTTCATCCTCCCTTGATAGTGAGTATACCCGTCCGATAACAGATCAGGACAATTACAAGTGGGCCCATCAAATCCAAAACACTATGAAATGATGTATATATCCTTTCTTTTTTATGGATAAATAAAATGAAATCATATGCTAGGCCCATTTATCTAGTACTTGGTCCCACAAGTTTTGTACTTTTGTGTACTTTTACCTAGGCACTTTTAGGTATTTGATATATTTCCTACAATACGATTTTGTATGTGAAAAGTGCTATGGTACTTGCCAATCATTATCTAAGAACTTTTAAGGAAATAAATTAATCATTTTATTTATTTTTAAAAATAATAAATTAGGCACCAAGCCCGCTGTTTTTGATACTTGGTCCCACAGATTTAGTAGTGCTTGGTACTTTCGTCTAGATACTTCTAGGTACTTTGCTATCTTTTTCACTATAAACTTTTGTAGATGGATTACTCTCATTATTTCCAATTATTACAAAATTCTCAACATATAATGGCAAAATAACATTAAATAGTGTACCAAAAAATAGGTTAGATTTTGAAAAACTTTTGGCACCCCTTTCATATTTTTTTTAGTTTAAAGTGAATCTGTTATGAATTTTGAGGTTAAACAATTTTTTATTTCATAAAATGGAAAACCACTTTTGAGACCACCAAAATGGATAAATTTGCTTGGTTTTTATAGTTAGAAGGTCCTCAATATTTGGTTTTATAGTTTATGAGGATGGAAATCAGACTTTATGATAGTTGGAGGATGCAAAGTGAACTTTTCCCATTCATCATCACTCATCTTCTTCAAATCTAATTGTGCACGTATCTTGCACCTGTCTGGTTGGTTTATTCCTCACTTTATCTTAGACATCAGATATGTAAGTTAAAATCTAGTGGAAGTTAGGTAGGGCTCAAGCAAATGGTTGGCTTCTGCTTGGCCCTTGGCCTGAGATGGGGAGGAGAAAATATTAGTTCATTATCAAGAATAGGAAGGATTAGTAATTTAGTATCGGATGATAGACGGAGAGGAAATAGTGGGCTTGACTTGGTTACATTATTTAAGGGTGTGTTTGGTTGGTTGTGCCACTTGATTTATGTATGCAATGATACAGAATAATAATGATTCTTTTGTTTGGTTGGATGAATTGTACCAACTCATCCAAAATGAAACCATCCCGCTTAATACATTGAAGTACTAGCTAGAGTGAACCAAGTGGTACAAGCAAAATGGTTGAATCATTCCACACAGGATCATCAATTCATGCATCAGGTGGTACATGCAACCAAACACATCCTAAGATGGTTTGGCTGGACCAAAGTGATGATGGGATTGAACATGAGAGACGAAAATGATGTAAGTCAGCTTGACTTAAGTAGGGACTCTGTTTTCTGGGGATGCCAGTAGGGTTTTGGTGGTTTGGGAACAATTCAAAACCTAGGCACACTTACAACTGGAATTTTTTTTTCACATAAACACTATGCGGATATTGTGAAATACAACCAAAATATTTTATAACCACAGTTGGTTTATTTTAGAACCAAAGGATTCAAACACTCTTGCTAACAAATTAAATTTCAGTAAGAAATTAAAATCCTACAAAATTTAAAACTAGGGTATGGTGTTATAAGGGTGCCCCCACTGTGCTCCACCTCCTCAACTGATGAGCCCGTGGATCATCATGTTTGTTTTGAAAAACTTGATGAAAATTGTTCCAGGGTAGCAAATAGAATGGCTATGCAGTTTGGATCATTTGCACATAATAACATGAAGGAAGGAATTTTCTTTACTATTGGAACTTTGCCGACCAGACATATTTTTAAAGGAGCTCATTTTCTTAGCAAGAAAGAGACGATGGTGCAAGCCAAGGAAAATCCAACATGAGGCTTCATGCTATTATGCTAATCAATTCAGTTCTAATTAGAGTCATTAGCAAGCTTGCCGGATTATTTTAATATACTTTGACGTGAGTTGCTAGATTGTAGTGGTCGAGTCGTAGTCTGTTTCAATTAGAGTTTGAGTCTAAGTCGGTCTGGTCAGATTGAGTCAAGTTAAATGGTTGAGTCAGACCAGGACCTAATTGAGTCTGATTAGGTGCCTGCGTGCACGTATATGGCCAGTTCCGGCCGTGTAACAGGGGGAGATTGGATTTGATTATCTTGAGTTTTGCTCGAGGTTTCCTCCGCCGAACTACGGGAGGGCGACCTGCTCTCATTCAGTCTACCTTGCCGATCCTCGTCGGATTTGTGTGGAGTACGTGATCGAGCTGCTGCAGCCTGTGCGCGTTTCGGATTCCTACCGGAATTCCCATCTTCTGATCGTGGTTCTTCGAAGCCGCGGGTGGAAGACCTATCTAGGGTTTGGTTTATACATTGCAAGCTGATCCCTAACAATCTATCTGTACTATCGATCTTATTGAGTTGATTAGGCAGAAGTATTTTATCCATCTGGAGGATTGAACTGCTATTTTGTTTGGCCAATATTATTGCCGTGAGACTTCGGCTTGCTCTTTACGTGAGACACCTGTGCTATAATTTACTGAGTAGGTTGGAGAACTAAATTATTCTCGTTTTTATCACTCGAGAGGTCAGCCATTATTTAAGTGGTGGAAAGTTTATTGCTACGCTGAGACATTATAGCTGCTGATCTGAGTCATTTTCTTGTCTGAATAACTATTTGGATTATTTATTAATTCAGCAAAATTCAGATAAATATTATTTTTGCTTTCCGTACCGTGAAAGATTGGGACAAATCTTCGGACACCGTCCTCGTGTCCTTATCAACTGCTAGCCACACGCCGCATTCCTCGGGGTTTTATGTGTTCAGCTTCAACAAGAATCCTTCGGGGCTTACCACACTCCTCAACCACTTGCCTTTGTTGAGGCCCCAAGTAGCCTCCACTGTAGTCTACGTCGGTCTACCATGATCTGCATCCACCAAGGTGTAACCCTTGCAATAATCATGACTATCTATAGAAACTATAAAAGGGGACAACAAAGAAATACAACTTAACATGATGCTAGGTCTCAGCGAAAGTTATGGATCTAGAGAGGTGATGGGCTCAACCCACATGCATGTGGGTATCAAAAAGGGAACAATTTCTCGCTCGTTTTTGGATCGAGAGCAAGCTGCCCAAGGCACGTGCAATGGTCAAGCAAGCAAGAATTTTTTTCGCCAAGAACACATCAAACATTGTTCTTGTCCATATAGGCAAATAGTTAACAGCTCGTAACCAATACCCAATTGTTCAAGGTGCTCAACTTTTTAGATAATGTAAGTTTATTTCCGGGTTCAGTCATTCTCAAAAGAGAATGCATCATACCAAAAACTTATAATGGATGCCAAAACACCTATTAAAAAGTGCACACGTCCAAAAGGACATGTAGCCAAAACAACAAAAGCGCCTAACCCCCCAAAACAAAATAAATCAAAATCTCCAACAAAGAACTCATGTAGTCATCCTGCATCATTTTGGCTTGTTATGTGATGTTCACTCTAAACAACTCGCTTCTACACATGTCAGGTGAATGCATAACCAAAGCTTGAGCCGAATCCAACACTGATGAAATAGTAACTTCAACTGGGTTCAATGCTCTCTGACCACCAAACCAAACCAAAATATATAGCTCAAAACGGCTTTTACCTCCCAAGAGGAAAAGTGAAACTGTAAGACACCGACTATAGGTGCTCAACTAATCTAGATATGTGATAAGGCATGTAATTCATACTTGATGGTTTGATTTTCTAGGATTTGTTGTATGTAGCATGATACCCACTGGTGGTGCACTCTGCATAAGTAACTTTTCTTGAATTTTTTTTGGTAATCTTCCTCTGCGACTTTCTACCCTTAATTGAAAATTCCTAAAACTTCTGCAAATAATTTTCCACCAATCTCTTAAACTTGTTGCTTCCATAAAAATTTTTTTTAAGAAATTCCCTCCAAAGTTCTTATGTGTTTTTAATTTGTTCCTTGAAAATTTAAGTGAAAATTTATCTCCAAAAGTTGGCATAAAAACACTTTGTATAGGGTACCCTATATATCTTAGGGATAGTCTCTATCTTAGAGATACTTGGGATGGTCTATCTTAAAGATATATGCTTCATGTTATCTCCAACAGTTGACATAAAAACATATTGTATATGTTTGTCTATCTTACGGATGGAATATCTTGGAGATATTACAAATAATATCCTGTTCCTTCTATTATTTACAAGGACCAATTATTTTTCTAATGATTTAAGAAAGTACTCCAGATTGGAGAGAGAGAGAGAGATCATCCAAAAGATACGATGTCATCTATACAATATTTTGACGGATCGGAATTATTGTTTATGTTTACACAAACTTTATTTGGCTATTAGCCTTGATATATGAGTGTTAAGTGTACTCCAAAACTATTTATTTCACCTACTACTAATATGAAAATCCTGGAAACCATAAATAAAGTAGCAAAATATTTATTAACTTCCTATCTTGAATTGTATAGAATTATCAATTTCATTATTTAGTAGCATACCACATATATCTACGGCATGCAGAAAAGATAGACCGTATTTAGTGGATGCGTATTTTATCATACTAAACACTAAAAGACAGCTCATATTTATTACTGGTTGGGTAGTACAACTGTCTATCCCTTGTAAAGCACTAATGTATATAGACAATATTCGTGTCTATCAATAACAATTGCTCAACGGAAACAAAGTTAAAGGTAGTAAGAAAAATACAAATCGAACAGCCCCCCGGCCCACAAGGCACTCCACAAAGTTAATACTCACGTGTTCCACCCATGATTTTTCCCTGACCGTTTTACATAAGAGTCCTCCTTCTTCCCCTTGGCTACAGTCTCAAGGCCGTCTCCATCTCCATTCTCTCACCGTACCACATCCCAACCTCGCTCTCCCTCTCTTTCAAGACAAACATCCTATTTTTTTTTCCAGAATCGTCAATGCTAGTCTCGCCAGCCGGATTGGTGTCATAATCTGAGTTTGTGGTAAGCTTTACTTTCAGGAAATTTTCAAAACTTTCGTTGTGGAGCTGAACCTGTGCGTGCATCCTTTCTGTCGTTCGCTCTATTTTGACAATTATCATAGGAAATATTTCATTTTTGGGTGGGCGTATGTGTGTGGGGAAGGAGGGGCAAGATGGGTTAGATTCAGCAGCTGGTTGCCGGGGTCCATAGGGGTTTCTAATCCATGCATAGATGGTGAATAGATCTTGTGGGTGACTAAAAAATTCGTGATGTTTCTTTTAATCATGCCTCCTGTGGGTTTTGTAACTAGCAATCCCGAGTTCCATTCCAGACCTGCGTAATGCCCTTTTTTAGGGAAGCATGCTATGACCCCCCTTGTGATTCCTAGTACTTTTCCTACAGGTTAAGATATGTCACAAGGACAAGGAAGAAGTATGTCAGAAAATGTTGACAGGCCTACAGGAACAAGGAGACGTCGCCGCTTCTTCAGGCGTCCTATAGAGAAGAAGAACCCAGGCAATGTCGAATTTGTATGTACTATCTTTGGATGAGTTTTATATTACTATAAGCGTAGATATGGATTATCTCTTGTAGAATTCATTTTTATTTTGTTTACTGACGATGCAGGAACGTCAAGTAGCCGCCATTGAGGCCAGGCAGGAACAAGCACGAATGAGATTTCTGTACGGCCATATTTTTCTATATATTTACTATTTGTTTTCATGATGAAACAAGCTGAATATATCCTATAAATGTGTCAAATGCTAGAATAGGACTTGTTTAAGCCACACCAAAATGTAAAATTATATACTGATGATGAGTGTATCCTTAAGATGGTTATTAACGGAGTAAAATGAAATTTGGTACGGAATGAAACGCGAACCATGTAGTAAAATGATTCTTTAAAAATATTTTGTGCAAAAGTATCCATGTTCAAGCAAAAGCAACAGAAAACCATATGGACTTGTTTGGGTATGTACAACCATGCATTTTCCATGTAAATTGAAGGGAATCATAAATTAAAGGATCCTAGTTCATTTCCCCATCAAACAACTCCAATCCATAGGGTGATTTATCCAAGCTAACCCTAAATATATCTATCTAAGTCTCAGCCCAGTCTAGATCTAACCTTTTGTCAGAGACAAGCTCATCCTAATCAGAACTGCATAATTTCAAAATTGGATAGTTTTCACATGGAAAATCTGTTTGATGTCATTAATTTAGTGATCTGCAATGTGCTAGTTTGATCTCAGTCAACAATTGATAACTTATACAGATCATTCCATGATGTTGAATAGCATGTAATTTTCTATTAATACATGAGTACCTTTTTTTTCCTTTCCATTGCTATTATTGATTTCCATGTCTTATATTATTGCTCTAGAATTATATCTTGTAGTTGCACCTGAGTAGCACCTAGTCCCCGTGGAGAAAATTTACTGGGTCTGGAATAAAAAAAATATTATGCAAAAAAATAGGTTGGGCTTTCCCATGCTGACTTCGGTCAAAATTATATCTTGTAGTCAGTTTAAATCATAGGCCACTAAACATTTGAGATAAGATAAAAATATTTATGCACTGCACCATTGCTATGTATATAATTAACTTCTACTTAACCTGGCAAGTAACATATAAAAAAACCTCATGTGAATGTTGACAAGGTAAGTATGAAACTATTTTGATGAAAAGCACATAGTATCACTTCCACATACATGATGTGTGAATATTTTATTTTTGGTATTGGTAAAATATATTTTGTATCCTGACTACTAAGAAAACTATGTTTGAGGACAAACAGGAAAGTAATTAAAAATGCTGGTTCTCAGAGTTCTGTTCTTCGGGGTTGTTAAATCACAATCTTCAATATTTTCAAATGGAGATAACTATTGGTTTCACTGAACAATATATGGGGTCTAACATCATTTTATATTTAAAAGGAGTATTTACCATTTTTTTGGATAAAAAATTCTTATTTGATGCTCTGGTTTATATATGATGCTATGCTTGATATTATTATAGGTTGTTCATTACTCTTGTTTCAGTTAATTACTCGAGGACTTTGGTTTACTTTCTCTCCAGGTTTGCTATTTTGGGATGGGACCATATAACAGATGAATCTGGTGAAGATGACAACCAAGTTGCACCAAATGATCACCCTAAGGGTTCGTCGGGTCTAGCTTCCAAGGAACCGAAACAACAAAAGGAAAATTCTAATTCTGATTTTTTGGAAGGTACTTTTCTCAAGATAAGTTCAGATAAACAAAAAGTTATGACAAATAAGAAGAATAGCAAAAACAAGAAGAAGAAAAAGGGCAAGTCCAGAAAGCGGTATCATGCTTCAGAAATGCAGAGTGAGGTATGCACTGGATCTTCTTCTGCATGCGCTAATACGGGCACCAGTGGTGAAAACTTGTCATTCTCATCCAGCTATGTTGCCATTGATGTACCACTGTTTGACTACAGTTCTTCATCCCCTAGCTCCCGGGTGATTGAACTAATCAGTCCTGTCTCAAGTGTATCTTCAAGCAACGACAAGGAGCTATCTTCTAATAGCAATGACTTCAGAAGTTTTAGCACCTCATCATATTATAGTGTTCCCAGTTCACCTGTGAATGACTGTTCTAGTGGAAGTAACGCATCTGTGACGAATGAATCTTATGCTGTCAGCAATGCATGTAATAACACCGGGGGTGATGATGCTGGAAGCTTGTCAGATGTGAGAACTGAGTGGTCATGGTCTGCAACAGGACTGACAGATGATTACCAAGGGTTTAATAAGTGGTCTGGTAACAGAAACAAGCAAAATGATCATGAAAGCTTCAGTGTAACAATTAGTCATAGTAGTTCCTCCCAAGAAGCGTCGCTTTGTGGTGGTTGTGGTGATGATGGTAGTCATGATGGCGAATTTCAGAAAGTAATCTCAAGGAAAAGAGCACAGAAAATGAAAAGGATACAATGTTTGCAGAGTCCTACTCCTACTATATCTTCTTCGCTACCAATATCTGGCGCACTTGTCCCAAGAGCTCGAAGTGAGATTACAATAGGACATTACATCAATGATGATTGTTTCTCTGGCAGAAAACCGAACCATAAAAAGGGTAAATATCAGAAGGGACGGGGATTGTTAGAATAAACCTTGTGTGCTCGTGTACATACTTAGTATTCTAGTATTCGTACGTTTTACTTTGTAGCTAAGTATATGTGCATGGCCGGTAGTTGTGGTCGTGCACGAGTGGTGCTCTGACGTGCGCGGTGTTCGCACGATGAGCGCGTCGCGCGGCATGTACGCCGTTGGCTGCATGTCGCGCATATCGGGCCTGATCAAGGCCACGATCGTAGGAGTTAGTTTTTCTATTTAAGCAAATCAATAGAGTCAGAAAACGTTGTTCTGTTACAGCACCAAAAACACCCGTGTGAGCTTTCTCGTGTTTATCCCAAACTCTCAAACAACCATTGCCGTTTCCAACAAGTGGACACCAGAGCTCGAGTGTTCGTTCCAGGGCCGGCAATGTCGGCTAGCGGGCGGTTGGAGGGTGATGGCTCTCCCGTTCGTGCTCGTTCTCCGCGTCGTCCCTCTCCGCGCCGTACCTCACCGTCCCCTCCGCCTCGTCGACCACGGCGCCGCGACGGCGCCCGCGAGATCGTCGTCGAGCGCGTTGTAGAGAGGACTTCGTCTGCCGTCGTCTACCCCACTCTCACGCGTACCAACTACGCTGAGTGGTCCTCGGTGATGATGGTGAACCTGCAGGCCCAGGGCCTGTGGCAGGTGATGAGCACCGGCGAAGGCGACTACCGCGAGGACAGGAACGCGCTGGCCGCGCTCCTCCGCGCCGTGCCCCTTGAGATGTAGGCGGGGCTCGCGCGGAAGGCATCGGCGTTCGAGGCGTGGGAGTCCATCAAGGACATCCGCGTCGGGGTGGAACGCGTGAAGGAGGCGAACGCGGAGCGGCTGCGGCAGGACTTCGCCGGGATCACATTCAAGCCCGGCGAGACGGTGGAGGACTTCGCCATGCGGATCACGACGCTGGCGAATCAGCTGCGTGTCCTCGGTGACAACGTCACCGACAAGGAGGTGGTAAAGAAGATGCTGCACACGGTACCCGACTATCTCGAGCAGGTCGCCATCTCCATCGAAACCCTCCTTGATCTGAGCACCATCTCGATCGAGGAGGCCACTGGGCGGCTACGCGCGGTGGAACAGAGGAAGAAGCCGGCGTCCAGCTCCCCCAAGGACTCCGGCGAGCGCCTGCTTCTCACTGAGGAGGAGTGGATGGCGCGCCTCAAGCTGAAGGAGGGCTCCGGCGGGTCGTCGTCGGGCAGCGGCAGCCGCGGCAAGAAGCGCGGCAAGGGGAAAGGTCGCGGCGGCAGGAACTCGACCGCGCGCGAAGGACGCAACGGCGACGCTTGCCTCAACTGTGGTAAGGAGGGCCATTGGGCCAAGGATTGCAGGTCCAAGAAGAAGGGTGGTCAGGCCCATGTGGCCCAAGATGATGAGCCAACCCTGATGCTGGTGGAGGTGGACTCGGTTCAGTTCGTGCCGCCGCCGCCGCCCCCACCTACTCCAGCGCTGCCGCCTCCGCCAACGGCGAAACTCGCTTCGGCCCCTGCGCTGACGGCGATGACGACCCCGGTGTGCAGCCCCTCTACTCCAGCAGTTGGGACTGTGCACCTGGTCGAGGAGAAGGTGTTCGCCCAGTTCAGCGACGACGGCGACAAGGATCACTGGAGGTGGATCCTCGACACGGGCGCCACGAACCATATGACCGGCTCCCGATCCGCCTTCTCCGACCTCTACACCAACATAGTGGGGACCGTGCGTTTCGGCGACGGCTCCGTGGTGGAGATCAAGGGGATTGGGACCCTACTGTTCAGCTGCAAGAGCGGGGAGCACCGCACGTTCGCCGGCGTCTACTTCATCCCCAAGCTGACGACGAACATCCTCAGCCTCGGCCAACTCGACGAGATCGGCTACCAAATCGTCATCGACGGCGACGTCATCAAGATCCGCGACGTCGACCGCCGCCTCCTGTGCAAGGTTCTCCGCTCCCCCAACCGGCTGTACTGCCTCGACCTCAACATTGCGCAGCCGGTGTGTCTCACGGTGCAGGGGGCGGAGAGTGCGTGGCTCTGGCACGCGCGTTTCGGCCACCTCAACTTCCCGGCGCTGCGCAAGCTGGCGCGCGACGGCTGGGTCCGCGGCATGCCGGAGATCGAGCACGTCGACCAGCTGTGTGGCGGATGTCTTGCCGGCAAGCATCGCCGCACCCCGTTCCGGCAGCGTGCGGAGTATCGGGCGGAGTAGCCGCTGGAGCTCGTACATGGCGACCTGTGCGGGCCGATCACGCCGACGACACCGAGCGGGAACCGCTACTTCATCCTCCTCGTCGACGACTGCAGCCGGTTCATGTGGATACAGCTGCTGCCGTCCAAGGATCGGGCAGCAGACGCCATCAAGCAGTACCAGCAGGCAGCCGAGGCGGAGACGGGGCGGAAGCTCCAGGCGTTCCGCTCGGACCGCGGTGGCGAGTTCACCTCTGCTGACTTCGCCGAGCACTGTGCAAAGCGCGGAGTACGGCGGCAGCTGACCGCGCCATACACGCCCCAACAAAATGGTGTGGTGGAGCGGCGCAATCAGACCGTGGTGGCGACGGCGCGCAGCATGCTCAAGGCCAAGGGCCTGCCGGGCAAGTTCTGGGGCGAAGCTGTGTCGACGGCGGTGTATTTGCTGAACCGCTCGCCGACGAAGAGTGTGCAGGGGAAGACGCCGTTCGAGAGCTGGTACGGGAAGAAGCCGGCGGTGCATCACCTCCGCACGTTCGGGTGTGTCGTCCACGTCAAGCTGAACACCCCAAATATGAAGAAGCTGGATGATAGAAGCAAGCCCATGATCTTCATCGGCTACGAGCGGGGTTCAAAGGCCTACCGCGCCTACGATCCCACCACTGGGCGCGTGCACGTGACGCGCGATCTGGTGTTCGATGAGCAGGCGCAGTGGAAGTGGGACGCCGATGGCGAGCAAGGCGAGCAGAACGACGACACCGACACGTTCATGGTGGAGGAGTACATCACCGTGACACAGCAAGCACCGGCGGACGAGGTCGAGGAGGAGGCCGAGGATGTCGCGCCAGGAGGATCGACGCCGCCTCATACGCTTCAGCACCCCACTACGGCGGCAAACGACGACGGCGCCAAGCCAGTGGAGTACGCCACTCCACCGGCCGACCTGGAGGGCGCCCTGGACGCCGACCATGACGACGACGTGCCGATCCGCTTTCGCAAGCTCGACAACATCCTCGGCGCGTCATCTCCACGCGGTCTGGTGCCGCGCGTGCTGGGTGAGGAGCTCCACGCGGTGAGCTCTGCTGATGAACCAGCTTCGTTTGCTGATGCCGAGCGTGATCCAAGCTGGAGGAAGGCCATGCTTGAGGAGATGCAGAGCATCGAGGACAACCACACCTGGTCCCTCGCTGACTTACCACATGGGCGCCGCGCAATCGGCCTCAAGTGGGTGTTCAAGGTCAAGCGGGACGAGCGAGGAGCAGTGGCGAAGCACAAGGCGAGGCTGGTCGTGAAGGGCTATGCGCAGCGCCATGGGATCGACTACGACGAGGTCTTCGCACCTGTTGCGCGGCTGGACTCGGTGCGCCTCCTCCTCGCGCTCGCGGCGCACGAGGGGTGGCAGGTGCACCACATGGACGTGAAGTCCGCGTTCCTCAACGGCGATCTCCAGGAGGTGGTGTATGTACAGCAACCTGAGGGATTCATCAGCGCCGGCAACGAAGGGAAGGTCCTCAAGCTGCGCAAGGCTCTCTACGGTCTTCACCAGGCGCCAAGAGCCTGGTACGCCAAGCTCGACGCCACGCTTGCGTCGCTGGGCTTCACCAGGAGTGCCTCGGAGCCGGCCATCTACACCAGGGGCGACAGCGGCAAGCGCCTGGTGGTCGGGGTGTACGTCGACGATCTTGTGATTACCGGCAACCGCAGCGACGACATCGACTCGTTCAAGGCGGAGATGGCGCGGGCGTTCAGGATGAGCGACCTCGGCCTGCTTCACTACTACCTCGGCATTGAGGTGAAGCAGAGCACCGAGGGGATCTCCCTCAGCCAGGGGGCTTACGCGGCGAAGATCTTGGAGAAGAGCGGCATGGCGGGGTGCAATCCCTGTCACGTGCCCATGGAGCAGCGCCTGAAGCTGAGCAAGTCCAGCACCGAGCCACTGGTGGACGCGACCGCGTACCGAAGCATCGTTGGAAGTCTCAGGTACTTGGTAAACACCCGCCCAGATCTCGCTTTCGCTGTTGGATATGTGAGTCGTTTCTTGGCGGAGCCGCACGAGGACCATCTGGTGGCGGTGAAACACATTCTCCGCTATGTGGCGGGGACAAGCAATTGGGGGCTGTGGTATGGAAGAAAGGAGGAGGTTCAAGCAAATCTGACGGGCTTCAGTGATAGTGACTTTGCTGGTGATGTTGATACACGGAAGAGCACTACTGGAGTCGTCTTCTCCCTCTCCGGCAGCTCGATCACTTGGCAGTCTATGAAGCAGAAGGTAGTGGCACAATCAAGTTGTGAAGCTGAGTATATTGCTGCTGCAAATGCTACCTGCCAGGCCCTGTGGCTCGCACGGGTGCTTTCTGAGGTGCAAGGGAATGCACCGTGCGTGCCCAAGCTGATGGTTGACAACAAGTCGGCGATTGCGCTGACAAAGAATCCAGTGCTTAGTGGACAGAGTAAACACATTGAAGTGAAGTATCATCTGGTCCGAGAGAGCGCTGAGGAAGGGCTGATTGAAGTGGAGTTCATCAGAACTGAAGATCAGTTGGGCGATATTCTGATGAAGGCGCTCGGCAGGGTCAAGTTTCAGGAGCTTCGCACGAGGATTGGCCTGATCAATGTTGGTAGTCTGCACGACAAGGTTTAGGAGGAGAAATGTTAGAATAAACCTTGTGTGCTCGTGTACATACTTAGTATTCTAGTATTCGTACGTTTTGCTTTGTAGCTAAGTATATGTGCATGGCCGGTAGTTGTGGTCGTGCACGAGTGGTGCTCTGACGTGCGCGGTGTTCGCACGATGAGCGCGTCGCGCGGCATGTACGCCGTTGGCTGCATGTCGCGCATATCGGGCCTGATCAAGGCCACGATCGTAGGAGTTAGTTTTTCTATTTAAGCAAATCAATAGAGTCAGAAAACGCTGTTCTGTTACAGCACCAAAAACACCCGTGTGAGCTTTCTCGTGTTTATCCCAAACTCTCAAACAACCATTGCCGTTTCCAACAGGGATTAGGTAGTGCGCCCAAAACCGGTTTTACTGCTGAGCAGAATGTTCCTGGTCAGAGCAGAATGTTTGATATAACAGTGCACCCAGGAAATCTTGAGAGTAGTCAGATGGCGCTAAGTTCAACTTCCCATCGTGTGGCCCTAGAGGTTATCGAGGAAAATTGTTCTTCAGGATGTGTTCCTCTTCCCTCTCATGGAGAGCTAAAAGATTTGGCTCCAGTGGATCCTGGTGGTGCCAAAGACACAGATTCCGGAGCAGCAATTTCTGACAAAGCTTCGTCCCTGGAGTATCGTGTACATGTTGGTTCTTCAAGCACTATTGATTGTGAAGAACAGAAGAAAGAACAGAATGAACACGCATTGAGTAGTCATGAATCTCAGTTTGATAAGATTATTAAGGCCGTTACCATTGCCTATGAAATTCAAGCTGCTGACAGTAATTGTAGCCATCCAGTTGCTGACATTGAGAATTTTATACAATCGGCCACTCCGGTCATTGGACAGGTACCTTGCACAACAAGTAATAACAGCTGCATGTTGGACCAGGAGGTTCACAACCAAATGCAAAATGTTGCATTGAGGAGTGTGTGGCGATGGTATGAAGAACCTGAGTCCTTTGGAATCGAGGTAGAGAGGCAAAGAGGCATCAACTGCCATCCAAGTGGCACCTACAGTTGGTCAAAGTTATGTGCATATTTTGTACCTTCTCTTTCTGCAGTTCAGTTGTTTGGAAAGTCACCAAATGATGGAGGCCTTCTCTTTGAGTATTTCGAACGCGAGAAACCCTTTTTACGGCCTCCACTCTTTACCAAGTATGTTGACCCTATATTGTTGTTTACATTATGTTTTTCACAAGAGCGCTCTTTCACAATTATAATTTATTTTATGCATAGAGACACCAGCTGGAATAAAGACACTATCTGTGCCTTTTTTTCATCTCTGTTAACTAATCATGTTGTGATGTAATACAGGATCAAACAGCTTGTCAGTGGCGAGAACCCATCTGGTAATCCAATGTTTGGGGATCCTAAGCAATTAGATAGTGTGAAGCTATCTGATCTTCATCCTGCTTCTTGGTATGCCACCTCTGATATTTGGGCTATATCTACATACCATTCTCCTATTTGTAACACCATTTGGTTTCTGTTCCAGTGCTAACCACATCGCTCCATTGTCAGGTTTTGTGTTGCATGGTATCCTATCTATCAGATACCTTCAGCTCTAAGGAGTTGCCAGGCTTCCTTCCTGACATATCACTCGATTGGCAAATTAGTTCCAAAGAAGTGCTCTAAAGATGTGGCTGGTGGGCTTACTGCTATAATTTGTCCGGTTGTCGGTCTGCTTAGTTTGAAATGCCATGTAATAGTTCAACCAGCTTATGCATATTTTTTATTTCTCAGAAAAAATATATGTTCATTTCTGATATTAGTTGTTCAACTATAAAGACATTTTGATCCTCAACTCATACTCAGCTCATATCTGTGGTTACCTTTTTTACAGGGAGAGAAATGGTTTCACCAGGGTGAGAAGAAACTAGGGTCCAAACCTACTACAGGAGGCTCCTTGGAAATAACAGATCCCGCTGAACACCTGAATCTGAGGCTGGAGGCACTGAAGCACAGCACATCGGCCATGTCGAAGGCAGTGATGCCTAGGGCAACTGGGGAATTCATGAACTATCATCAAGATTACATGTTCTTCTCCACACGAGCTTTCTAATCATGCACACACTCTGCATTCGGCGTTTTAGATTGAAGTGTCTTTGCGACAATCTCTCGTTGTATGATATACTTTAGTTTTGTTCTCAAAGGGACCAACTCTAGCGATGTTTCTTCAAACTATTTGATGAGTTTTGTAGTTGTTTCTGACTAGTATGCCACCTAGTTTGATGACATGGGAATTTTATTAGATGTTATATATTCAAAAACCATTGATACAGCTGTTGCTTCTAGACTGTGGGTGTACAATACATGAGACGCATTAGATAATAAGTGTGGGCACCATGTGACGGTCGGGCAATGCAGTGGTAAGTCATGGACTATTCACATCTCTAATTTGAAATTTGAATGGGAAATCTGTGTTGTGCACGAGTGTTGGCTCTGCCTAGCCACACACGAATTTTTGGCCGGCGGCAGAGCTTCCTCCGGCGAGCATTGGAGGTGGGAAAAGCGGCGGCGGAGACTTGTTCTTCAACTCCGACGAGGAAGCTCACCAACTCCGATGAGGTTCGGTTGGGGGGTTCGGGTTCAGGGGTTGGGGCTCCGGTGAGATCCTCCATCGCTAGACCTAGAGGGAAGCTCGGGGGCAGCAGGCCGGCCCGGCGGAGGTGGGGGCGGTGAGGCCGGTGGCGGTGGCGCCGCCGGCCCGGGCGGTGGTGGAGGGCGGTTGGACCAGGTTGGGACGGGGGTGACGATGGCCATGGTGGGGTAGAGGTCGTGGAAGGAGCTGCAGGTGCGGGAGGTTCTCGCCAGAGGCCGTCGCGGGCCTCCGGCGAGACCCTCCCGCGCCGTAGCTGGGGTGGCAGGGCGGTGGTGGGGGCAATGGCGGGAGGAAGAAGAAGGACGGCATGAAGCTGAAGAAGACCATGAGGTATAATATGAGAGATGACCCTTGGATGATGATTCAACGGTGAAAAAAAATCGAGTGTGCTGTAGGCTGACCCAATTTGAACATCGATTCACCGTTCTGAGTGGATCAACGGGTGTACAGTGGACTTCCTTGTCCTATAAGGGCAGAATGTCCACCAAACTTCAAATGGTCACTTCTAGCATGCAATGATGTGACATTTAGCCATTGGATTTTTATGGTGGTCTGTCCACCAATGCTATGTTTCATCGAAATTTGAAAGCAACGACTAGAATTTTGAGGTGGCTCTATATATACCCCATGCCTAGGCATGGGAGGTGTCCCTTGGCCTCTTGGAAAGCTTTTTTGACACATTTGAGCATCTCTCTACACACTCACTCACTTTGGTTTTGAGGTTTCATTTTTGTGAGATGAGGGCATCCTATGCATTGCATCAAGTGGTTGATCTTTGTGGCTATAGAAGTCTTCAAGAAAGCATCATTGAATTGTTACTCTTGGAGCTTGCCACCTCCTAGACTGTTTGGAGGTATGGAACCATTGAGCCCTTTGAGAAAATTGTGAAGGAGCCTCGGTAATTCTTGTGAGAGGTCATTATGCTCACCTCGCCAGAGTGGTGAAGAGCAAATGGAATCAAGGTGTGGAGTTGTTCATTAATCCAAGTCATCTCATAAACCAATGGATTCTTGGTAGAGTGATTGGAACTTTGAATTCACCTAAACGCGGATTAGGGATGACCGGCAAGCCATCGACACCATGGGATAAATTTGTCTCTTATCTTCAGTTCTTTTTCTCGTTTTCTTTCATGCTATATTATTTTGAGCGTTTAGATCAATAGAAATTGAATTGTTTATTCATACTAGAAGTAAGATTTATCTGCATATTCACCCCTCCCTCTAGTCGATATCCTCGATCCTTCATACCTTCGTTTCGCTATCTTTAAAAGATTTCCTACTTCATATTACATAGGTTCCTCCAGAAGACTAGCTTTAAATCTCACCATCCAAATCCTATTCACTTCTACTTTATTATATAAATAAATATTTACAAAGTGTTATCCACTTAATGCTTCTTAGGCCCTGCAAGACTTTGTTATCCACTTAATGCTTCTTAGGCCCTGTAAGACTCATGAGCACGTGGACAGCAATGACCATCAGCTTCCGAGTAGACAAATATGGTCACACCTTGGTCCTAGTGCTACAGGGATGGCCATCCCGTTGCCTGCCCTGCTGGAGCTGCATTTTGGTCCATGACTGCTAAATTTAGCTTTGACAGCCGGCTGGGCATTTTCCTGTTTGTTTCTGATTACACGTAGCTTATAAGAAAACAAATAAGCACGAGAATAGCACAATATGTTTCAAGAACTTTATGTTTCAAGAAACCAAAGTTCGAAGCCAATTGAAGTGAGTCAAACAAACCCAAGCATAAGATATTTGCAGCGGCCTGTTGACTGTTTTTTGTTTTTGAACAAATCAGCAGGAGCTATCTGCTATATCATATAAGAATAAGAAGCATGCGGGGTTAATTTTACATAGTTATTATTACATATATAAACTTAAAAACTCAACCAACAGCACATCACAACCTACAAGCATAAGCTAGCATTAAGATATAGTTCTTTCTCCACATGCTACAGCCCTCAACTGAATTTCTTCTTTGATCAATGCAACGACTCCCACGGGTGGTGATGCTGATTCCTGTTGGAAGATCCTTGAATTCCTTTCCCTCCAAATGTTCCATGTTGTGTAGATCGTTACGGAAGCTGCCCGCTTTCTTTGCTTCTTTTGGATCCCTGACAGCGAACCATTCCACCATTCCTCTACCGACAGTCCAGCATCTGGTGGACTCACCACTCCTGTCCAATTTCCAACAAGCATCCGGACTTCTTTCGGAAATGCACAATATGGAGACACAAGTGTTCTGTTGATTCTTGGTGATGTTCCATGTTGACTGTTCTCAGTTTCTCAAAAATTTACAATAATGAAATTATTGTAGGGTATTTACACGCTATGTAAACATCATGATATACAGCCAAAAAAAGCTTTACAACCTAGTTGGTTTAATTTAAGTTTTGAGAATAGTTATTCCCTTCTAAATGAATTCAAAATCTCTTACTATGGCTAACAAAATTTTAGAAAAATGAAATAAAATCCAACCATAATTAAAACTAGGGTTTGGTCATTCATCACATGACACCGTAAACCGCTTCACTCCACCTCATATGCGACCAACCTCACTTCGTCTCCCTCGAGGCTTTATGTGCTCAGCCTCTACACAAATCCACCGGGGCTTACATCTCTCCACTATCCCTTCACTACACCAAACTAGAATTGCCTTGGCAGCTAGAGATTTCCTTGGTGGCAAATTTCAACCGCCAAGGTATATAACATTTTTCTTGGCAGGGTTCGTAAACATCCAAGATAATATCATTTCATGGAGGGATTTCGGAGCTGCCAAGGAAATATGCATTTTCCTTGGCTCTTTCTTTAAACTGCCAAGAAATATGTCTATTTTTTTGCGGTTATGCAAAGCCGCAAAGAAAATTGTTATTTTCCTTGGCTATACGTTTGAGTAGCCAAGGATAAGGTGCATTTACTTGGTTGTTGTGCTAAACTGCCAAGGAAAATGTGCTTTTCCTTGGCTGTTTTACTAAGCTGCCAAGGAATTTCTGCATATCCTTGGCTGTTTGGGCCATCTGCCGCCAAAGAAAGTATCCATTTTCTTGTTTGTTGAGCCGCCACTTAAACTTTATAATTTCTTTTATATAATTCATACTGACAAACAAATTGCGCATTATGTTGATAGGATTTTCAAATTGCCAACCAATTTGTACTATAATAATCAATTTGAACCACTTATTATGCTTATAAAATTACTATTCACCTTTTATGTTGTGTTGAGATGTTCATTGAGTATGGTATGCAACTTGCTTGTGCAACAATTAAGTGTTTCCTCTTAATCTTACCAAAACAATGCATTACTACATTTCTAATTGCATTCGATTAATTGATATGTTAGCGGCGTGTGAATATATGTTGCCTCACAGTTTCATCAAACATCTTTCTAAATGCCTTGTTCTATACAATGATATATAACTAATTGCACACATATGATCATGATCTCTTTATATTTGTATATACACATACATTTGCACTTATGTTGAGATGGGAGAGGGAAAAACCGTATTGCATATGTATGGTTTCCTCTTGGGTTATTTACCCTGAGACACCAATAATAATAAAAAATTGAGAAAACAATAAATTAAAGATATTAGAAACCACATATAGAGTATTATCTGTAAAAAGGATAGATTAAGATATCACTTAATTCATTGTCTCTAGTTTGCTAAGTGATAGTAGTGGAGAACAAATAATAGATGTAGCCAAGATATTAATTTCTTTCCAATTCGTTGTATCTTGGCGCCTTGTAAATTTTAACGGCAGACTACTTACCTTGACGGCCAAACAGCCAAGGTAAGAATTCTTGATAGTCAGTTGCCAAGAGTATCGATTTTTCTTGGCTCTCTAGCCTTGGCGGAGTTTGCTTGGTGGTTCGCCACAAAAAAATATTACCTTGATGGTTTTCCTATAGTCCTTGGCGGTTTTCGGCCGCCAAGGCAATTCCAGTTTGTTGGGGTCTGTGGGGTACAGAGTTCACACCTATGTCGGTCGAAGGTAACGTCAGAACGAAGGGAACAAGAACAGGCCACGTGATGGCGGAAACATGTGGTGATCCCCTGTTATAGAAGCTGGATCGCCCTTTTATATGAAATATCAAGGGTTACTAAGGCTATTACAGACAATTTCCCTTTTCCCTAACGGAATATCCCGAAATATCCTAGGGTACAACAGTAACACTACCGGCCCACAAGCAGGCCCACTGTACGGATGCTGAACTGGGCGAGGTGTCCGCCTAGGGCGCCCCGGACTTCGTCATTGGAGCACCTTCGCCACTTGAGGAGGCACCTTCGATTGCCGCCTCACTTGTTTCCTTCTGCACTTCGCTCGCGTTGACCCACCTTCGGGGATGTCCTCGGACCCTTCGGGCTCCTAG
Source organism: Digitaria exilis (assembly GCA_015342445.1). Lineage (NCBI taxonomy): Eukaryota > Viridiplantae > Streptophyta > Magnoliopsida > Poales > Poaceae > Digitaria > Digitaria exilis. The sequence goes on from JACEFO010001629.1 coordinate 397,940, forward strand.
GCTGGTCCGCGCTGGTATCTGCAACAAATGAAGTTGACTCCACGGTCTCCCGAAAGTCGCCCCCCTCCCCCAACCGGGTCCACAACAGCCTCACTGTAGTTCACCTTGTTCTACCATTGTTTGCCTCCACCATTACGCAGCCTGTGCAATCATGATTGTCGATCATCCAAACTTGAAAATGAGAACAACGACAAAGAAAGTGATAGGAGAGGGTGCTAGGTCTCAATGACCGAGATGGATATAGGGAGGTGATACGCCAAACCCGCATGTAACAATACAAAAGGAAGAGTGTCTCGCTCACTATCTCGATCGAGGGCAAGCTTCCCAAGGATAGAGCAATCGTCTGGTAGGATTTTTTTATTGTTTATTTTTGCCGTGACCACATTCATTATTCCTCTCTTCATTGGAACACAGTTAAAGACAATCATAATAAGTGTTGCAAACAGTTAAATAGCCTGTAACCAAGGCCCAAGGGTTCTTAGGTGCTCAACTAATTAATCAAGATAAGGTTGTAATTCCATACTTCATCATTTCCTATTTTACCTTAGAAAAAAAAGAAGTTTTACAATGCTTTGAAAAAAGGAGAGCAATTCATTCCTGAAAATCAAATGGTGGTAAAATGGATGGTACCAGGAGGTACCTAAAATAAAGGTACTTGGAGGTACTAATTAAATATATTTTTATTAATATAAATACTTAGCTAAATATTTAGCTAGATCAATGGCTAGCATTAATCAGCCACAAAAGTACCTTGTGGTACCTTCCAAGCATTGAATTACTTGTGTGTGAACTCCCTCAACTCTTTTTAATCTTCATCAGTGACTTTCTAACTTGGAAAAAAACCCTAAAACTGTTGCAAATAATTTTTCACTAATCTTTTTTAAAAAAAACTATTACCTTGACGGTTTTCCTATATTCCTTGGTGGTTTTCGGCCACCAAGACAATTCCAATTTGGTGTAGTGCTTGCCTCTGTTGGGGTCCATAGTAGCCCCACTGTAGTTCACCTTGTTCTACCATTGTCTACCTCCACCATTATGCAGCCTGTGCAATAATGATTGTCGATCATCCAAACGTCAAAAGGGAACAACGACAAAGAAAGTGATAGGAGAGGGTGGCAGGTCTCAATGACTGAGATGGACATAGGGAGGTGATACCCCAAACCCGCATGTAACTATACAAAAGGAAGAGTGTCTCGCTCACTATCTCGATCGAGGGCAAGCTTCCCTAGGAGTGAGCAATGTTCCCGTAGGATTTTTTTATTTTTTTTTTTTGCCGTGACCACATTCATTGTTCCTCTCTTCATTGGAACACAGTTAATAAGTGTTGCAAACAGTTAAATAGCCTGTAACCAAGGCCCAAGGGTTCTTAGGTGATCAACTAATTAATCAAGATATCAGATAAGGTTGTAATTCTGTACTTCATCATTTCCTATTTTACCTTAGAAAAAACTACTTGTGTGCGAACTCCCTCGACTCTTTTTAACCTTCATCAGTGACTTTCTACCTTGGAAAAAAACCCTAAAACTGTTGCAAATAATTTTTCACTAATCTTTTTTTAAAAATCTATTACCTTGACGGTTTTCCTATATTCCTTGGTGGTTTTCCGCCGCCAAGGCAATTCCAATTTGGTGTAGTGTTGGCCTCTGTTGGGGTCCACAGCAGCCTCACTGTAGTTGACCTTGTTCTACCATTGTCTGCCTCCACCATTATGCAGCATGTGCAATCATGATTGCCGATCATCCAAACATGAAAAGGGAAGAACGACAAATAAAGTGATAGGAGAGGGTGGTAGGCCTCAATGACCGAGATAGACATAGGGAGGTGATACGCCAAACCTGCGTGTAACTATACAAAAGGAAGAGTGTCTCGCTCACTATCTCGAATGAGAGCAAGCTTCCCAAGGAGCGAGCAATGGACCAGTAGGATTTTTTTTTTGCCGTGACCACATTCATTGTTCCTATCTTCCTTGGAAAATCCTAAAACTGTTGCAAATAATTTTTCACTAGTATTTTTTAAAAAAGATATTATTTGATTTTAAAAAAAATATTTATTAAAAACTTCAGTTGAAAATTTTAAGTGAAATGTTATATCCGGAAATTGACATGAAAAACACTTTCAAGGGATGGTCTATCTTAACAGGGCTACAGGAACAAGACGTTGCCGCTTCTTCAAGCACCCCACAGAAGAGAAGAACCCAAACAATGTCGATTTTGTATGTGCAATCTTTGGATGGGTTTTATGTTATAGTAAGCATATTCCATTTCTTTTTTTTAGAGTTTTAGGGCCTTGCCCCCGTCTTACTTAAAAGACAACGATAGTTACAGCACCAATTCAGCATTTGGCTGGATACCATCCAACTACAACCAGAAAGCGACCACAACTAGAAGGAAAGCCATTACAGCTAGCGACGAAAGACACACTCAACTCCCACTAAACAGGTGATTAGTACACATGATCCTGCTTCCAGGTTAGTGAGTGACAGCGTCAGGGCTGTACCACTTATACCATTCCAAATGGGCGGCCCGGCCCTAGCCCGGCCCGAGCACGATCTGGCCTGGCCCGACGTGGCCCGGCACTATTAGGCCCGGTGGCATTTTAGTGCCGGGCTAGGCTCGGACATTGGGCCGAACAGCCGGCCCAGGCCTGGCACTATGGCCATTTTTTAGTGCGGGCCGGCCCGACGTCCCGATCGGCCCACCGTGCTCAGTCAGCACACTGGGCCATCAAAAGAGATGAGGGATGAAATTTGCACTCTCAAAAGAGATGAGGGATGTTATTTGAGTTGTCTAAGAGATTGGGGAGGAGAATCAGCCCACCACACAGATGAGGGACAAGATTCACATCGTTTCAAAGATGAAGGATGTGCTATGGTATGGGCTGGTATTACTTTTATCGGGCCTCTATCGGGCCACCAAAAATCAGGCCGTGCCCCGGGCCGGCACTATGGGCCGAAGTGGCGGCCCAGGCACTAACACCCCATCGGGTCGGGCCAGCCCGTGGCCCGATCAATCGTGCCTAGGGCCGGGCTTTTTAGGGCCGTGCCTCGGGCCGCCCATAGTGCCTGGCCCATTTGGAATACTATAGTACCACTACAAGCTCACCTTCTGCTTCCGCAGCATACCCACGCCAGGTCTTGATCATTGGCTTCGGATCTTCAGTCGCCAGGTTGGTCTTCACTTCATCAAGGAGGCCTTCCACTTGTGGCTTTTGTTGTGTCAACACTAAGTTTTTTCACTGGGGGGGGGGGGGGGGGGTTGTATTTAGCATTGGCTTCCAAATGCAGAAACCCTCCCCAGTCTCATTGGTATTCATCCTCAGGGTGTCCTCCATGATAGAGCTTCTGGATATCTTGCCACCATCGAGATCTTTGATAGATAATTTTGGATCTCTTGGACCCTGTTGTGTGGACACATAATTATCCAATTCTGTGCCATTTTCAGGATTCTTTCTACCAGGTGGCTCGTATCCTTCCAGGCTGCATTCTGAAAACACAAGTTATTCCTTAGTTTCCAAAGACTCCAAAGAGCTGCAGAACTAATGATGTTTATAGCCATAAATTTTCTATTGCTATTCCATTTCTTTTATATATGTTTATTGATGTTACGTGCAGGAACGTCAAGTAGCTGCCGTTATTGTGGCCAGGGAGGAGGAACGAGCAAGAATGTGGTACGGCAATAACATTTTCTATATTTACTATTCGCTTTCTTGATGAACTGATTTGAATAATCTACCCTATAAATGTGTCAAGTGCTAAAATTGGACTGAACTCTTCGCAACCGCACCCATGTAGAATATGTACTAATGATGCGTGCAGATTGAGATTATTATTAGTATATTACAACAAAATTTGGTAGGGAATTAGATGCGAACCCTGTAGTAAAATGATTCTTTTAAATAGTATTTTGTGCTACGATATCCTTGTTGTTCAAGAAAAAAAGGAAAACCATAAGGGTTTGTTGCGTACAACAATTTCCCATGTGGACCGGAGGGAGAATGGGAGGGAGCAAGGGAAATTTAATTAGTTCATTTCATTTCCCTCGATCAACCAGAAACCACGATACCTAAGTTGGATCTAACCTTAGTCGAACAGAAGCTCAGCCTAAGGTTAGATCCAACAGATCGTGCCATGATGTTGAATAGAATGTAAATTTTTCCTGCTATTAGACGTACGAGTGAGCCCATTTCTTTCCATTGATATTATTGATTTCAATGTCTTGTTTCCCTCTAAAATTAATATTTTCTAGTCATTCAAATTATTGGCCATTAAACAATTCATATGCAATAAAAATATTTTTGCACTGCTCCATTGCATGATACATATAAACAAAATAACACTCATAGGGAACGTTGCCATTTGTAGTGCATCAGATAGGTGACACTATGCCCAAAAGTACACGTATGCACACTCTAACAAAATCTGTAATACTGATGTTTTAATGAAAACCACATAGTATCACTTCCACATACACCAAGTTTGAATATTTTGTTTATAGTACTATTGGTAAAATATTTTATATTTTAACTACTAAGAAAACTACTGTTTGGGGACAATTGGGTAACTACTTACAAGTTAATGTAGGTTCTCAGAGTTCTATACTTTGGGATTGTGATCAATTACAACCTTCAATGTTTTCAAATGGTGATAAGACATTACTTTCACTAAACAATATACGGGGGGTCTAACATCAGTTCTATATTTAAAAAGTGTACTTACTATTTGTTTGGATTAGAAAAGTCTTATTTGATGCTCTAGTTTATTATGATGCTAAGCTTAGCATAATTATGTTCTTCTTTATTACTCTTATTTTTAGTTAATTATTACTTGACGACTTTCCTTTACTTTCTCGCCAGCTATGCTTTTTTCAGATGGAAGAATGTAATAGATGAATCTGGTGAAGATGACAACCAAGTCGCATCAAATGATCACCCTAAGCATTCTTCCTCGTCGGCTCAAGCTTCCAACGAACTAGAACAACAAGAGACAAATTCTAATTCAAATTTCTTGGAAGATACTTTTCTCAAGATAAGTTCAGATAAACAAAAATCTGAGAAATAAGAAAAATAGCAAAAGCAACAAGAAGAAAAAGGGCATGTACAGGAAGCAGTCGCATGCTTCAGAAAAGCAGACTGAGCTGTGCACTGAACCTTCTTCCACATGCGCTAATGTGTGCGCCAGTGGTGAAAACCTGCCGTTCTCATCCAGCTATGTCGCCATAGACGTTCCACTGTTGGAGTACAGTTCTTCATCCTCTAGCTCCCCAGTGACAGAACTTATTACTCATGTCTCCAATATATGTTATGTCAATGAGAAGGAACTATCTTCTAAATAGCAATGACTCCAGAAGTTTTGGCACCTCATATATTGTGTTGCCAGCTCACCAGTGAATGAAATTTCTAGGGGAAGCAACGCATCTGTTATGACGAAAGACAGTTATACTAGCGCTAATGCATGGAATAACATCATGGGTGATGATGCTGGAAGCTTGTCAGATGTGAGAAATGAAAGGTCAAGAGTCTGCAACAGGATTGGCATATGACCAAGGGTTTAATAAGTGGGGTACTGATGGTGATAGAAACCAGGCAAATGATCATAAAAACTTCAGTGTAACAATGAGTAGTACTGGTAGTTCCTCTCGAGAGTCCTCCCTTTGTGGTGATGATCCTAGTCCTGATGGTGAATTCCATAAAGTAATCTCAAGGAAAACAGCACAGAAAATGAAAAGGGCACAACACGTGGAGAGTCCTACTCCTAGTCCTAGTGTCCTACCATGGCTTATTCACTACCAAAGTACCAATATCTGGTGCATTTGTCCCAAGAGCTCCACGTGAGATTACATTAGGTCATTACATCAAAGATGATTGCTTCTCTGGCAGAAAACAAAACCATATCAAGGGTAAATATCAGAAGGGCCGGAGTTTGGGTAGAGTGCCAAAAACTTGATTTACTGATGAGGAGAATGTTTCTGGTCACAGCGGGCACACAGGAAAGAGTACGTAGTCATCAGATGGCGCTGAGTTCAACTTCTCGTCATCATGTGGCCTTAGAGGTTATCGAGGAAAATTGTTCTTCAGGATGTCTTCCTCTTCCCTCGCAAAGAGACCTGAAAGATTTGGCTCCTGTGGATCCTGGTGGTGCCAAAGACACAGATTCCGGAGCAGCATTTTCTGACAAAACTTCATCCCTGGGGCATCGTTTACATGCATGTTAATTCTTCAAGTGTTGATTGCGAACAACAGAAGAAAGAAGAGAACGAACAAGCATTGAGTAGGCATGAATCGGAGTTTGATAAGATTATGAAGGCCGTTAACAATGCCTATGAAATTCAAGCTGCAGCCACCAGGACTTGTAGCCATCCAGTTGCTGATGATATAACTTTCTACAATCGGCCACTCCGGTCATGGGACAGGTACCTTGCACAACAAGTAACAGCTGCATCTTGGGCCAGCCGGTTCGCAACCAACTGCAAAGTGTTGCATTGAAGACTGTACGTGTGGGGATGCTATGAAAAACCTGAGTCCTTTGGAATTGAGGTAGAGATGCAAAGAAGCATCAACTACCATCCAAGTGGCACCTACAGTAGGTCAAAGTTATGTGCATATTTTGTACCTTCCCTTTCTGCAGTTCAATTGTTTGGAAGGTCGCCAAATGATGAAGGACTCCTCTTTGAGTATTTCGAACGGGATAAACCCTTTTTACAGCCTCCACTCTTTACCAAGTATGTTGACCCTATATTATTGTTTACTTTATGTTTTTTTCGCAATTATAATTTTTTATGCATAGACATAGCTAGGATAAAACGTACTGTAGCTGTAACTTTTTCCCATCCCTGTTAACTAATCTTGTTGTGAATTGACTGTAACATAGGATCAAACAGCTTGTTAGTGGCGAGAACCCGTCTGGTAATCCAATTTTTGGGGATCCTAAGCAACTAGATAGTGTGAAGCTACCTGATCTTCATCCTGCTTCCCCGTATGCCGCCCGTGATATTTAGGCCATATCTACATATGATTTCCTATTTATGAAACCATATATTCTGTTTCTGAGTGCTAACTGCAGATTGCTCCGTTTTCAGGTATTGTGTTGCATGATATCCTATTTATCAGATACCTTCTCTAAGGAGCTGCCAGGCTTCCTTCCTGACATATCACTCACTTGGAAAAGAGTAAACTGCACTAGAGGTCCTTGAACTTGTGCACCTGTGTCGTTTAGGTCCATGAACTTTCATTTTGCATTTCTAGGTCCATGAACTTGTTTATTTGTGTTATTTAGGTCTACGAACTTCCATTTTCATGAAACTAGAAGCGAGATGTAAGATTAGTGAACACTTTTATTATCACTATATCATATGAACAAATGCCCAACATAAAAGTTGTACATCTCAAAAAGTTATGAAACATTGTATTTGACAACATTTTCATTTGAATTCATCTTGTCAACAAAAACCAAGTTTGAAAGTGTTCAAATTTGAAATTGAAATTTCATAAATGACCTCTGATGGAGAAACGAACAATATGAAAGTTGTAGTATTGAAAAGTTATGAAACTTTGTAGTTGACAAGTTTTTAATTTGAATTTGTTTGGGCCCTCAAACAACTCATTTACACTCAGGTTTGTATAATATGTGGAGAATGAAAATGGGATATGGTCGCATGTGGTGGTGTAGCGTAGTGGTAAAAGGTGTATGCGTGAGGGGGAGGTCACCGCGTAGGTTGGCTGTCGGGTGGGTTCCCTCCCTGGTTAACATAACTTTTTTTGCTATTTTTTGAACCGTTTAACATGGTACCTAGACACATTCATCACAGTCGGTTCCTATTCCCAAAACCAGCTAGGATGGGGGTTTTGGAACCAGCGCCTGCAATAAAATATTACCTATATTCTTTTCCATTTCTGTTAACTAACCTTCTTTGTTATGTAATGTAGGATCAAAAAGCTTGCAGTGGCAAGAATCCGTCTGGTAATCCAATGTTTAGGGATCCTAAGCTACTAGAAACTGTGAAGCTATTTGAACTTCATCCTGCTTCACTACCGGAAAACAAGAGTTTGTTCAGTGCCGAGGCATTTGCCGAATGTTTTTTTTTTGGGGCATTCGGTAAAAAACATCTTTACCGAGTGTTTTTCTCGGCAAAAATGGTGTTTCTCGAGTGTTTTAATAAATACACTCGGCAAAGAGCAAACAAGTGGCCCGGCCGAGTGCTAGCCGCATCAAAGGGTTTTGCCTAGTGTAACAAAAATGACACTCGGCAAACAAGGGTTCTTTGCTAAGTGTTTTAACAAATACATGGTTTGTCGAGTGTATTTTTTGAAACACTCAACGAAGTTTGGTCCGAAAGCACATTTTAAAGTCCGAAATGAATTCAAAATAAAAAAGTATTGAACTATAAAATTGTATAACTTTTCAAGATGTACAATTTCCATATTGGTCATATCCTTATTGAAGAAATTATATAGAAATATTGTTCACAAAATCTACATCTCTCGTTTAGTTTAAAATGCTAAAGAAGAGGTTATAAGTTTTAGAAATTTTTAGGGGCGAATAATCCAGCCATGATGGGCAGATAATTCACCACCTAACGAAAGTTTTAGACAGACCCTCTGCCGTCTCAGAGTTGTGCTCATGTTGAACAGACCATCCACCTACTAGCCTTGAATTTGTTGTGGTTCTGTCTCTAGACAAGACAATGCATTGCAAACAGTGTGCCCGATAAAAGGCACTTAGCAAACTCGGCTTTGCCGGCAAGACTTTGTTGTGTGCCGTTTACTGAGTGTTACACCCGGTAAACCCTTTACCAAGGGTATTCTAGGCTTCGGTGAGTGTAACAAGCACTTGGCAAACTAATGAAATCCGGTAGTGCTTCCTAGTATGTCGCCCTTGATATTTGGCTATATCTACCTCTAGTTTCCCAATTTATAACACCATTCTATTTCTATTCCAGTGTAAGTAGATTCCTCCGTTTTCAAGTTGTGTGTTTCCTGGTGATACCTTCAGCTCCAGCTGGGAGCTGTAAAGCTTCCTTCCTGACATATCACTCACTTGGAAAATTAGTTCCAAGTTACAAATAGATAGTTCAACCAGCCTATATTGGTTTTCTTGTTAGGAAGGCACACTCACTTTTTAGTATTGCAAATACATATATTTGTATTTCACCAGAAAAAAGAAATATGTCTACATTGCCTGTATATATTAATTGTTCTAGTATAAAGAAATGCCGCATTTCAGATGGACCATATATGCTCTATTCAGCACTTATGTCTCAGTTTGCATGATACAATTCAGTTTTGCATTGGAACGGACATGACCAAGGCTTCTGTTGTTGTTGTTCAAGCTTGTTCAAGAAATAAACGGTTAGCTAGTTTGTTTCCGTTTTTCTACAGAGTCATGTGTGAGCCCACAACTTGTGTGTATGCCATTCACGCTAGGTTCGATGTCACCGCCGATTTGGAGTTCTGGACACGGTCACACTCATAGATGCACATGGCGTACTATGTGTAGCGGACGAACTCGCGGCAAAGGATGAGGAGCCATCGCCAGTACATGCAGAGCGTAAGATGTTTTGGTTCTCGAGTCATACTGTCGATGACCAAAAGTTGCAGCAAGCCGATCAGGCTTGGCCGGTTGTGCCCTGTAGCCGATCCGGCAAAACGACAGGAGGTATAACCGCCTGCAGGGGCGGTCTAACTATAGCTAAAATTTTGTCATATTTACTTTTTGGCTGATTATTCATTTCACTTCATATGGTTAAAGTGATTTGTGAATGCTATTGAGATGTTATGTCTTTCTTCATGCTCAATTTGAGATGTGTTGCAAAGACCAATCGGCATTATTGCAATTTGGCCGCTTTATGCATTCACAATAGCTTACATGTGTGAGAATGATCTTCTAGTATGTTCAGAAAACACAGCCGAGATAATGTGTACTCAGGCTTATTTGACTCACACAAGATGAGAGAAGCATGTTTGATGCGCGTGTGCTCGACATTGCTCCTATGCAATTTGAATAATGACAAATGTTTCTTGATACACAAAGCTTTACCAAGAAACAGGGGGGCATATGTTGATGACCAAAAGTTGCAGCAAGCCGATCAGGCTTGGCCGGTTGTGCCCTGTAGCCGATCCGGCAAAACGACAGGAGGTCTAACCGCCTGTAGGGGACGGTCTAACCACTTGTATTAAAGTGCTCAAAATATGAATTGGACTCCACCATTGCATGGGCCTCGTCGAGATGATCAAAATGCCTATGTGGATCGCCCGATTTGGAGTCCGGATGAGGGAGTTATGGCTCTAGCAAGAAGCAGTGCTGCACCGAGCCGGTTAGACCGCCTGTACAGGGGGTTAGACCGCTTGTGGCAGTCCTAATCCGAATTAGCGTTGTGTTTGAGGGGATTTTATTATGCAATTGACTTCCCACGGGTACAGACCTCCCCAACCTATAAATATAAAGGGCTATGGCCGATTGAGAGGTATCCAATCCAATCGAAACTCACTTTTACTTTTATCCTCAAACCCTAATCTTTTCCAATCTCCCTTGCTGTTCATCGTGATCTCCACGGCCATTGATGGCGTCCTAAGGCTTGCTGGTCGACCTAGGGCACGTCCGACGACGTCCATGCCCTGACAGGGTCCCTCCCGGGTGTGAGCATCGACGGCCTTTGCTAGTTTGCTCGTAAACTAGTCGTTCTTCGCCACGAAAGTGCGTTGGTTATCTCTTTGTTGGTTTGCTCGTAAACCTAGCCGTCCACCACCACGTAAGTGTGGTTGTTATCCATCGAACGATCGATCTCGGGGCGTCTCAGCTACGAGCGGTCTGACTCCCTGTAACGGGCGGTCTGACCCCTGTGACAGGCGGTCTAACTCCATGTACAAGCGGTCTAACCTCCTGTCGCCCAGCAGCAATTCGATCCGTTTGCGATACGCGCGATCTAGCGCTCTCGTGTGTTGACCATAAAAGTCGTCAACAGAATACAATAGTAGTTGGGGGTAGAAAAAGAGAGACAAATTATTATTTTATTCTCTGTAGACAGCACATAAGCTTATGGATACCCTTGCTATGTACTACTATAAAGACTACTCTCACAATGTGTCAGTTAAGTTGAATGCAATATTTTAATCGCTGTCGACTGGTTTTGCTGCTCCCCATTGTAGACGCCGCGCTGCCAAACGAGCCCCTGAGAAAGTACACACAAATCATAGTAATCGGATGAGAAACATAGACATGATAAAAAAAAAATCCGTGTTCAGCCACCACACATTAGAATCCTTTCAGGATTTTTTATAAGGATGAGTTTAGTTCACCTAACTTCTCCAAAAAAACACTATTCATCCAATTTTTTCCTATTCATTCTATCTCTCTCACTCACAGAACACGCTTCCCAGCACGATCTACAGTGTTTTTCTGGATCTACAGTGTTTTTTCTAAACTCACCCTAAGTGGTTCAACTCCTATCGCTACAATTGCGTGTTAGTATCCAATTCCTCCCAAAGAGGCTCTTACACTTCAGCCAGTCAACAAAAGATAGACTCCAAACCACGAGCTAAAGCATGGCTTGGATTTGAAGAACTTTAAGTGGCTCCTATAGACTCTAAAGTCCGGAATTCAAATAACCAAGCTATTTGGATGGGTAAAAAAAATCTTCGTTTTATTTTTCGATCTGTAATGTTGTGAAATTTGGGTACAAAATTATCCAATAAACAGAGAGCTAACAATTCCCTCGAGAAAAAACTACCTTGTAGCAACAGTGGAATACTTATAATTGCATTACACTTGCCCATTCTTGTTTACAGATTACTTGTGCCCTTCTCAATAAGCAATCCTGAAAAACACCGCTTCACAATGATTCATGGTCTAAACATACAAGGATAATACATTAATGCATGAGTTACCAGAACAATGCCATCAGTCACTTTACAGAAAATTGCAGATTGTGCATTCAAAATGCACAAGCTTCTCCATTCGTATTCTACAGTGAATGGAGGCATCTCTTATTATATTCATAAATCACTCTGGCATTCAGAAAAAGATGTTTGTCCATCCTTGAAAACCTTAACATGGCAGAGCATTCCTCCAGTTTCATCTGCAAAAGTTATCTTTCTTTGTTTCCTTGGCACTTCAGGATTCGAAACATCATTCTTCTTTGCTAGGCTCTGCAGTTGAAAATTCAACATTCATGACAGAGATATCAGATCAAGTCCAATTTTGTGTATATATAAAGATAGTACGGTCTTGACAGATACGAACCAATATTTTACAAAAGCGATTGCAGTCCTTGTTCATTATCGACAACCATTTCCTCGTAGTCTTCTCCGCTTCTAATGCATCTTCAGAGGCTGCTCTGATCTGAACATCAAAACATTGGACTACATCAATTAAACATATGACAAAATTGGAGTGCCTTTGCTTTCAAAGCTCAACCAGTATTGGCAGCCAATGGACAGGTAATTTTTTTTCCTGGAAGAAGTTTATAAATTGATAGGAAACAGCATATAAATGTCCCACTGTGTTATCTACTTCACTTTTCGTTGATCCAATATTTTGAATAAGAGCATTTGGAACCCAAGCTTACGCCCGGTCAGGTAAGGTATTTCAAACAGTTCCAACAGTATCAGAGGTAATTCATAACACTTAACCCTTATTCGTGGTTTATAATATTCCTAGCCACCTAGAGAAAACACTAAGCACTTGATCTAAGGACAATATCTGCATCTGCGGTAGCAAAGTAACAAGTATGCTTATGGTACAAAAAACTGTTGTTAGGGTTCCTCAAAGTATGTTTCCCCTATAAAAGTGTGCTATTATGGAAACTAGGCCAACAAACACTGTAGTCATGGAAAATTACACTTAAGTTCAAGTGTGTTTTCCCTATAAAAGGATGTTAGCATGTAGTACTCTTAGCATCTAAAAACCAACATTAATTATTAACAAAAAGGAGCATTGCTTAGTATTTTCTGAGAAAATAAAACATGACGACTAAACATAACAGAATGGAAGAAACCAAACTAGTACTGGTAGGATTCCTAACCCTACCGGTGACTTCTCGCAGTGAATATGGGTGTCCGTAACAAGTACATACATGGTTATAACTTATAAGGTTAAAGGAACGTCATTGAAGTAACAATGTTGGGAATTATATTAACCTTCTATCTTAAAATCATGTTACTGAGTTGTATTCTTTTGAGCAACAGATTCAAAACATTCAGACATCAACAAAGCAGAAATGATTATCAATTCATTGTGAAAGCAGCAAACTTTACTAGAATTTAGAATGAAAAGTGTATATTCTATTTAATAATGACTCACCTCAGCAATATTAAAATTAGGAAGTAAAGAATATGCTTCTGACGACAAACTTTCGTCAACTATACTTTTCATGTGCTTCAAGCTCCTGATAAGCTTTGCAGCTATGTTTTCTATATCATGCATCTGTCTTTGAGAAAACTCAACAGCTTTCTCAGTGTCCAAGACCACTGGTGAACTTCTCATGCAAGAACAAGTTGTCATTTCATGGGGTGGGGATCCTGTTGACTTGAGAACCCCTTTGGTTGTAGGGGAGACAGAAGTCCTGCCCTTAAGTCTCCTATCTGTGCTGAACATTAATCTGTCTTGCTTGTGTGCTGGCTGAGGTAATGATATTCTAGTTTTGTCACAATCTTCATTAATGATTTTTTTACCTGCAACAATAAGAAAGAGTATGATTATAACTGGTCTTGTATAATATTTCAAACATAGATTGCAAATATTGCTTACTCAGTCTTTGGACTCCATCACAAAAATCAATACCAGTCAGAGCATTGCAAAGTTTCTCCTGAGATGTTGGTGACATAATCTGAACACAAAAATAGGAGGAAACAATTATTGCTATGGCCATCTAGTTCATGCATTTGCATTGTAATATTGTTGAGGAATAGTTCAGACCTTTCTCTTGGACAATAATTTCTTTGGGGTGTGTTCTTCAATTGATTCATCGTCAATAAAAAGTTCTGACTTCTTAATTCGCCCATCAGTTTCCAGAGAGGTCACAGAAGAATTTGGAGCTCCAGCAGATAATTTCTGGGATTCTTCGGCATTAGAGATATTTGGCATGACGCTACTAGGGTCTAACTTATTAGTACAAGACTGGAATAACTGATGTTGAAGAACTAATTCTTCTTCCGGTCCTTCATTGTTAACAGATCTACAAATGTCATACTCTATTGTACAAATTAACTTATCCTTCAATGGCCACTCCACATTATCTGGAAGTGAGATTTTATTGTCTGAAGCCTTTTCGTCTTTAATACAGTTACCACTGAAATCTATAACCGAGCTCTGAATCACAGAAGTACCTTGAAGTCCAGCAGAAGATCTATTTTCAGAGGTCATCCTCTGTGTGTGATTATTTAGAACATCATATACTATACTCTCTAGCCTTCCATCCTGTGCAACAAAATTGGCAGGCTGAGCCAAGTCAAGAGACTTGTCAAAGGAAAATGTAAAATCAGTGGCTGCATGTCCAGTTTCCTTATCTAGTACCAAATGTTTTGGTCTTACACCACAGCAGACTACTGAATCCAATTGGGACTCACCCTGCATCTGCACAACCTCCTCAAGTGAAGTGCAATTCGTTTCAGTGCTTCCACATAAATCAGATTGAACTATCTGTAGTGGAGGCACCGTATCTGTTCTAGACTCATCAATAGGAGACAACTCTTCCAAAATCTCTACAGTTTCAAGTTCATTTCCATAAGCAACTCCTGTATTCCAGTACTCATCATTATCTATTCGATCATGGCAAGACGAACTGAAAGAACAAGCCAAAAATCCATTCCCAATAGAAGACCTATCCACATCTGAATTACATATATTTTCAGATGTTTTCTGATGATTACTCACTTCATCTCTGATACCCAATGAAGAAACAATCTCAGTTGCCTTTTCAGCTGTAATTTTATCAGAACTGTTTTCTTTGATACTGCCAGTTTGTTCATAGGAAGGATCAGAAACATCAGCTAATTGAGTTGGTTGGTTCATGAAACAAGATTGTGGTATACATTCATCACCCTCCACTTGCTCCTGCTCCAGCTCAATAGATGAATGCTTAGAACAGCTAGAAGTTCCGAATTCCTCATAGAAACTCATATCTTCTATTTTTATTTCACACAGTACATCAGATTTTCTACAGCTTACTGCAGCATCAGCAGTGTTTTTCACTTCAGCGCAACAAATTTGCTCCCCAACTATTTCTTCAGTAGAGTCTGAGAGTTCTGTAAAGAAAAAAACAGTTATTATCCACATAATTGAAAGGGAAATGCCAATTTAAAAAAAAACTGCAGAAATACGAAGAAAAAACTGTAGGCATTCATCTGGCACATCTGGACAATAAACAGTAATATAATAACTATATTTCATAAGAACAGGCTAGTGACTCACTAGAAGAAATTTTAGAGTGCTCTAGATCTTTAGCTCTCATTCCAAGCTTTTCCAATTGGGGGTCATGCATTGTCGCTTTCAAGGGGGAGCTCTGTGCAGGACTATGGGTATTGTAGCTATTTGATGTTGTATCTTCCACTTCTGTAGCACATGGAGACGATGTTAATGATTCCATCTTTTTATTTGCTTTACCAGGAGATGTTTTTGGCCTCTTCTGTTTCAATGCAATGAGAGGCTTATCAAGATCAAATTCCTCTTTTGTTTTATTCTGATATTTAGTGCCACATCCTTCAACCATGATTTTTGAAGTCTTCCGATTTTTAGCTTTACACTGAGCTCTGAGATCCTTGAGAGATACCTCATGACAATCTTGACCACCATCCTTGTCACTCACAGAAGCAAGACCTAGTTCTGAGGTTGTAGGAGAATCAATTTCTTCAGAATCAATTACTTCAGTTTTAACCCGCTTAAAAGTAGAAGAATCCCCGTCGGAATCTTCTTCATATATTATGTGAATCTTCTTGAGCCTTGGAGACCTTCTAGGGGCAGAATCAAGATTTGTGGAAGCAGGCATCGTAAAATGTTTCCTATAGAAATGCAGAAAAATCACATATTATGATAAGGTGCGTGCTCTGTAGATGCATGAAAATCATCATTTAAATTCTGGATAGTGCTCAAAAACATAAACAATATCCAACAAGAGCATCGAACTTTCCAATAAAAGAAGTGAGGGCAAACATAATGTTGGCAAAAATAGTGCTGAAAAGAAACATAATATGTTGGAAGGACAAGATAGGTTGTTCTTAAATTCATGATGATATAAGAGATAAAAAGAACAATGGTGATCCAATCAAAACAACATTGAAATAATACATAAATGAATGTACATGATCTTTTAACAAGCAACTCTTTGTATGTGTTATGCAAGAATGAATCGATAAAGCACACAAGTAAGACACAAGGAACTGCTGTACATCAAGGTCGCAACCTCCACTGACCACTCTCCAACATAAGGGATGAAATTATTAAAGAAATGAACACAGAGTGACATGGTATTTGAATGGACAGCCTTGCGCACATATTTCATTTTAAAATGCACTTTTTGTTCACACTGGCTCGTGTGAATCAAGCACTCAGTAGTGAAATTATCGGTACTCTGCAGCACAGATTTTGCATCTTTCGTTAAGAAACTCGAAGAAAACCATACGACAATACGAAACCATAACTGTCATGACTTCCTGAAACGAGCCCTTTTTTTCCGACCGAAGATTTCTTCCCCTAATAATCCCGCTACCACCAAAACCATACGAGAAATAGTCCTAGCCACGGCTCATCCGACCGAATCCACTAACAAATCTGCGATTTTTTCCCCGTGGAAATGCCAAGGTTAACATAGATCTACAACATCCGCCGCAGCTAACGAAAATACAGGGGCGGCCCCCCGCCGCGGCGGCGGCGGCGGCTCGTTCAGCGGGAGGTACTGACCTTGGAGGCTTGGATGATAGCGAACGGCCTCTGGCGAGGGGGAGACAGCAGGTGGATGCCGACTTCTTGGCACCGCCGGAATGGAAAGGAGGGGGCTTACTCGAGTTCTTGACAGTGGGAAGCCCCGCGTCCGTCGGGAGGAAGGTTAGGGTAGGGAGCTGTGCAGTAAGTATTATTGCCTTGCCGCGACGCGCGAATGGGGAGGGCGCGAAGCCGCTGGCCAAATTTCGCGCCAATGTGAGAACGGGCGGGAAATTGCAGCCCCGTCCCGCTTCTTGGAGGAGGTTTTTCGGG
Source organism: Digitaria exilis (assembly GCA_015342445.1). NCBI lineage: Eukaryota > Viridiplantae > Streptophyta > Magnoliopsida > Poales > Poaceae > Digitaria > Digitaria exilis. The sequence goes on from JACEFO010001629.1 coordinate 415,119, forward strand.
CACAACGGAGCGCGTGGCAGAGAGGCGCTGGCGGCTGGCCCCGGCTGGCGGACGAAGAAGACGATGGGTAGAACTGGGCCATTGGCGAAAAGCCCAAAAGGGGCGTGGCGGGCTGGCAGCAGTGGGCCGCTTTCCTTATATTGTTGAGTGAAATGTGAACGGGACAACCCCGACTAGGCATGGCAATGCGATGGGTTTTTCTCTATTAGGACATGAGTGTGGGTCAATTTCTAAACCCATGGGTCTATTGATAAGTCAAAAGTTAGACCTAGCGGGTTTATGGGTATAGGTCTGGGACTGAGGTAACCCTGCCCGCAAACCCATAGGTTTTTTCAACCCGCTCCAACATACACAACAAGTCAATTAAAACCGACAATTAATGAATGATATCCCTTCCTATTGATTTTACTATGCTTGATTTGTCAATTATGAACTTGTGGTACAAGATGAATGGTTGTTAGACTTGTCATTTAGTCGCTAGTCGGCGACATTGTGGTTTGATCTAGCTGGTCACAAGCAATATTTTGAACCTAATAATTTTAGTACCTGAAGCTTTATTATCTGTGTCACTGATCATCTATTATCTGTGTATTGCATATTGAATGATCTACATATTGTTGTTGTATGATTTACAAGTGACAACTAACTACTGTTAATGGGCATGGACGACCCGTGGGTACCCGTTAACCCGATGGGTATGGTTTGGGTCAAATTTTAAACCCGTCATAGGTCATGAGTTTTTTAACAGGTGGGTTTTATGTTCGTGGGTATAAGTTTGGGATGGCAAAACCCAGTAGGTTTGTGCCCGTTGCCATCCCTACCCTCTGACCTTCTCAGGTTAGTGTAATTAGCCCCTAGTCGTAGTTTGCCTTCCTAGTTCTACCACAGGGTGAATAAAAAAAAGTTCTACCACATATCCACAGCACAAAGAGAGACTTACTTTTAAGCATTGACGTATTACTTTTAACCGTAGCCAAGCAATCGTGAAACATAAGTAACTTTTTGGTTGAACCTTTAAGCACTGACTTTTTCATATATATATATATATATATATATATATATATATATATATATATATATATATATATATATATATATATATATATATATATGGGGAAAAAGTTTATTTTTGGCCATCTAACTCTTACCTCAGTTTGGTTTTGACCGTCGAACTAAAAAACTGGGTATCTTTGGCCATCCAACTATCCAAACTGTTCAAATTTGGCCATCGGGTGGTTTTGATGAGTGGTTTTAATTTTTTTTTAATTACAATTTAGTTCTTAGATCTTAAAATGATTATTACTTTTTGGTCATACCTCCGATTTTGGTGATTCTTACGGTCAGGTGTTCCTAATGGCAGGCATTATCTTTTAAATTGATCTTTATATTATTTTATAACTATTTGTTATATTATTTTTTTGTCGTTGTTTAGAAAAAATAATATATGAAAAATTAAACAAATAATTATAAAAATAATATAATCAGCATTTGAAAATATAAATCTCATCGTTACGAACAAATGACCACTAGAATCACTTAAATCGGAGATGGAAGAAAAAAATAGTAATCATTTTAACATCCAAGAACTAAAAAGCACTAAATTAGTCCTTTTTAATCCTTGGATCTTAAAATGATTATTATTTTTTTCTCCTATATATGATTTAAGTGATTCTAGTGGTCATGCATTTACAATGATGAAATTTATCTTTTAAAATGCTGATTATATTATTTTATAATTATTATTTTTACTTTTCTTATATTGTTGTTTCTACACAACGATAAAAAATAATATAACAAATAGTGGTAAAATAGTATAAAAATCACTTTGAAATATAGTGCTCACCGTTAGGAATAGGTGACCACAAGTATCACTTAAATCGGAGGTACGAGCAAAAAGTAATAATCATTTTAAAATCTAAGGACTAAATTGTAAATAAAAAAGTTAAAATCACTCATCAAAACAGCCAATGGCCAAATTTGAATGGTTTTGATAGTTGGATGGCCAAAGATACCTGGTTTTGGAGTTCGATGGCCAAAACCAAACTGAGGCAAGAGTTGGATGGCCAAAAATAGACTTTTTCCTACATACAATGTTCTCCAATGCATTAGTTGTTTCGTTCAATAAAAAAAAAAAGAGGACTCAGAATTGCACGCCATTCACTATATATTCACTGCCACATGCCAGCCCTGCCCTAATGACATCACTGTATTCCCGTGTTCATTGCTCCAATTTATAAGGCTGTCTCCAACAAACGACCCAAACCGTAACCCAAACCCAAAAATGCGTCGTCACAGTAGATTTAGGTGTCGATTTCACCCTCCAACGGATGACCCAAAGGCGGGACGCATTTTGCGTCGCGCATCGCAGGCGACGCAAAGTTGCCTCTCGCTCCCACCGCAACCCATTACTCTGGCGACCGTGGTGGTGGGCCCACGACAGGTGCGGCGCGAGGCGGGAGCGCGACGGAGCGAGCAGCCGGCTCCGTGGACCATGGACAACGACGGCGAGGCGACCCTGCGGACGACGACGGCGAAGCGGCACTGCAGACGACGACGGCGAACAGGCTCTTCATGGCGGGTAGAGCTCCATCGCACGGAGAGGGGCTCCGCCCCCGAATCGAGCTCCACGACGTTGAATCGACCGGTCGAATCATGCTCCACCGCGTCGAATCGACCGGCGGAATCGAGCTCCACGGCGTCGAATCGAGATCCACCATCCTCTCCACCACCACCCATGGCGAGCAGTAGCGGCCCACGCGGCTTGCTCTCGATCTCCTCCACCACGGAGGCCGAGCAGCGCTGCCTCCTCCCCTGCTCCGTGCTCGAGCTCGCTTCCCGCGCGGAGCTGCAGCGGAGGAGCAGCAGGCCGAGCAGCGCCGCCTCCTCCCCTGCTGCCTGCTCGAGCTCGGTTCCCGCGTGAAGCTGCAGGCGTAGGAGCAGCAGGCCGAGCAGCGCCGTCTCCTCCCCTGCTCCCTGCTCGAGCTCGCTTCCCGCATGGATCTGCAGGCGGAGGAGCAGCAGCTCTGCCTCTCCGGCCGAGCTCCGCTTCCAGATGCTGCTAGTGGCGGCTGCAGCAGAGCCAACCAGGCCAGCAACATCGTTTCGAGGAAGAAGAAGAGGAGCAGGAGCTGCCTGGTTAGCTTCGTCATTTGGGTCTTCCGTTGGATACCGATATCTTTGGGTGCTGTCTCTTTGCTACTGTAGCGACCCATCCATCTATTTGGGTATCTAATTTGCCTCTCCACTGTTGGAGATAGCCTAAGGCATCCTTCGATAATACAAAAGTCAGCTAGCTCATAGCTAGTATATTTCATTATACTTTTATTTGTGGAAGAGAAAGAAGAAAATATATCACCTATTCAAGAGTCTTATGGACACATTTCTAAGTCATGTGAGACCATTCAAGTGTAAGAACTAGCATCTCACTGTTGAAAGGCATCTCTTAGAGAATAAGATTTTTGGAAATGTTTGGTTCGTAACCAAAGGTTGCTAGCCACAACTACACCAGCCACACAGATATAGGCTAGTGTTTGGTTGGTAGCCAGACCTTTGGCACGCCACACCCTACTTAGCCATTGCTAGTTCATTTTTGCTGCCTAAGCTTGCCTAAGGTGTGGTGTCTAAATTATTCGCCCAACTTTTGGCACACCACAAGTGTGGCTAGGCAATCTTTGGTCATGAACCAGACACGTCCTATGCCAAAACTAGTATGTAGTTCTAACCATGTCTTATTACCTTTGTTAACAGGGACTACTTTGCAAGTTTGCATCGCACAGCAAATAACGTTGAGGCTAAACAGCAATCAAGCCCAATATTTCAGCAAAGGAATCAGTCATGTTCATAGACAAAAAAAAGAAAAGAACTGTCTCATTGAGAGCATTTGGTGCAGACGCAATACAACATAAGTTACACGTGCACGAACCATACTAATACCATCACTCCAATGTCACACCAAGTAAAACATCCTTCTTCAACATAGAAATCATAAAAACAGCACAGTTTGCAAGCAGCAACGAGCAAAATATACATCAGAGACGGAGAATGGAGATGGCATTGACAACAACCATTACTGGAATCTTTTTTCCGAGTTTGCTTGAGCTCATTGTATTGTGAACTCAAATTTAAGAATAACTTCTACACATCTGTACAGATTTTCAAAGCACAGCTGGAGCCCAATGCTCATATATGCACCACAACTTGTAAATACCTTTTTATCCTTCTTTGATTACTGTTGTAGAAGAGATTGCTGGTAAAAATCCCATGTGCTACAATGAGGCGAATGTGATGTTCTGGGTCCGTCACCTCAATTCTCAGCTCTTCTTTAATCGGGCAGAAGTCAACTGTTTCGTATCCCATGAAGTTCCTTTCGTGGGGGAACGTTGGAAGAGCGAAGACGTTGAGAAATGTCTTTGGCATAGAGAGAGAGAAGAGAAGCAACTGAAGGCACCTGTCAGCCTTCTTTTCTCACTATCTTCAGCTTGGCCATCTGGGTCGTGGCGGACCGCGTCAATCTTAAGGGACTCTGGTAGAACACAGTTGCAAACAGCACCTGCACATACAAGGTAGTGCATCTTAGTGATGGCCATTGACAAAAGCTGATAGCTAGGAAGAAATTCATTATATGAGCACAAAAATAGTGAGGTTCAGTAAGCTATCTCATTTTGAACAGAACGTAGGCTTTTTAGATACTTTCACATAAAACCTCACAGATTTTGTGACAAACGCACTAAACTATGCAGTTTCTTTTAAATAGCCATGTAAGCTGTCTCTTTTTCACAAACTGCTAGGTTTTGTAGATAGTTCGAGAAGAAACCTTGCAGATTTTCCAGAAAATTTCACATAAAACCAGTTCTAATGAATGCTGTTGCATAAAACATGATTCAATCAAAAGATCATGTCACTGTATCACAGTATCAGACATATACTTCAGTGCCTCAGCGGTCAAATCAGTGAATGTGCTAGTAGTGTATTTATTGTATTGAACATTCCGTATACATCTTAGCCTACATAATAAAACATCAGGTAAACTCTATTAATGTATATAAATATCATAGCCTTCAAGCAACCTCAGGCATGCAACAAAATATATGATCAAAGATATATGCAACCATCACATCAAGTAGTAAAATAACCAGGGGGACTAGGTTTATGTGAACCTTGATTAACACACAAGGACCAGTGGTGTATTTTACTTACTTTGTTGAATGTGTATTTGCTATGAAACAACCAAGATATTAGAGTATTTTGAAACAACGAATCTCTGTGTTTTCACCTTTACCTTTGACAGCAAGTAGACAGATCTAGTAATGAAAAAAAATTTAGAATTCTATTCCAGTATATAATCAAACTTTGCAGCAACCCTTTATAGCAAAACAAATGGCTGAGAAACATGTGATTTCAAGAATCCCTACCCATTCTGGCAAGTCGATTAACCCATTTTGGAATTAAGTTTCCTGTCAACCTTTTGCAGATGTCCTCACAGAAATGGTTGCAGTTTTTGCTTATCAAGTGGTAGGTATCCCCATTGTAATTTACTGACTGGATCTCCATGAACTCTCTGACTTGGAGAGGGTCCAGGGAGGTAGTTCCCGTGTATATTGATTTCCTAAATTTGAAACCAGGACACTGCCGAGGTTCCACCTCAAAAACTCCACTAATCGAATAGTCATGTGCTCCATATGCATACTCCACACCATGAACTGTAAAAAAACAAGGTAGAAGATACCATAAGTCACAACCCATAGTACAATATTCAACAGTTGATTAAACATTAAGTACAAATTATACAATAAGAATAATGGACAAAATCAATGGCTTTCCACAACATTGAGGATTCAGTGCGAAAACAAAATGAAAATAGCACCATACGAGTTGAAATGAATCCTCAATGTCAAGGAGTGTGAGTGTACCTTAGTAAATCAAACTAAAAACAAATTTGTCATTTACTTTGTATATTTCAATCCTTCTCTTATCTAACCCCACTGTATGTCTATCACACCCTTTTAATAGTCTATTCTCCTTCAAACCGTACATTTAACAATCCAGAGCACATTATCTAATTGATATGGACCAAAAACAACAAAAGATATGATGCTGAAAGTTGAAGGCTTCAAAGTTCAAACATGCCGTGACCTTTGCTACTTTTGTTTTTTCCAATCTGAAGTCATGATGTAATCCGAACTTGCATACTACACGTGGCAGAAATAGGGCGTACCCAGTGCCGTAGGCTCCCGCACTGCGCGGGGTCTGGGGAAGGGATGTATGCGCACAGCCTTACCTGCACAAAGTGCAGAGGCTGGGGCTCGAACCCTAGACCTTCCGGTTACAGACGGTAAGGCACTACCGCTGCACCAGGGCAGAAATAGTTGCTCTAAAAAATATATAACATAATGGCATAATGGTAGGAATAACTAGTCATTTAGAGAAGAAAGGTGATTTAGATAATAGCATTCCAGACATTCAACATTAAGAAGAGGCCCCTCAAGAATACTTGTAGCGTAAAAGAAGAAATTTTGTTAATGTCACCCAAATGTGTGTCATGCGATTCTATCAACTGAGACTACCTCAGTTAGTAGGAGGCTGAGGTATGGATGTATACACCTCCACCACCCTGATTCTGGTCCTCTCCAACTCAATTTTGGCATCTATTTCTACTTAACGAATAACCACGTAGTCCTCCTACGTTGGATCTCATTTAAATGGTTTGCCCCTATCATTTTTGCCACTCCTCGCCCATCATTCAGGGACATGGTCAACCCCCGTATTGATGTGTTTAGCTTTCTAAAATCAACGACAATGTAATTTCCAACTCTGATAGAAACAGAAATAGCCACATGGCAATGGCATACAGCGGCATACTGCATAGCAATGGGCGGCAATGAGCCAATGAGGATCATGGCAACATGGCATGGAACAAGTCAAGAGAACAATGCCATCAACCCTCTTGACTGTACCTGGAATGTTTAGTGGATTCCCAGAACCTGGTTATTCTATCAAGACAATCAAGGGGCTACATCCTTATTGACATTTGGATTGCAGCCTGGGAAATGCTGTCAGTCACTAGTGGGGCCGTGTGGGCATGAGGCTGGCAAGCGAACAGGTTCATGAGTGATTGGTGATCCCAATTCCATGAAACAGGAGGTTATGTAATTGTTGGTTACACTAACACAAATCAAAAAGGCTTAATCAAAGCACATATAGCACGATTACAGTATTGGTACTATCCAAAATTTTGATTACCAATTTCTGTTGGAGTATGTTTGTTAAACGGTGAGATTTTTAATAATATGGAAAGTTATTTTCAACCAAAAAAACGCATAAGACTTTCATGTTTCTAATACAAATATTATAATAAATTGATAGTGAAACTTTCTCAAGTTTGAGTATATGTATAAAATCCAAATGACAAGTATGGATAATAAATAGACTAAAATATGATACAGTGCACTGTACCCCAATATTTTAACAACCAAAAAGAATTTGGGTCACTCTGGCTTCATTCTTATTTGTAAAGAGAATAGTGTTTCATGCATTGTTATTGCTGATTCTCCGTAAAATGGAATCAGAGTATTCAAACAAACAAGGGAAGGACTGTGCACAAAAGATTTTATGAACAGAGGAACATTGCATAAAATTTTACAGAAAACTAGTACCAAGTGCTACACAGATGTAAGTAGACAAAGTAACTAGCATCATTCATGAAGTACAGTACGAGTTAAATCTTTTATAGGAAGAAAAGTAATTTTGACACTGCAGAAACATAAAAGGAATCAAGAAAATTTAGTAGGGTGTCAAGTTCATAAAAGCTGGCCAGCAATTAGCTCTATGCATTGCCATTATGAAACAAAGTGTATGACAACATACCTTCAATGCCAGAATGAAATATCCCTAGACCAGCCCAGTAAACATAGCCATTTACTGGTGTCAAATCATACACATTTAGATAAACTGGAGTATTTCCCGGTGGTGGGCTGGCAGATTGAACTTTCGAAAACAAACAAAAATGAGCAGAAGATTTCTGGCCTATTTGGAAACATGTGCTGCGATTCTTTTCCTTCTTTGAGCCCGACATCAGGACTATACATGCAAAGATAAATGGAAAGAAGGATCAAACATCCATTATGCACCAGATAGTATTCAAACAGAAGAAGAGGGGAAGCTAACACACCTGACGTTCTATGCTAAGCCAACTGTAGTAAAGGGTAATCATACTGATTTGAAAAACAATACTGGATTAAGTCTCGTTGATCAATGATAAACTTCTGTTAATAAACAACTGGTGCAAAAAAAAAAAAACACAAAACAGGAAGAAAAAGTAAGCCTAGGGTCAGTTCAACAAGTAACATAAGAAAAGAAAGAATAATCTAGATAATTTCAGTACTAAGAAATGAAACATGAGGGTCTTTCAAAGAAAATGTTGCTTCGACAGGAATACCAAAAGCGTTTTTAAGATGCTATCCAGATATAGTACAACAAAGTCATCTTAGTTCCTGTAAAAAATGTGAAAAGAAAGATGAATAGGTCATGCCGAACACATTGCTAGTTTGGCTAAGATTGTAAAACAGAGTTTAATTCTTTTTTTTTTAAAAAAAAACCCAAACACACAGGAGGGCAGCGTGTCATTTCATTAAAAAGAAAGGTTATAATACAAGGTATTAGTGATGGATAACTCTTGTACTAGTAGTCTTTGTGGGGCTGCAGCAGCACATGGTCCTTGCATGGACCAGCTGCAGCATGTGGGAGGTATTTTTTTCAGCATCTTGGACTGTGCAGCAGCAGCATCTTGGACTGTGCAGCAGCAGCAGTTAGAGGACAGCAGCAGCAGCAGCAGCAGTTAGAGGACAGCATCTAGTGCTTTAGCATCTTAGCATCTTAGACTATCATCTAGCATCTGGCTGGCTAGCAGCCTATATATATGTAACCCAGCCCCTCTTGGGCTTGTATGGCTTAGAGTTTGGTAATGAGAAAAACTCCGAAAATTCCCAAGTTCCTTGTCATCCTCTCAGCTCAATGAGAGTGAAAATTGAGCTGCTAACATCTGGTATCAGAGCCGTACTTTCTTGTAGCCTGGACATCTCTTGCTCCTCCCCTCCCCAAGCAACCCAGCCACTTCCAGCAGCAGCTAGAGCAGCAGCTGCAGCACCAGCCAGAGCAGCAGCAGCAGCACCAGCCAGAGCAGCAGCAGCTGCAGCACCAGCCAGAGCAGCAGCAGCTGCAGCACCAGCCAGAGCAGCAGCAGCTGCAGCACACGCAGCAGCTGCAGCATCCCTGGCCTCTTCTTCCTCACCCGAGCAGACCAGCAGCAGCTCGTCTGAGGCTGCGTCCTCCCCACGCAGCAACAGCCCCTTGGTGGCTCGCCATGGCCGACGCTCAGTCTCGACGCTCGGCCACATCAAGTGCACAGCGTCGGGAGGACACCGAGCTCGCCACGGCAGAAGAGCGCAGGCAAGCGACGGCGCGAGCCGCAGCAGCAGCAGCGAGGGCAGCCAGACTGGCAGCAGCGGAGCTGGCGGCAGCCCGGGCGGAGGTGGAAGCAGAGGAGGCGGCAGATGCAGCACGTGCGGCAGAGGCAGAGGTTGAGACCCTGCGCGGCAGCCTCAGCGGTTCCATCGCCGGCGACATCACTGGCGACGGGGATCTTGAGGTGCTGGCGAGGGAGAGGGCGCAGGAGCGGACTGCGCGGTGGGCAGAGGCCCACCCCCACGGCGGCGGCGAGCAGCAGCACGCGTCCGGCGGTGGCCTGCAGCAGCGCGCGCCCGGCGGCGGCGAACAGCAGCACGCGCCCGGCGGCGGACTGCAGCAGCGCGCGCCCGGCGGCGGCGGTGGCGCCCCCGGCCGGCAAGTGCGCGACGGTGCCCCTGGCTACCACGGCATCCAGACGGTGGTCAGCGATGCCGGTCCCAGCGGCGGTTGGCCGACTCTCACCAAGACCAACTACGTTGAGTGGGCTGCGGTGATGAGGGTGAGGCTCCAGGTGCGGCACATGTGGGATGCCGTCCAGTACGACGACGTCGACTACGATGAAGATCGTCGGGCGCTGGATGCGCTCATCGCTGCAGTTCCTCCCGCGATGCAGTTCTCGCTTTCCCAGAAGGCGACTGCCAAGGAGGCCTGGGACGCCATCGCGGCGGCTCGCATCGGCAGCGACCGTGCTCGCAAGTCCACGTTGCAGGCACTCCGCAAGGAGTGGGAGAACTTGGCTTTCAGGCCAGGTGAGGACGTCGACGACTTCACTCTCCGTCTTAACACTTTGCTGCAGAAGATGGTGACGTTCGGCGACGACACCTACGACGAGGAGAGAGCTGTGGAAAAGCTTTTTCGCTGCGTCCCCGAGAAGTACAGGCAGACCGCTCGCTCGATCGAGTCTCTGCTGGACCTCTCCACCATGACGATCGAGGAGGCGATTGGTCGCCTCAAGGTCGTCGACAGCGACGAGCCACAGTCTCTCTCTGGAGGCATCACCATCAACGGGAAGCTCCACCTCACCCAGGACCAGTGGGAGGCCCGACGAGGTGACGTGAAGAAGGGGGAGCCTTCCTCCTCGACCAATGGCCGCAAGCGCGGCAAGCCCCGAAAGGGGCGCGGAGGTGCCCAGGCGGGGGCACGAGGGCGAGCTGATGGCGGTGCCCGCGGAGGCGCTCAGGGTGGCACCGCCGCCAAGCCCAAGGAGGCACGAGACGACGCTTGCCACACCTGTGGCAAGGCTGGCCACTGGGCCAAGGACTGCCCGCAGCGGCGGCGTGGGGGCCAAGCCCACGTCGCGAAGGCCCAGCCGGACGACGAGCTGGCTCTGTTCCTGCTCCACGGGGTTATGGAGCTGCACCCGGAGGCACCGCCCGCCACTGCTCTACTTCACCTCGACGAGCCGCGTGCCCGAGTCCTTCTCGGTGACGGCTCCGACGACGACAAGATCGACGGCTGGTACCTCGACTCCGGCGCCACACACCACATGACCGGGCGGCGAGAGTTCTTCTCCGACCTGGACACCGACGTACATGGCTCTGTCAGGTTCGGGGACTCCTCTGCTGTGAAGATCAAGGGTGTGGGCTCCGTGATCTTCACCGCCAAGTCCGGAGAGCACCGGATGCTCACCGGAGTCTACTACATTCCGGCGCTACGGAACTCCATCATCAGCCTTGGGCAGCTCGATGAGAGCGGCTCATGCGTGGTGATCGATGGCGGGGTCCTCCGGATCTGGGACCACCGTCGCAAGCTTCTCGCCCGGGTGGTTCGAGGGAAGAACCGCCTCTACATCCTCCACGTCGAGGTGGCCCAGCCTCTGTGTCTTGCAGCTCGCAGGGACGACGAGGCATGGCAGTGGCACGAGCGCTTCGGGCACCTCCACTTTGAGGCCCTGAAGCGGCTCAGCGCCAAGGAGATGGTCCGAGGCTTCCCGTGCCTTGACCATGTGGAGCAGCTCTGCGACATCTGTGTGCTGACGAAGCAGAGGCGACACCCTTTCCCTCAGCAGGCGAGCTTTCGAGCCAAGGAGCGGCTCGAGCTCGTCCACGGGGACTTGTGTGGTCCGGTGACACCGACCACACCAGGAGGACGACGCTACTTCCTGCTGCTCGTCGACGATCTCTCCCGCTATATGTGGGTGATGATCCTTGGCAGCAAGGGAGAAGCTGCAGACGCCATCAGGCGTGCTCAGGCTGCTGCGGAGGCGGAGAGCGGCCGCAAGTTGCGCGTGCTGCGCACCGACAACGGCGGCGAGTTCACGTCCGCCGAGTTCGCGGCGTACTGCGCAGATGAGGGCATCCAGCGCCACTTCTCCGCACCGTACAACCCGCAGCAGAACGGCGTCGTCGAGCGACGCAACCAGACGGTTGTGGGGATGGCTCGGGCCCTCCTCAAGCAGAGGGGGGTGCCGGCAGTGTACTGGGGAGAGGCGGTGGTGACAGCCGTCTACATCCTCAACCGTTCGCCCACCAAGGCTCTCGACGGTATGACACCGTATGAGGCTTGGCATGGGCGTAAGCCGACGGTCTCCCACCTACGGGTCTTCGGCTGCCTCGCGTTTGCCAAGGAGCTCGGCCACGTCGGCAAGCTCGACGACAGGAGCACTCCGGGAGTGTTCATCGGCTACGCGGAGGGCTCGAAGGCCTATCGCATCCTCGACCCGGAGACACAGCGTGTGCGCACGGCGCGCGACGTTGTGTTCGACGAAGGGCGAGGATGGGCGTGGGACAAGACGGCGGACGGAGGCTCAGCTCCGACGTACAACGACTTCACCGTCGAGTACATCCACTTCGAGGGAGCTGGGGGAGCTGGCAGCTCTTCTTCGCCGAGCGTGCCTACCCCAACCCCCGAGCTTCCACCGACTCCGGTGCCTGCCACACCGGTAGCACCACGCTCTCCAGCCACGACTCTGGCTGCGACGAGCCCCTCGCCGGCACCACCGCAGCCGGCGACGCCACGCACTCCAGCACCGACAGCCACTCCTCCTGGCATGTCTACTCCGACACCTGCTCATACTGAGCACAGCCCGGTGGAGTTTGCTACTCCGCTCACTCACGACGAGGAGCGGGTCGACGCGTACCACGACGGCGAGCCGTTGCGGTATCGTACGATGGAGGACCTTCTCGGCGACCAGCTGGTGCCGGGACTGGTGCCTCATGATCTGGAGGCACAGTTGCACCTCGCGTGCGACGACGGCGAGCCTCGGTCTTTCGCAGAGGCCGAGGGACAGGCAGCATGGCGTGCTGCGATGCAGGCGGAGATGGACGCGGTTGAGAAGAACCGCACTTGGGAGCTTGCTGACCTTCCTCGTGGTCACCGCGCGATCACCCTTAAGTGGGTGTTCAAGTTGAAGCGGGACGAAGCCGACGCCATCGTCAAGCACAAGGCTCGTCTTATGGCACGAGGTTTCGTGCAGCAGGAGGGGGTTGACTTCGACGACGCCTTTGCCCCCGTCGCACGGATGGAGTCCGTGCGGCTTCTCCTTGCACTAGCCGCCCAGGAGGGCTGGTGCGTCCATCACATGGACGTTAAGTCGGCGTTTCTTAATGGCGACTTGAAGGAGGAGGTCTACGTGCACCAGCCGCCGGGGTTTGCAACCCCCGGCAAGGAGGGCAAGGTGCTACGTCTGCGCAAGGCCCTTTACGGCTTGCGGCAGGCCCCGAGGGCGTGGAACGCCAAGCTGGATTCCACGCTAAAGGGGATGGGCTTCGAGCAAAGCCCGCACGAGGCGGCCATCTACCGGCGGGGCAATGGAGGAAATGCCCTACTGGTGGGTGTCTACGTCGACGACTTGGTGATCACCGGCACCAAGGATGCGGAGGTGGCGGCGTTCAAGGAAGAGATGAAGGCCACTTTCCAGATGAGCGATCTGGGGCCTCTCTCCTTCTACCTGGGGATCGAGGTGCACCAGGACGACTCCGGGATCATGTTGCGACAGACCGCCTACGCCAAGCGCGTCATTGAGCTAGCTGGGCTCACCGACTGCAACCCAGCCCTCACTCCAATGGAGGAGAGGCTGAAGCTGAGCCGTGACAGCACGGCGGAGGAGGTGGACGCTACTCAGTACCGGCGCCTTGTGGGGAGCCTTCGCTATCTCGCCCACACACGGCCGGACTTGGCGTTCTCCGTCGGCTACGTTAGTCGGTTCATGCAGCGACCGACGACGGAGCACCAGCAGGCTGTGAAGAGGATCATCCGCTATGTTGCGGGGACCCTCGACCACGGTCTCCACTACCCAAGGTGCCCTGGGACGGCACACTTCGTCGGGTACAGCGACAGCGACCACGCCGGCGATATCGACACCAGCAAGAGCACAAGCGGGATCCTCTTCTTCCTCGGCGAGTGCCTCGTGAGCTGGCAGTCGGTCAAGCAGCAGGTGGTGGCTCTGTCCAGTTGCGAGGCTGAATACATAGCGGCTTCCACCGCTTCGACTCAGGCGCTCTGGCTCGCTCGACTGCTCGGTGATCTCCTCGGTAGGGACACTGAAGCAGTGGACCTTAGAGTGGACAGCAAGTCTGCTCTAGCTTTGGCGAAGAACCCCGTTTTCCACGAACGGAGCAAGCACATCCGGGTGAGGTACCACTTCATCCGAGGCTGCTTGGAGGACGGGAGCATCAAGGCAAGCTACATCAACACCAAGGATCAGCTTGCGGACCTGCTCACCAAGCCTCTTGGGAGGATCAGGTTCCTGGAGCTCTGCTCCAAGATTGGGATGGTTCAGCGTTCTCACAAGACGACGCACAAGACTTAGGGGGAGAAATGATGGATAACTCTTGTACTAGTAGTCTTTGTGGGGCTGCAGCAGCACATGGTCCTTGCATGGACCAGCTGCAGCATGTGGGAGGTTTTTTTTTCAGCATCTTGGACTGTGCAGCAGCAGCAGCATCTTGGACCGTGCAGCAGCAGCAGTTAGAGGACAGCAGCAGCAGCAGCAGCAGTTAGAGGACAGCATCTAGTGCTTTAGCATCTTAGCATCTTAGACTATCATCTAGCATCTGGCTGGCTAGCAGCCTATATATATGTAACCCAGCCCCTCTTGGGCTTGTATGGCTTAGAGTTTGGTAATGAGAAAAACCCCAAAAATTCCCAAGTTCCTTGTCATCCTCTCAGCTCAATGAGAGTGAAAATTGAGCTGCTAACAATTAGGGCTTGGAGTCCTTCAACCCACCCACCACACACACAGAAAAAGAAGCTAGAGAGTAATCTCCACACTTGCTGAGAAATCTCAAACACTTGCTGAGACATCCGACCCGACCACCCACTAAAGAGAACTTAAGTACCTGCAGTGAAGGACCTGATATAACAAAATATCGCAGATTAGTTTCAGTAAAAACTTTCCAATAGCAAGAGATCAGCGAACGAAGCGGAGAATGATCACAGTTACGTCGATCCTACCCTAGCCGAGTCTACATCCAGGATTGTCAACTATTTGGGAAAAAGGAGGAAAATCACTCTGATCTCTGATTTCGGGGAAATATGGCTCACGAGGAATGGAGAGACAGATTCTATACCTTTATAAATTACTTACTGGAAATTAGTATTTCAGTATGGTTAAACTATGCCAAAAAACTAGACCATTTACTACTTCCTTGTCTCATATGGTTAAACTATGCCGGCGGCTCCCACATGAGTGGGGTCCTGGGGAAGGGATAAACCAAGGCAGGCCTTTCCCCTACAGTAAAATGCATGGAGGTTGCGTTGAACCCACGACCTGGTGCTCAGTGGGTTGGGTTCTCACCCCTGCACCAGGCCTACCCTTTTCCTTGTCTCATATGCATTGACCTAAAACAAAAATTGAATCAGAACAGAGGGAGCACCTATGTTTTTGCCTAACGCATTCTGGGGATGGGAATAGCTATCTATCGTTTGTCTTGTAGTAACTTATTTACAGAAGTATCTGCTACAGGAAAACATGCAAAGCAAGGGACCAGAACTCTATACACATAAACAAACTGTATATTATGATATTATATATCTTAAGAGATATTACCCTTGCCTATAGCGATTCAAACTGTACCTCACGGAGGACCTGGGAGGCTGGGAGAGAATAACAATATGTGCCACAAAGAGATCAAGGGTAAAGCCCTGCACCATAAAAGATGCCAAGGGCTTGCCTCACAATGTCTTCTGAACCCACGCCCCTCAAAGAACCCTAAGTCCCTGATGCCTTCAGAACTCACTTCTCAGAGGACTCTCAAGACCCACGCTTCGAAAGGTTTAGACTGAACCCTGTTAGTCTACAAGGCCATGGATTCATATCAATGGAGTTATTAGACCAAAATAAGATGGTCATATGACACTGTACGCCATCGTCTAACATCATCGATCCAATGGCATGATTGTGATTTGCATGAAATCAAGATCATGTAACACATGACACTATAAGCTTATGTATTCCACATGAAGCTCCTACTTGCATTTGTTTACAATGAAGATATAATAGTGTCGTTTTCTTGTCCTGGTAGAACATCAGGTATATGAGGTACAACCCTAGATCACCAATCAGCAGAGGTCTTTGATTATACAGAATGCAAAACAAACAGTCATTACATTCAGTACACACGGACAATAGAGGTAAATTCTAATCCAGACAAAATAAGTCTTCAGTCATTTTTACAAGACAAAAGAAGGAAAGCGATGTGTGCTGACAAGTGAAAATTCAAGCCTCAAATATGGAAAGCTGAAAGGCTGAAAGCGATGCATTACAGAGCTGTGGCACAAGTGGACACAAATACATGACATATCTCAAGAGCAAGAGATCGGAGTAAACAGTAGAGAATAGGCATGTTCTTCTACTCGGGGAGAAAAATTCAACTCAACTACAGACGGCTCTCTCAGGTAAGTCAAAGTGGGTAAACAAACTATTATTTCAAAAGATAGTAAATATAAACACAATAAGACCAACAAGATGTCAGATTTGTACTCTATCTAAAGTTGGTGGAATGTCCACACAATCCGGCCACCAAGTACTACCTTGCTCTTGGATACCTAACTAAAGAGTTCCGCAAGCCGCCAAAACAACCGCGATAAAATAAAATAAAAGTTGCATCATGCCAACAAGGAATTTATTAGCAGCAACACTTGTCTACAGGGAAAAGGTAATCCAAGCAGCCAAGAAATTGGCCTCCCGCAAGCGCGCGAGGGCCGAATTGCCAACGCCACCCGGACCAAAAAATCGCAAATCCCGTAAGATCTGCCATAGAAGGTGCTAATTTCCTCCATGGATCGGAAGCAAAAGCGTCGCATTCCCTAAGAAGTGGTCAAGAGCTACGGAATTGGGCGGGGGGAGACAGAAGGGAGTTCAGGAGGGGCAATTACCAAATCGAGGACACCAGGGTGCCACGGGCGGCGCACGGCGTCCGCAGGGGCGGCAGCGCAGAGCACGGCAGGGGAGAATGGTCGAGGAGGTGGGAAGACTCTTGGAGGTGGTGGGCGACGACCAGAGGAGGAAGTGGAGAAAGGAGTTGGCGTCCGCGTCGCTTCCTTTCTCTCTTTTTACTTAAACTTTTTGTTTTGCTTTTTTCAAAACCCAAGAACGGGGAAGGCACTAGCAGGGGTGTGATGCGCCGTAAACAGGGCGTGCACTCGAGTGTTGAGTGCGTGTTGTTTTTTTAAAGCCTAGGATATGCTGTTGTTTGTCTAATAATCGCTATCGATAATTATTCATTGATATTGGTTATCGATAATTGTCGTTAGTCTTTGACATACTCACCTCCATTTTCATCCAAATATATATCATTTAGGATGAGCTAATTATAAAATGCGTTCCAAATTATTAGTAGATTTGTTTAAGATGGTATGAATTTAGACAAGTATATGTCTAGGTTCAGAAAAAATATGCTGTGAATTTAGACACTTAAAATGACAACAGAATGGCTAATAATTTAGAACGAATACAGTAATATTTTTATTATAATCATCGTAATATCGTATATTAAGAACGGAGGGAGTGTATGTGAAAACAAAGTAAAGATTATCTGTTTATGTACCATTTCTAGGTTATGAGTCTTGTTGCCCAATACTTCAACATGACCCGTATTATGTAACCATGTATTCGTATCTATTACTCCAAGATGCCTTTGTGCCATTAACTCAATTGTTAATATGAGCCAATGAGCCATGCAAACTCAATTGTTTGATTTCTTTTTTTTTTTACAGAACCAAGTATAGACGCGGCCATTGTTACATAAACACTTAAGCATCTCCCAGCATATTGCCATATCATATTATTAATATACTTTTCCCTTACCAATATCTATATTTAATAACTAAATTTAGTTTTTTTAATAACTAGATTTTGTTTTGATACTCATTGCCTCATCATGCTAAAAAAAGATCATGTAGATAAGAGAAATGAATCATCGACATGTGAGTTAGATGGATTTTGGTGGCTATTTTTTTTATATTGATAATGAGCTTGGTAATTTACTGAAGCATCTCATACATAGTTTTTAATCTGCTAGATATACTCTGGGAGAGAGGTATGTTTTGGTGAATATAAAAAAATCAGTATTGGTAATGTGATTGATTATCGGTTGGAACATCTTATAATATTTCTTTAAATTATTGCAAGGGTACGAACGCACCAATGCTCAAATTTAGAGAAGGCTCTCCATTGCCCAGTTGAAAAAAAAAAGTGTATAGTATAAGTACAAATGCCCAATTTAGCAACGTCCGATCGCGTTTATTTTTACTGAGAACCTATTTTGGCCTGGCTGCCAACAATTTTTTGCAAGGGTACGCAGTTCTGTAGCGGAACTCTAGAGATAAGTTCAAGACCAGAAAATGTTTCAAGCCTGAAGGAGCTCACGATCGGGAGCAATCATCTACACAGCTCAGAAGAAACGTCGTTGTGGTCAAGCGATCTTGGTAATGGTGAATTTATTGAATGATGAACGAGTACAAAAGCATGCACCTGTGGTGTTATACATCTGGACATCCTTAACTGTTGCTGAACAAATCTGAAAAAGGAGCACCTATACCCTGCGAGTGTCTGTTTTTTTAAAGTACAACATCATTGTTCTACCTCGATAAAAAGGCTCGCCTGCGGATGCAAGCCTGCCTCCTCCAGCGTCAGGGAGTGCTTCTCTGGACCATACGTGACCCGTGGGAAATTCGAAACTAGGCTGTACTTTTCTGCTTTCAAACAATCCAAAGAATCGACGTAGTCATAGAGGGACGTAATGGTAGCGGAGCTGTGGAATCTCCTCTCTTTGCGTTCTCCAGTCGGAAACCTTATGAGAACCTGCAACATAATCAGAATGCCACCAGTTATTTTCACAAGAATACACTGGTACATCAAATAACATGCAATTCCTGTACAGAAAATGCAGTGTAAGTAGGCAAGCATCAAATTTCAAGCATTGCGTTTGTATCTATCCTTTCTTTTTTTTAAAAAAAAACCAACAAATATTTCAAGATAGATGGTACATGAAACACAAGTTTTGCAAAGTTGCTTCAAAACCAAAATGACGTCGAACTGAGCATATTATCCTAGAGTAAGAATGGAAAATTGATTGTAAAAAGGGACATAGTGAATGTTAAGCATACCTGAGTAACACCCGGCCCTTTCTCAGGTTCAGCTCCAAGAGTCATGGCCTTCTCTTGCCTCCTCCTTGCAAGAGCAGCTTCCCTTTCAGCTGCTTCTTGGGCTGCCCTCACCAGAGCTTCCTCCTCTTCTTTACGTTTTCTCTCAGCTTCTGCAGCCTCCCTTTCACATCTTTCCAGTTCCTCAAGCCTTTCACGTTCCCTGGCCTGGTAATTTCCAGGAAAAAATGTATTGTTATAAGCTAGTGCTAACAGAAACAAAAATGCAATACTAACAGAAAATCATAATGATGTTTCTACACTGCCTGGTTCACACCTTAATTTATGTATTACGGGATAGTATACCGTGCACAGTTAAAAGACTTGAAGATACAATTTCCTTCACTACACAACAATTGGAATGTTGTTTCACAGATATGAAAATCCACATAGCACCCTCCAGCCCACACGGTCAACTAACCTCACCATACATATACAGCGTACTTTTCTACTATCAATCATGTATCAGTAATATAAAGATGCAAACTACCCATGTAGTTCAGGATACCTGGTCAGCCTCAAGCGCAGCTCTGTAAGCAGCATCTTGTTCTTCACGCAAACGTTGGTTGCTTAGCCTCTCCTCAGCCTCAATCCTGGCAGCAACCAGTGATGTAGCACATTCTTCAACAACCCGTTGAAGAATTGTTATCATCTCTTCAGGTGATTTAGGACCTTCAACCTTTGGAATATGAATATAAAATACATGAGCAATTGATCAACGCTAAGTGGTACAATAATAAACCATTATGACAACGTTGCAACTTGCAAGCCAATCGTACACCTCAATACAGATTAACTCTATATGGTAAAATAAATGCATTTAAACAGTTTTACAAGCCAAAGATATACCATAGAGCCATACAAATTACTAAACGATATCAAGACCTCAAGGTTAAAGGGAGGATTAGATTATTAATTCACTAGATGCTTTATTTCACTCAACTGTAATGTAAGGAGGTAAAATCTTTTGAGAATTTGATGTCAGTTTTCTAACCTTCTCAAACTTCAGTGGTATTAGCATTAATGCATTGCAAATCGAGGAAAGGGGTACATAAGAATATCAAAGAATTTTTTTCCACAGAAGTAGGTATTTAATCTGCACCGATTAAAATCATACCAATGCTAAACAGGTGTAGCAGCATCCATCAGAATGAAGGAACAAAATAAGGTCCTTATAGAACAGGACATGCAAACAAAATACACTATATTATCAACAGGGTGTAGTCTATTTAGCTGTTAGCTGCTTGGACCAAGTAAATAACATGAACCAATTTTTGTTGTCACATATCAATTCAGGTCTTGAGAAAATATATAACTCACTTATAGTAATCAGATGCGAAGTCAAATAGTCAGTACCAAATTTCCAGTGCTTTGCTCAAATGCTTACAGCAGAAAAATATCACCAGATAACTTATTGTATCACATGACTCTTGAGCAGTCGAAGCAAAAGAACATTATAGCACACAAACTTTCAACTATATGAACCAAGTGATCTACAATAAGATCTTGGGCAAATTGGTGGGTGGAAAATGGGAATGAGAAGTTGGACTAACGAAACCCCTTGGCTATTGGTTGCACTAGCGAAACCGCTTGTTTATTGGTGGATACAATGATTCACGGTCACGGTCAGGATTTGGAATTCATGGGTGTGCAGATTCCATGGATTTACTCGAGAAATTATACCAAGGATTGATAACCAAGAATGAAAACAAGGAAGCAAGAACCTGGTAATGAAAAATAAAGTGAAATGGAGTGGAACTATGTTCCGCTGTCCAATCTAGACTCTCAACTCCAGTTTCAAGTACTACAAAGTACAAACCATGAACACCGCCAAACAAGCCATACATAGATAAAAAATTTGCTCAGACCACTTGATAACAGACATGCATACCTAATTAGTGGTGCAGAGTATAAAGTGTTCCACTGCAGAGGGCGGCATTACAATTGTTACAGCTGCTATCTGAAATAGGAAATATAACATCTGGCTCCAGTAACTAAACTGCACACACTCAATATTCCTAATTCAGTCATGGCAACATAAACACTTTCAAAACAATCTAACCACACCACACTATCTAGTAGGAGCCGGCAACATTCTGTTTTCTTACTATAACCGCCTCAAGTCCATAAGCCTAGGATACTTCGGCAACTAAGCGATCTAAAGCCTACAGCACCTTCAAGTTATTAATATCTAGCAACAATGGTAAGCACAGCTGATCTAAGTCCACTGGATCAAATGATTTCACACACTTAGCCTTTCAGAGTATCATTGATGTAGTACTCAAAAGAATCCAAAAAAAAAATCTACTGAAGGGAAAAAAAAACTACCTGCTGCAGCAGCATGATTCTCTGGTTCGTAGAAGCCATAACCACAGCACAAAACGGGAACCTCGACGCATTTAGGCTATTGCTCATCTTGAACCCCTCGGTCCTTCTGATGCTGCCACCCCACGAAACGAAGTTCTCATCTATGAAGGCCGCGACGGGCTCAGCACAGAGGCAGCCACCACAGAAGGCGGGGGTATCCGGGTGATCAGGAGAGTGGAGATACACGAACAGGAGCTTGAACTCCCGCTGCGCTCGCTGCAGCGCGTCCGCGAACCCCTCGGCCACGAAGCGAGGGCCGCGGCCGGCGCCGAACTCGCGCTCGAACTCCGCGACGAAGTCAGCCGCCTCGGCGGCGGACGGCGGGAGCTCGAGCAGGCGGTCGCCGCCGGCCTGCCCCGCGAGGCCGAGGATGGAGAGGGAGCGGGACAGCACGCCCCCCGCGACCCAGGCTCCGAGGCGGAAGGTGCCGGCGACGAGGCCGACCCCTCCCGAGATCACGTAGAAGGGGAGCGTCACCAGCTTCCACGCGATCCCCGGCTGCTGCTGCTGCTGGGGCGGCGGGGGCGGCATCGGGGGCGGGGGCGCGACGAGCTCCGCATCTTCCAGAGGGGCGGACGGGGCCGGCTCGCGCGAGGACGTGGAGGCGGAGGCGGAGGGGGAGGAAGGGTTGGCGGTGATGGAGGAAACCGCGACCTGCAGGTCCCAGTTGTGGGCCGCGAGGATCTCCGTGCAGAGGTCCGGGTCGGAGATGCCGGTGATGGCCTGGAAGTAGCTGACCTTGTCGTCGACGGTCTCGGCCATGGCCGCCGGCGGCGAGGACGGGGGCGGGGCTAGGGTTTGGCGATTGGGGACGGCGGTGACGGTGGTGGTTAGGAAACTGCTCCAGGAAGAGAAGAGAAGACGAGAGAGATGCGGTTGCGGGAGAGATGGGGTCAGTGCTGACGTCTGCAGCCTGCTCCTCTTTCCCCTCGCGGGCTCGGGGCGCGCCGCGTTAGGGTTGCTCGGCAACCCAGAAATTGCTCCAAGCTGGAATGGTTCCATGCATGGTTTGAGTGGTTCCATGCATGTCACTCAAACCATGTGGTTTGATTTCATGAGGTCATACTCATAGAATGAAATAGGCCTTTTTGGCATGGAACAGGACCAAACCATATTGGGTTTCAAACCCTTCCATGTCTAACCGAACAAACATTTTGGGTAGACCGGGATTGATTCTATGCCAAGATATTCCATATGGTTTGGAGTATATTTCATGCCATTCCATACAAAACGAACGAGGCCTTAAAGTAGAGCCGCCACCGAGGGACGACGGCGTGCTGGTATTTTTGCGGAAGCGTTTACTGCACCGCGCGAGTACGCGTCGCTTTTTCCTCTCCTTTCCGAAACAGATCAAATTCACAGAATCACAGGTAGAAGTCGAACTGTTCGCAAACACACTCGTTTTGGACGAAACACGACGGCCTGTTTCGCGACTGCAACGGTGAGACCTCAATCCTGCGGTCCTGCCGACAGTTGGCCGATTGCAGCTGTCTGAAGACCACGAGTAACCTCCCGCGTCTGCTGTCTGCGATCGTGGCTCCTCTAGATCCTTCTCCGGTGCAAAAAAGCACTGCAAAGCAGCAACTGCAACGATGGTATACTTGCCACAATTACACAAGAACAAGCATTATACTAGCGAACATGAGAACCAAAATAGCATAGTTAGAATATTTTAAACAGGACTTCAGACTTGTATAACAACTTTCTTTACAAGTGTATTCGCAAACCACTTGGCGAATTACATGTAGGTGAGGCCTTGAGGGCGATCTCGTTGTGTTGGAACCAACCTGAGATGCAAAGGTACAGAGCGTTGTTGCAACCCAGCAATGCATCCACGTGTCTACAGCTCCTCAATGACAACCTTGGATTGTTGCTGGCTCTTTCTATCCGGTCTCAGATTCCCACTGTCCAACTCCTCCAGAGACGCTTTCTGTACTTCGACAATGCGAGCTAAAGGCGACCAGGCCTCTTTTGGCTGCTCATGGACCCAACAAGTCATGAAGAATAGCTTCCTAGCTGCACCACGAAGCTTCGAAGAGCTCCCCGCGTTCGCCGTCTTGCCCACTCTATCTGCCTTGAGCATGCTCTTGCCAGCTTCAATGAGTCGGTGGAAGTCGCTTAGTGCGCAGACAAGCGCGTTGTGTCCCAAGGAGAGAATGGAGATGATATCGTCCACGAGCCCGATAGCAAACCTGAACCCACCGGTGTGCCTGTAAGCAGGAGAGCATGTTTCCTCTATGCAAGCTGTCAGCGCTTCAGGTACTGTCTCAGGTTTAGCGTCCTCCCCCATGACTTTCGACACAGACAGGGCAACGGTGGAAGCACCCAAAGGATCTGAGTGCCAATCACCATTGTAGAGCCGAAGCGTGAAGCAGTAACTGTACAGAATATCAACCAAGTGGACGGCAAGGAGAGGAGATGGTTCCACCCTTGTTAGCTGTTTCAGTGATGGGAGAGGCGACTCTGGCCCTTCTGGGATTTCATTGATGCTAGGCTCTTGGTCAGCCATTGGATCTGATGTAGCAGTATCTTCAACACTTACTTGTCTGATCAGCAGCCTTCCATCAGGGCTAAGGGAGATCGATCTGGCAGATGGTTTTTTCCACCATGGTGTCCATGGCTCGATCATCTTGCTGAGTTCACCTGAGGCTAGAGCTTGATGAAATCGTTTGATTTCATCATCGGAGAGGTCTTCAAGCTTTATCTCCTCCCCTGTATGGTTGAAAAAAATTGGAATATGTGCTCAATGAGAGGCCAAAAAAAAAAATTGACGAGCACAAAAATAATCACCACTTATAACAAATTTGCAGTCTAAAATGATAAAAGGCATAAATATCACCAAGTATGTCTGGACGAATGAGTAACGTGAACCTAACATGGATACTACTATACTGCATTTCAAGAAACATAAACCATGAAAACCAATGGACAGAAGGACATATCAGAACTAATAATTGAAGCTATCATCAATCACCAGCATTTGGCACCCTAATTAATTATCTAGGCAAATCCAATAGTTTTTTTTTTCTCGAATACGCAGGAGAGCTGCGTATCATTATATTAGTAGAGAGGAAAAAACGATCCCATACAAGCCTCAGCCCCTCACTCCGGATCGAGCTGTGAGGGGAAGATACACAAAGACACCGGTGTGACCTTACTGAGAAACTTTGGGGACGGACCTGACCTCACCAACTAACCTCTAAAAAAGCTATCCTACCCCCTCGGCCTGGCCAATACTCAAAGAGGCCAGCCTCCGAGCACCAGCCATGCACCAGAGGTGGTGTTCATCCCTAAAAGCCCTTAACAGATCATCCATGCAAGGGTTAGCACCCTCAAACACGCATAAGTTGCGATGCTTCCATAGCAGCCAGGCTCCCAAAGCAATTAAAGAGTTGAATCCTTTTCTCTTGGTCTTCTGAACTTTCTTAGCACTCTTTCTCCACCACTCTGCAAAAGAAACCTCCTCATGTGATGGTGTACATTCCTGTAGGCCGAGAGGAGAAAACACCCTGAACCAAAATTCCCTTGCAAACACACACGTGGTCAGGATGTGCTGGACGTTCTCCTCTTCCTGATCACAGAGAGGGCAGACACTAGGGTGTGGCAAATTCCTTTTTGCTAATCTATCTGCCGTCCAACACCTGTTACGCACTGCCAGCCACATGAAGATTTTGCACTTTGCAGGAGCCCAAGTCATCCAAATGCGCCGCCATGGCCAAATCCAATAGTTTAATGTTGAATTTGCAACTAAAATTCACATTAAGGAATTATAATGGCTAAGAAAGACGTATAATAAGTTTAGAGAACACCAACACTTTCATAAACACTAAAGAACTTATTATACTACTAGGAAAAGCTACTGGCTTGTCACATTTAGAACAGCATAGAAGGTAAACATAACATACCAGACATAACTTTTTGAATAAGCTCCTCCGATAACACTGACTCTGCAAGACAAAAAGTTTAACAGGTCAAAAATAAGTCTTGACTGGTTTAAGATAGTAATATGCACAATCAACAATGGCATATGATCTATCCATAAGTACCCTAATGAAATAAATTCAGAACAGACAAGTCATCATAACTCAATGACAAGCTATATAATCAGGTAACTACATATACCAAACTGTGATTGCAGCCTACTGCTCATGGAGAAAATACTAACTTTACTCCTCCTTAGAAGTGATTGTAATAAGAAGGTTACAATTATGTGAAACTGTAGTTTTTTTTTAAAAAAAATATTCAGAAAAAGAAGATAGAACAATGACATAGGCACACAGCACACCAAACATACCATCATCACCATCCGAGTCCATCTCTTCTTCCAAGTGAAGGCGCTTGAGGATATCTAGCATCTTTTTCTTTGATTCATCTTCAGGTTGCATCTGCTTAAGCTCATCCATAACATTCTCACGCATGAAGGATTCAGTGCATTGAAGGCTATGCCCCTAGGAAACAAGAATTAAGAAAATTATTTGAAGTGATATCAATAATATATGGCCCTGCAGTACAAAATTAGCTGCAATAACAAATATTCTTTCCAATTTGTGAGCACAGAAACGAAGGCGCACAGACTTGACAGCTACAATGAACATGAAAGCATGCCTCAGTCTCTTGGTTTTGAACAGTACACTATAACTAACAGAACTACAGAAGCAGTTGCATAACATGTTTGCTTTGTGCATGAGTAATCAAATAGTTTCTTTCAAATACTGATCGGAAATCTCAAACAGATATATTGATCTGCTTGGCCCTGCAACTAGACCTTCTTAACTAACGTTCACAACTTATTTGTCACCTGATGTGAACAGATTCAAAGTGTGCTTGCTCAAGCCCCAAAATAATACAACTAATGGATTACAGGAGATATTCACTACAAGGGAACACAGAAATTGGAAACTATGATTATAAACTTCTTTGTAACACTTTTGGATTGCTCATTTAGTCCCTTACTCTACCAAAATGTGTATTACTAAATTCCAGCACAACAACGCAGCATTTCAGCTTCAACCATGAAATTGCATTAACCAATGGATTGGAGAAATCTCCAATACCCTAATTAGCACGAAAATGCACTATATACTTAATGTCACCTTTGATAAGAACTAAAAAGAGCACCAAAATGACACACCAAAGCCAACAATTTCCCTAAGGTTAGTGTGAATCAGAAGGAAATTCTAGTTTGTGTTATTGACAACTACACTTTTGCACAGGAATGAGAGCTTGTCTTATCCAGACTCCAGAGGCTCTCAAAATCAGTGTGGCAATTCAGCAAACATCTTGTGGGCGTCGGAGGAAGGCAACCCGGGTACAGAGGCGAGAAGAGCCTTAAATCAACGAATCCCTATTCTGCAAACCTTATAAACGAGGACGCGAACAAAATCACACTAGAACCGAGAGGAGGCCGCACCTTGTAGCACGGGAGCGAGCAGTACCGAGAGTTGCAGCGGGGGCAAGTGTACTGCGCGAACTGCTCCTGACACCTGCAAGCGACACGCAGAGGCACGAATTAGCACACGAGCAGGAGCAGGCAGGCCCCAACAGCCGCCAGGCCCGGGTGCTTCGCCGCGGCAGCAGGAAGGGAGAAACCGTATGTGCGGGCCGCGGGTTAGACTTACACGCGGCAGATGACCCTGGTCTCGGCGAAGGGGGCGGCGGAGGATCCGGCGGCCGCGGGGTCGGAGACCACGACGTCCCTCTCCATCGTTCTGCGCGCGATGTGCCTGCTCGTGCGCTTATCACCCCCTCTCGCGGCGCCGGCGTTCGAGTTGCTTTGCTTCCGTGTGCTTTTGAGTTCTCTGCGTGCGGGCGGCTCCGCGGCGGGCGGCGGGAGCTTTCTCGATGTTCGGCGAAGGGGACGGTGCGCTGGGCCCATTTGCAGACGACGGAGCCATCCCCATTTTAGCAAGTGCAGGCCTATGGTTCAAATACTGTGTGGGTCTGATACACTTGGGCCGAATGAGCTGCTGGTAAACTTTTTTTTTTAAGATTAGCTGGTGGTAAATTTTGAAGCAGCCCAGTGGGATGGATACTGTGTGTTTGGACTAGTAGGGGAAATAACTTGGCCCGTTGGACTCGTCACGTTGCCTTTGGCAGTTGCCGGTGTTCCTCCGTTAGACCGTTGACTGAAAAAGAACAAGAAATCGACGTGCTACTGGTGCTTCCTCCGTCCCAGAAAGCATGTAATTCCGGTGCTTCCTCTGTCCCAGAAAGCATGTAATTCCTCCGTCCCAGAAAGCATGTAATTCTAGCTATGCTGTTGGATGTGTAGATTTATAGCATCTCCAATGAATCTGGACAATCTCTTATCTAGATGCATTGAAGATGTTATGAATATAGTGAATGGCTATAATTGCATGCTTTTTGGGACAGAGGGAGTACATGCTATGCACAGTGCCACAGTGGAAGAAATCGACATGTTACATGCCACTGCCCAGTGTAAGCACCAGACACTAGTGCGTACTGCGTACTATGCGCTTGAACCACCTGCCGGTGCCGTGACGGACGGTAGCTTTAGCCTGCAGATGGCAGGAGTGGTTGAAACCGACTTTTTTTTGTTATTAGGCCCTTTAGGCTTTCTTTTTTCACGTTTAGACCCCAGATAAACGATACGTGGATCGACGTCATGACTCATGGCATATGCAATCATTTTGACAAACAGAAGAATTATGGAGCCCTTCATCGTCAGCCATATGTTTGGCTGGTTTAACATAAAATATTTATGGAGGACAGAAACAGCAATCACAAGCTGACGTATGCAGGCATGGTTTAACATAAAAGAGAAGCACAATAACATGGTGAATTGGTGATTTCTAACTAATACCACGAAAAGAGAAAATCACAAGCTAAGTATGAAAGCAGAAGGGCGCAATGAAGCTGTCATCGTCAGTGATATTGTTTGACATTACTGGTTTAATATAAAGATCTCTATTCAGCAAGTAAGCAACAAAGCATGCTTTTATTCAGGTCCAAAATGTCTCGGGAAGTAACATCACCTGGAAGTAATCCCCGCCAGGTTATGTTCGTGTCAATTTTGCAATTTATTTCAGTAGTGGTGTAAATAGAGCTATGGGACTATGGGAGTACAAATGCAAGAAAACAAAGCAAGGCACATGTCACCGGCGTTCAAAAATGTCATCAAGGAGAGCCAAAGCCGCCACCGCCAGGTGTGAAAATCTGAAGAATGTCACCAGCACTAACTGTTACAGTGTTCTTTCCTCCTAGGTAAATCTTTCTGTCATCTCCCCTGACTAGATAGTTTGCACCACGAGCCCCATTTGCACCTCCTTTGAGACCCCTGGGAGCATGCACCCGCCTCTCGGAAAGAATGCTCACAACAATAGGCCGCCGGAATTCAATCTCCCTTACAAGGCCATCGCCGCCTCTGTGAAAACCAGAACCACCGCTATTCTCCCTGATGCTGAATGTATGCAAGAGAACAGGGTACCGCTGCTCAAAAATCTCAGGGTCAGTCATCCTTGTGTTTGTCATGTGACACTGAACACCACTTGTGCCGTCCCAGGTTGGCCCAGCTCCGCAGCCACCTCCAATAGTCTCGTAGTAACCAAAGGTATCATCTCCGAAGGTCAGATTGTTCATGCAGCCCTGAGAACAGGAACAGGCTTGAAAAGCCATTAGGACAACATCTGTCACTCTCTGAGAGGTTAGCACGTTGCCACCGACCACAGCAGCCTTGTCGCTTGGCGAAAGGAAAGAGCCTTTAGGAATGATGATCTTCACAGGCGCAAGGCAACCTTGATTTAGCGGTATATCCACATCAACCAAGCACCGTAGGAAGTATATGACAGCAGCTGCTGTAACTGCTTCAGGAGCATTCCAGTTGCCATAGACCTCAGGACTGGTACCCTCAAAGTCAAATGTAGCTTCACCTTTGCTAGCATCGAGGGTGAGCTTCAAGTGTAGCACTGATCCATCATCCATATAATCTTCATCCTCAATAATACACGACCCATTTTCCTTTTGAACTCTACATGCAACTGACTTCAGCATCTCCCTGACGGCAACCTCAGCATTCTTTTGGACATGGCTCATATAAGATTGAACAGTAACCAAACCATACTGATTTATCAGTTCCTTGATAAGTGTTATTCCTCGCTGGTTTGCTGCAACCTGAGCATGGAGATCAGAAAGATTATCTTGGATTCGACGTGTTCCTGGGATCTTGAAGCCAGAAAGTTCATCTGAGCAAGGTGACTGCAGCAGCTGAACTATTCCTTCCTCTTGGAAAACACCCTTTTCAACAAGTTTAAATGCTTTGATGGCAGCGCCTTCCTCCCAAATACATTTTGAGAAAGGAGGCATGCTTCCTGGGGTGATACCACCAATCTCCGCATGGTGACCTCTGCTAGCAACAAAAAAGACAAGCTTACCATTTTCAAAAACTGGCGTGACAACTGTTATATCTGGCAGATGACTCCCTCCTGAACATGGGTGATTTGTCACGAGAACATCGCCCTCATGCAGGTTATCACCCCAATAATTAAGCTGCCAGCGCACAGTACTAGACATGGCTCCTAGATGGACAGGAACATGAGGTGCATTTGCAACAAGGCCACCATCTGGACCAAAGAGAGCACAAGAAAAGTCT
Organism: Digitaria exilis; assembly: GCA_015342445.1. Lineage (NCBI taxonomy): Eukaryota > Viridiplantae > Streptophyta > Magnoliopsida > Poales > Poaceae > Digitaria > Digitaria exilis. The sequence goes on from JACEFO010001629.1 coordinate 445,141, forward strand.
AGCCTTTCTTTTATGTTAGTGGAAATTGAAGTTCTCTGAAGTGTCCGACCCATCTGTTCTGCAATACCCATGAACCGGTGATTAAAAATAGAAAGTTGGACAACATCTGCAACTTCTTCTGATATTTTTGCAGTGCTTGGAGCTGCACTGATCTCAATTTTTATGTTACCATACTTGGTGATGACGGCTTTACAGTCCTTTTCTACTATCACTGTACTATTTCCATTCATAATAACTGCAGGGCCCGCCAAGACATGGCCATAACCTAGATTCTCAAGTCTGTACAATGGAGTTTCTTGCCATCCATATGAAAAATAAATCTTACACGAACTTTCTTGCACAGGTTTCGTTGATATTGGTGTTAATTCACGAGGCTTTATGATGCTTGTACCACCAACACCCTGAACTCTCACATCACATATGAGTATCTTCCTGTTTAGCAATTTGAAGCCATACTCTTGTTGAAACAGTTTCTCAAACTCAGTAGCATAATCATTTCCAGATCCTTGCTCTGGCTGTTTTACCATGATGGCAGTATCAGTTCCCTCATACCTCAAGTTCAAGTATGAATCAGTCCTGATGCTCTCGTCTCCAAAGCCCTGCTCTCTTAACTTTTCTTTCACCTGTTTTACTAAAAGGGATTCCCTTCTAGATGCCTCAGCAGCAGAATCAGCATTGTAAAAAGCAGAGTAAGGCTCTTGCAAGTCTTCAATGACATCAGCAAGGCCCATGCCATACGCACTCAATATTCCACAATAGCGGTGAACAAGCACCTCAGACATACCCAAGGACCTTGCCATAGCACATGCATGTTGAGGACCGGCACCACCAAAGCAAGCAAGGGCATGGTTCTTAGTATCATGCCCCTTCATTTCAGTCAGCTGGCGTATAGGTCGGCACATTGTCTCATTTGCAACATTGACAAATCCAAGTGCAATCTCTTCAACTGTCATGTCCTTTGCTGATGGGTCCTGACTTTTTCGGTGAGAGTTGATTTCATCAGCAAGATCCTCAAATGCCTTTCTTGTAGCCTCATAATCAAGGGGCATATCTTCATTTGGACCAAATATTGATGGGAAGTATTCAGGAATAACAGTTCCTAGGATCAAATTGGCATCAGTAATCGCCAGGTCACCACCTTTTCTGTAACAAACTGGACCAGGGTGTGCTCCAACAGATTCTGGCCCAACCTTGAAAGCACCAAACTGAAACTTAAGCTTCGATCCACCACCAGCAGCCACTGTGTTTATATCAAGCTGGGGAGCTTGAATTATCGCCCCAGCAATCTGGGTCTCCAGAACTTGTTCATAGCTTCCATCATAGCGGCTCACATCCGTGGATGTACCTCCCATGTCAAACCCAATCAGTGGCTTCATCGTCTCAAGTTCAAACAAAGTCTGTGAGTAGCCAACCACACCACCTGCAGGACCTGACAATACCGCTTTATGCCCAGAGAATCTCCTCTCCGGTGCAAGTCCTCCATCTGATTGCATAAATAGCACGTTCACCTTTTCAGAACCCCCTTCAAATCTTGACATGAATCCTGATAAGTACTCCTTGATTACTGGTGTGAGATATGCGTCCACACTCGCAGTCAAGCCCCGAGGTACCGCACGGACCATCGGTGTTAGTGATGAAGACAAGGACACATGCTTGAATCCCATCTGCAGAGCTAACTTCTCGACCATGAGTTCATGGTGTGGATAAGTATATGAATGCATCAACACTACTGCCAAGCATCTAATCCCCTTATCAAGCAAACCTTTAAGCAAAGGCTTCAATGCCTCCACATCAACAGGCTTCACCACCCTGACCAATTCCCCAGAGATCCCCTCAACAGATGACCCATCCCTCTCACCATCCTGAACGAGCTCAACTCGTTCATTGACCTCAATAACCTCCTCATACAGATTTGATGGCTTGGACACCTTGAGGTCGAATATGTTTGGCCGAGCCTGATTACCAATCTGAAGCAAATCCCTAAACCCCCTCGTGACACAAAGGGCCATCCTTTCACCCTTCCTCTCGAGAAGTGCATTAGTGGCAACAGTGGTGCCCATTCTAATCCACTCAATCTTGTCAGTGGGGATCTTGGACGACCGGGGGATCCTCTCCCCAGAGAACTCCTCAAGGATCCTCCTGATCCCTTCAATGGGTGCATCGTCGTAGTTGGACGGGTCGACGGAGAGAAGCTTCATGACATAGCCCTCTGATCTCCCGGGTACCTCGGCGTAGATGTCAGTGAATGTGCCGCCCCTGTCAATGCAGAACCTGAACTTCTCCGCTGCATCGCTGCCCATTGTCCGCCTCCTCCGGGGTCAACTGGTGAGGAATTTGGTTGCTCTGAAAACATCGCAACAACAGGGTTAATACAGTAAACAGTGGCGTAGCACACTGTAAATTCGAACATGCGCGACAAAACTCATAGTAAAAAAGATCGTGTACGCATGCCCTGTGTTTTTCTTTGATATCACACAAATGAGAGTACAAACGATTAATAAATTGGTATTTAAAGATTGAAGATGGTACATCTCCTATAGAAAGGTATCAAAGCCCTTAATGCCATGATATAATTCATTAATTCAACACAAACCAGGATCCAAGAGCTAAAAGAACCAAACCTTTTAATTTGAGAAAAAAAATATATATCAGTCAACTCCTATTTCTCTGTTCCTAAAATAGATCAGCCAATAAATCAAGGACTTCACTAGCAGTCTAGCTAGCACGATGGACGACGGCATGCACAGTCCAGGTTCAATAAACCCGGACTACCCCTGCCACCGCCGGCAATGGCGTCGTCGGCCGAGCCATCCACATGCCTCCCTCCACGGCTCCACCCCGCCATTCGCTAACTGAGGAAGCCGCTCGCTCCCGCCGCCGTCCCCTCCCGCCCTTGATCTGCCACGGCCGCCGTGCCTACTGCCGCCGCCAGACGCCCCCCTAACTCGTCGACCACCGGCCATGGATCCCTCCCCCGACGGCCCCAAACCGGAGAACTCTAACCCATCCATCACGATGCCTCAATTCCACAGAGGAATGAGGAGCAGGAGGAGGACCCACATCGTCGCCGGCCGTCTACCACTACCCACATGAGCTGGACGAGCACGAATCGTCGAGGAGAGAAGAGAACTGTCGCGCACGACGGAGGAGGTGCGGCTCTGGATGCGGAGATCAGTTCCGTAGCGGAGGGGCATTTGCCTGCGAGAGTGCGAGGAGAGGCGCAGCTTGGGGCCGTACGGACACCGGAGGAGGAGGGGAAGAACTTGCCTCGGTGGAAGAGCGGCGGCGGCTCGGGAGGAGGGTGCTGCTGGAGCTGGAGATGAGTTGCGCCGGGGCCTCGCCGCGCCGTACATCCACCGGTGTTGTCAGAGAGGCGTGCGGAAAAAGAGCCGCACGATGAGTCATCGATGCCACGAAGAAGAGAACCAGCGTTTGGATTGTGCTGGTTGGTGGGCCCATGTCAGCGTAAGCCGCACTGGCCAAAAAGCAAGGGCTCCCCGTCCAAACAAATGTTCTCCCAAACCGACGGCATTGCCTTTTCCGGTTCTCTTCGAGAATTATCGATCCTCCTAATCACTATCCTAATATTCGGATAAACATGTAGCCGCTGCCGCGCGTGAATTTCGACAATGTTGAAACAAGAGGGTTTGGGTGCGGCACCTTCGCCGTCATCATCCTAACAGCACAAACCAGAAAACATCTCATCCTAGTACGTATTATCATTCATCGTAGACCAAATAGCAGAAAACATGGAACAAAAATTAATAGAGTTAATTTCACGAAACATGTAGACATTCATCGAAGACAATTTCCACCTAGCTATGAAGAAACTATAGCATTGGGACCAAGTGTACAAAAGTACAACTACCTGAGCAAGTTACAAAAACCGTTCAAGTAGCACGGGCAAAGGTTAAAATAGTAGTAGTACATTCATTCAGTATTGTGAATTTGTGATCAGTGGTCAACTGAATTCTGTCACATACTGTGGTACCATAGCTCGAAAAAAAAAAGAGATTTTCCTGACAAAATATATCTGTTACAGAGCACACAGATTAATTCTGGCACAACTCACTAGAATCGCATAACAGCTTCCGAGCTCCCATCGGCTCTAACCAAGCTCGACGATCCTACTGCTTAAAATGGCCAGAGGTCGCCCCAAAGTGACCTGCGGGCCTGAAAATGCAAGGTAGGGTTCTTGCTCTGGGTGACAACAATACGCTCAAATGCACCTTCGGACGCGTCCCGCTTAGTGGCACGGCATACATCCATCTGTACTTGCTTCCCTCTTCGCATGGGGCTGTATATAATCCGGCCCCAACCTCCTCCAAGGTCAGCACGAACCGTTTGCTCCTCCTCCTCCTCCTCTGCTTCTTCACTGTCATGGAACAAACTCAGTTCGTGTCCGTCTGAAGCATATGGTACCAGACTGTCCCCACCGTCGTTAGGAACCTCTTCGTCTTGCTCACTTGGAAATTGATCGTCTAATAAAAATAGCAAGCAGTAAACGTGAATACCAGAAACCACATATACAAAAGGACTGGAGGAATACTCAGAAATAGATGTTACCATAATCGATGATAAGATCTTCTGGTTTTCTCTTAGCATGGCGTTCTTTAAGTGTCTCAAATTTCATGCCATCAAGTGGCCAAGCTTCCCTGGTGCAGTGAAGAACAAATTCCTATTTAAGTCAAACATATGCTGATATGGATGCATGATCATGTGGTAATTTAAACAAAATGCACTCATGCAAATGAATGTGAAGAACGAGAGACAATCTAAAAAATTTAAAATTCAAAAGTCACAAGCTCTTACTCCGGCCTTTTGCCCCTTCTTAAAGCAACGTAGCAAAATTTTTCATCCTCGAAACCACGTAAAGGCACACCCTTTGACCTCTGCAGTAAATATAAAAAAAAGGAGATACAGAGACGATAGTCTTGTTAATAGGTAAAAGTACTATTGTAATTCTACACCAAATTGAAAAGAAGTGCTTCAATTCAGTACCCATAAGTGTAAAGCACACACTTTCCTACACATTCTGGGTCCTGCATCAGACACTATCACAAGTCCACAACTCTAGAGATACTGCTCAAATCTGAGTAACTTTTGCTGGACAATAAAAAAGCATATAGAATATCTATCTAATACGAAAAGCAAGCACAGAACAACATCACAGTGTCTTCTTATATGTTAGCAAGCACAGAACAACATCACAGTGTCTTCTTATATGTGGTGCTTGGACTTTGATATTTTGTTAACTCTTTCTAGTAACTAAAATGTAAGAAACATAAAATTGTTCTCATATAACGCATAGAAAACAACCAAGAAAAGGATGAAGAACGAACCTTGTAGGCACGTTGAGATGAAGTCCTTTCTAATCTCTGGACAAAGTGGCAATATTTATCTGAATTCTCCAATGGACACCGACCATCATGGGGACACTGGTATGGATATTGGAATAAGTATAATTCCATTATTTGAGACACGAGATACAAATAAAATAAGCATATCTGGTTCCAACTTACAGGGGCAACCACAAAAGACCCATGTTTCAGTGAGGCTTTTTGAGCAACAATGCTCTTCATGTTACTTGGAGGATGGCTTGAGGATTTCTCAATTTTGCGACACTTCTGGAAAATGCAAAACTTATGTAAATAAAATGCTACATGAACAGGGAATGTGTGAAAGATTGTATAGAGACATTCAGAGAGTGAAGCATACTCTCTTTTCCATCCAAAGGATATAAGAGCGCATTTGACTTATAATCTTTGCTCCTTGAGGTGTTCCAGGCTCTAACAAAACCTAAATATGCACTGTTTTCTTCAGATACAAGAGTAACTCAAAATTATCCCGGACACACACACGCAAAAAAGTCGGGAAAGGGCCGGTGGAGGTTTGACTGTACCAAAACATCACTTGTCAGGTCCCAAAGCTGGCGTACTATTGTTATTCGATCGCTCAAAGAAGGAATCTCCCCAAGTGCGTAAGACTACAGGTTAAAGGAGCAAAGTATTCAGTAAAAGTTGAAACATTAGGATCTCCAATTAAAACCAAAATTGAATAAAAACGATCTGTTATCTGAAGTAGTTCCAAAAAAGTATGTTTCTCACTTGACCATAATCATGATTCATGAGAAGCGACAGGAGCAAAGCATTAAATATAACTTACCGATATTACAAGATCATGTCCTCGCTCATGTTTTTCTATGTTGCGGTTCAACTCTTGGATGCTATCATAGCTGTGGATGAGTGGCAACCCCTTCAAATCTACAAACATTTGCCATGTAAACAGTGTAATTAACATTTCACAATTGACATTAGAAGCATCACTTTTGAGTGTTGACATTAGAAGCACCATTGTGGCCTTGTACAACAATATCGCTAGTGCAGCTATCAGATAAAAGCACAAGGCTCGAGTTTACTTTGCTGAGCTCAGGGTTAGCATTAGGTCACCAGTCAGGGGTCCATAATAGTTTTGTGTTTCAAGATTTTGCATCAAGCCTAATATTCCTAACATTCCTACAAGCTTGCAAGTTGCAAAACATAATGCTACTTTAGAACAGCCTGAAATCAGCAAACCAATTGCGCAATCAAATATGAATGACACAGGTAAGCAAGACAAGAGTGAATCGTACTGTCAAGTAGACTCTGCCCTGCTCTCTGCATTTCCTTGGAAGGCTCCACCAGGTTAACCCGCTCGATTGATTTTGGCCACACTGCCCGCATCGCCCTGCATTCATATAGCATTATAACTTATAAGCTTGTGTAAGCAGGAATCCATAGTAATACAGATGTAATTATGTAAATCATGATTCATGGCATGCTTACCAAAGCGCTGAGCTTGGCCCAGCACCAAAATCCAACACCTTGGCAGGCGCAAACTCTGGCAGCCTCCGTCGAACCTGCAAAGTCCGCGAAATGTGCTCCATCAAACAAAATCAGCTCACTGAGTAACGAAAAAATATCTAGTCCTGGCAAACTCTGGCAACCTCCGTCTGACCTCACGGAGCACACGGTGGCACGCTGCATAGATGGCAGGCATGCGCGACGCGACGTAGGCAACCGTCTCATCCTCGCGGTACCGTAGCCCGATGTCTCCGTACGCGGACCGCACCTTCCAGCGCGCCGCCCGCTGCTCGGCGCCAGAGGGCGCGTTGGGGTCATCGAGGAGGGCGCCGCGGGTGGCGGCCGCGGCGAGCTCGGCGCCGGTGCCCTTGGCGCGGTCGAAGGAGGCCGAGAGCAGCAGCACCTTGCGGTTCATGTGCCCCTTGTCCTGGTCTGCGACAGCACGCGCAAGTGGTTAGCGATGGAGGAAGCGAACAGGCAATCCGTCGAGCAGGTGGTGAGCGAGGGGGACGCTTGATCGATTACCGCGGAGGTAGCGCTTGATGGCGCGGCGGAGGGAGAGGGGGACGAGGTGAATCCCCTGGGATTGCTTGGCCGCCGTGCGGAGGGTCTCCGGCGTCAGCAGCCGCGGCGCCGTCTCCGGCAGGAGCGCGGCCGCCATGTCTCGTCTCGCGGCGGCGCTCGCAAGGGGGCCGTGAGTGACACGGGCAGGGGAGTGTCAGAGGTGCGAAGGCGGTTTAGTGGCTACACGGCTCAGATCGAGCAGGAGAACCGTCCCGGAGGATACGGGCGGCTGTGATCAAGGTGAGCGTATTCTTACAGACAGACCCTTTTCGATGCCTGTTTTATACATCCACCCCTGGATGGCTCACTTATTATACAATGCGCAATGACCTCGGCAAGCTGGTCGACCGAATCATGGGAGTAATTGAGCAAATACAAATACTCATGGACGTTAGCAAATAGATAGAGTTTAAACTTCATGAGAGGTTTGTCGCAACTCGCAACCTATGGTCGCCCGGTCAGTTTGCATCAAATTGGGGATTTTGCATGTCTAGTATGTCGCAAATTATATGGATCTTTAGGAAAAAGATGATATTGCCAAACTTGAAATCAATGTTTTCGTGTGGATACTTCACACCTCCGTAGTTCATAGTTTTAGTAGGGATTGAAAAATAAGTGAAGTTCATTGAGGTATTGAGGAATGCGTTTATCCAAACAAGGTACTAGGGGATATGTTCCGTAGGCAAGAGAAGGGCTTTCCACATGGTTAGGCTACCAGGACCCCACATCAAGTGCAATATACAAAGAGGTAGCTGATTTTATGTTAAAGAGGGTAAGATGGATATTTAAGTTTAATTTAGGGGATCAGGACTACAGTACGGACTGTACATTGTCCCAGCCCAGCAGATACATCACTGATCACTCTGCTCCCTTGTTGTAACAGAGAGCAAACAGAAAACACTTGCTGGTAAACAGAAAACTCTTGCTGGCTAACTGCAGAATGCAATGCAAATACTTGCATGTATGCAGTGTGCGGCTATGCGGTGCCCACGTGCTACACACACTCTGTATATACATTTGTATAAACCGGCCTAACCAGATTGCGTTCCCGCGAGAACAACTTCACCCCGTCGTGGGCAGTCTATTTCCTTGTGCTCAGGCCACCCGAAGTCTTCCAAGAATGACAATACCACGCCGTTGGACCAGCCAAACCCTGTCTGCCAAAAGGATTTCACGAGTCAGAAGAGCAGATAGTTGTACGCTAGAACTCTGGTTTTATTATTGCTCAGCAAAGTATCACAGGTTCATTTCCTTGGTAAGTTACTACTGGAAGATACCGAGGTGAATAGTGAATACTTTATGAAGTTGCCAGTTATGGAACATGCGCAACTGCTCATCATCAACAATTGGAAGGACCTTTTACCATACCTGGGGCTTGTATTCACCACCACCTCCAAATTTTCCACAGGCCTCCACATCATACTTCTCATGCATCGCGCTGGTTGCCTTGTGGGTGGCGTAGTTTGTTCTCACCCACCTCGTAGCAATGTCCTCAGCTAATCTTGTCGCCTCCTCTGATCCAGAATGCAACAGCCCCTCGGCTATGAGATGCTGCACTGGAGGCCATCCATTTGGGAAATCCCTGCACAATTATTTGCTCAGTTGTTCAAAACACGTCACAAGCAAAAAAACATTCCCACGTACAAATTTCACCCGCCAGAATTTCTATCAAACATAGTTTCCAGAGGGAACTAACCATTGTTGGCTTGTGTTTGTTAGAGAAGTTGCTATTCCTGCGGCACAGAGTAATCCAGAATTCTGGAGGCTTGCCATGACTCTCTCTGATTTTGCAGCATCGGCAAATTGCACTGATCCTGGTTTAGTTTCAGGCAGCCAAAGTAGGTAGCACAAAACACTCATTAGGAGACCACCCAAGATTCTCAAAGAGCTTCAGAATAAAGTATTGCACACTCACTCAGGCATTAAAAGCAAACACAGGTCAGTCAAGAACACACCTGAAGGATATGCATTTAGCCACAATGGAATGAAGTTAGAAGCAAATATTTTGCGGTTCTGTGATTCAGACTTCCAGTTGTAGACTCCCTGGAATAATAATGCATACCAGTTAACACCACTAGAACGTGTTGGTGTTGCATTCCAAAGAAAACTGGAAAAGATCAAGAGCGTCATGCTTTATTTGCGCACCTTCTGGCAATCTCCATCTGTAGGAAGCCAGTAGTCAAGCCACTGTTCCATCTCTGAGTTCCACAAAACAGAGTCAATTGCAATATGACGTGCTTTGGAAGCCTCTAAAAACTTTTCTGAGGTTGCATTTTCTCCAAGGAGCTTAGCAAAGACAGCAATGTCCCGCTCCATCTGTATGGTGCATAAAGATAGTAAGATGTCATCACATTTGCAGACATTATTATCATGATTTGATTACAAAATTTTCCTCCAAGCTTCCTAGATATGTTTAATACAATGCTTCGAAGTCATGCAAAACCTATATATATAATAGCAATTCAAATATCATGACAAGCTCCATATCTTACCTTAAATATGAATGTGTTCAAGTCCACAGGTAGAATGTAAGTTGTTGCCAATGTTGTCATGTCAGTAGAATTTCTACATAAAACAGTTAAACCATTAAAAATTGCGGTACACGTTACAAAAATGAATTTGGTATCTCTGGAGCTACGTGTCTTCTGTAGTACTTGTTTTAAGCAGTGTACAAATAGCAAATATTTCGAGCTCATTAATTGTTTAGGGAAGTGCAAGTTATCAAACATCTAACCTCATCCATCGAGAGCTAAAATCCCATCCTGATTCTGCTGTTGAAGCAATTTGGTGGTAAAGTTTTTCCTTATCGGCTATAGAATTAATCTTAGAAGCCAATTCCTCATCCTTAAAAAAGAAGAATAAACTATAGTTAGTCGATACTTTAAATATGGTAAAACCTTTTCGCTGCCATAGGCGAAATGACATATCAAAGTAGACTTTACAATTGTTGCACTTTCCGGCCTAGGTTTGTTCCACCTCGCCTGGTAACGAGACAAATTATGGACCTGACCATGACTGTCCTTTATAGCTACATTATGAATCTCTGCATAAAGAAACAATGCAATGTTAAATTACTATTAATCATGTGAAAAATATTAAAGCAAAACTGTTGATGAGGCTACCTGACATCCAGAAGCTATGCTCTTTCAGCAGAGAAGGGAATGCTCTTCTAACAAACTCCACGTCACCAGTTGCCCCATATACTTCCAAAACCATAGAGCTTAAAAGTGGTGGTTGGCTGCAAAAAGGTCACCTATCAGATGACGACCGCATGGCAATTTATTCAGGTACATGTTCTATGCACGTCATTGTCAGCAAGAGAGTTAGAGGTTTTCATTAATCAGCCCTATAATCTTCTCTTGAAGCATTCATGCAAAAAAGAAAAATCTTCCCATGTAGCTATGTAATCTTCCTTCTAAGATTATGCGCTGTAGATGATGCGAACTATAAAGACCAGTAGTGGAGAAAGAATAATCACCTTCGGTTGGTGTAGTAGGATCTCGCACCGTTGGGAACAAACCCATATTTTTCGACCATGTATACAAGGTTGAGCACAATATCCTTTGCTGTGTCGTACATTTTGCTCACCAATAATCCCCTGCAGTGAGCCAGACACACCATAAGAGACATCAACTAGAAAGTGACAACTCTAGATAGACTATTACATTATTACTACATTAAGAGTTGTTCGTTCCCATGTCTACTGTGCTCATCGATCAACCACACTGTACAGTAGAATTATAATATAGAAAAAGGACGTTTCTGAAATAAATCTCAGGATCTAGAGCGGCATTGGGTGTGCCCATAATTGAGGGACAAGCCCGGTGGACTGTGTCAAAAATCTCGCCTTTTCAATTGCAATGACATGACCACCAAGCACGCCGGCCACCCATAGAAAAATCAGCAGCCGCCCCTACTATTCAGATGGTGGCGATGACTAGCGTACGACGAACACAACACAGACATGCCATGCCGATGAGGCGATGACGAAGCCTACGAGTACGAGGCTACGACGAACGCGGAAACAGAGGCTGTGTTCAGATTCGCGATTCGCTGGAAAGTACTTCTCCAACTAGTTTTTTCCTGTCCCTCTCACAGAACACGTTTTCCAATGCATTATTTCATTAGCAAAAATACTTTTTAACTCCCAATCTAAAGCAGCCTGCTGAGGTTCTAGAGATTCCTTTGCATATTCGACCTGAACAGGAACCTAACAAGGGAAGGGCACGTGCACTGTACTATCCCCGTCAGACTCTACTAGCCATGGACTCCTCAATTATGTGTCGCCTCCGGGAGAAAGATCCCTCGATAATATCGTACGCGATCTAGAACTGTACTAGCATGAATTTGGTTGGAGAAAAGCTCAATTTAGTACTGTTCGATGGTAACTAGCAGGCGACAAGGAAAGTGTAGCGCTAATGGAGCAAAGGGCCTGATTGGGTTGCTACCCACATATTGGCATACCAAAGTTTTGGGGAAAAAACTTGCCACTAATTTGGTAAGCTAGATGTGAGATGTTAGCAACTTTTGGTAGCAAACCAAGCGATGGCAAAAAAAAAATTGACAACTTTTGTAGCCAAATTGTTGGCATGCCAAGAATTTGGCAGCCAACCAATCAGCCTCAAAAATCGGCGGCGATCATGAAACCAAGCACTAATGGAGCAAAAAGGTAGGGGAAGGAGATTGGACCTGATGACCCAGTAGGAGTCCCAGTAGTAGACCTCCCGGAACCTGGAGCCCGGCACGACGACCCTACCGGGGAGCGGCAGCAGCGTGTGCCTCTCCGGCCTCGCCGCGACGCCGGGCGCCACGCGCCGCGCCAGCTCCTTCCAGAGCGCGTGCACCTGCAGCGCCCACGCCCGCGCCGCGGGGCTCTCGACGCGGGGCAGGAACCCGCGCGGCTCCGCCTCGAAGTCCGGCGGGTCCGCCTCCACCAGGTCCGACCCGGGCTCCCCGAAGTAGCGCGCCAGGTAGGACGCCAGCTCCTCCCGCGACGGCCCCGGCGACGCCGGGGGCAGCGCCGCCGCCGCCGCGCGCTCGTCCGTCGCCAGCGGCAGGTCGACGTACATCTTCGGGTCGAAGTCGCCGCCGGGGCCCAGCGTGCCCAGCGCCTCCGTCTGCACACGCAGGAGTAGAGCGAGTAGCGCGCTGCTGCTGGCCTCGTCGTCGGACCCAGCGGCGGCGGTGGTCGGCGCCATCTGGGACGGGAAGAGGCAGGGAAGGAAAAGGAGGAGGAGGAAGAGGAAGTGGTGGGGACGAGGAGGCCCTGCAGCCATCTGATCGATCTCCCGAGGCTTTTTAAGGAAGCCGGTGTGGGAGTACGTAACGTGGGGGCGGGGCGCGGTTGTTGGGAGGGGAAGGGTTCGAGGCGGTTGCGCCGGCGAGGAGACGACGAGGACGAGCGCGCGCCGCGGGGCCTCGTGACCTCTGCTCTGCGGTTGAGCAGCTTCCCGCGATTGGCTGCTGCTTCGAAAAAGAAACCGGTGGTGCACTGCCTGCTATGCTAGGCGCCTTGGGGCTTTTGGAGCTCCGAGCCTGGCAGTGGCAGGTTTTGAACGGAACCGAGCTCGGGCTGGCGTGGCGTCCGCGCTGTCGCCGTCGCAGCGCCTCGCCGGCCTCGGGCGGCCGGCTGGGGTTCGACGCGTCCTGTCGCTTTGTGATCGGCGAATCTGCCTTGGGTTTCCGAAGAGTAGTCAGAGAGGTGATGCTGCCGAAAATCACGAGAGGCTGCTTCCTTCTGCCTAGGCGAACGAAACGACGGAACGTGCACGGGGCCGCGGGTGGCCTGCGGGCAGCCACGTCGTTCGATGGGGACCTACAGGCTACAACAGCGCTGCCCATTGCATTGGCCGTTGCGGCGGCCGGCAAGATGCTGGCTGAGCTTTCCGGCCGGGTCCGCGCCACGCCCGGTTCATGCATGCTACGATCGACCATAGTTACGTACCAGCCGCGAACGCCACGGCTGCCGTGGTGGCCTTATCTGCTTGTCCATTCTATCTAGGAGTAGTAATATCTACTTCAGCGACCTTTGAACGTGTTTTGGTCGAACAAACGGCCAGGCGGGCGAGACATGACATGAGCGAGCGCGCAACTGGCCGGCTCCTCCGTCGTATTCCGTTGAACGTGGTGCGCGGCGAGAGTATATATATACTCCATGTGTGTGGGCCTTAACTGACTCCTGCAGTCCTGCTCGACACGTACGTGCACATGGTCGAGAGTGCATGTTCTTTCTTTGGAGAAACCCACATAAACAAAGTTGTTGACCAGATGTTATGCGGGACCATCTAATCTAAATACTTTGAGTACTTGAACGAGGCACTAAACAGTCCCTATCGTGGCGTACTGGCGTGGACGCCCGCAATTCCACGGGAACAAACAAACTACTGCATCGTCACTTTTATATTAGGCTCCCATCCGTGCAAAAAAAAGTTATATGATCCGCGCTGAGGCATAAACCAGATTGCCAATTATATTCATATAACGAGCGTACGTGTTCTTCGTGATTTGAAATTCTCACCAGATTGTTGCTCATATTACAAAGTGCGATCGTTTGAGTCATTCAGGCAGCAGCGTGAACCGATCAGCCCAACATTTTAGCGAAATATAGTTAGTCCGCGCACTCATGACTCATGATTGCCGTGTTGCCCCGCGCCTCTGCACCGAAAGGTTGCACGCGGCTAATACAAATTACAGAAGCAACAAGGTTTTCCACCTTCCACATATACAATGTGAACGTAGCTCTTAAATCTTAATTTGTTACACATAAATAACCCTCAAGTAAAGGTGGCAGGTAAAAAGCTACATCTTCCATAGAAATAATCTAAACTATGACGCACGATCAAATGTCACGATGTTGCTAAATCTCATCTTATGCGTGGAAAAGATGTCCATGATAGCAATTTCCGAGGTATAAGACACGATAAGTTTTTTTTTATTATTTTTGGAGAGCAATATGACACGCTGAGTTGAGCATTCCCTACAGATCATCTTTGATGCGTATATGGTACCCTTTCTTTTAAAAAAAAACTAGCATATATGCCTTACTCTAATATCTTTTTGGCCTAAAACAATATCATTAGGGATTGACATTGTTAGCTTGAATATAAAAACAAATTCGGATGTTGCCAAATACAAAACATAGTGTGAATCCGAATTGTATTTGGATATCTATTTTGATTTTTTTTATAACAGTGATTGGTATGTATATATCCATGTTAGAAAGATCGAAATGAAACATGGCATCTACAAAAAAAATCATGTCACAAAATATTTTTAATAAATAAATAAATCATATAGAAATATTTTATTTTAATAAAATAAAATATTTGAAAGTAGTTTATATTATCAAATACATCTATTTCAGGCTGAACCAAAATACTATGTTTAAAGCATAGTTTAGAGAGGTATTGTTCTATTCTAATATGGATAATATTGAATATTCTATCCATATCCACATTTATTTCGAATACGAATGAAATTTAGATCTTGAAAAAAAATAAATTTGGATACATCCAATGTAGTAACCATATTAGAAATGAATGCAAATACAAATATGAATACTCACGCTGTACTGGATACAAACACCATTCAGATAACCACGTATCACTTTTCAACCGTACTTTTGTGAACGGTAGTATTCTGGTTTACCTGGTTAGCTATCCAAGTCCAAGCGACCAAGCCACACATTGTATGACGGCCAACCATGATTGCAACGGCTGCACGGATGGTCTGATGGCCGGTGAGGCAATGCACCCATCTACTCTGCACCAACTTTGGACATGTATGTCATGTAGTCGTGTCACATTTGTTTCGTCTGTGTTTTGGAGCGATAAGTGAGTGGTGATGCATCTGGTTCCAACGATGAGGCTGACCAAATGGATACTACTGCCAATTATGCGAACGTAATCCATGTCGCCAACAACGTTGTCAAGTTTGGACGTCAATTATGTCATCCAAGCTTGGGACATCGACTTATAACTCCTAAATCGGTGCCTCCAACCTTCCACCTAACACCGCCAATTAGGGTAATGAGTCCGTCAATTAACCTCACCATTGCATTTAGATGTATATGGAAGGAGAAAAATCAAAAGTTTTTTTCAGGGGGAGGAGGAGGGGGGGAGAGCGAGGGATTGATTCTATCAAAGATATGAGCAAAAGCAAAGTTATGATGTTTGGTGGGTCCAGAGAACCTTAAATATTGTTGCGCCTCTGTTCGGCATGTAATATCCTTCATTGTTTCGATGTGCCCAATAGTATATGCTTGATTCAAGGATTGTCTGCATCTTGTTCATGTAAAATCCTACTATTCTCTTCTTAATTCTAGTCAGAATGTTCAAGGTTTCCTAAAAAAACATGACACAACAGAAAGTAAAATAGTGCTTGTTATTGGGAATATACTTTGTCCTGATCCCCAATCCAGTTCATATCCCCCTCTACCTCTAACACACGAGACGTGAGGGGTTATTGAGGATTGTCTTCCCTTCTCAAGTACACACAAATAATGACCCAACATAACAAACACATGGTGGCAAGTTGTTTATGATTTGTGAAGATGTATATATGATGTCTAATGGTCTACAGTTATCAGTGGAGCTTAATAGTCTTCTTGCATGATTCTTAACATTTCATTTCCATTTCATTTCTAGAAATGCAACGTCCACTGTCTGGATCCCGTTGGATTCTACAATCCAGCTTCCAGAATCCAATTTTAGATCCAACATTCTAGATTCTAGCACAGTTTCTTCAAGGGAAAAATATATTTTTCACCCTCCAGCTATTAAAAAAAAGTCTGATTTTCAACCCACAAGTAAAAAACCAGACACTAAAGACCATCCAACTATCCAAACCATGCAAAATTGGACCTTTGGGTGGTTTTGAAGGTGGTTTTGGATTTTCCAAAAAAATAAAAAATATTTTTAAATTAAAAAATTCATAACTAATTTATTTGAAATTATAAAAATATAAATCTGGTGCCCCTATTTTCTAAAAATGTGACATATATGTTGATGCACAATTAGAAGATATTTTTACATTATTTATTTTTATTCTAATTATTTTTTGAAAAAAACAATAAGGCACTACAAATACAACCCAAATAATATGAAATAGTGTGGCAATAGTTTGGTTACATTTTAAGAGAACTTTTGGCACTGATTTCGTATTTTTTGGATCTAAAATAAATTAGTTATGAATTTTTAAGTTTAAATAATCTTTTTTCAATTTCTATAAAATCCAAAACTACCTTCAAAACCACCCAAAGGGTCAGTTTTGCACGGTTTGGATAGTTGGAGGGTCTTTATTGTCTGGTTTTATAAATATGAGTTGAAAATCAGACTTTTGTAACAGTTGAAGGGTGAAAAATGGACTTTTTCCTTTCTTTAATCTTAATAACTAGCAGATTTTGGAATCTTATAATCTGAGCAAATTTAGATTCTTGCAGCTTCTAAAATGTGTGAGAGGATCTTGTAGATGCCTAGAGGGGGGGTGAATAGGCGTACCTAATAAAACCTAAAAATTCTTTCTTCACAAGTTGTCAGTGAAACCGGATCTTCCGAGTACCTCTAGGAAGATCCGATGACCGGATCTTCCGAGACTTACTAGGAAGTTCCGATGTGAAAATAACCTTTGCTCGAGATTCAAAATCTAACAAGTTATTCGCAATTCCACTTGAATAGAAAGTTCACACAGGTACTCTAAGAGCTATATATGATGATCAAATACAGCAGAAACCTTTATAGAGATAGATCGGGCAATATATAGCAAATATGAGAATATATGAACAAAATGAAGTAAGCAACACAAAGAGACACGAGATTTGTTCTCGGAGTTCACTCCCAAGGGAGCTACGTCTCCGTTGAGGTACCCACAAAGGGTAGAGTCTCTTTCAACTCGTTTCCTCCCTCAATCGACCACAAAGATCAAGATTGAGTCACTTACTAGATGGTTCCACACAAGGAACGGGTGATACAATCCTCCAAGGCGCTCCCACAAGCTAGGTGCTGCACTTGGTGACTTCTAACCGTCTAGGAGCAAGCTCCAAGAGTAACAAACGCGAATCACAAGCCAAGGATGCTTCAAGTGCTTCTTGAGATGAACAAATGCTTCTCCTCACTCAAAGTCAACCCACAAACCACAAATCTTCTCTCTCACTCAATCCCAAAAAGAATCTTGGCAAGGGCAAGGATTGGAGGGGAGTGGAGAGAGCAAGAGAGAGCTAGAAGTGTGTTTTTGGTTCTGTTGTGCGAGCTAGGGTTGAAGGGGTAAGAGAGGGGTATTAATACCCATCCCCAAAATCTAACCGTTATATTCTGAATCGGGCAAACCGGAACTTCCGAGTACTACTCGGATCTTTCGGATAGGCTTAGGTTAGCTATAAAAAACTAAGTGTACTGCCAAACCGGAACTTCCGATTCACAAAATCGGAACTTCCGATTTTGCCAAATTTTACTCAATACCTTTTCGGATCTTCCGATTCACAAAATCGGATCTTTTGGTTTTGCCATTTTCTACTCAGTACCATTTCGGATCTTCCGATGAAGAAAACCGAAACTTCCGGTTTTACGCAGAACCGAACCAGAAGTTCCGAAGAACAACCGGATCTTCCGGAATTCCCTGAGAAAGTGAGTTTTGCCCCTTTTGTCTCTCAAAGTTAGTTTTCATCTCAATATAGCACTTTAGCAACCTTGATTCATCAGACACGTCCCCCTTGATAGTACGGTGTTTCCTATACTCAATTTCAAAGAATAAGTTCAATTTAAATCCTCCATCTGAGCTTCACACCATATAATTTGAATTGGGGACCTCCTTTGTATATATTCTTTTTCTTATTTCATTTTGCACCTGCACATATCTTAATACAAGTATGAAACCTCCAAATTGTGGTTGTTATCACCACCAAAACCATTTGTGGGCCAAATGCACTTTCAATGTGGTGGAATCCAAACATAACATTGCTTAGCATTCATTTTTTATTCACATTAGCTCTTTGTCGCCCTTAAACTTTTGGAACTTGCCAAAAACTTTTGGGAGCAAAGAATATTCTACTTCTTCTCGCTCGAAGATTTCGGTAGCATCCGGCGTTTCACGCGTGAGTTGCCCGACGCGTGTCTGCTGCCTACCATCTAACCGTTCCTTGATTTACCTTCTCTTTTTATTGTCTTCTACGTAGGCTGCTTCATCCCACGATAGGTGAAATCGTCGCTTTATAGAGGCCTTCAGTTACTATGTGCGAACCAATGCACGACACATCACCATGCATGGGCCATGGGCGTTGACGGTGTACAGGCATAAAATCAAGCGCAGCTTACGGTCACACGTCCCTCCATGTATATGCTCAAAGCCGATGCTAAGGCCAGTCTCAACGGGGGGTTTTATGAGAGTTTCATAGGCATTAAATACACTGCCACATCAGCAGTTTTGCTGACATGACAGGGTAATTAAGAGGGGGAGTTTCATGAGATGTGAGGAGAGTTTTATCACCATGAAACCCCTGTGGCACAGTTACCTAGTTTACAGTCTAGGTAACTGTGTCCATGAAACCCCCACTGAGACTAGCCTAACGCAAGAAAAAAAATATATATAGATATACGTGGGCACCTCATGAATATGGTCGTGGGTTGCTTTTTCTACTACGCAGTCTGCATGCCTCCTACTTCTTTTTTGTGCCAACATTAACTATGCACATTGCATATGTAAGTTTAGTTCGTGCATAAGGCCATTCTCAGTGGGAGTTTCATGGACACGATTACCTAGAGTGTCACATCATCTGAAAATATATGAAACTAGGATGAAACACCCCTCTCTCAATGCATAGTTTCATCTTTTGTTGTTCCCTAAGTTACATGCAAGACACAAAGTGTCTAGGTAACTGTGTAAGGAGGATTTCATACCCATGAGACTCATTTCAACTCTTTCTTCATTAATGTAGTGCCACATCATCAAAAATGCCTATGTGACACTCCATTTACCTATGAAACCCCCACTGAGATTGGCCTAAGAACATCCCTTCTCTTATAAAATCATGGCCTAGGTTCCTTGCTTATTGTACGCTCTGTACCATCAAAGAAGAAGATAAAATACATATATATTATGTCCTTTTGTCCACCATATGAATTTTCTTTTGTGTGGCCTTACAAAAAATATTCTCATTACCCTACCCATTATTTACTGATTCTGCAGACCTCCACTCTATTTTATAATTTACATTTAAAGTTGGCCAAGAGAAGTTGCATTTTAATTTATGGATTCTTTCGTATCCTTCCACAGTTGCACTCTTCAGTTTGCTATATGCTTTCACATTCCTATGCTTCCATACATACAGTTACCTTTATTTGTTATTTTCTCAGCTATACTTGTTCAATTATGTTTGCTGCAACGTACGACAACTAATATACAAATCTCTGGCCTCTTAAGACTTTATTTTTTATATACTATGTATATATGTTAATTATAGGTGTTTGTCTAAAAAAACTACCTAAGGTATCATTAACGCGTTAAACTTTTCTCCCTTTCCCGTCATCTCCAGACGTGCGCGGCGAAGCGCGCGAATATTCCTAGTAACTGTTGTAAACACATCGTCAACGGTTGGATCTTCTCCCTCTCACGCCTCTCATGACAAGCACAGAACAAAGTAGACAAAACACAATGTAGGTGGAGCTTCTCTTTATTCCTCATATTCGATAATTTACAATGACAATCTCTCTCATATATATACTCTGACATATGACTAGAGTTTCGGTAAGAGCCCACAAGCAACCGGACATGGACTAGGACGTCTAGTCCTTCTTTCCTTCTATACAAGTCCGGGCAACCGGACATGGACTAGGACTTCTAGTCCTTTCCTTCTATTCAAGTCCGGTTGTATTACAACACTCCCCCTTGTGCGATTACCACGAATGTATATGCCTCATTAAAAACTCCATCCGAAAACCAAGTGGGAAAAAATGGTTATTGGAGAAAAGAGTACATATCAACCGCAAGTGTATTGCATATGTTGCCTCGTCAAAAATCTTATGTGAGAAACCTTCAAATAAAAACTCACAAAAGGAAAAAGAGTACAACATCAAACCTTCTTGGTTTCTATATAATTATATATTCATCATTCTTCATGAACAATGATCAACCTTCAAGATTATGCATAAACTTCAGGTTCTTGCAATAATGATATATGTGATCTTTAATAATCAAGTGGTATACTTTAATGGTAAATAATCATTAAGTTTATTCATTCTAGATAATACTTAATGAAAATATGTGCTCCCCCTCATAACTACATTCTTTGAACTTCATGTTCATGATGATTTTTAAGCACATTCTTTATAAATGTGTACGAATATTGGTATTCAATTACCAAAATATTTAGTCCTCAAAGACTTAATATAGTTCTTCTAGACTATGATAGAAGCAATGCTTCGAGCACTAATAACGACTTATTTAATTATGCAATACAAATAAATTTTATCCTTTCATAGGAACATGGGGACAATGAGTTACAAATTAGTATACCTTCGAGGTATTATATTTTCAAACCTCGGTGTTTGAGGTTAGTCAGTCTTCATTTGGCATTTGAAGAGGATAATTCAATTTGCCAATCACCAATATACCTTCTATGGTATTCAAGGATACTTGCTATTCAATGATAGCTAGCTATTTATGCACATACGAGTGCTTGTATGGTACATTAAAGACCATTTAAATCCTCGTTGCACTTCTAGTCTAATCATTCGGGTCTGTATGAGTCTTCACTTGTATCTTCAGGATTGTTGGTGCTCATGCAGGAGTTGACTGATGATAAGTCATTCAATGACTATTTTCTTCGGAAATCTTTAATTCTTTAAGAATAATATTTCTCTTCTATGGGAATTTTTCTCATGATAGAGAGAAATAATTTTCACAATAATTTGAGTTCTTCTATGAACTCTTTACTTTTACTCCTTCTAGGATATGCTCTTCGTGAGATATTTTAATATTCATTGAAGAATATTATCTACCTTAGACATTTAATGTTTAGTATGAGCTTTGATTCTATTTCTTACAATTTTATTCCTTCGAGGAAAATGAGTCCTTCAAGGATCATTTCTAAGGAATTTTTCGAATCCACTGATTAACTGCATAATATTATATTTATTTATTCATGTCATTTGCCAGATATGTTACAGAATATTTATTCATACATAATGGGAGTTTAGTAGTCTTTTGAAAGACTTATGAACCATAGTATTTCACCATATCATTATTTCATAATGGCTCGTATAGTTTGAACTTCCAGATTCAAATACTTTCTTCATTGTTCAACCTCAATTGCATTCTTTCATTGACCCGATATGAGTGCTTCATGCAACTCTGCCATGGACTTTAATCTTGGATCCATGCTCTCGCTTAGAGAGACATTTGCAATTATAGAGGTAATGTTGTCGACATTCATTCAATTCTCTCACATCTTCAGGATAAGACTATTATATAGTCAATATTTTTCTTCTTATCCCAACACAAATTATTGCGCGCGCTTTGAAGTGTTAGGCATTCATCTTCGTGATGAATATTTTTCAATTTGTGAGTTAATTGACCTTAAAGGTCTTCTGCTTTAGAATTTGCGGAGATTCTATTTAAATTGTTTGACAAGTTCATTTTATCTAAAACCAACAGGCGTCCTTGTAGATTTTAAATAACTAATGACCAAGTCATTTGCTAACGTGAGTATATTATTAGATACCCGGGATATACCACACAAGTTCATGGTTATGGGGTGAGCCTGAAATTTCGTTGCTCATTGCGTCTCCCCCTGAGCCTAGCATCACTTCTGGAATGTACTTTATTTTTCTTCCACTTCTATGGCTTATGCAACTTCTGGTAGCATAAATATTTTTTTATTGAGCTTATGCACAATTTTTCTTAAATTGCAAAATTGTCTACAAGACAAACAATATGTACAATTCGTCATGAATTGCAAAATTGTCTACAAGACAAACAATATATACAATTCTTCATGAATTGCACAATTATCTACAAGACAAACAATATATTTCTTCTAGAAGACATATTGATTTTGTATAACTTCATGTCATATCAAACTCAATTAATTAATACATGTTACAAGAGTTTACTGCTAGTAAATCATAATGCCATATTGAAAGATGAAAATGTTCGGTTTCTGTAAGCTAAAATAACTTTCAGAGTTATATAGCATCTCTTCTAGAGATTATATAGTATCAGGCTTAAACTAATAGTATATTTCTTCAAGAAATAATAGACTTCATGCCATATTCTACATTATTCATGCAATTGCTACAAGCACACTTCATGTGTTTAAGTGCATAAAACAAGTGCAAAATTAGTTAAAATTGGTTAATCTCTTCAATAGATTTATTTTATATAATTTCCCAGAATTTTTCAAGCAAAAACAAAAATTTACCCCATTCACACAATTGCCCACAAAACATTCAAATATGACACTCCCAGTGGTATTATGTCTAAAGTTCTTTAAGATTGAGAGATATCATACCACTTAAAGGATTAATGGTTCAATTTTCAGAAATATAACCATTAAACATGCTTAAAAAAATATGAGCCTCAAAATGGGGTTTCAAAAATTTAGGGAGCTCATATACCTAAAACCATGTTTCTATGATTAAAGGCATTATATAACTGTATCAATATGCAATTATATAGCATTAAACAGTTAATATTTTTTTATGAATTATCAATTTATCAATTTATATAGATAAAAACATGTAATTCTTGATCTGCTCGGAAAAAGAACATTGCGAGATCTTTTCTTCTAGAAAATAACTCAATTCCATACGAATCAGGGTTAACTTCAGGTTATAACACCAATTTACGTACTAACACGTAAATTGT
Source organism: Digitaria exilis (assembly GCA_015342445.1). Classification (NCBI taxonomy): domain Eukaryota; kingdom Viridiplantae; phylum Streptophyta; class Magnoliopsida; order Poales; family Poaceae; genus Digitaria; species Digitaria exilis. Next base: position 468,402 of record JACEFO010001629.1, read on the forward strand.
ATCTGCAAGATAATACTGTTCTTTCTTTTTACGACCTGTAGGTCCTGCATGTTGCACCCTAGGTTAAACTTCACAAGCTTCAGGCCAGTCCCCTTTTGCACTTGTGCCTTTCTTCAGGTAGAGAGATATATAGATATATACCAGCGGCAATTTGTCGACCATGAGCAGCGGCTTTAAGCTGTGGTTCACTGCTTCCCCTTGACCCAGACATGCGGTGCCAGCAGGATGGATGAGTAGTGCTGCAGCACATATGGGTGCTACCACAGTGAGTGCGATTCTGAGTTTAAGGCACATAGATTTGGCAATGGAGCAAGAAGACATGAGATCGGCTACGGGCTTGGCTCATGCTTCATCGTCGGCTCCGTGCGGTACTCGGACTCGGCCAGATTTATGGGTGTATTAGACCTCAAACTCGACTTCTGGCGACGGGGACGTCTGCGAGACGTGTGACTGCAGCCTTCAAGTTGGCGGCAGTTCTTTTGAGTGGCACTTGACTTCTGGTGGCAACTCTCGATTTCGAATCGAGGTTGTGTCGTGCATGGGAGTTTTTTTTTTAGAACATGGAAGTACTAATCGATATCAGGTCACGCTCCCACTCAATTTAATTCGGTGGTGACGTAGGTTCTGGTGGATCTCAGTAAGCTGCTGCGCACACATTCGGGCGAGTGGCACGTATATGCCTTTAAGCAAATTGTTGCAAGCGGGAACAACTGGCGATGTCAATTTGCATATTGAAAATCACCGGCGTACAAGCCAATGAAAAATCCCTGATTGCCAGACTACCCGTTGCGTTGCTTACACAAATCCCTTCAAGAAAAACATGAGTGTGTTTTGCAGGACGGTGATAGTGACTTCTTGTCATGCAAATTGATCTCACTTTGCCGGTTAATGCACATACGTATGGGATTAATCTACAGGTTAATCCATCCAGTGTGTATTTCAATTTTTTTTTAAAAAAACTGTATGCACATGCACGTTACATGTCTTCAGGTTCGTGACCTTCAAGGTGATACCGTCTATTAGATGATTCTCTGCTTCCAGCATACATACATTATACTTGCGTACCAGAAACAAACGGCAAACACCATATAATATACGAATCTATCAGCTACTTGCTAGTAGATTTATAGGGGTTCAACCATAATTGTGTACAGATGGTAAGTTATGCTTGCTATTCCGATTCTAAGTAGATTGAAAAATATATTTCTAACTCAAATATTTACGAGCGTTGATCCAATCTACTAGAACTTGATATGAATATTTCATACCTTATTTGGATGCCAATTTGATCTACTCCACTTGCCGCGTAAGGCAGTTATCAGTAGATACATACCGTGTAGGGCGTTTGGTATGGTTGTAGATATGCCTGCTTGATGGCGAGTCGGTGCAGATCCGTTTGCTGGCGACGTTGATGTAGTCGACGTCGTCGAAGTAGTCGTCGGCGAGGACGGTGGCGAGATTGCCGGCGTCAAGCTTGATGATGACTCCTCCGATGCGTGTAGTCGATGAAGAGTGGTCGTGCTGATAACGTGTTGTAAAACACATCGTCAACGGTTGGATCTTCTCCCTCTCACGCCTCTCATGACAAGCACAGAACAAAGTAGACAAAACACAATTTAGGTGGAGCTTATCTTTATTCCTCATATTTGATAATTTACAATGACAATCTCTCTCATATATATACTCCGACATATGACTATAGTTTCGGTAAGAGCCCACAAGCAACCGGACATGGACTAGGACGTCTAGTCCTTCTTTCCTTCCATACCGGTCTGGGCAACCGGACATAGACTAGGACTTCTAGTCCTTTCCTTCTATTCAAATCCGGTTGTATTACAACAGTAACTACATCTTCCAACAGTTCGCCGACCGGGAGCGCATGCATCCTAGCGGTGGAAACAAGGTATTGTTATTTTTGGCGTGGGGAGGTATTGGGCGCTGAGACGGACTGGTTGGAGCTGGACTCTCTTTTTTGCTAAACTGTTTTTTCCGCAATCCGCGGTATGTTTTGGGCATCATATTAGTTGAAAGTGGTTGTTATTTGTTAACTTGCTCTACGCGGCTGGCAGCCCCATTCGAATTGTAGTGGGCTAGTGGCTGTCACAATCACAGTAACAATTGTCTAGAGAATGAGAGATCCCATTTTATGATTGCTGATTGTAATCCTCTCACCACTTTACTAGTCAGGTGCCAATGTTTCTATCATCACACCAGCAACCGGAAGGCGGGACCTTTTTTTATTTTTGAAATGAAGGCAGGACCTTCTATTGACCTTTTTTTTAAAAAAAATGAAGGCAGGACCTTCTATTGAAAGCCTATGAACTTACTGAAAGAAAAGCAAGCAAGAAGTTAAAAATCGTAAGGAACGTCATGAACTCTCATCAATCACAATCAGGATTCAGTGCAAGAAACTACTGAGAGCCTGAAATAACTGCGTTTCAGATCCGCTGAAAGTCTCAAAACACAATTAGCATAGCAACAGAAAGATACTACACATATAATTAGATTTACGGTTCCACATGATATTAGAGGGAACTTATCTAGTTAGACATCACAAAGTGACAGAGGTGCCACCTCAAAGAAGAAAGGAAAAAGAAACATGGCATGCTGTGATCAGCAGTCTAGCTACTATTCTACTATATCAGTGCATCCGAGCTGCATCACGGTAGGCATTTCTAGGCTGTGTGTTTAGTTCTAGAAGTTATCCCTCTCAGAAAATACGTTTTCTAGAAAAGTTTTCCTTTAGTCCTCTCCAACTTTCGTATTCATCTCTCACAGAACACGCTTCCCAAAAAAAAGTTCTTTTCTCCCCCACCAACTAAACGCGCCCTAAGCTACCCACATGGTGAACTGTATAGCATCAAGCTAGCAAAGTTGAGGTCAATCAGGTCCTGTTAGCACGGCCCCTGAGAACTTCCAGATCGACGTCGTCAGGATCAGTTGCTTGGATCTCGAAGTGCACCCCATCAAGCTCGTGGCGGAATTGGTTCCTTGACACTGCATATATGGTCTTTGCACGGATGCGAGAATCTGAAGGAGACCTGCAAAGACACCGATAACATGCTGTAAGAATTTAGTGATGAAAATGAAAACTCCCTCACTTAGTACCCTGCTTATCGTGAAACGAAAGTTCAGATTTTACAGTAAGGAGTAAGGATGTGTTTAGATGGTAGGAAAAACACTGTAGCATCATAAAAACACTGTAGCATTCGCTGGGAAACGTGTTTTGTGAGGGAGGAATAGTGAAAAGTTGGAACGAACAGTAAAAAGTTGGGAATCTAAACATAGCCTTTGATGAGAAACAACTGGTCACTCTAAGACTGGCCACAACGGTTTCGATGCTAGGAGCTATTTCCCCTCTGACACGTATACTGTTGTTGCTGTGAAAACTAAAACACCCACATAGGTTGCCTCGGTGCCAAATAAAAGCAAGCCCACTAGTCAGAGCAAACTAACCTTCATCGCCAGTTCCTTCACGGGAGAAGAATTTAGGCATCTACTTTCCTCGATGCATGTTAATTTGAGGGTACGTTTAGTTCCAAAAATCCTCCCAGAAAAACACTATTCATCTAACCTTTCTCTATTCATCTCATCTCTTCTACTCACATAACACTATTTATCTACAGTATATTTTTGGTGAACAGTGTATTTTCGGAGAATCTGTCCCCCGTATAAACACACCCGTGAATTGGAGCATCGCCCTTACAGCGGTTGCCTCTGTTCATGATTTTCTCTCTTTGTTCGAGCATCGATAAGAGCCCGCTGTGGCTAGTCTAACGCAAATAATCTCTCCTTGGCGCTCCACGAATGCAAAGCTTATTTTCGGTGAATGCAATAAGCATAACTGCTGTCTGTCACGCTGAAATTGCGTTTCCCAATCTGTACTATCAGTACTATCTTGTAACTGTCAGCACTAACAATGTGCTCGCTTGTGCTTCTACTGCATCTGAACAGCGAAGCTGTTGGGCTGCCAGCTCTTTCGAATTGCAGTTCAATAGCACAACCTTACTTTTTAACACAGTAAAAAAGCTTTATGCTGCAACAGGTTTGGTGGCTGCTGCACTGCTGCAACTCTAACAACTTTTGTTCAACTTCACTATTCATTCTTACTTTTGTTTCCATTAAAAACTATGATGTACAGTAAAGTTTTACTATATTAATTGCAAACTTCCGCTATATAAACTTGCAAGTCCCAGTCAGGCCTCTCAACCAAAGCAGGGGAAGCACTCACGACTACTGTATGAGCAGAGCATATGGCACCTTTGGACAATCCGATTCATAACATCGCTCCTTTACAAATCGCATGCCACTGAGGCACAACATGATAGACAAGCAGATGCGACGGAAGAAATAACTGACCAAGAGATGAAGAAAATCTTGCTCTTCCTGCAGTTATCGTCGCTGACGAAATCCAGGTCGTAGACGGCGTACCGGCAGTCGTCCGCCGGCAACGACGCCGTGAAGTCGTCGTAGCTCTCCCCCGGCGCGCCGGTCTTCTCGACGACGACCTCCTCCCTCCTGTCGTCGATCTTGAAGATCACGTACCGGTGCACCTTCCTCCGCTTCAGCTCCATGAACGCGCTCTTGCTCCTTTCCGGCACGTCGACCCACGCCGGCGAGCCGCCTCCCTGAACATCCAAGAACCAGCTTCCCATCAGCCCAACACAAGCAAACAAACATGCACACAATCTTGCACAGATCGGGAGTAAAGAAACTTAGCAAAAGAAAGCAAAGGACCATTGCCGCCGGAAACCCAAGAATCTCCATGGACGCCGGACGGACTTATCAGAAGCTTGTGTGTATCTGATGATGAAGGGCGCGAGAGAGCGAAGCAGAGGGGGCAGGGGTTAATAGGAGACGGGATAAGGCATGGGGGACTCACCCATGGCAACACGGCCGCCGCCACCATGTGGCCGTCACGATCCCGGTCTTCCGGCGCGGTGGCGCTGATCCGAGGGCGGCGGAGGAGGGGGGATCCCACGGGCCGAGGAGATGGGGCCCGATTATTTTAGTTTTTTCTCTCACACTACTCGAGTTGGAATTGAAGATGGAGCGCAGGCATTGATGGGATCATGGGATTCGTGCGCGGCGGCCCGCCGCGTCCATCCAAACCTCTCTTGCATCTTCGGCTCCGGTCGCCGCTCGTGCGTGTCGCGGCTCGCCGCCCCACCCACGGGCGCCGTCCAAATCTGGTGGCCCAATTTTACTGTGTAAATATAAGTGGCCCAAAGTCCATGGCAGCAGATAATCCATGAATGGCCCAAGGTGTTCTTTTCAGCACCACGTACTGTTTAGATTTCGCTCAAAAAAAAAACGTACTGTTTAGATTTGTAGCCAATTTGCAGAAAAAATTCAAGGCGGAGAAGGCATTTTTTTTTTTGAGAATGGCGGAGAAGACAGTTATGCAGGCTCGTTTTGGGTGGATTTGCAATGTAGATACACCAATATTAAAAGCTTATGTGTTCCATTAGCTGCAAGAGCTACTTCCTCCTTTTGTAAATAAAATTTATTTTGGTATTTATACACACTATATCTAGATGCATAATAGAATCTATGTGTCTAATAAAGTCAAAACGAATTATATTTGGGACGGAGGAAATACAAAACACATATGGAGTAATTATCTGGAAGCATTGGTTGTGGTCTTATTTGGTTTAACAAAACCATAAACTATGGAAGTGATCGGATTTAGCGCCGAAAATAGAGATCACCCTCGTATCGCCTTTCAGTACCTTTTTACTGTTGAGAGGAGAAAAGAGGAGACCCGGAATGGATCTCTCTCTCGGTATGAACAGCACCTTGGTGAGAAAACCAATTGATTTTTTTTTAGCAAAGAGAAAACCGATAGATATTTTTTTTTGAGAAGAGAGAAAACCGATTGATAGCCCAAAGCAGATTCGGATGGGCGAGAAAAGCCCATTTGTAATGACAAAATGCAGCCCAAACTTCAAAGGCCCATCCCAGAGTCCATGCTTGGGCTGACACTTCCGGCCTTCACGCTCCCGCGCCGGCGCCGCCGCGTGCTCAGACAGGGTACCTCCGGCTCGTCTCCCACTGCGCGCCGCCACGCTACGCACACGAGCGCAGCCATGGCGTTCGCCGCGCGGAGGAGCATCGCCACCCGACTCTCCCACCACCTCACCCGCCGCGCCCATCCCTGCGTCCCCCACGCGCTCACCTCCCACTCCCGCGACGAGGAGGCGAGCTCATCGACGCCGCTCCCGCTCCCCCTCCCCACGCTCCAAAGCCCGCTCCAGCACCGTTCTAGTGCTTCCCAAACCCTAGGCCTCCTCCCCTTTTCGCTCCACCTCGCGGGGCCGACCCGCCGCAGCTTCTCTTCCTCGGCCTCCGCCCCCGATCCCGCCCCAGCCGGCGAGGTCGATGCCGCGGGCGTCCTTGCAGATGCAGCGGAGGCGGCGGTGTCGGTGCCGGCGCCGTTCCCTGGGGAGGTCGCCGCCGCGGCTGCCGACTCGTTCTTCCCCGTCGCCGCACTTCAACACTTCATTGACGCCATCCATACCTTTACCGGGCTGAACTGGTGAGCTTTATTTGCGATTTAGCTGTAAGGTTCGGGATCTCAATTGGATCGCCAGCTTGATTTGCAACCCGTTCCCCTCTACTGCTGTGTGGCTTAGGTGGGCGTGCATCGCACTTACAACGGTGATTATCCGGAGCGCGACAATCCCGCTGCTTGTGAACCAATTGAAGGCCACGACGAAGCTAAATGTAAAGTTCTCCTCATGGATTCCACAAACCTCCTTGTTGCCTGTTCTCTTGATTTTTACATGTTTGTATCAAAACCTTCTTGCGAAGCCATTTCAGTGGACATTAGGAATGTTAGAAAGATTTTGTTTTTTCCATGTCAAAACATTTCGCAATTAGCAATAAGCAAGCGGGTAGTATTATCCCTCATCAAGCTCTTAACATCAAGCTCTGAACAATGGAGCTGCAGTGTACAAGCTGTTGGCCCACCTTGTCGTACCACACCTTTTATGGCGTTCGGTTACTATAAAAATAAAAAAAAGTTGAGCATATTGCTGACACTAAACTTAAACGCTGCTTGCCTCAAATAGGAAAACCTAGCTATGCAGAATGTTGAATCTGCGGGGGTTCCTAGATGTTATGTTAGGTTTGTGTTAATTGATATCGTTATTACTACCCCTGAAAAAAATGTGTATACTTATTTTGGGACAGAGGGAGTAGTTACTTTACTGATGTGTGTTGCATCTCTGTTCTTATTCATGTGATTCTTTGATTTTACCAAAATACCCGACATAATTTCTATACAATGCTGGAGACATAATTTCTTGCATTTAATCATTTTGTGGTGTCATATAGTACAGCGCTGTACAAATATTTGCCTCCAGCATTTGCTGCCAGTAAGAAAAAAAAAATCCCGAATTTTGGATACTTATATGTTTTATACTCCATCCGATTCCAAATGTAGGCCATTTTAGGATTTTAGTTAGTTAAAATTCTTTGAAGGGCGGCCCTGGTGCAGCGGTAGTGCCTTACCGTCTGTAACCGGAAGGTCCAGGGTTCGAGCCCCAGCCTCTGCACTTTGTGCAGGTAAGGCTGTGCGCATACATCCCTTCCCCAGACCCCGCGCAGTGCGGGAGCCTACGGCACTGGGTACGCCCTTTTAGTTAGTTAAAATTCTTTAACTTGGTCCATCAATATATATGAGTTTTTTTAGTCTAAAGAATAATTATATTAAATTGTACTTGAGTACATTCTCGATTATATAAGTTGCACATACTATTAACACAATCTTGGTGTAACTAGATTCATAGTGAAAGTTATTTTTTATATACTTGCAAAACATTGTACAATCGAAGATGTCCATATACATGCATGCACACTCATCCCTATGAATACACGCACGCAACCCTACCCTAATGAGTGCCTCCAAGCGACTGAGTTGGCCGATCTTGAGATTGATGAAATCACCACAGATGCCACACAATCGATGGATACATCGCTTGCCACTGAAAGTAAAACGCTGGCTTAATCCTGGAATAATTCCATGAAAATGCGAGCACCCCTGCCAAGTCGAACCTAGGTGGATAGCTTTCACCACATGGAATCTTACCAGCTAACCATAGCTCAGTTCGCTATACCTTTCTCTGGAGATTGTGTTGATGCCCCAAATGACTTGCGTTTGAAATTAGAGGGATCAGGTATATTTGGTTAGCTAAATGAAAATAAGGTCACATCTATTGAAAGAAGTGTCCATAGTTTTTTCTGGAATATTAGTTTTTTCTGAAATATTTTTTGTAGCATTTATTTAGTAAATAAAGGGACAAATCATATTGTGCCATTTGATTTATGATGATAAATAACATTGATTGATTGGAACACTCTTTACATAACGGTTAGGTTGTCCCATTTCTGATTTAGCACTTTTATAAGGGGTCAAGTCAAATTCAATACCTTGATCTTGAAAATATGACTCAATGTTGTATAGATGCTATTTTGGATGACAACTGTAATTATTTTCATCTGATCACTGTATTGTCTCCTTACTTACCTAGTGTTATGTTATATGAACTTCATATTTCATCATGATTTTCCTTCGATGATTCTACAACCGTTCTTTGCTTATTTCAACTTTGTTTTTTTCAGGCAATAAAACCAGAGATGGAAGCCATTAAAGATCAGACGGATGTTAGTTCTTGGATTATCTAAAGAGTTTACTGATTATTGTTAGTCTACTGCATCATGTGGCCAATGCCTTAACATTTCAAATTTATATGCTGTAGACTATGGACCTAAAATCAGCAAAGGAGGGACAAGAAAAAATGAAGGCTCTGTTCAAGAAGTATGTAATCATGAGCAGACTATTAATTATATTCTTGATGATGTAGAACTGATTTGTTATTTCCTAGCTGTTGTACACTGTTCATAGATTCAATATCTGTTCGGTAACCACTTGTTAATGTGTTATGTGTCATGTTTATTCCTAAGCAGTTATGATTGAATACGTAAGGAAACAATTAAAAACTGAACCTTGTAACCAAACTTTTTTCATTGTTGTATGTCATGCATTTGCTCCATTTTCATTAACTTGTTTGACCTTTTTGTCTCCAATTTAGGCATGGTGTTAGTCCATTTACTCCAATGAAAGGACTTCTGATCCAAGGGCCAGTATTCATGAGCTTTTTCTTTGCTGTGAGTTACACAATTATGTACCACTTCAATTCTTTCTTGCACCTTATTTTCTTTATTGATATTATTTTCATTCACTTCCAATTGTAGATATCAAACATGGTCGAGAAGGTCCCATCAATGAAAGGAGGTGGGATATTGTGGTTTACTGATTTGACGACTCCAGATTCTCTTTACCTCCTTCCTGTGCTAACAGGACTGACCTTCTTGGCTACAGTGGAGGTTTGCACTTTGGCTATTTCAATTCAGTTTTATGGTTTTCCTTTTGTCATTGTGAAATTTATTTGGTGCACCCCGCTTAAATTCTTGAATGCTCTCTAGTGGAATAAACTACCTTTACCTATATAATGGAAGCCCCCATAAAGCAGTTGTGGATGATCATATGTTATTGTAATATATTTTGTGATCTGGACCTGAATTTACTACCATCTGGTCCATATAAGCATTTATGCATTAGTTTGACCCTCGAAAAAGTCTAACAAAAAATTATGCAATTGAAGCTTAACTTGCAAGAAGGAATGGAGGGAAATCCTATGGCCGGTAAAATGAAGATGTTTTCTAGGGGAATGGCTTTTATGACAGTCCCATTTACAATGAATTTTGCCCAGGTAAGAATATTGCTTTATGCTGATAGTTTCTTGGCTATTTTACATTGATCTTGTCTTATTTGAGATGAATCGGTGAATCACTTTATAGTGACTAGTTGGCTGCTACTAGTGCAATAGCTTCAGCTGCCATTGCTATACTCCAAAACCCTACTGTTACAGCTGTCCAATTGGTACTGACGTATACTGTCTTGTCCCTGTTACCATTATAGCAGGCACAATAGGTGGTTCTTGCCTTGTTGGTGTTTAGTTCTGTGTTGTGTTAGAATATACCTTTATTGTACCTCAGAGGTGCGAACATGATGGTGGGGATGGGGGGGGGGGGGCAGTCACGTTTATGCTGTAGCACCAAAAACCTGGTACTCACAAGCTCCTTCCAATTAAAGTATTTCATTTTCTTAAGGGTTTCCAATTAAAGTATTTCATTTTCTTAAGGGTTGAGTGGATTCTGTGTAGCATGGGTCATTCCAACTAGGCCTCCTATGACTGAATTAGATACACGATGCATTCATTGCCTCAATACTCAAAATGTTGCCCTAATCATAGCTCTTTTGGCTCCAGGGAATTTTCTGTTACTGGATCACGTCAAACATATTCTCCCTTACATATGGTCTTTGTGAGTATGATCCCCATGATTTAAAACCCAATTTCTGTTTCACGTTCTTGTACAATAGTTAATTTATGTCCTTTGCCTTCTTTCGTTCAGTCATCCGACGACCAGCTGTGAGGAAGCTGTTCAATCTTCCTCCTTTGGTGACTCAGCCTTCAACGGCAACAAAAAAGGCAACCTTCAATTTGTTCGGTGGATCACCTGCAGCAGGGTCACCGGTAGCAATTGCAGGAGCCCAGCAGTCTGCTCTGGGGCAACCTGATGCTGCTGCTCTTGGCTATAAGGTCAAAAATCTTGAAAAGAAAGTGAAATCCAGGGGCAAAAGGAAACACAGATGAATTTCGTGCATATGTGACCTTGCATGGTCCCAAAAAGTCAGATTTCACATTAAGAGGCTTTCTTTCGTCATCGCTTGAGGCTGTTTTTCTTTTCATTTTTGGGGTTGAAATAAGCCAGAGTAAGTTTGAGGCACAGAAATTGAACATACACAAATGTACTGCAGTAACTTATGATAGTTGGCATTGCTGTTCATCAACCAAGGATTGAGGTTAGTATGGTTTCACGGACAGAATACCAAGAAACTCTGTAGCCCACCATTTTACCATAGTGACAATTGGCTAGTAGCTAGCCTAGATGATAACTATCTCATTGTATCCACTTGCTTCCAAGCTGCAGATAAAAAGCTGCAGTATGGTTCTAGATATGTTACATCATCTTGCGCTTGTTTCTGCACGCAAGCTTTGTACGTGTGAAGTTCAGTTGATGATGGCGGAGTCAGCATGTAAACATGGTCATGCAGAATGTGTGCCTGGATAAATGTCTTGAGATATGTCTACTAAACAATCCCAAAAATTATCTTGCTTACGGCATGTCCTGCGATTTGTTCATATCGAAACTGTAGCAAATTTTATGTTCTTCTTCTTCTTTTTTTTTTTTTGCTTTCAGACCTCAAGGATTTCCTTTTCCTGAATAATACAGAGTACATAAGGCCTTCTGATGTTATTTAAGACCCTAGCGAATCTGGACGTCCGATCGTTACCTTGATGTTATTTGTCATAAGTACTTGGCACAAACTAAGTGAAACTAACCAAACAAATGATTAACAAATCGTCCCCTAGTTACCTTGATGTGAATTGCAGGCACTAGATTGATGTTTGTTAGTGCTCCCTGCACTTCTTGGAGGCGTAAACCGTAGGAGATTCGAGTTATTTGCAACTCTCCAGTACTAGCTACTAGACCACAAATTAGATAAAATCTATGTGCAAAATTAACTTGACTGATAATCATTAGGCATCTAATATCTACTAGAAGGTTTTTTTTTGTTTTTTTTTTTTTGCCATACGTCAGTGAGGAGAGGACGAGCTCTGCCAGCAATCATACCTACTCCATTCCATCTCATAAATTTCTTTTGTGTCAAATAGACGTTCAACTACTCTGAGATTGTGAAGTGAATTCCAATCCACAAAAAAGTTTAGCGTACTTTCTGTGACGTTCGTTGATTGATCAGATGATCAGGGAAGCAAGCAAGAATGACTTCACCAAGAAAAGAGAACCCTTCACTGTCCTATGATCATATCTATGAAACAGGCTTTTTGTCTTTCCTGTCAATTCAGCGGTTGGTGTCCAGTCACACGAGCAGTGATCCTCTGTCGACATTCCAATTTTCCTGGGGAACAGCCGAGCAGGTAGCCAAGATTATTGCAGATCTGCAGACGGAGATAGCAGCTATTTTTCTGGTCAAGATAGTTTCCTTTTGCTATCCTCTCCATCATGCGGTCATGCCCACGAATCGATCCGCACGTACAGTGAGCTATCTTCAGGTGCAAGTTCGAGGCGCTGTCACAACGAACGAGATGGAAGCGTGAGCCGTGACATCAAGACGTCCAGGTCCAGTAGAATATGCACATGTTACGGCCAAACGTTGATGCAACCTATGGAGGGCTTCCGCCGTTTGCAAAGCACTAATCGCCTCTCCCGAGTCCCAGCCTTGTTGTCGCCAGATAGTACTTCGTGGTGACTCAGGGCTGATGCGCACGGCGATGGTTTCTGAAGATGCCTTTATCCTTGGTCTCTGAAGGAATGAGCTGAGCCTGAGCTGATACAACAAGGTGACGCGTTGGGAAATACTGTACTACTCCCTCCGTTCTTGAATATATGACACCATTGACTTTTTTTCTTCGTTTGACTATTCGTCTTTTCTACAAATATTTATGCAATTAGATAAGTCTACTAGTTAAATCCAAAGTATTATCAATAATAGATGTAGTGGTACCTATTTTATACTATTTAACAAAGTAACTAATAAAATATCATTGGTTAAAGTTGAAGAAAAAAGTCAATGATGTCATATATTTAAGAACGGAGGTAGTAGATTTTAGCAGCTTAGCAGATCAGGTGAGACCATTGCCAGTGTCTGCACTCTGCATTTCTGCGAGACTGCAAACTTACGTAGGTACCGTTAACCATCTGATTTGCCTGTGTGAACACCTGCCCTGCTCTAGAAGTGCAGAATCTCCAAAGACGATAGAGGACGTACGCGTGCAGCCCCATCCATTTTCCAATCCCACACCTACCAATGCAACATTACAATTTACACACTGACACTGGGAGCAGTCAAACCCAACCACTCCGTCCACTCGCTCGCCCAGTCGCCCCCGAAGCACCGGTCCGTCCAAGCATTCAAGCAACGGCGAGGTCGGGGGTTGGTTGGCAACCCAACCCAACACGACCCTCCCGGTCGCTTCAAACAGCACGCGTCACACCACGCGCCCGCAACGATCACGCAAGCCAGAAACCTACGAATGGCTGTCTTCGGCTGGGGGCTGGTGGCTGGGCCACCGGTCAGCCCCTTATCTGTCGGCCTGAATAGCCAGCCTCAGCTCTAGCCGTGAAAAAGCCAGCGAACCGAATGGCCGTACGGTCCCACTTGTAACTCGTTTTGTTTGAAAAAATGAAGGGATACGTGAACCTGTCCGGCCCGTTTTTCTTTTCTCCATCATCTCATCTTTGGTCGCATCAGCTCCACTGCGTATAGTGATGTACTAGTTGTATATGTAGTCTTGTTTAGCGAGGTTACTGTTATTAGTGACAACCAATGTCAGGTTACTAGGTTAGCAACAAAGCCGTAATAACATGTCGACTTCCTGCCGTGCCATCAGGCCCGTCGATTGGGAGGTGCCAGGCGGTCAGCCCGCACCGAGCCACCCAATCTGAGGGGCCACCAAATTTTTAGCCCAATAAAAATTAATCAACTAAGGCTAAGGCCCAAACGTCAGCTAGGTAGAACACGAAGCATTGTCGTCGCTGCATCTGCGTGCATATTGATCGAGCGATGACGATTTCTCTTCCCTCTTGGCCTCTTCGGCGCGACGACGCCCGGAAGCCCTGACAGCCTGCCACCACAATCGCTGATCGCCGGGACGCTGCGGCCCGTGGTAGTTGGGTCCTGCGGGCTGTTGCCCTGCTGCCGCGATCCTCGGCGTCCGGCGAGATGGCGACTCCATCAATGGCAACAGTTCGGTAGCGTGGTGCCGGGTTGCCAACATCACTCTTCAGAGATCAGATCAGGTAACTCAACAAATTAAAGTTACTAAAGATCTACATGTGTAGTACTATGACACAAGAAAGACTCAACAGATTGGCGACAATTGCACTTAAATTGAATTCTGGAGAAAATATGAAGATATCATTGAAAATTTTACTTCAAAGAATACTAGATGAATGATGCTTTTTAATAGAAGTTGAGAAGATCGATATCAGTAAATAAATTCGTCCGTTCTTTATTTAGCATGAATTTTTATGTTAGTAACATGATAAATAATTTAATTATTTATATTTTTCATTAATATAAGGCCTCCATTTTGTGTTTCGCACCGGGGCCTCCTAAACTTAGAGACGGGCCTGCGTGCCATCACTGTGTCAGAGACGTTGTCTGAAGCCTCGCCAGTAGCTTCGATGATAACTAACTGTAAACACAGTATGCATTATTCAAAATAGAGACCCCGTCGATACAGTATTCTCTTGGAGATATTTGTGCAACTTTTTTTTATATAAATTTATTCAAAGCTAGAGAAGTTGAGTCTAGTAAATTTTAAAACGACAACATTTTAAAACAAAACGAATAGCGACAGGTAATCTTGCTTATATGGAGGAGGATTAAAGACGAGATAGCTCTACCTAGCTTAGATGGTCTCGAATGTCTCTACTCTTATGGACGCTAAATCGGGGAGTCCAGCTGTTGGACAAGCGTAAGTGCATGGACTAGACTCTGGTCATGTTGTGGCTGTATGGCTGTATGAGTGCACGGCACGGGTGCACCGTCTGCACGCAATGTCCCGTTGCTTCTGTCACGTAATATATGTTTGTTTGGGGTTGCCTGAGAAATAGACTACTAGCGGACAAGTGGAGGGCTACTAGTTTGTTGGGTTTGCTTTCCTTTGTCGTGGGCTCGTGGCAGGGGCAACCGAACCAGCGGTTCCGGCACTTCAACTGCCGGAATCTACCGAATCCGTACGAGCTGGTCAAGGGTTTGGTGGAGACTGGTAAGCAGGTCAGGTGTAGGCGTGTAGCCACCAACTTTCTCCGCTGAGAAATGGGAGCAACTTGAAGACATGGCGACATGTCCGTGGAGGCTTAGCATCGCCTCCAACGAAGAACAAGTAGCTCAAGAGCAGTAAACTAATCTTTTCGAGGAACAGGTGTAAAGAAAAATAATGGAAGCGTGTATCGTACATTCATTATCCAAATGAGCTCCTTCCAAAAAAAAAAAAAATCAAGATCCAACCAACTCGTGGTACGCGCCTTGTACCTTCTCGCAAAGAAAAGAAAAGAAAACGGCCTAAGAAAAGAAAAGAAAAGAAAAGAAAACGGCCTTGTTGTAGCTAATACTAATAACGCTTCCAAGCTTCAATTTCCTCGGTGATCAACAGAAGAGAGGGGGGGGGGGGGGGTTGGAAGCACAGCCATTTGATGACGTCATCCTAGACGTCGGGTGTGAGTGGTAGTGGCGTTGAGGCTAACCGCGGCCCGTGCAGCGGCGGCCGGCGGCGGACAGGACGAAGAAGGCAGAGGCATCGCCCATGCCCACATGCCCTGTGAATTGTGATTCCCATCAGACGGGCACTACCCACCGCCGAAGCAAGCAGAGCAAAGGAGGCAGCCAGCCACTGAGCCACCGACGCGCGCGCCGAAAATACCCCGTAAAACCGCGTCGTCTCGTCGTCCCCCGGGGGAATAAACAAACCGAGCCAAGTCGCCCGCGAGGCGAAGGCGAGGCGACGGAGCACGCCTCACGACCACTTCCACATGCGCCATTCCGCCACCGATAAATAACACCGGCGCGCCCGTTGCTCGCCTCCCACCTACCGCTCCCTCCCTCCTCACCTCTCTCCACATCCCTCTCCCTGCCGCCTGTGCTGTGCCGTGCCGATCACCCTCCTCGCCGTCTCGCAGCGCGATCGAGCCGCCGTACCCGTCCCGGTCTCTAGTACAGGCACAGCAACTAACGCAGCAGCCAGATCGATCGACGGCAAGAACCAAGGCGCCCATGGAGCGGGTGCTCGTGTGCGGCGGCAAGCGGAGCAAGGGCAGCGACGACGATGCGACGGGGTGGGCCTACCAGTACGTGGTGGACCCGGTGGGCACGGCGGGGAAGCTGGGCGAGTGGCTGTGCCGGGCCGCGCTGCAGCCGCCGCCGCCGCCGCGGGTGTGCGGGACGCCCGGGGGACCACCCGTGACGGCGCGCCGGGTGCGGCTCAGCGACGGGCGCCACCTCGCCTACGAGGAGTCCGGCGTGCCCAAGGAGAGCGCGCGGTACAGGATCGTCTTCTCGCATGGCTTCACGGGGTCCCGCCTCGATAGCCTCCGCGCCTCCCAGGTCAGTAAAAGAGAGGCTTGGCCTTGTTCTTCTTATTCTTCTGTTCCACTCTGCATTTAGCGCCCTGATCATCTCTGCACTTAGAACATTGAAAGCCTAGCTCCAGCTTTCAGGGCAATCAGGCATCCCAAGCATTTCTTTCTGTAAGGGGAAAAGATTGTTTTTTTTTTCGGAAAAAAAAGGCGGAATGTGTTTGTTAAAGGTGTATGCAGACCACGTCCGAGTGTCGAACCCAAATGAAACGCGTGGCAGCTGTCCTCCTCTGAAAGTAAAGAAATTGGAGGGCACACTGCGTGTGAACTAGCTGTCCTTGCTGTGTTGTCAATTAGGTTGGCCACATGATTACAAATAAACGGCCGAGATTAAGTTTACTCGGGAAGCTGACCTTTCTCGTGTTTATTTCGTCAGCGGCCAAGAAATATCACTCTGATGACATAATATATACGCTGAACCTTTCCACTCAGAACGTCACCCACAAAACGAACAAGTCGAAACGACGAACAATTTTCGTTACTTGACATTCGTTTGATTTTCTGTCCGTTTCCTCACCCGTGCGGGACACTTAACTGACGCTGTAACTGATGACATCATGTATCAGGAAGTGGCCGAGGAGCTTGGCGTGTACATGGTGGCCTTCGACCGCGCCGGCTACGGCGAGAGCGACCCGAACCCATCCCGCTCCGTGCGCTCCGCGGCGACGGACATGGAGGAGCTCGCCGACGCGCTCGGCCTCGGCGACAAGTTCCACGCCGTGGGCGTCTCCCTCGGCTGCCACGCCGTGTGGGGCGCGCTCCGCTACATCCCTCACCGGCTCGCCGGCGTCGCCATGCTCGCCCCCGTCGTGAACTACTGGTGGCCGGGCTTCCCGGCGTCCATGGCCGCCGAGGTGTACGCCCGTCAGGCGCGCGGCGACCAGTGGGCCCTGCGCGTGTCCCACCACGCCCCCGGGATACTCCACTGGTGGATGGACCAGCGGTGGCTGCCCACCTCCACCGTCGTCGACAACACCACGCCGCTCCCCAACAAGCGAGACGCCGAGATCCGCCGGACGCTCACCGCCGACGGCACGCTGGAGAAGAAGAAGGAGATGGCGACGCAGCAGGGGATCCATGAGTCTTACTACAGGGACATGACGGTCATGTTTGGGAAATGGGAGTTCGATCCCATGGCCTTGCCGGAGTCGCCGTGCCCCGTGCACATGTGGCAGGGAGACGAGGATGGCCTCGTGCCGGTGGAGCTGCAGCGGCATGTCGCCGGGAGCCTTGGGTGGGTTAACTACCACGAGCTTCCCGGTACGGGACACTTCCTCTCCGCCGTGCCGGGGCTCGGGGACACCGTGCTCCGGACGCTTTTCGGCTGAGCCGACCACCGTAAAGGCGTGGAGGAGGCATCAACGAAGTACAGGAAGAGAGTTGGTTGTAGCTTAGCGGGTTATGCAAATTGCAAAGTACAGTAGTACATTGAAAGAGATGGTCATTGATACATGGGCACATGAGGCGCGCAGCATGTAGATTTTGTTTTTTTTTCTTTCTTTCTTTTTGTTTTGTAATGAACTTTTGCTGCAAGGAAGCCTCTGAAGATTGGAAATTCTTTCACTGAAAGCGATATTCAATCATTCTATTTCATTGCTTTTTTATATATATTCTCCGCTTCTACATTCTTGGGTTTAGGATGTGTTATGACTTATGAAGTTAGTTATTCATTGATGATTTGAAGAGACAAATTGTTGGTCCGGATAGCCTATCGTTCACACATGAACATCAAAATGTTGATATCTCATTTTCGTGGTAATGTTGTTTGAATCAATTCAGAGCATGTACGTTTTAGCTTATGGGCGTTAAAGCTAGATTCCTAACAGCTAACCGTCGGTGTGGGGACAGCTTGTGGATTCTGGTGTAGGGTTGTTTCTAATAATTTTTTTAGGTTTCAGCATGTAAAACCAGACCGTAATCCGAACCTAAGAGCATCTGTAGTGGCCGGATCATCTGCAGATGTGGAGCCAAGGAATCGGATCATTGCCACTGTATTGAATCGGATCATTGGAGAGAGAGAAAGAATCGGTGCAGGATATTGATCCGATTCAATGCATCCTGTGAGATGAAATACTTGAGCAAAAGGAGAAGAAAAAAGTTATTTATTTTGCAGTGGCCCATCGATGTGACCTTGTACTAGAGAGAAAAAAAATCTTACGTACTTGGTGCTGCCGTGGACAGCATAGGCCGATTCATCACTGCACATGCCCTAAAACAAACAGGTGCTACATAACCCCCCCCCCCCCCCCCCTGAATCACACTATAGAGAACAGACGTAGACACCTATGTATATACACACACACTCATATAAATACACACACGCAAACCCTATTTGGTGTAAGGAGGTAAGTTTGGTGGAACTACCATCCTCTCTTTTTTTTCTTTGCAAAAACATATAGATATGTCAGGAAGTGAAGAATTTTCCAACATGGACATGAGTGCATGTTTCACAAAAGAAGTCAGTTCAGTTCATACAGAGGACAATACTTGGTATGGAGCTTGACTTTAAGTTTCAGAGGAGGATTCATTCTTTTCATTGACGAAATCGTTGGCAACATATCGTTCAACGGCTGAACGAAAACATGCAAAATATGGTCAAGGATTAGTTCTGGTAATCCACAAATCACAACTACCAAACTGATAAATAATGCCATTTTTTAGCCCAAAATGTCAACACTTGCCCAGTACTTGACGTTACTCGTGCGCATTAACGTTACTGACTCAGTGACTGACTCTGTATCCTTTGGCTGGAAGAGAAAATCTACTGCTGGAAATATTTGATGTGAAATCAGATGAAAATTTGTAGGAAACCAGGACCTATCAACCATGTCTAAAGAATGATTCTAATACGCAAGCAAGCCAGGTGCTACTGTACTTGTACCAAATACACAGAACAATCAGCGTTGGCGATAATGCTGCACCACAGCTTCTAAAACAAGTCCTCACTCACCTACCAAGATCACTACCGACCCACGAAAGGCTAGCTGCCTCTCATTGGTCAATTCTACAGGATCCACCAAACAGGTCAGCATTTTGGAGTTGGTGAGTATACTCTAGAAAGGTACTTTGCCATGAGATGCCAAAGGGATGAAGATTGTTCTCCATTCATGCTTCAACACCAACCCCGACTACAAAATCTGAAGGACTGCTCCTGAAGAAAATAGACGTTTGGCAGGTGACTGGATCCAGAAGAGGGGCTATGCAAATAGAGTCTTGGTGGCGCTGCCCCCTTCACAAAAGCACAGTGGGTGCAGCTTTTGGCAAGACATCATCACCTATGTCACGCCCATGTAAATAGTTTCTTCCCCCAGTTTTTCATCATGTCTTCAAGTGTAATACCAAAGATGTGAAATCGTCACCAACTACTGAATAATCCGTTGTCACCAACATATGGAATCTGTAGATTTTGATATCATAGGTAGTATCTCCGGAATGACCAGAGTCCTCATTAGCCATCAGTAAGAAAGACCAGAACTCGTGTAAACTGAATCTTTCTGAACCAAAAGAAATCTATAAAATGTAATATTACATGACCCACAAATATTGATAATGAAGGAATAAGCTTGTTTATAGAACAAATTCTTAATTTTTCAGCGTAACCCAAACCTTTTCGGTCATGTAAGATTGGGAGGACCACTTTCAAAAGGGTGGTAGGTGAGGTCTAACTTATTGGCAATTTGGCATGACCAAGAAAGCACGTACGCACCAATGAGGTCGATAACTTATAACATGTATATGATGTGCACGCGGCCACACACGTCGATCGGTAGGTTAGTGAAAGGGTTGCCCTCTCTGCCTTCCACCACCACATACATTCCAGCAAAGCGCCAGTGCGTCACCACCATTCACCTCGCAATATATAGCGCCCTAGCGCAGGACCTAACACATTCCAAGAACCACACCCTCGTAAGCCTCTCTTCTCGTAGCCTTCAACAACACCACCACACAACCCAACCCACCACTCCTCCATTACTTCAGAGCTCAGCTCAGCTAGCTCCAATAATGACCGCCGCGGCGGCTTCCACAGGCGGCGATGGCAAGCGCGAGAAGCGCACGGGCACCGCGGCAGCAATGCACGCGTGCGTCGGCGTGCTCCGGCTCGTCTGCGTGGCGTGCGCGATCGACTGGGTGTCGGGGACAGGGAGCACCCCGCCGGCGCTGGTGGTGCTCATGGCGGCGGCCCTCGCTGTGGGGTGGTTCGTGAGCGCCGTCCGGCCGCCGCCGCCGACGCCGTGCGGGACGCCCGGTGGCCCGCCGGTGACGGCGCCCAGGGCCCGGATGCGCGACGGGAGGTACCTGGCCTACGCCGAGTCCGGCGTCAGCCGTGACAGGGCCAGGTTCAAGGTCGTCTACTCCCACGGCTTCTCCGGCGGCCGCATGGACTCGCCTCGCGCTTCTCAGGTTGGTGAACGGCCTAACGTGTGGTGGCCCGTCGTCTCTCTCGCCCGACGCTTCCCACTTGCTTTTTTTTTTTTCCTTTAAACATTTCTTTGAAAGGAATGGCTCACGCACCAGCACGCTTCCACATGCATGCGTGTGCTTCCGGCGGTGGCAACCACTTGGCAAGATAGAGCACCGGCACCGGAGCGGAGCACGTTGGTGGCCACTGGTGACCCGCACCAACCCCGTGCGGCGTGCGCGCGTTCGTGTTTCGTCCAGGCATGCACCGCACCGACGCCGATGCCGCACTTGAATTTTTTTCCGGCCGGCTGCGACGCCCGTGCGGGCGGGCGTCGTGGTCGCTCACCAAACTTTCGTCAAAGAAACAACACGCGTCGACGCGCGTCCGGACTTGGACGAGCCCAGCCCGTTCCTCGAGAGCGACTAGGCACGTAACAATAGAGTTGTGGCTGGTTTTCCTACCTGAAGCGTGTGGTGCGCCGGTGCATACGACGCGGCGGCGGCGCCAGCCAATCATGCCCGGGCTCACCTGTCGCCGGCGTGGAATCCGTGCCGCACGTGGCGGCGGAAACTGATCGAACTGCTGAATGACTAACCGACACGTGGCGTGCAGGAGCTGCTGGAGGAGCTGGGCGTGTACATGGTGGCGTTCGACCGGGCCGGGTACGGCGAGAGCGACCCGGACCCGCGCCGGTCGCTGCGGAGCGCGGCGGAGGACATCGAGGACCTCGCCGACGAGCTGGGTCTCGGCGACAAGTTCCACGTCATCTGCTCGTCCCTGGGCAGCCACGCCGGGTGGGCGGCCATCAGGTACATCCCGCACAGGCTCGCCGGGCTGACGATGATGGCGCCCGTGATCAACTACCGCTGGCGCGGGCTGCCACGCGGGCTGGCACGTCAGCTCTACCGGAGGCAGACGGTGGGTGACCAGTGGTCGCTCCGTGTCGCCTACTACGCGCCGTGGCTGCTCCACTGGTGGATGAGCCAGCCGTGGCTCCCTACCTCCACTGTCATCGATGGCTCCGCGCCTTTTCCCAACGAGCTCGACGAGAAGAACCGCGTCATGGCGCTCTCCAATGGAATGTTCCACCAGGTTCGTTCTTCGTCCTGTTGCCTATACTTTCCTTCCTAGATACTCCGTAGACTTTTTTTTCCCCTCTGTATCTTTCGGAAGCCGTGGTTACTCAGAGTCACAGAGTGATACTTGTTTTGTTTCATCTGGAGTGCAGAGGGCGAGGCAGGCGACGCAGCAGGGGGTGCAGGAGTCTTTCTACCGCGACATGGCGGTCATGTTCGGGAGGTGGCCGGAGTTCGAGCCGACGGACCTCGCGGAGCCACCGTTCCCGGTGCACGTGTTCCAGGGAGACGAGGACGGCGTCGTGCCGGTGCAGCTGCAGCGGCACATAATGCGCAAGCTCGGCTGGGTAAACTACCACGAGCTCCCCGGCGTGGGCCACTTCTTGTCGGCGGTGCCAGGGCTCGGCGACAGGATCGTCCGCACGCTCCTTCCGGCGCCGGTGCCGGCTGCGGCGTAGTAACAGCTAGAGGACGGCGGCGTCTTCGCATCAAGCATCCTGTATTTGTAATTTGAAAAAAATGTAGTAGTATATGACTGATCTGCTGGTGTAGGTACGAGTCTAGAAGCAACGCTGAAGAAAGGCATGAGCGCAGGGACAGGGTACTGTTACTGTATTTGTACAAAGAAACTGAAAAGCATTAGGGTCGTCTTATATTTATCACCATGAGAGGCGTATTTGACTCGGTGTACATAAATATGTATCATCTGAATCAGAAAAATAATTTCATCCAAGTTATGTAATTTACATACACAGCTACAAAGAACCGTAACTGACTAGCAACTTTGAAGCTATCTAGATTCACAGGCACATGACCACTTGTAACAAAACTGTTACAGTACAGTACAAACACTATCGGAAGCAAAGGCTGCAGGATTTCACCAATCAAGAAAATTGTTGGCTGCAAAATAGGAGAGGAAAGAACACAGCTTGGGGAGGAAAAATAGTCGCTGCTCATCTCCCGCATTGAGCTGCTATGAATCCAAATATATTCACAACCAGAAATAAAGAATCAAGCGTTGATCTCTGCATCACACTGCTGCTCCCTGTGGCAGCTTCTTCGACTCCAGAACATGCCAGAGCAGCTGGTCCGGTCGAGATCCTCCCCTCCCCTCTTGTCCAGCTCCATACTTGCGCTGTGCGAGGGCCTAGGAGATTGGACCTCAGAACCATCCTGTGCCTCTGTATCACCAAATGGATCATCATCGCTGCACCTGCAGGTTGGAAGGGCGGACGATGGGAATGGGCTGCAGGTGATCGGACAGACTAACTCTGAAGAGACAGCCGCCACACAGTTGCGCCTGATCTCGGCTTTGGAGACAGTGGCTGGTGAGTCCATAGACCGCGTGTTTAGTATGCATG
Organism: Digitaria exilis; assembly: GCA_015342445.1. NCBI lineage: Eukaryota > Viridiplantae > Streptophyta > Magnoliopsida > Poales > Poaceae > Digitaria > Digitaria exilis. The sequence goes on from JACEFO010001629.1 coordinate 491,531, forward strand.
GGTTACAAAAGGTGAGGGCTGAACTTGATTTAAGCCCTTCCATTGGTGTGCTCGGCAACTTATTGAATGACATTATTCCATTCCGACAGAGAGGGCATGGAATCGATCCAGGTGGCCCTGTGAACTCCACACGGATGTTGCTGGTTGAGCAAAGGTAGAGAGCACATTTGATGCAGAACTCATGACTGCAACCTGGAAGGACAGAAACTAATTTGAGCATACCAGCGTGACACTTCACACATTGAGACATAATGTACCATGATGTATGTGACCAAGTGATCAGTTTGAAATCCTATTAAAAAAATATAGCTTTGCGAAAGCTTAAAGCACTTTATGCAACTAAGGTCGCATATACAAGGGCCATCTGTGTTTTTGGTATTTAACTTTCACTTTTTGTTATGTTACTCTTACTATTTCTTAATCTTTTATGAAACCAAACGGGTAGCAGCTCGCACAGTCATAATGCCATGTTAACCAAGGAGTGTTGAAGAACCAACTCTAGGTAAAATTTAGGCAATATCTAACGTGATAATGATTCGATTATAAATGAAAAATGTGATAATGGGCCCACCTTCAGCAGCAACAGAACAAGACCTTTCCAGACAAACTGAACAGAGATCACTATCATCTGCTGCGGGAACGGTATGCTGCAAGCCAAATTCTCTACAAATGCACATTAAATAAAAAAATAGTTCTCTGCAAATGCACATTAAATAAAAAAATAGTTCTCTGCAAATGCACATTAAATAAAATATATAGAAACAAATGTTTAGTACATTTTAACTTCTAGTCATTTGAATGACTCCATCTTAAAACCTCATGCCATAAGTGGTAATGCTATTGGTAGAAAAGAAAAAACAAACTAAGCACATCCAAAAAAGCAAGTACAAAGCCAACTTAAGTAGGTGAAATTGCAAAGTCAGCAGAAATAACTCCATTTCTCAATCTAGCAGTTTAATTCTAGCATACCTAATTTCAGATTACTGGAAACAAACATGGTAAAAAAATGGAGTATGAGATCTGACTAGAAAATGGAGTATGATATCTGACCATACTAACAACTGAAGGTGACAAAAGCGAGGCAGATGAATGGCCATAATTCTGTTGCTTACTTAGTAAAAATAACAACCTATGCAAATATAGCAATTGTAATAGAGAAGTAAACTGGCCCAACTGTTCGCAAATATCATTTCCACTAGGATACAGAATGAAACTGCTTTCATTGCTTCCTCCTTTACTTTCCAGAAAGCATAGGGCATGTTAACATATCAGAAAGTCTTGGCGCATAGCCACATAAATTCATACATCAAAAGAAAGCACTCATTGTTGTCTATGCAAGTAAGAAATGCCACTATACTTTACTTCTAGCAGAAGAAAACAGGTGGTGGGTTGTTAAGCACTAACCTGGCTATATTAAGTATGCTCATGAGTGGCAAGGCAAGATAGCTGGATGGTTGAAATACAGGTACACTCGAGCGTGAATTTGGAGAAAGTAATGGCTCCAAAGAGTGCCGTCCAAATATCCTAGCAACATCGATGGGAAGCCACCTAAATACAAGATGATGTTAAAACAAATTAAGGCTACTGAAGGGAGTTAAACTAATAGCTACAATGCTACGATCAGTAAAGATTTGAATGCTTTCTTACATTGGAAATGACCCAAAAGGAAGGAAAAAAACTTACCCATTGCAGTTGAGTGTCAACCTGCTAGCACCTTTTGATATGAGTAGCTGCAAAAACAGCATTGTCAATATCAGAACAACTAAATTCCTCACGCGACAATTCAACTGAAAAAAAAAAGGCTACTGTTGGAATGCTGATGCTTCTTTATGGCATTGGTGTACCTCACAGCACTCCAGCTTCCCCCCACCGGCTGCATAATGCAACGGCGTACTGCCAGCTCCTGCTCCACCAGTGTGTTGTTAAAACCACATTTGGAATTAAGAAAAATAGCATTCTTCTGAGCTAAGAACCAGCACTTGCCTATCAAATTTGCAGTAGTGCCATAGGGAAATGTGACAGCTGAGACATTAGCACCCAAGTCAATCAACAACTGCATACAATCTAAGTGACCATTCAATGCCGCCATATGAAGTGCTGTCACACCACCATCAGCAGGCTTGTTGATGTACCTCACGCGGGCACTAAAACAAGCATGGTGTTAATGACTAGTTATTTTGAAGAGTAAACTGTGATTCATCAGCGACACATACGGTTCATTAAACTTCTGCCCCAATGAAGAATTCGGACTACTCCCATTATTTGTCTGACAATCACCACCATCCACCACCGAAGAGGTAATATCCTCGAAGGCCACACTTGGGACGAAGTCTGCAAGTAAAAGCCTTACACAGCGAACAAATCCATCATGGGCAGCAAAATGCAATGCCGTTCGGCCACTCAAGTAGTCCGCCCTGGTAACCTGAAGCAACCAAAAAAAAGCAGGCAATGGTCAGTGCCCCAGCGAAAAGGCAGAAAGCAACAACCAGAAAAGCTAATCAAAATGTCATACATTGCATCTGAAGAGAAGAAGCATCTGAACCACCTCCCAGTGCCCATGTCGACACGCGTGCATCAATGCAGTCTTGATAGTCCATTCATACATGATCCATCCAAACAAATGAAACCAATCAACGAACCATTCGATACGGATAAAAAACTGAAGAAATGAACACAAAAGTAATGCCTATCCCACATACAAGAGTGCCAGAAATAACTATAAAATCTAATCAAATCCTGATTCAGCCTTGAAGCATAAGCGACAACTATATAGAAAGGGTGGAGTCTTCTTATGCTATCAGTGAGCAGAGTACATAAGTAACCCCGCTAAAAAAATGAATCTCCATATCAGTGATATCACTATCTATTTGGTATTTGCATGGCTTAAGAGTTGCCAAAGTCATCACTTGCGCACGACAGATCTTAGCATTTGTTTGTATTGCGATCACTAAGATAGTATAGAAAGAAAAGGATAAAAACTTCTGAACCCAGAGAGCGCACGAAGATCTACCTGGCCGCAGTAGTTGCGCGCGTTAACGTCAGCACCTTTCTCCAGCAGCATCGTGACAATCTGCACGGGAGATGACGATTCGTGATTCAAATCGAATGAGAAACATCCAGACCACGGAAGAATCCGCACGCACGTCGAGGTGGCCCTTGGCGGCGGCGAAGTGGAGCGGGGTGTTGAGGCCGCCGAAGGTGGAGTAGCGCGCGAGCGCCGGGCTGAGCTCCAGCAGCATCCGCGCCTCTACGGCATCCCCGTCGCGCGCCGCCGACACGAGCCGCTCGCCGGAGGCCGAGCACCCCAGCGAGTTGCCCATCGCCGGCGCCGGCGAGGCGCACCCTCCCCAACCACTCGGCGCGCCCAAAGAGGGCGGAATCCTGCAGGGGGGGGGGGGTTGCGCCCGTGACCGCTCGCCGGAGCCGCCTCCGCCGGCGAGGGACGCTTCTGTAATTTGCGGGAATTGCGGGGGGTGGTGGGTGGGGTGGATGGTCTCCGCCTCGTCTGGCTGGGGGTCTCAAAATTTCGCAGCTCCGGAGGAAGGGGGAGGACACAAAGGAGAGGACAGGGACTCGAAATGGAAGACCTTTTTTATTCTTTTTCCCTTCCTCACTATCACATTTTTTTTTATGAATAAGGAGGGGTTACCCCTACTGTATATATATTATATAAAGAAAGTCAAGTTTAGACAAGTACAAGAGATTTAGGAAACCCAGAAAGAAACAACTAATATATAAAAAATTACAACCGTGTCTACATCCATGAGTTCATAGTCTCTTGCAGTTGTGGCTTTGCTCTAAGAATAACCAGAGCAAATTCAGTCCTGAATCTTGACTTCACTATGGCTAGAAGTGGAGGAATATCTCTAAAAATTAAGTCATTTCGTGCCATCCAGATACACCAAGTCATGATGATGATAATGTCCATAGCGAAAGTCACATTAAGTTGATCCTTGAAAGATTGCAGCACATGCAATGGTTCTTCCCCTGGTATCTGTAACTCCAAGAGATGCCAGCAGTCCCGGGCGAACTGACATTCCAAGAACAAGTGGGTCTGAGTTTCTTCCATCAACATTTGGCAGAGTACACAGTTAAAGGATGGGAGTATCGTGTTTCTTCTTCTCAGTAGATTCCGTGTGCTTAATCTGTCTCTGAGAATGAGCCAAAAGAAGACTATGTGTTTTTTCTGGCAGTGGGATTTCCAAATCCATTTGAAAATGGGATGGATATCGCTAGTCCCGAGCAAACGATGATAGATCTTGGACGATGAAAACTGGAGAGATCCCCAGATATATGACCAGACATCATGTTCATCACTAAAAATATTGTCCTGTAGGTCTTGGGCAAGTTGCAATGCTTGTTGGAAAGCAATTTCAGTTAGGGGCAAATGGAACAAGTGTTGCAGCGAATCAGTGTCTGCCGCTTTTTTGACAGACAAGTTCTTCACTCTGGCAAAGGAATATAACTCTGGGAAAGCCAATTTGGAAACCTTTCCTGCCCAAAGATCATCCCAGAAAGAGCAAGAGCTGCCATCAAACAGGGTTGCTGATGCTATCACATTTTTTTATTCTCTTAGTTTGGATTTTATTTATTCATTTTGATTTAACAGTACCTTTATTTTTAATTTTTCGTAGCTCACAGAGTAGTCGAGTAGGGCTAGGAGTATAAGTATGACAGGAGGAGTAGAGCAGCATGTGTGGATGTAATCATGTGAGCTGTGATTGTGCTTAGGGTGTGTTTAGATTGTAGGAAAAAACACTGTAGCATAAGAAAAACACTGTAGCAGTCACTGGGAAACGTGTTTTGTGAGGGAGGAATAGTGAAAAGTTGGAATGAATAGTGAAAAGTTGGAATGAATAGTGAATAGTTGAGAATCTGAACATGGCCTTAGTGGCTGACACAAGTTGATTTGCATGATAACAATCACGTGCCCCAACGCTTACAGCTTTCCTTTTTCTCACTTTTTGTTTTAGGTGGTACAGGAAGTGGGTGTGTTCTTATCTAGGAGTAGAAAAGATGAGCCACAACACAAAAGTCCTTTTCATTATGAGTTTAGTTGAACCAAACTTCTTTTGAATTCCCTTCGCGTCTTCTGTTAATTCCTCACCAGATCAGAGCTTCTTTACGTGCAGTCAGTTATGATGTTCATGATCTATGCACTTTCATGCTTGGACTTCACAGGAAAATGGGGAGCCAAAAGAATGTTTCATGGTAAACAGAAAAAAAAAAGTTTACAGTGTGAAAGGTCGGAAGGGAAGATTGGGTATTTGGGTCAGTGAGGTAGGCGAGGTGGGGTCAGCGTAGCGTGTTTGCATTTTGTGCAAGTCACAGGTTTTGATATGGACGGTGGGTCTGTCGTCTGCCGGAAATGGGGCCAACGAGCAAGGATACAAGACGGAAGACAAATTTTTTGGTTGGGACATGTTTTGTCACAGAGAGACGGCACCTGCTGCCCGACGAGCATTTGGGTCCAAAGATGACGCGAAATCTAATCGATTTTCTAGGTCTAAGCGTGCCCGTTAAACAAGTCATCGTCGCTGATAGTTCACGAGTTGGCGCTCCATCATGTGTTTCTTTATGAGCCGAGTCAGGCCCGTATCTAAGTTTAAGGAGGCCCCGGTGCGAAACACAAAATGGAGGCCCTATATTAATGAAAAATATAAATAATCAAAATATTTATCATGTTACTAACATAAAAATTCATGCTAAATAAAGAACGGGCGAATTTATTTACTGATATCGATCTTCTCAACTTCTATTAAAAAGCATCATTCATCTAGTATTCTTTGAAGTAAAATTTTCAATGATATCTTCGTATTTTCTCCAGAATTCAATTTAAGTGCAATTGTCGCCAATCTGTTGAGTCTTTCTTGTGTCATAGTACTACACATGTAGATCTTTAGTAACTTTAATTTGTTGAGTTACCTGATCTGATCTCTGATGAGTGATGTTGGCAACCTGGCACCACGCTACCGAACTGTTGCCATTGATAGAGTCGCCATCTCGCCGGACGCCGAGGATTGCGGCAGCAGGGCAACAGCCCGCAGGACCCAACTACCGCGGGCCGCAGCGTCCCGGCGATCAGCGATTGTGGTGGCAGGCTGTCAGGGCTTCCGGGCGTCGTCGCGCCGAAGAGGCCAAGAGGGAAGAGAAATCGTCATCGCTCGATCAATATGCACGCAGATGCAGCGACGACAGCGCTTCGTGTTCTACCTAGTTGACGTTTGGGCCTTAGCCTTAGTTGATTAATTTTTATTGGGCTGAAAATTTGGTGGCCCCTCAGATTGGGCGGCCCGGTGCTGGCTGACCGCCTGGCACCTCCCAATCGACGGGCCTGAGCCGAGTGACCCCTTGCATCACTCTGATAGGTACGTGCCACTGCTGACCTGCACCGTTCAAGCGAGTTCGGCACAGCGCATCACCAGCTCGCCGCTTGCGTCGTTTCAATGGGTGGTGGTTGGCGATACGGGAATTTAAGGCCTGATTGGATTGATGCCAAAGTTGCCCAGTCAAAATATGGGTATGCCAAAATGTGGGCAAGCAATGCTAAAATCTGGGCAACAATGTTAGAACAACATTTTATTAGGCAACTTTGGCCCCAAACCAAGCAAGGGCCAAGGGCACGCCCTGATTTTGGCTGGGCAAGTTTTGGCCCCGAACAAATCAGACCCTTAGCCCTAATCTGGGCAATTATAAATCCGTAAAGTGCGGCTAATATTTTGCATGTGGTACTTTGGTGATGAGAGTAATTTTTAATGGATGGCGAGTAATTTTTAAAACATGACTTTGACTAGCATTTTTCTTAATTATAAGGCACAGTAGATGTATACTTTTATAAATGTATTCTACTCTTGTTTTGACCGAAGGTGTTCTACTCTTGTTATCTTCAGACATCAAAACTCAACACTAAAAGTATCATGCAGTGATTCTTAATATAATGACTTTGTACATGAGGATATTGTCTAGCACAGGAAAATATCAACACTTTACCGTGTCAACTTGTCAGCAGTCTCCCTCTCAAACGCGTAGGAGTAATCTTTTAACTCAACTTGTTGAGTCACCAATCTGTAAATGACATGTTCTTGATATATCGGTGACGTTCCGTTGAGTGACTGATATGTCTTAAACTTCCAGATCGGTGACAAAAATTGATTAAACATTTTTTTTTTGCTTGCGTCACTTACTCGGAAAAAAATACAGTCACAACGAACAAAGGCACATGTAAGTAGACTTCCTACTGTTTAAAAAGGATCCCAGTACATCAATACCAGATCTGGTCACCCTGCACCTGGAGAGATGCAGCGCGTATTTATGCTGCATTGGTGGCCGTAAACGCAACTGTCGGCAACTTGTTCAAGTCAAAGGTATCAGTCATGGGAGATTCACAAATCTTCAGAAAACGGAAGAAACAATACAAATATGATGCTGAAATTGTGACACATGTATGGCCTCACCCGACGTTGAACAATTTAGCACTGAACCATCCACTTGTAGCGAGCATAAACGAGATTATTATCCGCTAAACCACGCAACTCAACAATGGGCATAATCTGAGGCCTCCTTTTGAGAGGACAAAGATCTTTGCTTCCTGAAACTGTAAAAGTTGGGCAGATTCAAGGATCCCCTGATGTTTGGTGCACATCAGTGGCAATGGCATGGAAAGAAATTGGCATTCTGGGATTTCCATCTAAGGAAGCAAGCACTCCGAATTCTCTCATCACTTGTTCAGCAGAACCTGGTGGTACAACAGCCTAGTCTGGGGACACAAGATAAAGGTGTCAAAGGCATGATTCCACATTTACCATGCGCAACAAAAGCAAACATTAGGTTTGCCTCTAGGCTCCACTCTTGGTGGAGCGCCTGATTGAGGAACTTTCAGCCCTCTTTACATCTACCAAGGCATTGGCTAGCTATACCACTACTACATATCGGCCTCTTAGCATGCCCTGTGCATCTCAGAAGAACTAACAGAGAAACGAGGACTTCCAGACCATCCGCCTCTTCACCTCCTCATGTGTTCAGGAATTATGCGATGAACAAGCTCAACTGGAAGCCCTTCTAGTTCTGCATCCACAGTTCCAGATTTAGGGTTAGAGAGAAGGGTGCAATGAAACATCAACAGTATTAAAGGCAGTAAATGTTACCAGCAGCTGTGAAGTCGAACAATGGTGGTAGTGGCCGTCCATTTGGCAAGGTGACCTTGGGGTCCCGCAGCTCATCAAAGAATGGGTGTGCACAAGCATCAACCTGAAAGTATGATAAATATGTTTAATCAAGCTTTTTGGCTCTTTTATTTTTTTCCAAAAAATAGAAAGGCTTAATAATATGGAAGCGATAGCACAAAGCTACTACTGTTTCAGATAACAATTGGCATGTGGCAGAAATAACGTGTTCAGCTGAATGGTTGTAAAGCTTAGTATCAGTAGCGATACATCTATGCTAGTGTGACTAATAATTGGTAGTTGAGATCTCGAGTTAGTTCTTACAGCTGTGCAGCGCAGATTTGGTGAGTACTGAAGTAGCCTTGACACAAGATCAACAGCTTCAGGTGGCATGCGCTTACCAAAAAGCTACATGCAAAAGAAACTTGGGTGAGCCTGTTAGCTGACTACAGCTGAAATGAAGTACCATAGAGATCAGAGATCCACTAACCTTGTGCCAGGGATGGGCTTTTATCTGAGGGAACTTGAACTCGAAGTAATTTGGGTTCATGCACCTGATTTCTTCTCTTGTTGGAGTACCCAAAATCTTTAATAATAAGAAGAAGAAAAAAGAGATTAAACATTCAGTCTACATAGGAATGTTCAGTGGATGTCATGAAATGTGATAGCAGATACAAACCTTTATTATTTCCACCAGTTGATCAACTCCACTTTCACCAGGAAATAAAGGCTGCAATTGGGGGACAAAATACACATCAACAAAATTGTCAGCAGATACAAAAAAGAGTATATCTGTCAACAGTAAGCTAACTACTTCCTCAAAAAACAGTAAGCTGGCTAGTAATGTCTAGAAAATCAAAACTTTATTTTATATCTCATATCATAATCTTTAACAAAAATAAAGCCAAAAGATTCGGCAACTGTAAACAAAAAATATTTCCCTCACAGAATGTAGGTAGTAGCATAATTGACTGGAAGAAACATGAACTCGCAGAATTGAGATTCTATACCTGACCGATCATAAGCTCAGCTACCACACAACCAACAGACCAGATATCAATTGCAGCAGTATACTCTGTAGCTCCAAATATTAATTCAGGAGCCCTATAGTACCGCGAGCAAATGTATGATATGTTAGGCTCACCAGGGACCTGAAATGGAGCTTTTAGTTTATTATATACATGAAGATCTTCAGCAGGAACAAAATAAAAGAATGAATCATACCAATTTCTTAGCACTCCCAAAATCACAAATCTTAAGTTGATGTGTATGAGGATTGACCTGGAAGATTAACAAGTTGCAATGAAAAGCATGTTCGGCAGTTTGCATAAAACAGAGTGAAAAATACTCCAGAGATGTAAACAGACACATTTTGCATGAGAAAACCCTGTAAATACGCACTTACACATGTCTGCAGTCACAGGTGTTACAAGAAATATGGAATCCAATTTGTCAAAAAAGAAGGGAATAACAGAGGACTTGTGACACTAACAACCACTCAAACTGGCCCAAAAAGTGTATCAGGGAACTTACCAGTAGATTTTGGGGTTTAATATCACGATGACACACACCAACAACGCGATGGATGTAAGCAAGCGCACGGCACATCTGGAAAAGATGGAATAACAGATCATTCTTTGTGTCCGTTCCATAACAACCATGAATCTGAGCTTTTGGAGAAAAATATGACAGTTGAAACAGAATATCTTCACAAACCTGATACGCATACAACTTAACGTATATTATGGGTACACGCTGGTTCATCCGGTTGTAGTATTTGGCAACACGATAAACCGTCTCAGATACAAATTCAAGTACAAGGTTGAGGTAAACTTCTCCCCTTTGAGTTGTTGAAAAGAAGTGATGCTTCAGCTGAACTACATTTGGGTGGTCAAGTAACTGCATAGTTTGAAGCTCTCTATTCTTGTATCTCTTATCTTGTAACACCTTTTTTATTGCCACTGTCTCACCAGTTTCCAAACATTTTGCCTGTTTATACCAGATATGTTCAATGACTTTGCTTCAAGCATTGTGAACTTCCATTTGTATAAAGTGTTCAATGGATGAAAAATGACATACCTGGAAAACTACACCAAATGAACCAGTACCAACGACCCGTTCTGCCATGTATGAAACCTTCTGTAAGACCATTAGAAACAGCATCAACGACAAGCAAAAGTTTGCAGCCATAAAGTAAAGTACATCCAATAACAACACACAAAAGTAGCAGCACTAGTGCAATGTACTCCACGGAGGAGATTTTAAATATAAAAAAGAAAAAATAGGTTCATTGTAATGTATCATTGGTAGTAGATGTTTTTATAAGGGAATAAAACAACTGTTATTCCAATCTAAAGGATATAGGTTAATGTATCACCTGCTTTGGCTTCCCATTATGACCTCCTATTGTTGTCACAATAATCTGTCCTGTCTCAGTTCCATTTCCATCAAGAGTAACCCCTTCACCTTCCTATGGTCAGAGAACATGGGGTATGAGTACCAAAATAGATATGGTATGAGTTTGACAATCTATAGAGTTAATGTCTCAATGAGATTAAACTAACCTTATTGTTCTGGCCATCAGCTTTATCATCACTGATTGTCATACCATTCAATTCTTTTGGAAGAAGATCTGCTCCTGGTTCTTCAGTTTTAACAAGCTTCATGTTACAGGATGTACTTGCCTCAGCATCCCTATGGGATGACGATGACGATGATTCTTGGTCGATGCGCATAGATTTGTCCTCAGTGAAGTGTGGCTCAATAACAATGTCTCCTGCTCCATCCTGCTCAAATTTTGGCCTTTTGGAGCCAGAGTCACCACCCTGACAATAGTAATGCAAATTTCAAAGCAAGCGTTAGCAGATGCCAGATAACAAATGAGGAAATGGTTATTTCTTTTGTAAATTTATAAAATTTATATAAAAGACAAAAATTTCAATGTATCAAATCCCCATTTCTCATGTTCTTTTTTTTAACAGGGAGCCATTTCCTGGTTGATCAATAGAATAATCATTTTTAAGCAAATGTTTTTTTTATACTGGTTGTAATGTTTGGATGAATAGGCTATCATCCATTTTTCTAAATGAACCTACGAGGCTAACATTGCTAACGTATTACAGCCAAAATCGCATCTATTAGACCAACTGGAGAAATAAATACTTGAGCAGAAACAAACAAGATGCCGCCTTTAAAGCGCAAGGAGCCCAATGCCAAATCGACCAAAGCAAATAAAGCGGTCGCCACCTGATGAGGCAGCAGACCGTGCAAAGCCTTTCAACGACGAGGCATCCTCGGCCAAGCAAAAGAACGGAACGAACAGCGCTGCGGCGGCAATGGACGATCAGACGAATCCCACCGAAACGAAACAGAACATTTGCAAAGCGTCAGTAGACACCCAATGCGGTGCCCGGGCCACGAATCGCGGCGTGGGGAGGACTGGACGGCCGAGCTCTCACCGGATCGGAAACGGACGAGCGGCCGGAGGCGATGCTCTTGAACCGCCGCATCATATGCATCCTCCTCCCTCACCGGGGAGCCGGCCGAAGCAGCCCGACCTCGACCACAAACCCTAGCCTCGCCTGGCGCCGCCTCCGTCGTCCCCGTCGCCCGGCTTCTCCTCCTCCGCCGCCCTCGCGATGCAGCCTCGCCGCTGCCGGCGGCGGCGATCTGGCCTGGGGAGGGGCGGCCCGCGGGGTAAGGCCCTGGAAGCTTCGCGAAGCTTCGGGGGACGTCGTCGGGGGGAGCCCGGGGAAGAGGCCAGCGGTGAAAATTTTGGGAGTGGGGAGGCGGACGAAGGGAAGGCGAGGGAGAGGGGGGGTGGAGGGTTCGCCCGCTGCACCACTAGATTTCTCGGTGCTTTTTTTAGCTCTGTGACTCGCGCTCTCTCTCCTCCGGTTGTTGGTGACGGTCGCCAAAACGGCAAAGTTTGGAAATATTTATAGTCAGCTCCCTGGGATTTCTTGGTATTATGAGATTGGGCTTGATATTCAAATGGTTCTAGGGTTGGTTGTTTTTGTTTACCACCACTTCATCCTATGTCCTTTTTAGACGTGAAATTTAGTGAAAAAATTCACACAAAGAAACGCGCCGTCTCGGCCTTATTTGAATGTCCGTGCTAGTGGTCTACTAACAAACTGACTAAAAAAGGGAGGAAACCAAGAGACACACTGATATTATCCAACTAAGGAGGTATGTAGTTAAACCAAGACCGATGAGGGGCATTATTTGTTAAAAAAAGTAAATTAAAATGATCCACGTAAAAACTTCTTTTATCTAGCATGTCCATCCTTGAGCTATAATCTCTCTGAGGTTTAATATTGTTCAAATCGATGTGTTATCTGTGTATAACCCACTTTTTACAATATAATCATGATTCCACTATCAAGTAAAATAACAACAATAGTTTTTTTCAGAAGAAATAACATATACTATGTAGCCATACACTTATAAGTCAAGAAAAGAGAGGATTGACGTACCAAAATCTCGTCAGGGTTTCTCTGAGCCATCAGTTCAGCAAACCTTTGCAAAAAGTCTAACTACTATTGTATTATGGTGTATTGGATTCTTCTAGAGATCTCTTGTGGTTTTCTAATAGACAAAGTTTGGTTATACTTTTGACTGGCTATGCCTTTATATAGGTGAACCAATGTTGTAGTCTAGTACGAGTAACGTTACCATTACATCGCTACTAAATGTTTGCAAGTATATGTATCACTTGCTTTAGCATAGCCTCAAAACGTAATTCACGCCATAAATGATATACAATGTATAAGTCTAAACTCAATTGGCGACGAAACAGATATAGCTACATTGATACCGTTCATATGGTTCTGATATTTTGGGACGTATTTAATACATACCAAAGATATACCATATCAACGTAACATTGTATGCTAATGTGGTAGTCATTTACGGTATTTGGAGGATGGATTTAATTTAAATCAAAGTAGTATAGGATTCTTGTAACGTTACGGTGATTACTCTAACTCTAACAATAATAGGTTCAATAGATCTACAATATTCATTTTAACAATACCAAAGATAGACACGAGATTGATAAATACGACGAACATAATACATAATTTTGTACCAACCTTACAAGTTTTTATACAATCTCAATTGATTAGTGGATCATTAATTTTTATTTTTTTTCATGAGGGATACCGGCGGAGGGACCTCCTGCTGCCGGCATCGGGCCTCGAACCCAGATCATCTAGTACAAAAATCTAAAAATTAACTAGTACCTACATACTTAATACTTTGGTTCATTCTATACTCACAACATAGGGAGTATCCAATCTGAGCTTTAAATTGTACTCGCTTTCATCCCGAGAAAGGTTAATATTGTGCTACCCATTTTTATTTTGTTTTTGCATTTCTATTACTTCTTTACTCCTGCTACATCTTTTTTTTTGAGTTAGACTACTTCCTGCTACTTGAACAACTCGAGTGACCATCATTTATCGTTTGTTCAGTGTTACAAAATCATCAGGTAAGCTAAGCCCTCGGCCGTGGTAATGTTTGAACTTTGAAATTACACAAAGACCACGGGTAAATTACTCATGTGTCCGGGGCGCAAAGTGCAAAAGAGACCCAGCCGGAATTGTAGGGCACAGGCGAGATGAGTCCGGCGGTCAAAGCTCCCGGGTGCGAGCCCAATGATTGCCACCACCACCGGGGGCCCGCGCGCGCCGGTCCCCTCCCGCCCCTCGCCCGTCGATCCTCCGCCCCACCCGATCGGACGGCCGTGCGGGGGCAGGGCGCGCACTCGCGAGGCTGCCACCTGCGCGGGGTATCCGGGCTTGCGGTCTCCCGCCGGTCGCTCGCGATCTGGGCGAGCCGGAGCCGCGCTCGTGGCGAGCGCTCCGCGAGTCTCGCCACGTGGCCGGGCCAACGGAACCAACCCGGCTTGGCTGTGTTCATGTTCACAGAAAAGTATTTCTCCAACAAGTTTTTTCTATTCATTCTTCTCAAAGAACACGCTTTTCAATGTACTATTCATCTAGTAAAAATACTTTTCACTCCCAATCTGAACGCAGCCAGTCTATTTATCTCTCGTCCAGAACTGGAACAGAGAATCTCGTCGGACTTGACGACGACCTTTTTTTAGGCGAGGTGTGACGCCGATCTTAGCCGCACCTGCCTGCATCAACCATTGTACTAGGATAGAGTGTGGTAGAGTATGGTAGAGTAGAGTATTTCCAGTAACCACAGACCAAGAACCACCGAAATGTTGGTTGGACCGGCGCGGTAGCCCAGCTCTAGCCTCTAGCAACTGCAACACCCAGTATCCGAAAGTAGCGTTGTGTGAATATGCCTGCCCAACTTTATACGGGTTGTTTATATGGTGGAGAAGTAGAAAAAAAGTATTGTAGCAACTGTGTTGGGAAACGTGTTTTGTGAGATAGAGGAATAGTGAATATCTAATGAATAGTGAATATGTGGAGAAGTTATCCTTAACTAAACTACTCCTTAGCGTCTATATAATAAAAAGGACCCCTACCATTAACGAAAATCAGCATGACCAATGTTTCTTTTTTTAACTTGAGAGAAGCTTATTTTGTTGTGTTGTGTGGATTTTGTCGTCCATGCGTTGCCAGGAAAGAAACGAGAGGGCAGGGGCCTTCCACGGCGAACCCCAATGCTGATGCGCAGTGGCCTTCAGCAGGAACGTTGAGAAACGCCTCAAAGAGCTCACTGTCGCAGCTCCAGAAGGCGATGGGTTAACATGATTAACGCAGACGGTGCAGCGCAAGATCTGACGACGATCTTGGCAGCCGGAGACTTCACTGCACCTCCGATCAGCGATCAGAGAAGGGCGCGGCGACGACCGCGCACCAGGGGGATAGGCACGGGACGCGCAGCATTGGCCGGCGGTGGCGATAATTGCAGGAGCGGCGCCCGGCCGATGATCGCGACGAGCCGGTCACGCGGCGGACCCGCGAGACTGACGAGACTTTCGTTTCTTCCAACGGGCGCTCGTGAAAACTGTGCGCGTGTACTGAAGCCTGAGAACCTTTCATGTCGCTGTGAGATAGTAAAAGCCTTGCCCCCGGTTCTCGCCGACGCCGCCTATCAAGGGAAGGGTCAATTCGCCGCCACCGCCGCCGCCGCTGATAGCTCTCTGCGTTGGTGGATCTTGGACCGTGGCTGCTTCCGTGATCGTGGCCGTGGTCGTGGATCAGCCAGATCAGCTGGAGTCCGCAGCGGTCACCGCATGACCATGACAGTCAAACACTCAAACAGCTTTCCTTGTGCCACCAAGAAGATAGAGACTGAAGCCCTCGGCAATTAATTTCATCGTTACTGTAAATTTGAATGTAATACGAATTAGGAGTTTGATATAAAGTTCATAATTGCGTACAGTCACCCTACAAAGGTACGAGCTGTTAATTCGTAAATGAAAGTAAGCTTGGGAAGTGGTATGGCCACGCAAAAGTTGGATTTCACATCGACCAGTGCTGCTTGGTTTGATCCATGCATAAAGCTATTGATTTATATTGTTCTTGAATCATATTTGTGAGCAATATGCACTAGTTTGTTAAAAAAAAATGACATATCCATGGACTTTTGCAAAGAGGTTTCCTCTGGAGCAAAGGACAGCTAACGAATTTTAAAATATACAATCTTATAGGAAAATTTCTCGTGTAGGACCACACGTTCCAAATCCAAGCAACCCCAAATTTGTGTTTTCCTGTTCCTACTTGTTGATAAACCTTGTCATCCAAAGACAGCATATTGTTATAGGTACCACAGGGTTGATGCCGATTCTTAGGTTCCGGAATGTTTAGCCAGAGCACTTCCTATGTTCCAACTTCCAACAAACACGTACTGAATCCCAGTGAAGCCCTCCACTTTTATTGTTCTGTACTTCTGTTATAACAATGGAAGATACCAATAGTGAATTTTGTACACATGTATATTTACTGACATGTCTCCGTTGTTGGAGATAAAATTAAGAAGTGGTCAAAAGCCCATTAGTGAAGGGTTTAACGGGATTAGCGGGAAAGCCCGTGGGCCACTAGCGCCTTGATCGGAGGCGCAACCAACTCATGGTTGCGGCCCCAGATCGCACAGCGCAAGATAAAAGGGGACGCCAGGTAAGGTTTTGAGCCATCCTAGTGACATTAAACCCTAAGAGCGTCCCCACATCCGCCACTCCGATCCGGCGGCGCTGGAGCCATCTGAAGGCCGTCGCCACCTCACCGCCGTCCCAGGACAGTGCCGGTGGAGACCGGAAGGACGACGGTATCTCCGACGTTCTACACCAAGCTCGGGAACGACTACATCAAGTCCTACACCAGCTAATACAATGGCCGGATCGTCCCCGTGCATCGCTGCTGGTTGATGTTCTAACCTACTATGTAGTGTTCATGTTATAGTTGCAAAGATCCTATGATATTCATGTCTAAGTCGTGTTTTAAGTTCCTACATTTGGTATCAGACGTTTTTTGCATCTATTCTTGAATCATGAGTACACATGGTTAGATCTAAGCACGTTTTCAGTTAGTTTGATTTTAGATCTAAGTTAGGGTTTCGGTTTCTCCCCATTTCTACCCAACCGAGCATCAAATCGACGCAAATCACAATACAAGTCATCGTTTGGTTGCGCAAATTAGACAAATAAGATAAAGACATGATAGGAAACGCAGATCTAAAACCCTTCTTTGCGGATCCATCATACAAGCATGCATACCGACGCAAAACCCCTCAAAAGTCGTCGATTTATGCGCGAATAAGCATAGAGAAGAAACGGAATAGGCAAATCTCAGATCCAATTTGCAAACCCTTGACAAATCCCCAAATCTTCCAACCCAAACCCTAGAAACTACCACACTCACCTAGCCGCGCGCGCATTAGCACAGACGCTCGCGCATGAGGGCTCAGCGACGCCTATGAGTGCACCCAACCGGAACCCCTCGACGGAGCCGCGCGCGACTCGGTCGCGCGCGCCTCCGGCGAGAGGAACCGCGAGGGCGCAGGACGTCGGCGTGAGGTTGAAGACGACTCGCGGAGGTACGCCTTGAGCAGGCGGCGGCGCACCATTAGAAGCCGGCGGCGGCGCATCGTGAGAAGTCGCTGGCGGCTATGGTGTGGAGGAAGAAGGGGAGAGGAAGAAATGATTTAGGGTTAGGGTATCCTATGAACCAACCGCTATTTATACTCACGAAACTCGCGCTGAACCGTTGGATCGCTAGGGTTTTAAGATCAACGGCTGAGATGCAGGCGGGTTGGGGGGTTGGCTGCCGCTCGTGCTGGGCTGATTTGGCAGCCCAGCCGTCGGTTTTTGGGCCTTAGGCCCATGAGGAATGCAGCCTACGAACGCCAGCCGAGCCGCACGAAGCTCGAGCCGCGGGATGAGCCGAGCCGCGGGACGAGCTGAGCCGCGCATGAGAACCAAGCCGAGTTGCGTCATGAGCCGCGATCTGAGCCCATTCACGCGGTAGGCCGCACTGCGATAATGGGCCGGTTTCATTGTGGGGCCGAAAGCTGGGGTTTTTGCTGGGCCGGATGGGAATGAGTTTAGATTCGGCCCAGATTGAATTATGAATGGTATTTCCTTTATTTCTGTATATTTTTAAGTATTCTCCATGTATTTAAGTTATGATTGAGTATATTCATGGTTTTTGCACTGATTTTAAAAAAAAACCTCTGAGTTAAATTTTTTTATTTCCGCTGCACATATGAGTTCCTTATTAAAATTGAACCAACAAGATATTTTAATTGGGAATTCTTTATGCAAATTTAAGTTTAAGTTCACAACTATAATTCTGACCAACGTTGATTTATAATCATGTGATATAAGTGAGTTCTAAATTCATGATTATTTTACTTCTGCCCAACGGTGATGTAAAATTGTTTAAGTCATTTTTGTTTCTGCCCAACGGTGATGCAAATTTGTTTAACAATAAGTATTAAGATTCTTTTGTTTCTGCCCAACGGTGATGCAAAAGTTATTAATGTTATTTAATTTTGTCTCTGCCCAACGGTGATGCAAAATTGTGTTATTGATATATTTGTTGTCATTACTGATTAAATCTATCCTGATGTTGTTTTACTCAGATCCCACTCCCTCCAGCATCATAAGCTACATCCAAGGTGTTGAGAAGCTGGGAGGGAACAACTTCACCACATGGAAGCAAAACATCAAGTTGATATTGGGGATTCAGGATAAGGACCACTCCTTGAGAGAGCCAGCTCCCGTTGCTCCAGTTGCCGAAGGGGATAATGATCCTACCCTTGCGGCGCGCACTGCAACTTATGAGAAAGAGAAGGAGCGTTGGGAGCGCTCTGACAGGGTGGCTCTGATGATTATGGAGATGACCATAACCCCTTCCATGAGGGGAGCACTTCCTAAGGAGCCTACAAGTGTAAAAGCTTTCATGGAGAAGATTGAGGAGTACTTTCAGGGGTCTGACAAGGCCAATGCTAGCATCCATCTCTTTAAGTTAATGAGCACTAAGTATGATGGGAATGGCAGCGTGAGAGAGCACATCATGGGTATGATTAACTCCAGGGATAAGCTTAAAGACCTGGGTTGTCCACTTGATGATATGACTCTGTTGCATTATGTGTTCCTCGCACTTCCTTCTGTTTTTGAACCATTTAAGATCAACTACCATGGTACTGATGCAAAATGGAACATTGCTACGCTCATTTCTAAGTGTTCTCAGGAGGAGGAAAGGCTGAGGTCACAGACTCCTGACTATGCCAACCTCATTAGGCAAGAGGTACATAAGGGAAAGGCTAAGAAGGTCATGCACTCCAAGCATCATAAGAAGCCATATCAGAAGCCAAAGAAAAATGATGGCGCTTCTTCCTCTAAGGGTCCTTAATGCTTCCACTGCAAGGACTATGGCCATATCAGGAAGGACTGCCCAAAGTTCAAAGTTTGGCTAGGAAAGAGAGGTAATGATGACATTATTTCATTAGTCGATGAGTCTTATTATGCTTATTTTCCGTTAAGTTCATGGTGGATTGACTCTGGTGCCACTGTTCATGTCACAAATTCCTCACAGGGGTTGAGTGGCGCGCGGACTATAAGAAAGGGGGACCGAAGGCTTAAGGTCGCCAACGGAGTTGAAGCTGAAGTCGAGGCCATTGGCACCCTTAGTCTAGAACTTTATACTGGCTTCATGCTTCAATTGAATAATGTCCTTTATGTTCCATCTCTCACAATAAACTTAATTTCTGTTTCGAGATTAGACAATGATGGTTATGCGTGTCTTTTTCAGAACAACAAGTGTGTAATAAGTTTAGATGGTGATATTATTTGCTATGCACCTTTACATAATCAGCTTTACTTGTTGTCTTTGAATAATGATTGCTCTGTGATGAATGTTGATCATGCCAACAATAAGCGCAAGAGAGGTAATGAGACCTCGTCGAAATTGTGGCACTCACGTTTAGGCCACATTTCGAAGGGGAGAATGGAACGTCTCATTAGAGAAGAGATACTTCCTACCTTAGACTTCTCTGATTTAGAACAATGTGTTGATTGCATTAAGGGAAAATTTGCAAAAAGAATTAAAAAGGATGGAGCTCAGCGCAGTTTAGGAATATTAAAATTAATTCACACTAACATCTGTGGTCCATTTAATGTAAGATCAGTGGATGGTTTCAGTTCCTTTATCACCTTCACTGATGATTTCTCCCAGATACATCTACCCTATAGGAGAAAAATCTAAAGCACTTAATAAGTTTAAGATCTTTAAAGCTGAAGTAGAAAATCAGCATAATGTTAAGATCAAAGTGGTAAGATCGGATAGAGGTGGAGAATATTATGGGAGACATGCAACATATGGTCAAATCCCCGACCCCTTTGCTAAGTTTCTTCAAGAAAATGGAATAGTTGCTCAGTATTCAACTCCTGGTGAACCTCAGCAAAATGGTGTAGCTGAGAGAAGAAACCGTACCCTCATGAACATGGTATGGTCTATGCTAAGTAATTCTACACTACCAGTGAGTTTGTGGATGGAAGCACTAAAGACTGTTGTGCACATAAATAACCGTGTTCCTAGCAAGTCGGTCCCTAAGACACCCTATGAGCTCTGGACTGGCAGGAAACCCAACATAAATTATTTACATGTATGGGGGTGTGCAGCTGAAGCGAAGCTATTTAATCCATTGCTTGGAAAATTAGATCCTAAGACAGAAAGCTGCTATTTCATTGGATATCCACAAAAATCAAAGGGGTATCGTTTTTATTGTCCTAAGCGTACCACTAAGTTTGTAGAGACAAGGCATGCTGTCTTCCTAGAGGAAAATGGATGCGCTGAGGTTAGAACAATTGATCTTTAGGAAATGTGGACTCATGATTCATTGCCGACAACTCAGGATCAATATGAGACTATCCCTCACATTATAGTTACATCTTGGGTAGCTAATCCTCCAAGAGAAATTAGGGAGGAAACGCCTACCATAATTGAGCATGAAAATGCACCGATAACTGATGAGCATCAAAATGAGATTGTGGAAGATCCTGCTGAGCAAGCACAGGGTCAATATGTTAACGGGACACAAGAGATTCAGCAAGAGCAATTAGCTGAACCTGTTCCAATAGCGGAACCACAACCCTTTAGAAGATCCACAAGAGAAAGGAAATCTACCGCATCCGATGACTTCGTCTACATAAGTGAAGAAGGTCATGATATTGGAAAGGTAGATGATCCAAAATCCTATAAGGAAGCCATGATAAGTGAGAACTCACATAAGTGGTGTGAGGCCATGGAAGAGGAAATGAGGTCTATGAGTGCTAATAAGGTATGGGACTTAGTAGAGATTCCCGCAGGAGCCGAAAAGGTAGGTTGCAAATGGGTCTTTAAGACAAAATATGACTCTAAAGGGAAAATCGAAAGGTTCAAGGCAAGACTTGTGGCTAAGGGTTACACGCAAAGGGAAGGAATTAATTATAATGAGACCTTCTCTCCTGTCTCGAAGAAAGATTCATTTAGAATCGTAATGGCATTGGTGGCTCACTATGATCTTGAGCTACATCAGATGGACGTAAAGACTGCGTTCCTTAATGGTGACTTGCATGAGGATATGTTACATGGTGCAGCCGGAAGGTTTCATCATGGAAGGCAAGGAACAAATGGGAATGCAAGCTAAAGAAATCCATTTATGGGTTGAAACAAGTGTCCAGACAATGATACCTTAAGTTTGACGGAGTAATTAAGAAATATGGCTTCGTCAGTAATAGAAAGGACAATTGTATATACGTTAAGATCAAGGGGAGCTCTTTTATCATCCTAGTACTTTACGTGGATGACATCCTATTAGCCAGTAGCGACAAGAATTTGTTGCATGAGACAAAGGGTTATCTCTCATCGAATTTTGATATGAAGGACCTAGGTGATGCCTCTTATGTTCTTGGCATTGAGATTCACCGTGATAGGTCAAAAGGTGCTCTCAAAGAGCTTATATAGAGAAAGTCCTTAAAAGGTTTAATATGCACCAATGTTCAGGCACTGCTGCCCCAGTGGTTAAGGGCGATAAGTTTGGGGAATTTCAAAGTCCCAGGAATCAATTAGAAATTGATCAAATGAGGAAGATTCCTTATGCTTCAGCTGTCGAAAGCATTTCGTATGCACAAACGTGTACACGCCCTGACCTAGCATTCATAACCGGAATGCTTGGTAGATATCAGAAAAATCCAGGAATTGAACACTGGAAAGGTGGTAAGAAGGCTATGCGTTACATGCAGAGCACTAAGAACTATATGCTCACATATAAGAGAACTGAGAATCTAGAAGTAATTGGATACTCAGATGCCGATTATGGGGGTTGTGTTGATGATAAAAAGTCGACATCAGGATATATCTTCACACTCGCTAATGGGGCAATATCTTGGAGAAGCTGCAAACAAAAGATTACGGTAGCATCCACGATGCAAGCTGAATTTATGGCATGTTACGAGGCCGCGGGGCAAGCTTTATGGCTTAAAGAATTCATCCCGGGACTAAGAGTGGTAGACAGCATAGATAAGCCACTAAAACTGTATTGCGACAATAAGTCTGCTGTCCTCTATGCTAATAACAACAAGTCAAGTAACGCTACCAAATTCATTGAGCTTAAGTATCTTGTTGTGAACGATAGAGTCGAAGATCACACTATTGAGTTAGAGCATATAAGCACTAAGAACATGCTCGCGGATCCATTGACGAAAGGCTTACCTCCCAATATATTTAAAGAACATGTTGCCGGCATAGGATTATTGGAAAGTCTGTGATCTTTGAGAATAGGGTCATAAGTCAACCACTCCGATTATGATAAGTGGTTTTAAACATTGTGGGTACTTGTGTTGCATTGGATCTTTATCGCCATTGTAACACATTATCTCTTTGAATAATTCTACTTTAAGAAAAATGGCATAAGTAATAGGCCTTTAGACCAAAGGGGAGAATGTTGGAGATAAAATTAAGAAATGGTCAAAAGCCCATTAGTGAAGGGTTTAACGGGATTAGCGGGAAAGCCCGTGGGCCACTAGCGCCTTGATCTGAGGCGCAACCAACTCATGGTTGCGGCCCCAGATCGCCCAGCGCAAGATAAAAGGGGACGCCAGGCAAGGTTTTGAGCCATCCCAGTGACACTAAACCCTAAGAGCGTCCCCACATCCGCCACTCCGATCCGGCGGCGCTGGAGCCATCTGAAGGCCGTAGCCACCTCACCGCCGTCCCAGGACAGTGCCGGTGGAGACCGGAAGGACGACGGTATCTCCGACGTTCTACACCAAGCTCGGGAACGACTACATCAAGTCCTACACCGGCCAATACAATGGCCGGATCGTCCCCGTGCATCGCTGCTGGTTGATGTTCTAACCTACTGTGTAGTGTTCATGTTATAGTTGCAAAGATCCTATGATATTCATGTCTAAGTCATGTTTTAAGTTCCTACATCCGTAACGATGGCAGATGGTAGACGGAATCTTGGAGTATTGCACTGTGAAGTTCTTTTAATCCTTTTTTAACAGTATAAACTTCTTTTAGTTTTCTTTACAGCTAGTATTATTATAACAAGGGAGAATACTGCTAGTAGCCTAGTACTATTGTTAATTGATTTTTTCACTGAGTGTGTAAGTTGTCCCTACTTCCTATGGAACTTGGTTTAACAAGAGGTCCGGAAGCACCACAGAAAGAAAGCCATAAAGCTAAGAGTTTGATAAAAAAAAAAAGCATATCCATTGTAAGTTGAATACACATGGCTTGCGGTCAAAACTTAGATTTTCTTTACTCGCAAAAAAAAAAGCTTTGGTTTTCCTTGATATTGATACGGTTTATATATGTCATCATCATGTAAACAAAAGTAATGATTAGATAACTCCAGTTAACTCTGCAAATGAAACGCCACGGCCGTCTGCTTCAGGCTTAGTAAATTTACTCGAGGCCATGTTCAGATTACTAACTTTTCACTATTCATTCTAACTTTTTATTATTTAGGCTGTGTTTAGATTGCAAACTATTCACTGTAGCTATAATAAAAACACTGTAGTTAAGTCCTGAGAAACGTGTTTTGTGAGTGGGAGGAATAGTATGAATAGGAAAAAGTTGGAATGAATAGGGTTTAGTTTGTAATCTGAACATGGCCTTATTTCAACTTTTCACTATTCCTTCCTCACAAAACACGTTCTCCATAGAATGCTGCACTGTTTTTTTATGCTACAGTGTTTTTCCTTACAATCTAAACACACCCTGTACATTATGGATTTGTGACGACCAGTTAGCGTTCTTTTTATAGTTGAGAGTTGAACTCAATCCTCATCAACGTTGTTGAAAACAAAGTGGCTAAACCTCAGGTAGTCAGATCATATGTTTTTTTTCTCTTTTGGGACATGTCAGATCAGATTTTTTTTTTTGAGCGAAACATGTCAGATCAGATTTTTTTTGTTAGCACAACTATCCATCTTTATTCAGGAGGTGGATAGGAATTACACACCAAAAGGTGCTTCTAAAAGTCACACATGTCTACCTAAATCTTTGTAAAGAGAGCTACGAGCTATTATATGGGCATCTACATTTGATTCTCTTCTTTCATAAACTAGATCAAAGCTACTAAATGCCTTGATCTCCTGAACAATCTGGCCATAGACACCAAAAGTTCCTTCCAATATGCTCCTCACCACACTGACAGTCACTCGCCAGCCTGACTGTAGGCGCTTGGATGTCTAGGGCCAGTGCCATGCCTTTCCTGCATGCTAGCACTCCCACCACTTCAGGATCATCGATGCCTCGCATGACTAGAGACGACGCACCCAAGAACAGACCCACTGCATCCCTCGCTACAGCAGCCGCCGAGGCCTTCGTCTCATTCTTGGACACCGCTGCATCAACATTGATCTTGATCACTCCGGGTGGTGGCGGAATCCAAATCGGGCTTCGTCGGGCTGCCGATGTTGTAGGCGCTTGCAACGGTTTGTCCTCCAAGATCTTCCAAAAAGCGATTCACATGTCAGATCAGATGAGTTGGGGGGCTTTGCAGCTGGGCTGTATACGGCAGGCAGGCATGGGCCGTGCGGCCGCGACAGGTTGGTTGGTTGGCGCACTTGGCAAGCGCGTTTCGGTGCCGCGTACTACCTCATTGATCCCGGGCCGAACCGTGCAGCCGCGTCGCCCGACAGAACAGAAGAAGTTGGGTCACGGCCTGCCCAAACTGCCAGCCAACTAGCGAATCCACCACGGGGCCGTGTTGTACGCGTCCGTGATCTCCACCCCGTACCCATGGCTGCGACTCGTGTGTCTCCTAACCCGTGTCTCCGAGACAATTAACGATAAATAAATCATCCAAATTCAATTCTAATTACACCATTGTGTTTGTTATGATTAGATCTTCAAAACTAAACCACACTTGATCATGTTTGGACTATATTTTCTTTTTAAAATCTTTTTAGGTTAAACAAATTATTTTAATATAAAAATATTCTAAAAATATATATATAATCCAAACATGGTCAAGTGTGGTTTAGTTTTGAAGATCTTATTATAACAAACACAATGGTGTGATCAGAATTGAATTTGAATTATTTATTTGACATTAATTGCTATGGAGACACGGATGGAGACACAGATTAGAGCAGGTACAATGGGTCGACGACATCCAATGAGAAGGAGAGAGAAAAACACATAGAGACGAAGCAGGCGTTTCGTGGCTCGCCAACCCTCCGCCGACGCATGCACTGTTTTGTGGGGACCCCAACATTGCTTCCTGTGCTTATTGGTTAACAAGGCTGGCAGGGCATTAATAAACGTAGGACCCTGGAGCACTGCTCAGCATGAAACGCCCGTAGCTAGCGAGTCTATTAGCTATGCTCTTACGAGACACACGAGTCGCAGCCCATGCCCATACATACACGCGCCGGAAACAACGCACGTAACCGCCCAACGCCGCCCGCCACCGTCTGTCTGAGTCCCGACGTGCCTTGCCTGTTTGTTTGCCTTACCATTTATTGACGACACGCCTCGCCTTCCACGGCTCCACTACCGCGCCCACCACCTCGTCACAGCCGTTTCCGCGAGACACCCCGCCGCCTCGCTTCAAAATCTCACCCCACCCCCATCGCAAGCAGCAGCTAGCCTAGCGTCGCATCGCATCGCGCGTTACGACCGCCGCCGCCATGGCCGCCGCCGCCGCGCGCTACGACGTGGAGAAGGGAGGGGAGGGGTTCTACCCTCCGCCGCCGCCGCAGCGGGAGGGGGAGAGGGAGTGGGTGCCGTGGTTCGTGCCGGTCGTCGTGGCCGTCAACATCGCGGTGTTCGCCGTCGCCATGTACGTCAACAACTGCCCCGCCCACGCTGCCGCCACGCTTCGCCGCGGCGGCGGAGGCGCCTGCGTCGCCCGCGGGTTCCTCCACCGATTCGCCTTCCAGCCGCTCCGCGAGAACCCGCTCCTCGGCCCCTCGTCGGCGACGTAAGTGTGACATCGTCGCCCATCCCCAGCTCTTTCCTCAGTTACCGTTCCGTAGTATCCCTAGCGTCCGATTCCTGCTTGTGGATGCCCTCGCTTCGGCCGAATTTGAAGATCCTTCCATGACCATCGATCAATCTACTAGCTAGAGATACAGATGGAATCCTGTGTCACACAAATCGTAACTGATCCATAGAGAAAAGATTGATTTCCACAAGTGTCTCGTGCAAAATAATAGTTGACTCTATCCTATCTCTGAATCCCTCATCGTTTTGCCATCCAAACCACTAAACCAGCTTTTTTACTGATACACGAGATTACTCTTTTTTTTTTCCCACAGGCTGCAGAGGCTGGGAGCACTTGTTTGGGACAAAGTTGTGCACGAGCACCAGGGTTGGAGGCTCCTGACGTGCATCTGGCTGCACGCCGGCGTTGTCCACCTGTTAGCTAATATGCTCAGCCTCGTGCTCATCGGACTCAGGCTCGAGCAACATTTTGGATACGGTATGCACAGTTATATGAACAACTCCCCCAATATGCCGGACTGACTAGCACTGAATCTGAATCACATTCTCGTACTTGCAGTGAGGATTGGTATCATCTACATTGTTTCCGGTGTTGGAGGCAGCATGCTTTCGTCTCTGTTCATCAGGAACAACATCTCTGTTGGCGCTTCCGGTGCTCTGTTTGGACTCCTGGGGGCCATGCTGTCAGAGCTCTTTACCAACTGGACAATCTACTCAAACAAGGTGCATTTCATCCCTTACTCGCTACTACCACTCAGTCTGCAAGGATATCAGTGTATTGACTGCAATTTTGAAACTGAATGCAATCTGCAGGCTGCAGCCCTGGTGACCCTCTTGGTTGTCATCGCCATTAACCTTGCCATAGGCATCCTCCCCCACGTCGACAACTTTGCTCACATTGGTGGATTTCTCACCGGCTTCCTCCTGGGTTTCATCTTGCTGATGCGCCCGCATTACGGCTGGATGCAGCGCTATGTCCGGCCCTCCGAAGTCAAGTACACCACCAAGAAATACCTGCCTTATCAATGGGCTCTGTTGGCCGTAGCTTCGGTCCTCGCTGTCCTCGGGTAAGCATCACATCACATGCTGGTGCCGCTTGTTTCGGAGACCTAACATGATAGTACTTGCTATATCTTAATTGTGCCATAATGCTAACCTAATGCTTCCTGTCAGCTTTTACTTTTTGCCACCTAAAATATATGTTCTGACAGTTAGGTCGGCTTGACTCAATTTGAACTTATGTTTATGCTGCCTAATCTGCACAGATTCGCCGTTGGGATGGGGTTGCTTTTCAAAGGAGTGAACGCTAATGACCACTGCCGGTGGTGCCACTATCTCAGCTGCGTTCCAACATCTAGGTGGAAGTGTGGGAATTGAAGCTAGTACTTGAAACACCTTGGATTGAAGCCGAGGGATGGTGCCATGAGAGCATTTTCGGGCAAGCATTTCGATGAATGCATAGATACAGTTCATACTGTGTACATAATATCATCAGAATATGAGGTTTATGTCGCTACATGTTTACCTGATTGATCAATGATTCATTTAATAATTAAGCTATTAGAATCTGAATCTTCCTCGCGCTTTGTGATTTGTGTTCGCAGTCGTGTTGTGACTGTCGATCTTTCAACCAGAAACGATTTTCCACTTATCACCCCGTGGTGTGCAGTTGCGGTAGTTTAGTTCCAGATAACTTCTTTAGATATTTACTATTCATTAGATATTTACTGTTCCTCCATCTCACAGAATACGTTTTTCAATACAGTTGCTACAGTATTTCTCCCCATTTCTCTACGAACTAAACTTCTCGGTCAACAAACAAACCAGGTTTCGCGATCCAATGCCTACGTGATGACTGATGTGTAGTGTAGCATAGAAATCACTTTATTTTGCATGCTTTGGATGCTACAGAACCAAATTTCCCCAAAACTAAATTGTATCTGCGCTCGAGTTCAGAATTCAATTCAATGACGTTCCAACAAAATTGGTTTTCGAGGACAAAACCAGGAGCACGGCCACCACCGTTTTTCAGGGTTCTCCATGTGCTCAGGAGGAAACGTTTTTTTATTATTATTATTTTTCTCTGCTATTAGTTCTTTGTGTGCTTGTGTAGGTCAACCTCTGTTTGTCTTGCGTCAAGTTATGTCTGTAAACTGCTTTTTTTTTTTCTCAATGAAATACGTACGGCGTGTAAGGACTCTGCTTTTTTTTTTTAGCGAAGTGTAAGGACTCTGCTGTCTCGTGGGCTGGTGCTTTTGTTTCTCTGGAGCCTTAGTTTAATTTGAATGAAAAAAGTCCTTTTCGACCTGAATGACAATAGGTCGAGTTTAATTTGTCTCCCTAGAACGCAAAACCGGGTGTCTCCCTAGACCGCAAAACCGGGTAGCCAGCCTCACTTAACTTTGAAAACCGTACGTTTTACCTCCCTGAGCTGGCTATAAGCAGTTTTGAAGGCGGTTTTGAGTTTTTTCTTTTTTCATTTCGGCTAAAATTTTAAAAAATCATAGTAAATCAAATAAAAATCATAAAATCGAAAATCTAATTTTGTTGGACTCCACATAAGTATATTAACATAGAAAATATGTAATATGATATGGTTTAGTACAAAGTTTTTATTATAGATTTATATCTATTTTTTAACTATAGTTAAATGGAATAATTCATAACATCATTTTCTATGGTCCAATCATGCTGAATTTTTTTTATATCAGCCTATTTTTATATGCTTCAACTATATTAAAAGTTCATACCCATTGGATCATGTATAACTTAGTTCTAGATTTATTTAGAGTATAAATAAATCTAGAACTAAGTTATACATGATCCAATGACTATGACTTTTTAATATTTGAAGCAAACAATAATTAGCTCACCATAAAAATTTCAGCATGACTAGACCATAGAAAAAATGAAGTTATGAATTATTCCATTTAACTATAGGTAAAAAATAGATCTAAATCTATAAAAAATTACACTAAACAAGATCATATTATATATTTTATATGTTAATATACTTATATGGAGTCCAACAAAATTTGATTTTTGATTTTATGATTTTTGTTTAATTTACTATGATTTTTTAAAGTTTCAGCCAAAATAAAAAAAATAAAACCGCCTTCAAAACCGCTTATAGCTAGCTCAAGGAATTAAAATGTATAGTTTTTAAAGTTAAGGGAGACTGATTACCTGGTTTTACGGTCTAGAGAGATGAATTAAACTTGACCTATTGTCTAGGGAGGTTGAAAGCACCTTTTCCAATTTGACTTGGGTGGTTTGCTTTGTGGGCCATTGGGCCGGGGAGAAAAATCTAAGACCTTTCTTTGAATTTTTTTTGTTGTGTTGCAATCGCATAGTGCGGGGCCCAACTAGGCCTGCTCCAAGTCCAAGGTACGCACGGCCTCGGTTACGCATAAGCCCATATTACACATGTAGGCTGATTGATCAACGATTCATTCATTTATTCATTCGGATGTTTGAAGTGGATGTGCCAATGTGAATCTTCCTCCTCCATTGTGATTTGTATTCGCATTTATGTTAAGAATCCATGGACGTGGAGTTGCGTCCTTATATTCAGTCGATATATAAACAAATCAGGGTGTGTGGCCATCAAATGACGGCCGATCTTTGAAGTTGAAATTACTTTATTTTTGCATGGGAAAGTAGGTGGGGCAAAAAAAAAATAGTACTCCTACAAAGAATCTTCAAGTGAACTGAGCCACGAAGTTCAAAATTCAATTCAATGACGTTTCAGCAAAATGGGCTTTCGAGGGCAAAACCAGGAGCACGGCCACCACTTGGTTTCACGGTTCTCCCTGTGCTCACGAGGGAACGGGATTTCCTCCACGACCTTTTGGGACTTGAGGTCGAACACGAAAGCCCAGTCCTGTTTCTCTCGAAAATGAAAAGGGACTTGAACATAGTAGATGCAGTTTCGGCGGATCGCGGGGTGCTCCTCGGCTGAGAGGGCGTAGCCGTCGCTACGGCCGAGGAAGAGCGAGTAGCCTCCCAGGTCCGTCACCCTCTCGCTCTCGCTCTCGCCGAGGTCCATCTCCTCCCGCCCCGCGTCCAGCTCTGCAGGCCCCAGCTTGTACACGACGACGTCGTCGTGGTCGAAGCTGAACAGCACGACGAGCAGCAGGTTGCCGTTGCAGGACACGAGGTGTGCCGCGGGGACATAGTTTAGCTGCTGTGGCAAGAAGATGGGAGGTGACGGCGCGTGATCTGCCCGGCTGAGGTCGTAGATGGCGATCTTGTAACTCGACTCGATGCAGTACATCTTGCCGCCGTGGAACGCGATGCTCTGGGCGCGGTCGAAGCTGTACGGCACCTTCCTGGCCGCGGGGGTCCAGGCGGCGTCCCCAGGCCGCCAGAAGAGGATCTTGTTGTCCAACGACTCCGTGATCTGCGCCGCGACAGCCATCCACCCCGACGGCGGCGGCGATGACGCCAGCGGGTCGCCGGAGAGGAAGACCTCGGAGATGCCGTCCGCCGGCGGGAGAGCGACCTCGACGCCGACGCTAGGGTCCCACAGCACGAGCCGGGTGGGGAACCACTTGCAGTCCCCCAGCGCGAGCCACCCGCGCGGCGCGCCGAAGCAGTACGGGAGGTCGGGACGCTCGGAGGCGGCGAGGCGGTGGACGCCGCGGGGGCGCCAGATGGAGTACTCGCCGATGGAGCCCAGTTGGGATGGATCTTTGCGGCTGGCGAGGACCCATGGGCGGATTGGCGCGACGTGGCCGGAGCAGGGTTCACCGAACCGTCGGGAACCGGTCCGGTTTGACCGGTTCCCGACCAAACCGCCCCGGACCAGTTCCGGTTCGGGACGGTTTGAATAGTTTGAAATTTAAAATTTTTAAATTTGAATTCAAAAAATAGAAAAATGTCGTAAAAATTCTAAAAAATACTTCAAGGTGCGTCTAAACTGTTGGTGTAAAAATTTTTCAAATATTTGCTCATTTGGTATTTTTTTTGTAAATAGAAAATAAATCAAAAAAGAAAAAAAAATACGCTCGGCCCATTTAAGGCCCAGCGCCGCCCTAACCCTAAACCCCCCGCGCGCGTGCCCCCCAACGGCCAGTCGTCCACTCCCCGCACCCTCCCCCCGCGAGAAAGCGCTCCAACGCCGCCGCCGCCGCGCGACGCCGGCTAGCCGGTCCCCAGGGGCGGTAAGCCGAGCGGGTTGAGCGGCTAGCCGGACTGGTCTGGATCCACCCGCTCCCACCGGTTCCCGCTCCGTACGCCGGTTAGCCGGTCTGCAGGGGCGGTAAGCCGAGCGGGTTGAGCGGCTAGCCGGACTGGTCTGAATCCAGCCGCTCCCCACCGGTTCCCGCTCCGTACGCCGGTTAGCCGGTCTGCAGGGGCGGTAAGCCGAGCGGCTGCAGCGGCTAACCGCCCGGCCGACGCATCTAACCGGTGAAGGTAATTTAGACTATTATGGATGTAGTAATGTAGATATTTAGGTATATTTTGATTCCATCCAAGTGATTTAGGTATGATTATGAAAGGGTTTGTTCATGAGAATGATTATTTTGATTTAGGCTATTGTGAATTGTGATTTAGCCATTTAGGTGGTAGGATTTAAGTATTGTAATATAGTTATGTGTTGTGAAGTTCCATGTTTATGTTTATGTTGAAGTATTTACATTGATATGTTTATGTTCATTCCATGTTTGTAGATACGCAATGTCTGGCAGAGAGAAAGATGTTGTATGGGAACACGGTGAAAATCTTTACCCTGGTTGGAGATGCAACTATTGTCATAAGTCCAAGGGAGGAGGTGGTGCCACTAGATTGAAACAACATTTGGCAGGGCGTGGGACGGAGGTCGTCCATTGTGAAAAGGTTTCAAAGGAGGTGCGTGAGTACTTTCAGCGTGAACTTGAAAGGGCTAAGAAGGTAACTGCTCAACGTGCTCGAGAGAAGTTGAGAAAGGAGAAGGCTGCAGCGGAAGGTAACTATCCTGGTGGAAGGTAACTGCTCAATGAAATGCAATCTTTCTTTGGCCGCAATGTTTCCACGTTCAAAGAGTATGAAGCGATTTTCAACGAAAGGTTGCAGGACATCTTCTTTGACACCTGTGTGGTTCCAAGTAAGACGACTTCTGCTCATTGTGAACAAAAGTTTATACTTTCACGTTCCATACACCTTATGCTCATTCGTGGCCTCGCAATGCTACCGTTGAACAATTATTTGTATGAGAGGACTACTAAACTAACTATTTGTATGAACAATTATTTGTATCAGAGGACTACTAAACTATTTGTATGGATATTTGTATGCACAATTATATGTATGGATATTTGTATGCATTTGTGGTCAATTTTTCCATTAATTTGCAGATAGGTCATGCCCATTTTTTTTTAAGCCACCAGGCCGGCTAACCGGCCAAACCGGTCGGCTAACCGGTCCAACCGGTCGGCTAACCGGTGACCGCTTTTTCCAAGCCACCGAGCGGCTAACCGGCCAAACCGGTCGGCTAACCGGTCCAACCGGTCGGCTCACCGGTCCTAACCGGCGACACGGGGAATTTGAATTCAAAATTTGAATTCATTCGGTTTCCACCGGTAACCGGTCCAACCGGACCGGTTTACCGCTACCGCCGGCCATGCTATTCGCGGTAGCGGTAAACCAGTCCGGCTAGCCGCTCAACCCGCTCGGCTTACCGCCCCTGCAGACCGGCTAACCGGCGTACGGAGCGGGAACCGGTGGGAGCGGCTGGATCCAGACCAGTCCGGCTAGCCGCTCAACCCGCTCGGCTTACCGCCCCTGGGGACCGGCTAGCCGGCGTCTCGCGGCGGCGGCGGCGCTGGAGCGCTTTCTCGCGGGGGGAGGGTTCGGGGAGTGGACGACTGGCCGTTGGGGGGCACGCGCGCGGGGCTTTAGGGTTAGGGCGGCGCTGGGCCTTAAATGGGCCGAGCGTATTTTTTTTTCTTTTTTGATTTATTTTCTATTTACCAAAAAAATACCAAATGAGCAAATATTTGAAAAATTTTTACACCAACAGTTTAGACGCACCTTGAAGTATTTTTTAGAATTTTTACGACATTTTTCTATTTTTTGAATTCAAATTTAAAAATTTTAAATTTCAAACGGTACAAACCGCCCCGAACCGGAACCGGTCCGGGGCGGTTTGGTCAGGAACTGGTCAAACCGGACGGTTCCGACGGTTCGGTGAACCCGATTCGCACAGGGACTACGGCTCCTGCTTTGTGCTGGGGCTGTGGGCTGTCTGACAGGCGCTTTGTTTCCGAAGCCTGGGGCGGTTTCAGCTTTTGTTTGCCAATCCCTGATCCGAATCGAACGTTTTTAGC
Source organism: Digitaria exilis (assembly GCA_015342445.1). Classification (NCBI taxonomy): domain Eukaryota; kingdom Viridiplantae; phylum Streptophyta; class Magnoliopsida; order Poales; family Poaceae; genus Digitaria; species Digitaria exilis. The sequence goes on from JACEFO010001629.1 coordinate 524,930, forward strand.
AGGGATCCGAATCGAACTCGGCGGCCGCGCTCTAGTTTTTTTTTTTTTTTTTTTAAGAAACCGGCGGCCGTGCTCTAGTACGAAACTAGTCTCTAGACACGAATTCTGGTCCCAAACCGCGGGCAGCCGATAGGCCCACGTCGTCTCTATTTTGCTCGACCATCGGATCGTGCACAAACGGCTCGGATCGATCAATTCCTCGATTAATTTTCAGAAAACCCCTCACACTTAACTAAAATCAACCCGCAGTCCGCTGTGGCTCGATCCCGGATCCGGCCCTTTCGCGGTCGTCCTGGCACCGCCGGCGCTCGACCCCGGATCCGCCTCCTTCCGCCGTTCCGCGGTCGTTCTGGCGCCGCGCCTGCACTGGCCCCGCCCACGGCACGGAAACGCCGCTAAGACCCAGGGGCTCCATTGCTCCGCCGCACGCCGCCCCCCCACGGGATCTGAGGATAAGGTTGAGGACCATGCGGCAATGTCGCCATAGCCGGCAGCGGCGATGAGCGGTTAGGTGGACTTCCCGCACCACACTGGCCGGGGCGGAAGAAGCGTCCATCGTAATCCCAAATCGAATCCACGAAATCAAAATCACAACCCTGGACGACGACCAAGAAATGCGAGACGGTGTCTTGGTCGTGGGCCGCGGCGGCGACTCGGACCGCCCTCCGATCTGTAAAACTCCGTCACTCCGCCATTCAGGGCCGCAACCCGTCGTGGGAGCTGCCCGCTGACAGGTGCCAGGCAGTGCAGGCGGAATCCACCGACCACCCTTGACCATGCAGCATCCGAGCAGGGTAGCAGGCGACGAGCTCGGGCACAACCGGTGAACCTGACAATTGCTGTGTATGTTCTTGACATAGTCTACAGGATGTAGATTGATTTTTCTTATTCGGTGCTTACCATGTTAATTCTTCCTGTAGATTGTAAAGGTCTGCAAAATGAAGGAATTTGAACATGCTTTGTGCGGCAAGTATACGAGGCCATGTTCAGATTTCCAACTATTCACTATTCATTCCAACTTTTCACTATTCATTCCAACTTTTCACTATTCCTCCCTCACAAACACGTTTCCCAGCGAATGCTACAGTGTTTTTCTTATGCTACAGTGTTTTTTCCTACAATCTAAACACACATCCTTGTGTTTTCTGAGACCCTGAGCCTCGCATTATATCAAAGGCAACACACTACCTTCGTTTTTTCTTCTATGGCATCAGTTCTGTCCGGTCCAGCACTTCAGTAGTACCGTATGTTCGTATGGTAGTAACATTGAGTTCACATTCTTATGGATGCAGGGTGCTTTCTCTGAACTCTCTTGGTGAGCGTAGGAGGCTGGTGGTAGATTTCTCTGATCTACAGGAGTTGCTTAACGGATGTTCTCAGCTAGAGGTAGGTTACAATATGCAACTGGTTTGATTTCATTTCACTAGGGTCTCAACATAGATATTAGTGCAATCATTCTTGATTTCTTTACAGGAATTGAGGAAATCATGCAGGTCAACCCCTATTGTTTGATTGTCCAATTAATTAACTAAAGTCGGCATATATATTAAAAAATTCTGATTTACATACATAGAAGAGATCTGTATCTGGTTCTATATGTTAGTTTCTGCCAGTGCCACCCTAATAATATTTATGTGAATCATCGATGAACAACAGTGATCAGTGTACTTTAAATGCATCCCTTTTACTGATCTAGAGGTATTCTGACAGTTGTGGACATTAACAATGAAGGTACTTTGCAAAAGCTATTATTGTTAATTGATAGATATTATCTACCAGTATGATTTTGACATCTGCTATTAATAAATAAAATTATTACTAATTCCTTAAACCCAGGGCACTGTTATTCCTATTTCTCAGCTCATTCAATGCCATTCTACATGTGAGGGTGTAAAAAATGTGGGAATTCAGAAGTGCCAATGAACATGATGATCTCAAACATTTTTATTTGGTTTTGGTTTATGAAAAGGTAACTGATATTGTCTCCAGTGTTGTCTTTTGAGTGATGACACATATATTCCAGGTGCCATTGTGTCGTTTTGTTATTTCGCCATAATTTCAGTGTTGTCGTTTTATTATTTCGCCATGAAAAGGTAACCTTTGTAAAAGGTAACTGATACTGTCTCCAGTGTTATTTTTTTGAGTGATGACACATATATTCCATGGTGTTGTATATAGCTTCTAAAAAAATATTTTAGCATGCTACATGTGATTTTCTCAATGGACTATAAATACCTTATCTGAAATTTTTATTACAGGTCACAAGCGATGGCAAAAATGCAAAGACCAGCACAAGAAACCAAAGAAAATGTGAAGTCAATCCTCGCACAAGTACAAGATTTTAAAAGTCTACCTTACATATGTGTTTATATCCATAACAGTTCTATTCAAGATATAATCTAATGTCTTAGGCGGCACATGATAACAGGATGTGTATGTGGCTATAAAATTATTTTTATATCGTCAAAATCTGCTCAATTAAAAAATTCACTATGTAGAAAAGTTTTAGATTTTAAATTGTGAAGATCTTTTTTTGAAGTGTATCCTCTGTTGAAATGCGAATATTTGTATAAGGGACTTAGCAAGGAGCTTCGAATTTTAAAATTTACTATCTACAAAGTATTCTTGATAATCTAATGTTGCCTCCCCAAGGTGCGGACATTGTCCTTGGATGGTACTGATATTAGTGATAAAGCGTTGAAGTATCTAGGACTTGGGACATGTCCTTTGACTTCCTTGTATGAGGGGTTGCCGAAAGCTAACAAATGGTTGTATTCCCTCGTTATTTGCTGGCTCTGTTTAGTGACCACGTTCTGGATCTCGCATAAATCACCACGGGTTATATCAGAGATGGCGCGGCAACGCGGCGCCTAAAGGTTTCTAGTACGAATCGAATTCAGTTTTCTGGTATATGGGCTTTTTGGCTGTGGTGAAAAAGTTAGATCCTTGCGGCCCAGTAGAAACATCAAGGGCGTATTGGGCTCAACTGTTTCTCGGGCTTTTGAGCCCCGTGAGGGGCAGACATGATGTGGCTCTCGACGCGATTGTGACCGAGGACATCAAACGGCGTGTTCGACCACCAGACTGGAGATCAAGAACATGCTGGATGTTCAGAATGAGGCACTGAGTGAAAAATATTTGGGTATGCCAACTTATGTGGGATCATCGACCAATGGTGCATTCAAGTACCTGAAAGATAGGGTGTGTAAAAAAGTACAAGGATGGATGGAACAATCACTTTTAGCAGGAGGGAAAGAGGTACTAATTAAATCAGTTGCTCAGGCAGTTCCTACATACTCAATGTCTTGTTTCAAGTTGCCAAGGGGCTTATGTTAACACATCAATGGTGTGCTGCGGAGTTTCTGGTGGGGAAGCAAGCAAGGAAAACGAAAGACATGCTGGGTGGCCTGGGATGATATGATTAAACACAAGCACATGGGTGGGCTGGGTTTCAGGGATATTGAGCTTTTCAACTTAGCATTACTGGCCAGACAGGCATGGCGCATTGTGCAGGACCCGGAATAATTGAGTGCTCGGGTTCTTAAAGCAGTTTACTATCCCGATGGAGATTTCTTAGGGGCTGAGATAGGGGTAGCGCCGTCACAGATTTGGCGCTCTATCATGGAAGGGAAGGAAGCTCTATGTCAAGGCCTCATTAAGCGCATTGGCACGGGAGAAGATACAAGTGTTTGGGAAACGAATTGGCTCCCAGGAGACGGTATGCTCCGACCCATGGCAACATCATCCTCGAATCCGCCGCAACTTGTGAGTGAACTCATCGATTCAACCAGGGCATGTTGGGATCGTCAGAAGCTCTTATATTCTTTTCACCCAATGGATGTAGAGGTGATCAGCAACATACCCCTGAGTACCAGAAGACAGGAAGACTTCTGGGCATGGCACTACGAGAGGAGTGGCATCTTCTCGGTAAGATCCGCCTATCGAATGTTGGTGAGCAACAGGAAGAAGAACTGTGATTATTTCGAAGGAAGACCTAGTGTGGAAGAACCACCCAATTTAAACAGGCTCAAGTGCGCCATAACGACCTTTTACGGTTATTGGACGCACTTCAAACAGTTTAAACTGGTGATCTGTCGAGTGTCCCCCGGACTCCTCGATAAACCACGTTAACTTTTATCTTTACCATACGACAGGATCGTTTTCGGTAAGGAGAACACAACGAGCAGTACCATTTTTACATAACATACCAAGGTTCTTACTTATTACAAGCCAAGTTTTGAGGAGAACTTAAATGCAAAGTCAAGCCATTACTAGGAGTTAATACAAACCAGTCTAGGTAGTTCTATTCCACAAATATCTACAATCTCCGGCTCAACCCTAAAATCACCGGGACCATGGTGGTCTAGGCCTTCGGGAACTCCTTTGCACCTTCTTCAGGAGCCGCTTCTGAAAAACAACAACGAAGATCCCCTGAGTACGAAGGTACTCAGCAAGACTTACCCGCCTTATCAAAGAAAAGACTCTCAAGGAATATGATTGGACTTTATGTGGATTTGGCTGACTCGACTCTTTTGCCAAAAAGCGTTACTAAAGCTTGATCCTTATATTTTCAGAATTTTAGATCAGTTGAGTTGTTACTTATCCATCTAGGTTATAAAATATTTTGCATACAGGTGGTACTAAGCTCAACCAGCATTTATGAATCAAACTGATCTTGTTCAACTTGTTTCCTCTACGATGTTTAACACCTGATCAAGTGCACTCATAACCAAGAGTTATGTCGATCCGGATCAATGTACATCCTGTAGGAGATACCTAGCCCCCAGTCACGCACAGTCGATCATACTGTACGCAACAACCTTTCAATCAGCTGGGCCAACGACCAGAAATATCCTTACTCGAACCCAGGAACGCACCCCCACGTGGGTCCCACGTCTGGCGACCACACCGTGAGTTACAGGCTACGGCCCCGCCTTTCTTCGACCCAGCAAGCACGGGTAAGCGATATTTCCAATCATTGAACCAACTAATCTAGTTGGCTTTACTGGTCCCATAACCCAGTAAGAAACCAGGTAGAATCACTTGATCAATCAATTAAACAACGGATCGGTCCTTAGTCACTTAAGCAAGTAGGCAGAACTAAGGATCGAGCTTACCTCAATCCCTCCTACCAACTTCTGCCCACTATCTTTCAACATCAAGCCTTTCATGATTCATATAAGATTGGTGATAGCCTAGATCATCATCTTTTAACTTAACCTTACTAAGCATAGCCAAAGTAGATATTGCTAAACAAGTTTCTTAACTAGACAAGGGTAGTTCTACCAAGGATTATTTTATGCATCAAGGGTTTCAATCAATTCCTAACTTAATGCAACATAAAATCATAAGATTTGGACTCATGAATATTATGAAATAAATAGCTGATTCAAAGATGCTCCGGGGCTTGTCTGGAATCACAAGCAAGTTAGATCCTTCCACGATATGAGATTCCGGAGCGACGACGATCACTTCCTTGAATTGTCGCTGCTCCTCCGAGAGTCCAACGAAACCGTACTCCAAAGCTTGAGATGCTAAAACGTAATGCAAGTTAGTGAGATATGATATGCCACGATTTTCAAAGAAACTATGCAACTTTTCCTTCTCGATAAAGTTGCAAGCCAACACAAGTTACCCCAAGATTTCTAAAGACAAGCCTATATTTTTCCTTTAATAAAACATGCCCTAAATCATTTTTAGTTGATTTTTAATGATTTAAGTTCATTTTCTAAATGGATAAAGCATTTAAATAAATAAATAAACCAATTTTATAAATCATTTCTAATTATTAAAAGATTATTCAGAATTTTAGCATTTTTAGTCATTATTAAGCATGTATGTACTAAATCTAAACAAAGGAATTAAATTAATTATCTAAACTTAATTATTTAACATTTTTAGTGGATGACAAACTTAAAAACAAGATTAACAAAATTGATTTAAGCATTTTTGGACTTTCCTATGATGTTCTATGAATTAAAAGATGAAAAACCGAAAATTAAATCTATTTCCAAAACCTAATAAACACATTTGCAGAAAACCCCCTAAACTAACCCGACTTCACCCCCAAAACCCCCTGGCGACCCACGCAGCAACCCCCTCGCGGCGACCCCGGCGGCGGCGCGCGACGGCGACACACCGTCCGGCCAAACCCCGGCGACTCGCACGAGGAGAACACGCTTGAGAGCACTAGCGACGCGAGGCGAACCCAACGCAACCCCTAACACGAGCTGTGGTGCCCCCAAATGCTCCGCGCACGTGCGACTACCATGGCGGAAACGCGCATAGCGGCGAACGCGGCGGCGATGACGCGTAACTGGCTGACACAAGCCCCCAAACCTACCCAACAACTAGCCTAACACCACCACCAGACCACGCTCAACCTCACCGTGCTCTCCAAAGCCCACAAACACTACTGCAAAACCTCTCTCTATGGTGGCCGGCCCTACCCGGCAGAGCTCGACGAAGCCACTGAGGAAGAAGACGGCGCGGTAGCTCTGGAGGTGACGAGGGTGAAAGAGAGTTGGTCTGGAAGGTAGAGGAGGTCAAGGCGCAGCTGTGAGCGAGAGGAATTGGACGGAGGTGGCTGGCAAGGGCGCGCGACGGTGAGCTTGCCGGCGATCGAGAAGTGGCCGGAAACGATGAGGAAGAAGAAAAGAAGAAGAAAGCAGACAAAGGACGGATATATATCGATGAGAACTGACCCTGGACGATCACCACCTCCTGCTGATCACATCGCCACGATGATATCATGCACGGCGACGCGTGGCCGGGGTTACCGACGTCGAACCGCCATTGCCGCCTTCCGAGCTCTTGAACCGAGAGATTGCGGCCACGATTTCTCCCGATTCTTCTTCTCAACTCATCGATCTCCAAACATAGGACTCGTAGAGTAATCCAAGCACTACAACTTTTTGTTTTAACCCTTGATCGATTCGACCAACAATCAGCTCCGAATCCAAGCTCCAATGTCGGTCGAAAATTTATCCCTATTTTCAGACGCCGAAATTGAATTTCTCAAATTACTTTTGAATTTCCATTCAAACTCTCCTCAAGTCCCAAATGAAACTTGTTCGCCATACATCTAATTGCATTTTATCTTTTTGGACCTTGCTCAATTTCCCAGCCAATCGCTTGAATTTGAGCCTCGATCGCTGGTCGGGTTAGGGTGTTCATAAAAACCTGAAACCCTAGATACAACCCAAACTTCAATCTGAAATTACTCCCAAAATTTGAATAGAACATGCCATTCCCCAAAACACAAAAGTTCTCTGGTTTGACTTGAATTTCATTTCTTATTTTTGGACCTTCGGCAAATTCTCAACAGTTTGTATCCAATTTAAGAATTTACATCTCAGCCACTTTAACCCTGAATTTTCTCAAGTCTTTTTCTGATTCGATTTTCAACCATGTTTTTCTCCTTGATCCTGACCCGATCTCGATCTGACCCAAACATAAAAGTTGTTTAGTGTACTTTGCGTAACATCTTTCATTTTTACACCTTGATCATATGGTGAACAGTTTGCTCATAATTCGATACTCAACATAGCTGTTCAGTCACGTGTAAAAGCTGAAACTTAACTCTATTTTTCGGATAGTGAATAGTAACTTTTCCCTTTTCCCTTCTCCCTGTAATTAAGCTATTTCCATACTCTTTTTCATCCCAATTTTGTTTCAAACATTCTCCACAGATCTCTTTGATCTATTTGAAATTTTTACTTCAAATTTATATCGAATTTTGACCAAATTTTGACTTTGGTCAAACTTCATTCCTTTCAAAAATCCGGGATGTCACACCTAGCAAGTCTGACTACAAGGCGAATGAAAAAGAATGGTCACAACTGTGGCAAGTGAAGGTGCCGTCCAAACTCAAGGTCTTCCTATGGAGGCTGGCAAGGCACTCACTTCCGTCAGGGGATATTCATGGAAGCACTCACTGTTGGAGTGCAACATGTCTAAATGTGTATGGGCATTGGAGAAGGAAGATATCACAGATTTCCTAGGAGCACTACAAGAGGGGGAGGCCCGAGCGTGGCTAGATAAAGTACTCTCTTCGTTGCCCCAGGAGGATATGACTTGAGTCGTGGTGACCTTGTGGGCTGTTTGGCATGCAAGAAGGAAAGCTTTGCACGAAAATGTTTTTCAAGGGCCACTATCAACGCATGCTTTTATTAACAGATTCATCGCTGACCTTGGAGTTTCAATACCTGAACGAAATGTGGGGAGACAAAGCCAAGGGCCTCTCCCAAGCTGGATCCCCCCACCCCAAGGCCATGCGAAGATCAATGTGGATGCAGCTATCTCTAAGAATTCAGGTTTCGCAACGGTTGCTGCAGTCGCTCGAGATGACACCGGAACCTTTATTGGGGCGTCGACAGTGGTAAGCTATGGCACCACAGACCCTGAAACTATGGAGGCGATGGCGTGTAGGCAAGGTCTGGCTTTGGCTAATGATCTACTCCTTCGTAAAGTGCTGTTAGCAAGTGACTGCACTAATGTGATCCGAAGCTGCGGTGGTGCTGCGATGGGTCCTTACGGTCACATCATTCAGGAGATCAAAGCGCAAGCGAAGAGTTTCCACGACATCGAGTTCGTCCATGAACGGTGAGAAGCAAACTACGATGCACACAACTTGGCTCGGAGTTCCCTCTTCGATCCAGTTGGTCGGCATGTGTGGTTCCTCAATCCGCCCGAGGGCGTTTGTAATTTTTATACTATAGCTGCGTAGAAGGTAGCAGTTGTTCTAAAAAAAATCAAACGCCGTGTTTCTACTAGACACGATTTATCTGAAAACCACTTCTGTAGAAAACGGACTTCGTAGAAAAGCGCGTTCGAGAGAACGCGTCCCAAACAGGGCCATAGACCATAGTATTGCAACTAGAGGGCAGCTCCGCGCGCTCCTGTTGCAAACTGACTGATTCAATGGTTAGTGGTGCTCTGTTCGCTGCGAATGGGCACTATATACACAATACTAGTACCACTGTATGTAGATAGGGCAAGTCCCCAGCAGAGCAGGGCACACCTGCTCAATTCGCTGGAAACCTCTGAGGCTCTGCCGTTGAAAATGACATGTTACCGCACAACAGGCCCCACTAAACAAAATGTGAAACTGTGGTGGTTTGGCGCTAATGTTTGTCTCTCTTTGAGTGGTTGGTGCTACTCTTTTAATCTTTCTTCACCATGTGGCGCAACAAAAATGTCAACTCAAAACTTAGAAGTTTCTTGGCTCACGACGTCATTGCTTGTCCTGGCTTTGCAGCGCTTTCTTGATTTGGTCGCCCACTAAAAAGTGCTGAGCTGCCGTCCGGTTACACGAACACACCACACTCAAAACCAAAAAGAAATACCCAAAAAGCACCTCCGTGTAGATCAACAACTAAACACTACTCCAACGAGTCCATATCACTGCGAAGGAAAATTCCATACAGATCCCCTACATGATCTCTCGTGGAAAACCAAAACAGAAAAAGAGACCCAACGGCAAATTCTCACCCCCAAGAGGAACAGACGATCATGCATTCCATTGGGATCGAAGACCAAGAGCAACTCCAGACACACGGCGTCGATCTACGCCCGGACGTCGCCGGCGTCCATGAATCGCCGGCCGCCACCGACGCCGACGCGCGCCACCCACGCCGCGCCACGGATCCCCGTTCTGCCTGGGGCGGCGCCGAGCAGTGCCCGTCGCGTGCTCGTGGCCGTCGCCGAGGACGACGACGAAGACACGGAGAGCCCGGCGCCCTCTGCGGCGTGGTGCGTCTCGAAGTCGAGCGGCTCGTCGGAGTCGCCCGCGCAGGACGCGGCCACGACCGCTACGGCCGCGCTGGGCGCGAGGACGCGGCTGTCCGCGGCGCCGCGGCTGTTGTGCCATATCCCCAGGTAGTAGGACGCGGAGCAGAGCGCGGCGGCGAGGAGGATGGTGAGGAGGTCGACGCGCGTGGGCGTGCCGCACCGTCTCCCGGGGCGCCCGCTCGGCGAGCCGTCGTTCGCCATGGCTGGCCGCGGCGAGGGGAAGACACACGAGGCACTGAGGCAGAGGAAATGGGAGGGGAGCTGACGCGGCGTGGCGATACGCGTATACGGCTTCGGGGGACGTTGGTGCAATAAATATAGAACCTAGTTAAGCGATTCATGGAATCATGGTGTTGGCTACAGTTAAGCGAGGTGGTTACACCGTGCTAAACTGCTAATCATGGTTAGCAATAACACAAGTACGCTTATCATCTTAAGTAACTACGCGTGCCGGTTGTTCTTTTTTTACAAACCATTTCTTAAAATTGTACTCCTCGGTTACAAATTGTAATATAGTTCGTTTTCATCTGTAATTTGGAATATTCTGTTTCTACTTTCTGATGGAATGGAATTGATTGATGGATTAGGTAAAGTCAGGTTTCCATCTGTGCGAAAATCCGCAAGATTAGGTGAATGATTTGCTTTGGGTTCTTGTCTGAGAGCTGTGACCTGACGAGGATATTATTGTTGTAATACAAACGGAATTGAATAGAAGGAAAGTACTAGAAGTCCTAGTCTATGTCCGGTTGCCCGGACTTGTATAGAAGAAAAGATGGACTAGAAGTCCTAGTCCATGCCCGGTTGCTTGTGGGCTCTTACCGAAACTCTAGTCATAGGTCGGAGTATATATATGAGAGATTGTCATTGTAAATTATCGAATATGAGGAATAAAGAGAAGCTCCACCTACATGGTGTCCTGTCTACTTTGCTCTTGTATTTATCATGAGAGGCGTGAGAGGGAGAAGATCCAACCGTTGACGACGTGTTTTACAACACGTTATCAGCACGACCGCTCTTCGTCGACTACGCTGGAGGAGTCGCCATCAAGCTCGTCACCGGTGATCTGACTGCCGTCATCGACATCGACTACTTCGACGACGTCGACTACATCAACGTCGTTAGCGGAAAGATCTACTACCTCTACCAGCTACTGATCTGCGCTGCATCGACACTATTGTCATCGAGCAGGCAGGTCTACGACCATGCCTAATACCCTACGCAGTATGTATCTACTGATAACTGCCCTACGCGGCAAGTGGAGTAGATCAAATTGGCATATTAATTGTTTGGATCAAGTAGTAGATTAAGATATGTTTTTAAATCTGCTACTGTTCGGCCATGGAGACCGATCGACTCTTATTGATGCTCGTATACGGACGTGGAACAAATAGTATGCATCTGGTAAATAATTTGGGAAGTACGTCGATGGTTGCATGCTACTACGGAACTATGCCAACTATGCATGTTGCCAACCGGCGTATCTTATTAAAAATAAACAACAGTCACGCAGACCATAAGCCCATAGCTTGAAGCCCTCGCATGGTGTGTAATCACCGATCCAGTTGCAACTTGCTTGGCACACAACGTCATCCTGCAAGCACACAGTCAAGGAGGCAATCACGTGGACGTATATCTAATATGTACAGAATATATGTAATCGGTACACGAGTCGAAGAAGTACTATATATGAGCAAGAAGCTGCATATATGTATCATATATATGTATAGTATATACGAAGTATACAAGCACATGCAACTATATGGTACACGTACACGTACACACATGCTACACGAATTTAGCGTGTACCCTGAACGGTTGACCATGATGCAGCCCTGAAGGCCTGAACTCCTGAACTGCTAGACAGGACAAAGCAATCGAATATGTGTTAAAAGGAAAGCATGGGAAAAGTAGTCTGATCAGAGCACGCTATGCTACCCAAACCATAGCTGAGCCGTGAGACCGTGCCACCTGCAGCCATCGCTCGAACACTCACCTCACCTGGTCAACGCCTGCAGCAGATTGCCACACGTGCCCGAAGACGATTCTGTCCGTACATGCCTACCTCCGATCTCAACCGCAGACATGCGTGATGGGTCCTTGAAATGCATTGTTCAAGCTAGCACTGCATGCCATGCTCGGGAAGAGCACGACCCGAAGTTTTATGCTGCATCTCACCATTGTTGAATGTTGGTGTTAAAAAATGCATTGTTGGGAAATATTAAAGAGCAAGGAGAGGAAATCGTAGGCTAGATTGGGAAATTCCAATGAAGGAATATTTGAATGAGCATGTTTAAACTTGCAGTTTAAACTCCTGTTTTCTAGCAGAATTCACCTTGGATTATTTGGTTTTATAAAAATATATATATATACTGTTTCTGTGGTATTTTATTATGATTGCTCACAAATACAGTAAATATAATGCTTTTAATCATAGAAACAAGGTTTTAGGTATATGAGTTCTCTAATATTTTTTTATCATATTTAATGGTTTTTTTATTCTGAAAATAGAACCATTAATCCTTGAAGTGGTATGACCTCTCTCAATCTTGAAGAACCTTAGACATAATAGCACTGAGAGTGTCATATTTGAATATTTTCCGGACAATTGTGTGAATAGGGTAAATATTTGTTTTTGCTTGGAAAATTCTGGGAAACTATATAAAACAAATCTACTGAATAGATTAACCAATCTCAATTATTTTTGCACTTGTTTCATGCACTAAGACACATGAAGTGTGCTTGTAGCAATTGCATGAATAATGTAGAATATGACATGAAGTCTATTATTTCTTGAAGAAATATACTATTGGTTTAAGCCTAATATATTATATAATCTCCAGAAGAGATGCTATATAACTATGAAAGTTATTTTAGCTTATAGAACTGAACATTTTTATCTTTCAATATGGCATTATGATTTACTAGCAGTAAACTCTTCAAAAATATATTAATTAATTGAGTTTGATATGACATGAAGTTATACAAAATTAATATGTCTTTAGAAGAAACATATTGTTTGTCTTGTAGACAATTTTGCAATTCAAGAAGAATTGTGCATATTGTTTATCTTGTAGATAATTTTGCAATCTAAGAAGAATTGTGCATAAACTCAATAAAAACAAATATTTATGCTACCAGAAGTTGCATAAGCCATAGAAGTGGAAGAAAACTAAAGTACATTACAGAAGTAATGTTAGGCTAAGAGGGAGATGCAATGAGACAAAGAAGTTTTATACACACCCCATAACCATGAATGAATAGAAATTTCTACACAAGTTGCATTATTAGTTATTCATAAAGAATTTGGTTATACTCTTAAAGAGTACGTACTTATGTTTTTTGCATTAAACTTGAAGTTTAGCATTAATTTAAGAATCTTTCCTAGATTACAAGGGCAAATTCAACAAATTGGTGTTTCTTACCTCTGCATAGGTTTTTCTCACCTTACCTTTTGTCCAAATGCTTGTAGCAATTTTTTACCTGTAGTAATCAGTTTAATATCATGGAATAAATAAAGAATTACATATTGAATATGTAAATAATTGTTTTATATTGCCTATTAGATAATCTATTGTAATGATATATTACCACAACGCCTCAAGTAAACATGAAGTTTATTTGTGCACTACTACCGTATAGGTAGAATGAAAATTGAATTTTCAAGAAGCACATAAATTGGTAATATACACGCCACTTCATTGACCTTGAAGGGTTCAATCTGGCGATGAACTAATATATTACTCAACTATGTACTGAATACATAGGCCCTGTAACTTGAAATTTTTTCTACCCACCACATTATTGTACACCGAATAGTACAATAATATATGAATTCATATCATATTAGATATACTAGCAGTATAATTTTGATCTATGAAACTTTTTCATAGATCATGCTTAAAGCATTACATTACCTGAAGTGCAATTGTGGTATGACGAGGGGGAGAAATTTGGGCCAAGAGGTATACGAAAAATCTGGATACAATTACAGAAAAATTTAATAGGCATATCCCTAATCCTGTAAGATTGTTGGTTCAGAGCCTCATCTTATTAGATGTGGTACAATCAACGTGCAAGTTGGCCCGTAGCCATAGTCAATGCAATGATTAAGCATGCAGCTCTGCACATACTTTTGTAAATTCATATACCACTGTGTCAACCAAAATGACCAATTAACAGTTATTCCACATTAATGTAAGGATCATCATGACACTACATTAATTAGTACCCTTTGCAGGGGTATCATATTAAAAATCCGCTCTACACTAGCTTCAGTCATTGTGTTATTCTTGTATTTGCACTAGCTTGCATGTTATGTGTTGCTCAAGCTTCTCCTATTGAGTAGCAACCTCCATCACCCTAGGATGGCTAGTAGTCCATCGTAACAATCAACAAACTAGCTAGCAAGCTAGCTAACTTGTGCACCGTATGCACATATACTAAATGATCAGAAGTTATTAAGTAAATTTTTAGTCAAGAAGGCTAAGATCAGGGGGAGAAAAATGTCCTATAGTTGGCTAAGTATATCCAATTAGAAATTGGTTAACCCAAATTAGAATGGGTTTTTGCGGATAGATAAAAAGTATATAGACCTGGTAGTCTATTATGTGGAAAAACATTTTTATATTATGGAATCAAAAGTATATGGGGAATTCTTGAATGAATGAGCAATTACTTTTCTAGAAAAAAATTCCATGTGGATTATATTTTGTGTATTTATAAACTGAAAGTTTATGTCAAATACTTGAAGTATATAGTATGAGTATTATGATTATAAATAAGCAAAATAAATAAAGAGTCTAGACAATAAAAATAGTCTCGTAGACTTCGAATAGTGCAAATTAAAGGTATACCGAATATACCGCATTGCACACTATGCTAAAATAAATACAGCATTCATGTTGCTACACTAATAAAGTCTAGCTCACTGCATATAACAAATAACCCCTATATTTAAAAGAAGTGTGTGTAACTATTATTTTATTTCACCATAATAGCATACATAAATGGGCATCAACTTAAAGTTGGAAAATGGATATGAATTTCCATTATACTAAGCCCATGGGGATATTTTAGAAGTATGCTAGTAATGAAGATATAATATCGGTATTAGGGGGAGAGATAATCTATATGAATGCCTTATATTTGAAGCAAGAAAGATCTTCATATAATATTCCTAGAAGCTTGAAGCGGGAATATAAACACACATTATATTATACTTGCATGAAGCAAAGTATATTGCCAGAAAACTAAAATTGTGAGGAAGCCCATGGAGGGTGCCACTTGATGTGGCAGACGCTTGAAGTGAAACTCCCTGAAGGACTTCATCCCAGTGAGAATGTGCACATGATGAATACTCATGAATGGGACATCGGAAATTAGGAGAAACAACCTGAAGTTAAAGTTTACTTGTAGTAAACAAAATGCTATGTGTGATATATCCCGGGTATCTAATAATATACTCACACTTGCAAAGTACTTGGTCATTAATTTAAAATCTACGGGGACGCCCGTTGGTTTTAGATAAAATGAACTTGTCAACCAATTTAACTAGAATCTCCGTGAATTCCGAAGCAGAAGACCTTTAAGGTTAATTACCTCACAAATTGAGAAATATTCATCACGAAGATGAATGCCTAACACTTCAAAGCGCGCACAATATTTTGTGTTGGGATAAGTAGAAAAATATTGACTATATAATAGTCTTATCCTGAAGATGTGGGAGAATTGAATGAATGTCGACAACATTACCTCTATAATTGCAAATGTCTCTCTAAACGAGAGTATGGATCCAAAACTAAAGTCCATGGCAGAGTTGCATGAAGCACTCATATCGGGTCAATGAAAGAATGCAACTGAACCATGAAGAAAGTATTTGAACCTAGAAGTTCAAACTATATGAGTCATTATGAAATAATATGATGAAATACTATGGTTCATAAGTCTTTTAAAAGACTATTAAACTCCTATTATGTATGAATAAATATTCTGTGACATATCTGGCAAATGACATGAATAAATAAATAAAATATTATGCAGTTTATTTGTGGATTCTGAAAATCCCTGAGAAATGATCCTTGAAGGACTTATTTTCCTTGAAGGAATAAAATAATAAGAAATAGAATCAAAGCTCATGCTAAACATTAAATGTCTAAGGTAGATAATATTCTTAAATGAATATTAAAATGTCTCACAAAGAGCATATCCTAGAAGGAGTAAAAGTAAAGAGTTCATACAAGAACTCAAATTATTGTGAAAATTATTTCTGTTTATTATGAGAAAATTTCTCATAGAAGAGAAATATTATTCTAGAAGAATTAAAGATTCCCGAAGAAAATAGTCATTGAATGACTTATCATCAGTCAACTCCTGCATGAGCACCAACAATCCTGAAGATACAAGTGAAGACTCGTACAGACCGGAATGATTAAACTAGAAGTGCAACGAGGATTTTAATGGTCTTGGATGTACCGTACAAGCACTCGTATGTGCATAAATAGCTAGCTATCATTGAATAGCAAGTATCCTCAAATACCATAGAAGGTATATTGGTGATTGGCAAATTGAATTATCCCCTTCAAATGCCACATGAAGACTGACTAACCTCAAATACCGAGGTTTGAAAATATAATACCTCGAAGGTATACTAATTTGTAACTCATTGTCCCTATGAAAGGATAAAATTTATTTGTATTACATAATTAAATAAGTGGTTATTAGTGCTCGAAGCATTGCTCCTATCATAGTATAGAAGAACTATATGAAGTCTTTGAAGGACTAAATATTTTGGTAATTGAATACCAATATTCGTACACATTTATGAAGAATGTGCTTAAAAATTATCATGAACGTGAAGTTCAAAGAATGTCGTAATAAGGGGGAGCACATATTTTCATTAGTATTATATCTAGAATAAATCAACTTAATGAATATTTACCATGAAGGTGTACCACTTGATTATTAAAGATCACATATATCATTATTGCAAGAATCTGAAGTTTATGCATAATCTTGAAGATTGCTCATTGTTCATGAAGAATGATGAATGTATAATTATATAAGACCAAGAAGGTTTGATGTTGTATTCTTTTTCCCTTTGTGAGTTTTTATTTGAAGGTTTCTCACATAAGGTTTTTGACGAGACAACATATGCAATATAATTGCGGTTGATATGCACTCTTTTCTCCAATAACCGTTTTTTCCCACTGGGTTTTCGGATGGAGTTTTTAATGAGACATATACATTCGTGGTAATCACCCAAGGGGGAGTGTTGTAATACAACCGGAATTGAATAGAAGGAAAGGACTAGAAGTCCTAGTCCATGTCCGGTTGCTTGTGGGCTCTTACCGAAACTCTAGTCATAGGTCAGAGTATATATATGAGAGATTGTCATTGTAAATTATCGAATATGAGGAATAAAAAGAAGCAACACATACATTGTGTCTTGTCTACTTTGCTCTTGTATTTATCATGAGAGGTGTGAGAGGGAGAAGATCCAACCGTTGACGACGTGTTTTACAACAATTATATGCGTACTTGACATTTTGACAATGAACAATCCGGCTTTGCTTCATTGGTAGCTGACGACGACGAGCACAACGATAGAAATTTCAGGATTTGACTTTTAATTCGTGTACCTTTTATTATTTGACACTTAGTTCGCAAGCCTTCTAAAATTTAACATCGAGGCATAGGAAATTTTCATTTTCAGTCGTTTTCCTTCTTTTCTTTTCTTTTCTTTTCCTTATCCTGCTCATTGAATCGGCAATTTTGTGTTCTTCGTTCTTCCTCTTGCCCCAACCCCCCCCTCCCCCCGCGTTAAAAGGCCTGCGATAAGAAGCAGGAGGACAGTGGGGCTTCAGGTCCTTCCTCGGTCTCTTCGTTGATGCTAAGCAGGCGACAACCCCTGCATGTCTGGCGATGAGGAAGACCAGGTGCGGCGGCGAGGGGCCCACGACCAATATGAACGGGGTGCCCGATCTTCCATTAGGTGAAGGATAACTCGTTGTTGGCGGAGTACAACACACCGTACCGGCTTCAAATCAGCAAACTTGAAACCCGCAATCTTAACACCACAACTCTTCTGGTTATCAACCGAAGTCACGATCCGGTTGACCTTGCAGATAAGGCTAATCCCTGCCTGCGCAACGAAGAACACAAGTAAGAACTCGAAAGAACGCAACACTTAATAATTGTGACAACTGCAGATAAATGATTAAGCACGAATGCTGGGGTTCCACAAACCGATGAACGGCGAAACTGTATCAAACAGAATAATCTAAGTAAAACCCGAGTCTAAACGGTGGCCGCTGCCCTGTTTATGATGGAATAGGGGGGTATAGGGTTGGGGCATCCAGAAGGGGCGCCCTCAACTTTGTCCAAAACCCGACACGATACACGGACTAGCTAGGCCAAAACATGTGACGCAACACCTTTTCGTGGTTATACAGTATGATCCACGAATGCTCTAGAGCTAGGACCAGAACCAAAACGACGACGTGGTCGTCCCCTTTCCAACGCATCCCTATACGTCTCGTTTTGATGTCATATGTGGGAGATATCGCCGAAACCATCAGGAGGTGTAAACTGAATTCGAGGTGGACGTGGCAGCAAAGTCGGAGTCGAAGCACAACTTGGAAAAATTCATGACGTGTACAATGTCAGTGTGGCGATGTCCTCATCAACGATCATGGTGCGGTGCTGTCGGTGAGCGGGAAGAGCGCGGAGGGCCAGAGTTAAGGCCTTGAGAAAAGAGAAAGTAACTCCTGAATTGAAGAATTCGTACGTCTGGTGTTAAATCTTAAATGGCTTACGGATTATGTGTCAAATAACAAAATGCACACAAATTGAGACCCAAATACTAAAATTCTTCACACAACGAGAGTCGGTTGTGTTTGTTGTCGGTCAAGACCAAGCAATCTTTTTTTTATCAAAATATACCTATAGTAAACGTTAAGGACCGTACAAAGACATAGACATGTACACGTACAAAGGATATAGAAGACACTTGTCTCGACCTTTTACACAGATACCCCTAACAAACAATTTCCAAACAACTCTTCACTGTTCCGCCGAGCTACTTTCTTTTGAAAGATTAGCAGAGCACTGCCATGGAGTATCATATAAGAAGGAGCAACATGCGAGTTTTTACCAGAGTTTTGTTACATGTAAACAAATGGCTCTCGCAACACAAAAATCAAACTTATTAGCTAACATTAAGACACAAGGATGAGATCCTCTACTCCACAAGCCTGATTCCGGAGTTTCACTTCTATTATCATTGCCACAACCTATGCTGGCAACACGGCAACACCATGTGTCTCGAGGATTATGTTAAGGGTGTGTTTAGATTGGGAAAAGATTTCCCAAAAATACACTGTTCACCAGAAAAACACTGTAGATGAATAATGTTATGTGAGTAGAAGAGAGATGATGAATAGGGAAAAGTTGGATGAATAGTGTATTTTTGGAGAATGTTTGGGGAACTAAACGGGGCCTTAAAAGCCAGCCTACAGCCCATAGACAATCGTAGGCTCGTAGCTTGTAGCTCACGGGCTTCGCTATTCTCGCTGAACCTTCCGTTCTCGTGTAAGGGTGTGTTTAGATTGTAGGAAAAAACACTGTAGCATAAGAAAAACACTATAGCATTCGCTGGGAAACATATTTTGTGAGGGAGGAATAGTGAAAAGTTGAAATGAATAGTGAAAAGTTGGAATGAATAGTGAATAGTTGGAAATCTAAACATGGCCTAAGCCATTGCATTCCTGAGAGCAAGTACAGTGATTGGCTCGGAGCCGGCGAGGAGTGAGGTGGAGAGAGACGAAGAGAGACAAGGTGAACAAGCGTTTGGTCACATGCCCGCTCACAGCCGGCGAAGATGAATGCAAGATCTGCTATTGGTTAGTGTTCCTGCTGTGTATTAAATTTTTGTAAGGCCTGTCAGTATACTACGCCAGATCAGCACGCCTTGCAGCCTGCCGCGAGCGCAGTCATTAACCATGCTCTTAGACATAGGCAGCCACACTTTCTTTGCATAAGAGCAGGTTTAATAGCAGCTCGCTGCGAGCGTTTTGCGGGCACAAAGAAAACGCCATGTCAGCCCGTGGTGGGGTGGTAGTGGAGGGCCCCACCAATTTTTCTTGCTTGCTGTGCAGCGTAAACCAATAGAAGTTCAAGGCCCCACCAGTTTTAATGCATACGCCCGGTTGAGCCGGCGTCTCACCATGTGCCCGCTTTCTTCTCTTTCCTTCTTTCTCTCTCTACCAACAAAGAAATTTCTGACGTGTCCTGTCATTCGGCCCGCCTAGGTGGCTCTATTATACTTGCTCTAAATACATTGCAGAAAGATATTTTTTTTAGGGTGCTCACTCCTTTCAAAAAAAATGAAGAAGAAGAAGAGATGCTCACGGACCAGGTTCTCTTGAGAAGTAGAACCTTGCTCTGTACCATGTGTCCATGTGTCGAGCTACGTATGGGCCCAATTATGCGTGAGCCCATACCGTATCTATCTGAGTCCGGCCTTTAAAGCCAAGCTACAAAGCCTACAAAGCCATCCTACAGCCCATAGACTATCGTGGCTGGCACTGTAGTGGCACAGCCCGGTAGCTTGTAGCTCACGGGCTTCGCTATTCGCGCCGGACGTTGCTTCCGTTTTCGTGTAAACAGTAAAGGTCACGGCGAACGGGCGGTCCTCTCCGGACCAATTCCGGCAGAGCGAGCGCGCTCCACCCATGTGATCGGCCGGCGAGTAGGACCCGCCGTACGTGCGCGTGAAGAGGGCAGGTCTTTTTTTTTTTTTTTTTGAAAGTTGAGAGGGCAGGTCGCAATGTTAAAAGGAGCAGAGCTCCCCGGCCGGTGGGCACACACCAGCACTCCCCACACCCAGAGAGAACTGACTGGTTCAAGCGGCGGCGGCTGAAAGGAGGAAGGCGATCGAGATGGAGGTGAAGGCAGCAGGTGGCGGGGCACGGGCTGCAGGCGAAGGAGGCAACCATGGCCAGGTATTTTTTTGAGCGCATGGCAACGAAATCAGTGATCTGCTGATCCGTGAGGTTTGGTCGTTTTGAGACTCGAGATTTTCCTCAACTGACCACCTGGCGTCGATGCTTCCAGCCCAGTAGTACATGGCTAATTTTCATGGTGGTTCCAAAGGGTTTGCATCCTTTTAAACAACTGATCTCGTTCAATTCGTCGAATGTATTCAGACGTGCTTGTTTCTTTCAACACTACTTTCATTGTCCTGTTTGCTTCTTTTTTTTTTCCTGTAAAAAAAAATGTTGGCACTACCCTTTTGCCACACTATCTAGTAGCATTCGGCATGCAATGGGCGTACTAGGTTGAGGTTGTCCTGGTGACCGAAATGATTGATTCTAATCACTCGATCATTTTCAACAGTAGTGATTGATCCCTGTTTATTACTAGTTTGTTGCTCATGTTTCCAAGGTATATGGTGTCAGTTATATGATCAGATCTGTCCTAGGAGATGGGAACAATTGCATGAAGTCAGAGATGAGAGATGAAAAAAAAAAAGAAAATCCGAAAGTGCGCATGATCCATGAGCCACGAGGGTATATATTACCGTCGGAGTAGCTAATCATTTTGGGTGCTAATTAACATGCCATCTACATTCCAAACATGCAGGTACTCGGAGACCGGCTTGCCGTTCGTGACCTCGGCTGCGATCATGACCTCGGCTGCGATCCTCATGCTGCCGCTGGCCCGGACCGCCGCCACGCCACCCCCGTGGGTGTGGAGGGCACAGGAGGCCGGCGAGTAGCTGCTCCGCGCTCGCCTCTTCATCTTCCTCAACACGTTCGCCTTCGTGCAGGCGGTCACCGTGTTCGTCCTCCTGTGCATCTACCTGCTGGGGGCAGTTCCCGCGGAGCGCGCTCTGGCGGCAGTACGGCTGCTCTTCATGGCCGTTCTTGCGTCCATGGTGGCCCAGTTGTCCCTGAACAGCTCCGACAGCTGGGGCGAGGCAGCGACGACGTTCGCGATCGTTGTCGCATCTGCGGCGATCGCCGTTCTCTACGCCCTCGGAGTGCTCAAGAGGTTTGCCCTCAAGATAGGTAAGGCGTTTTCGGGGTTCGTTTAGTGTAATCCATCATGGATGGATGGGTATCTCAATGCTTGCATCATGTATTGTCCTGTCCAGTCAGGGACGATTAGTTAACCCATGTACTGTAGCTGTGAGTCGTGGTTCATTTCTTGTACTACCTAGTGTTACTGTTAGTTTATTGCGAGTTGTACCGGTCAGTAGTAGCTTACCCATGGCAGTTTGTGTCTGTGATGAGAGTGACTTGTTTGAAGATGAATAAATGATGTTTCCAGAAAATGTGCGTGCGAGTTTTCCACTAGTGCAGTTCAGGGTGTGTTTAGATTGTAGGAAAAAACACTGTAGCATAAGAAAACACTGTAGCATTCGCTGGGAAACGTGTTTTGTGAGGGGGGGAATAGTAAAAAGTTGGAATGAATAGTGAAAAGTTAGAATGAATAATGAATAGTTGGGAATCTGAACATGGCCTGTGGGTATTCATCTATAGCTGCTTATGCCAATTGTTGGTCGCCTGGTACAATGGTACTAGTAAAGCTTCTTTACACGCCGTAACTCTTTTGTCCCCGTGACAATTGGCAGAACATGCAGATGCCTATACTCTGTGTTCAGATTTAGGAAAAAGTGCTTCTCCAACAAGTTTTTTCTATTTACCCCACTCACAGAACACGCTTCCCAATGCACTATTCATCTAAAACTACTTTTTACTTGTTCAATCTAAACACAACACAAGATTCGAACTCGACAACTCTTGGTACTATAAATAATGTTCTGATCACCATGTAGGATCGTCGCAAAATTTCTTTCTAAGACATCGGTTCATCTCATCAAAACACCACTTCCAATCACACGCTTACCAAAAAGTAAAAAACCTGTGAAAAACATTTTGCGGGAGGGAGAATGACACACAGATGGCGAGGCTGGCTGGCATGGTATATGCTCGACATAATCAGCCCTGGTGCGGCGCGAGCTTGTGGGCGGTGTCTTGTGATCGAACGTCCTGTCCGTCCTCAACTCCTGTTCCTCTCTCACATGGTCAAAGTCACAGGTCACACCCATCGATCGATCGTTTTTTTCTGTCCTCATGCGAGCATGGCAATGCAAGCAATAATGCACGCGGTCATGCGAGTCTGCCACTCATCGGGGCCTCTGCCAAAGAGACGGAAGGCGGCAAGCTTCGTCAGGAGCCCAGGACCATTGGGTACCGATCCAATAGAGTTCATTTGGCTCGGCTATGCCGGTAAGGTATGGAAGTCCTTGCTAATTTTTTTTGCATTTGGGGATTTAGCACTACAACTAAACAGGCTCTTATTTTTCCCCTTGTGAAGCAAGCTTGCCACTGCCCAGGCTAGGATTCAAGCTCAGTACCAAACAATGGCCCTGTTCGGCTGGTAATATGCTGCGGCTGTTGCGGCTTTTCAGCAGCTGAGGCTAGCTATTCGTGCTGCTGCTGGATGCAGCTGCAGCTGCAGTGCAGCCGCCCAGCCTAGCAGCCGAACAGGGCCAATGTTTACCAAACAATGTTAGCATGGGAAGCATTTAAACCGAAGAAATAGCCATGCGAGAAAATGACGCATGTGTCCCTCGGTTTATAGTATGATGAGATAAAAGAGCCCTCAGTTATGGCCCACGCAAAAAGAGCATGCAATTTCACAGCAGTGCAAAAAATGCATACGTCTAATGTATGGGCCCACAATAATACTATCAAATGCTTACACAATTGCTTACATAATGGGACGGGAAGAGGAGAGACAAGTCCAGTAAGAGATTCAAACGGATAGTTGATATTGCGGTTGCGGGTACAAGTTAGCTTGTCACGGACACGGATGTTCGAGCTTCGTCCACGCAGCGGACACACGTATCAAACCTTCGGGCTGTGTTCAGATTGGAAGAAGTAAAAAATAATTTTAGATAAATAGTATACTGGGAAGCGTGTTCTGTGAGTGAGGTAAACAGAAAAAAGTTGTTGGAGAAGCACTGAATACGAACACAGCCTCGAGGCTCGCGCAGTCCGGTATCACTGAGAACGCGCAGAAGGGCGGACCATCGCCAGAAGGCGACGGAACATGGCGTGACCGTCCACGTGGGTCTTGGCTATTCTCGCCGGCCGAACGCTGCACCACCCTGTCACTTCTATCCTCTTGCTTCCGTTTTCTTGTTAGGTCACTGCGAGCGGGCGGGCAGCTGTCCTCTCCGGCCAAATTCCGGCAGATAGATAGGGCGAGTGCCTTCGAGATTTCGACCCATCGCATGATTCGCATCGCAGCATGTGAGAGGGCAGGTCGCGTTGTTAAAAGCAGCAGGCCTCCCCGGCCGGCCGGCACACACCATACACCACCAAGCACTCCCCACCCTCTACTACGCCCAGAGAAAAATGGTTCCAGGGTTGAGCGCGCGACGGAAAGGAGTCCGGGCGGAGGAAGACGATCGAGGATGGAGGCGCAGGCAGCCGGTGGCGGGACACGGGCTGGCGAAGGAGGCAACCAGCAGCATGGCCAGGTATTTGTACGTCCAAGAGGCTAGGCATGACACGACATCAGGGATCGGCTGATGTGGGCTTGTTTGGATGGAGGAGATAAAGTCGGTGAAAGTTGGTGAAATGTCACATTTATCCTTTTGACACTAATTAGGAGTATTAAATATAGACTAATTATAAAACTAATTACACAGATGGATCCTACATCGCAAGACGAATCTATTAAGCCTAATATGTGACGCCATTAGCGCATTTTTAATGACGAGTTACTGTAGCATGACAGTGTCTAATGACGAATTAACTAGGTTTAATAGATTCGTCTCACGATGTAGAGTCCATCTATGTAATTAGTTTTTTTACACCTATGTTTAATACTCCTAACTAATGTCCAAACATTCGATGTGATAAGTTGACAAATTAAGTTGGTGAAAGTTGGCGATATACACAAGACTTTTTGAGACTTTCTGAACTGACTAAGGTGCTTGCATCTTTCAACTGTCAATTCTACCCTCATTGTCCAGTTTCCTTCTTTTTTTTCTGTAAAAAAATGTTTGCACTTCCCTTTTGCCACACTAGCACCATGCGTTCTGCATGGAACGGGCGTACACATGGACAAATTCGACCTATGTATCTACCTTCCACTCGCATGAGGAATATTGTTCTCAATTAATTAGGTGATGAGGTTGGACCAATTTATGACAATTTCCACAGTGTGGTTTTCTTTCAGTCTCAAAACGGAATTCTATCTATATTTTTTAAGAAAAATCTCCAAAAAAATCTATATTTTTTTAAGAAAGAAACAAAGAATAAAGTCCTGTAAAACCGTGCGTGATGCATGAGCCACGAGGATATATTCACAACAAGAATTTGAAAATCTCCTAGTAATGTGGGATTCTCGTAGTGCTTTTAACATTCAAAATTTTGTATAAACTTTCCCTACAAAATATCTTCTAGTAACTTAATAAGGATTCCATGTGCTATGCTATGACTATAGGTTGTGTTCTATTGCTACTTCAAAACGACAAGGAGAACTCCACCATTTTGGTAGTGATTACTGTAGGAGTAGCTAATCATTTTGGATCCTAATCAAATTAGCATGGCATATCTAAATTCAAATCCCGTAGGTACTGAGAGACCGGCTGGCCGCTGAACAGGAGCTGAAGACCATGTCCTGGGCGTACATGACCTCGTCTGTGATCTTCATGTGGACGCTGGCCGGGGCCGGGGCCCGACCACCCATGTGGGTGTCGAGAGCTCGGGAGGCCAGCGACGAGCACCTGCTCCGGGCTCGCCTCTTCAGGTTCCTCAACACGTTCGCCTTCGTGCAGGCGGCCACCATCATCGCCGTCCTGCGAATCTACCAGCAGGGGGCAGCTCCCGCGGAGCGCACTCTGGTGGCAGTACGGCTGCTCTTCATGATCGTCCTTGCGTGCATGGCCGTGGAGTCCGCCGTGGCCTGCTCCGACAGTTGGGCCGAGACGGCGTCGACGCTCGCGACCATTGCTGCATCTGCGGCGATCACCCGTCTCTACGTCCTCGGAGAGCTTAAGGGGTTTGCCCTCAAGATCGGTAAGGCGTTTTCGTGGTTCATTGAGTATAATCCATGATGGATGAAGGATGGGTATCTTAATGCTGGCATGGCATCATGTATCGTCCTGTCCAGTCAGGGATCAGTTAACCCCTGTACTGGAGACAGCTATCGTGGTTCAATGGTCACCTACTGTTTTTATCTGGTTTGGATGTGTGAGTTGTACCGATCCGTAGTAGTTTATCCATAGACTGTTTGTGATGAGAGTGGCATGTCTGGAGATGAACAAGTTATGTTTTTCAGCTAATGTGTGCGTGTCTGTTTTTTTTGCACCAGTGATGCTTTCGTGATTGTACAATGGTACAAATGTTTTAGGTTGTAAGTCGTTTTGGCACATTTAGATACATAATTATTGTTATGTATTTAGATATCCACTATGTCTAGATAGATACATACTAATAATAATAGTTATGTATTTGAATATGCCAAAATGATTTACAATTTTGAATCAAAACAGTAGTAACTTCTTTACACGGCCAGGATAGCGCACGCTTTTGTCCCCATGACAAATTGACAGAACATGCAGATGCCTACACTTCTCCAAGAGAGCTCTCGCTACTGTGATTGTTCTGATCGCCAGGCAGGATCGTCCCAAAATTGCTTTTATCGCTTCATCTCATCAAAACACCACTTACAATTACACGCCTACGAAAAAGTAAAAGCCTGTCACAGGCATGCATGCTGTTGGAGCGGGAATGAAACACAGATGGCGAGACCGCATGGGACTCCAAATCAGATGGGCGGAGGAGGCAGACTGGCAATCGTCTTTCCCCTCGCGTCCACCAGTCCGTCCGCCGTGACATCACAGAAGAGCAAACGATGGAGGAACTGATTTGATGTTCGTGACAACTGAAAACGACCGCGAACGAGTTGTTGGACCCGAGCCCAGGTGCCTCTACTTGACCCGGCCGCTGTTGGAATTTTGGGATTTTCAGGCCACGGCTGAGGGTCTGAGGCCGCGGTGCACATTGTTGGTGCTAGCGGCGCGGTTACGCTCGGGCAGAACTGGTGTAACATGGCGCAAGGCACCGGCCACGGTCAGGACGGGAGCAGACGTCCGGGCCCCCCGCAGGCAACCGAGATTCAGAGCGCCGCCCAGACGCGCTTCGCTTCACTGAGCTTGAACGAGCGGCGCACACCGCGTAAGGCAGAGCCACACGTTGCCTCGGGGGCAGGTAGGGCAGCTTCGCGTGGTTCACTACTATTAGAAACACTGGCCTATCAATCTGTTCTGCGGCACGTGCTAATTATAATTAATACGCATAAAAAATTTAAACTTATAACTAATAACTATAATTATCATTCGCACTCTATCTTTCATCTCTTAAATTAAATATCTTAAACACAATACTCTAAACATACATATTTATTATTATCTAATTATAATATATTTACTTAATTATATTTTTTTCACATAGCATCACACCTCTATTTTCTTATTTTAATTATTTGAGCTATGTGAGCAATATAAAAATGTACTAGAAACAACACGCGGCGTTGCCGCGCTTTGACCTTTTGATAGGCCAGTGTATCTAGTTTTAGGCGATAGATGTTGAGAAGCAGCTGATATACATTATGAAATATGTATATCATAACTTTTGTGTGAGCCAGTGTATATTTTGATGGTTGATGCTGCTTGCTTTTGTAGTCTTTAGATGGCAATTTTGCTGATATTGTAAGGGAGAGTATTAGAGTGTGTTAGTTGCTTGGTAATAGCCCATGCATCAAGGTGTATATCCATAGTAGGAGATGGGTTGAGCATGTCGATAGTTTTTTATTGTTACTATTGTGGTAGAATCATTTCGTACAAGTTATACAATTTGAATTATTTACTTTTTTTGCATAAAAATCATATGAGGTCATCTAATGATTTTATGCCGTGTCATGTTGAACTAAACAAATTATATTTGTAAAAGACGTAG
Source organism: Digitaria exilis (assembly GCA_015342445.1). Taxonomy (NCBI): domain Eukaryota; kingdom Viridiplantae; phylum Streptophyta; class Magnoliopsida; order Poales; family Poaceae; genus Digitaria; species Digitaria exilis. Next base: position 552,760 of record JACEFO010001629.1, read on the forward strand.
TTATGTCGCTATTAGACAATTTGACATTTATTTATGAAAAATACAGAGGTTCATCTTGTTCAAACTTATAAATACGCTAGTCTAGTTTTACTCAATTTATATTAATTTATTTTAGAACATTATTAAATGATAACACACGCTAAACAGAAATTTACGCAACAAGAATGCACTAAAACAGAGGTAAGATTTGAAAACAATGAGCTCCTAAAGGTAGCGGTTTACTTTTTTAAAATAAAAACCATGTGAGATCATCTAATGATTTTGTGTCATGTCGTGTTGAACTAAACAAATGATATTTGTAAAAGACGCAGTATGTTACTATTAGACAAATTGATATTTATTTATGAAATAATGAGGTTTATCCCGTTCTAACTTTAGCTATAAATACGTTAGATGAGTTTTAGTCAATTTATATAAATTTATTTTTTGGAACATTACTAAATGAGAACGCACACTAAACGGAAATTAACGCAACAAGAATGAATTAAATCGGAGGCAAGACATGAAAACTATATGCTCCTAAAGGTTTTAGGGGCTAAAACACGATAAATTATAGCTTGCAGGGGTTATAATAGAAAATTTGCAAGCAACAAAGGGTTATATTCATGAATATGACAAAATCGGGGCTCATATATGCATAAACGGTTCAGTTGGGCTCATTTGGAAGGGTGGGATTTTTGTAGAGGGGTGTTCCATAAATTACACTAGGCACGGAGGACGGCAGGCACAATTTTGGCAAAATCGGAGGATTTTAATATAAACCTACCAGCCTGAGTGGGAGAGGGACGACGGGTTGTATTTGAACAAAACATTAGGGCATTTTTGCAAATTTGCCGACCCAGCCTGATCCACGCCGTCGATCCGCGCGATCCGACGTCCGATATCAGCAGGTGACATGGCTCGTTCAAGTGCGCGAGCTTGGCTGCGCTTTCGTTTTTAGAGATTCTTATGTCTTCTCTCATACATGAATATAACACAACAATATTAATAATGACAAAAATAGTAATTTAGAGTTTTATATTGATTCATATTATGTTTTTTTATAATATAAATTCTAGATTCAGATTTAGAGGAGCTTGCTACAGTAACCCTTTTTACCCTTAAGGAGATAAGATTTTAATTAAATATGGACCCTTCAATATACATAGAGAAAAATCAATTAGAAACTATGAACAAATTATTAACCGCCTCGTTAACTACCGCCGGTCACATGCATGCATGTACAACTTTTCTCCAACTCCCGCCACGTTCGTTTAGAGGTTTTGTTTTTTGTTTCCACGTTTCTTGTCATCCATAGTCAAGTTCGTATTATGTCGATCACATAGACAATAAAAATAATCATATTTTTTTGGTAAAAAAATGTTTATATTTTGGATGACAATAAATGGCCATATCATGTACACGTAGAGACGAAAAAGATAAAGTATTAATAGAGAGAAAAATACATTCAGGCTATAGGCATGTCACATTTATGTTGAGTGAAAAAAACTAAGTATCAGTTGAGAAAAAAAAACGTTAAGACAATGGGCATGTCACATTCAGGTCTAAGATGGAGAGACAAAAATAAAGACGAAGAATCAGTAGTAGAGAACATGAGCAGGAGATAAAAAAAAAAGCATAACCATATCTCCCTTGTTTATTGGATCTAGGAAGATATTTTTATATTTTTCTTTATTTTTTAAATTTAAAAACATATAAAATAAAAAATTAATCTATTAAGGTAATATTTCATCTTGACCATCTTGTTTAAATGGAGGGCTCATGGTTATTTTAGAGTACCGTAGCAAATCCCTTATTTTGTCACAAATTTTTCACACATCATCACACCCCACATATGTTTTTTTTTTATTGTTGGAGCTATTGAACAATATAAAAATTTGTTATTGTGTCTTCTCTCACACATGAATATGGCACAACAATGTTAGAAATAGTAATTTAGAATTTTATATTGGTGCATCTTAATTTTTTTTATAATATATAATCTAGATTCAGATTTAAGCTAGTTTATATATATACAGAGGGGCTACTTCATATTTACTCCCTCCATCCCTTAAATAATGATGTTTTAGGATTTTTCAGACAAATTAAGAGTAGAAAAGAAAGACGCGTGTGTCCCTGGTAAATGCCATTTTAGGAGGTAAATCAGTTTCCTTTTAAGCATGCATGCATAAGATATTCCTAATTTGTTATACATGCATGCCAAAACATCAATCTTTATGAGAAAAATTTTAAACACTAAAACATCATTCTTTAAGGGGAGGGAGTATGTTGTAATGGATAATTATTAAATAAAATATATTGGTATGACGTAGGATCCTAGGTGGTAGATTCAGATTTAGGGGTGGTTTAGATATATACATAGGGGCTACTTCATATTTATTAGTTGTAACGGATAATTATTAAATAAAATATATTGGTGTACACGTAGGATCCTAGGTGGATGTTTTTTTTAGAATTTTTAGGATTTCTCTATTTTTTAGGCTATCCACCTAGGATCCTAGGTAGCATCACCTGAAGCCTTAAAAAGAGCCCCCAATTAACTGTAAAATAGGCCTTCAAAAGGAGCCCCCAATTAACTGTAAGATAGGCTTTTGTACCATCTAGTAACCCTCTATTGTACCAGTTGTATCGGTGCCACATTTCCGGTACAATAGAGAGCCATTTAGTACTCAATCGATACTAAATGTGCACAGACGCAAAACTCCCCATACAGCAGGTGACGTCTTCGTTGGAGATGGAAGCTTTTTGAATTCTTTTTTACCTTTTGAATTCAAAGGAAGAACAGGGCCATCGTGGGCTGGTTCAAGACTATAGTAGAGGGCCCAATTAACTTACTTTGGCCTAGCTGGAGCCTAAGGACCCCTGCCGGCCTGCCCCCTGCGTCAGCCCCCCGAGGGGGCAGGAGACAAGGGGAGCCGGCCGCCCATTCGCTTATTCGATTGGATCACCCGTCGACATGCATCTCTGACCTATGTTTGCTATATAGCTGTTTTTTCAAAGTAGCGTGCTTTAATTCTAGCTTAACGAATTTGTATTTGTTATTATTTTTGGGCCCGTGTCCTAGTGTTGCCAAATTTCTTATTGCAATACAGCTTGCTGCTTGGAAAAAGAAAAGAGTTCAGATCATTAAAATGTATTTCACTTGAATGCTTAATCCATATTTACATTCCAAAGTATTTCTGTTATATAACTAGATTCCACGTATGTTCAAACTTGGAAGAGGATATATCAGTGTATGTTTATGCTGCTCCATTATAGGTTAGGATATGAATATGACGCCCTTTCATCACGTGCCTTATTTGTTTAGGGCTATAACGGGGGTAGGTTGTTGCGCCTCACCTTTGCCGACTTAAAACCCATATATGAATGCTTTTTTTTTTGTTGGACTTATATTCATTATGCGGGTCCGCCCCAGCTAACATTCTCGGCCAGCTCCGCCATTGCCTTCCAGTAACAATAGAGATCACAACCCCACTATCAAAACAAACCAAACCAAAACAGAACCTAATTTTCAATCTAATACAGGTGCATCTGCAAGTATAAACATCTGAATAAATGATAAGGCAATTGGGAGAGTATACTCCGTGGCCGGCCATAGAATAGTTATTCTATAGCCCCCTCGGTTTACTATAGTTTTATGTACAGATTTACTACAATGTCACATGGGTCACTGTAACACATGAGGATCACATTATAGTAAACCACATAGTAAGATTTACTATAATCTCGTAAATTACCATAGTAATTATAGTAAATTAAAGTGGCTATAGAATAGTTATTCTGTGGCCGGTCATAGGGTAGTAGTTCTATAAGGCAATTTGCAATAAATGTAATATTCAGTATAAATATTAGCATGAGCAGGCTTACACATCTCTAAAAACTGTAAGGACCGCCATCTAGTGCACAGGAAACAACCACTGATGCTTGTAAGAACTAAACATAGTGACTGACAAATAAACTGGAAGCCTAAATCTATGTATCTCATTCATTTGGAGGAGAGAAATGCAATATACAGATCAAATTTGATCAGAATAGGCGAACTCAAGGAATAAACATGGTGAGGAAATCCAAATAAACCATCAATTCAGGACCTACATCTGAGATTGCATCACCTGGACTGGTCCAATTGTCGGGGTACCCCTGATACTAATAGAGAGGAGATGATAACAGGGGAAATCTGAGCTAACTGGCATACGACAACAAGAAGAAATTCATTGCAAAGGGAAAGGTAACACAGCTAAACGATACACACATACACCAGTATCACCAAATCATCGAGATCAAAAGGAAAAATGATCTGAAAAAAAAATCCCAATCCCCAATTAAAATCTCTACAACTTGGCTACAACCGTGAGGAGCTAGCATCTGAATATCATGCACAGGAACGCGAAAATATGATGAATCACAACCACAAACACCAAACCCTAAGTAACAACGACATCAAATCGACCCAAAATCTCTCCATAAATTTTGGGGTGTGACAACAGGCGAATGCGGAGCATTGCAAATAAGCCATAAATCTAATTATGTTGAAACAAAGGAAAATGAAGGAATGGAGATAAGAAGGGCTAGCTATTCTTTAATAGTTGCTGGTGGTGGTGTAGCAATGTAGTTGTTTTTTTTTAACGTAAATGGCAGGAGCTCCGCCTTTCAATTAATAAGGGGAGAGTTTAGACATAATGAACAAGTGGCACTCATGCCGGGTGCACTCCACAAGAATGCACCAAACAAACTCGCACTAAAGAAACAATACTCAGAAGGCACTTGTCTAAGTGATAGATCGAAACGTCCGTCTATATTGCTCTATGCATTCTTTTGTTCTCTCTGCCACTTGGTGTGCTGTTAGGTGCCTGTTTTAAAAAATTCTCCGGTTCCGCTCCTTCCACAAGTTCCACATAATGTAGATGGACATACCATTGAAATCTCGTCGTTGACTTTTGTGGACATATTTCTCTACTGCCTCCCACCACTCCTTGATATTATCAAAACCTGAGGGGTGGGCTAGTCGAGGAAGCGCGAGTTGCTCCCAAGTGGCAGCTTGGTTCCAAACAGCCTAGGCAAAGGGGCAAAGTAGGCAAAGATGTTGTCCGGTTTCCATGGGGCCGTTGCATAAGGCGCATGAGTTTTGGTGGAGCCATCCTTGGAGCGCAAGGTTGTCTGCCGTGAGAATCTTATTTTGGATGAGAATCCATGCGGACAATTTGCATTTGTTTTCAGTGCGTGCACGCCAAATGAGATCGGCTTTGAGATGGCTATATGACCCAAAGAATTGAACCCGGTATGCTGATTGAGTGGTGTATTTTCCTTCGGTCGTCCATCTCCAAGTGATTGTATCCTCGTCTTCTGGGCGAAGATGAATGTCTTGCAGTCTGATCCAGAGTGCCAAGAATTCCTCCATGTAGGTTGCAGTCGTGATTTTGTTTCATAGTGATTTAATCCATGTGTCGTTCCACAACTCTTGAGCCACTGTCTTATTTTTTCTTTTGACTAGTTCATATAGATGTGGTGCTAAGTTTTTTGGTGCCTCTCCATCAAGCCAACTATGGTGCCAGAACCTCGCTTTCTTCCCATTGCCAATGGATATAGTCGTGGAAGCGTTGAAAAGTAGACGATCGCCTGCATTACACGGGATTGCTGAGCCGATCCAAGGTTTATCCTCCTCACTCCATTCTTGCCATAACCAGCGTAATCGTAGGGCCCTACCAAACTTGTCAAGATCCAATACACCAAGGCTGCCTAAGTCTTTTGGCTTTGCAACAGTTGGCCAATTAACCAAGCAGTGCCCCCCCTTCGCATTGTAATCCCCTTTCCAAAGGAACGATCGACACAACTTATCAATTTTCTTTCGTGCCCATGCAGCCAATGGAAAAATGGTTAAGTGATAGGTCAGCATGGAGGACATCACTGATGTAATGAGAGTTAGCCGCCCTGCATGATTCAAGAGGCGTCCTTTCCATCCAGGTAGACGCTGCCCAATTTTCTCAATTAGTGGCTGCAGGTGAATTCGTTGCAGCTGTCGTGTGTGCAGTTGGAGACCTAGATAGCGGCACGGGAAGGGCCTACAGTCCCCTGGGAAGGATTGTAGCACTTGCTCGAGGTCAATGTTCTCACAGCGAATTGGATGGATGGAGCTTTTGCTAAAATTTGTGACTAGGCCGGTGATTTTGCCGAACATATCTAATATTTATTTTATTGCTCTGAGCTCAGTTTGATGAGGGTTGATGAAGATAGCTGCATCGTCCGCATACAGTGAGGTTCTTAGCTTTGCTGTTGCTAGTGGAAGCGGTGAAAGCACACCATGTTGCGTTGCAAGATCCATAATCTTTTGTAGTGGGTCTATGGCGAGGCAACATGGGTGACAGTGGATCGCCTTGACGCACCCCGCGCTTGTGGTTAAAACTTTCTCCTTGTGTGCCATTAAGGATCGCCTTTGATGTGGCCGAACCAAATAGAATGGATATCCATTCTCTCCAACGTGGCCCAAAGCCAAGAGCTTGCATTACCTCCAGCAAATAGCTCCAATTTATGGTGTCAAAAGCTTTCTGAATGTCCAACTTTAAAAAAAGTGCCGGTGTCTTTGTCTTGTGTAGCATTCTTACCGTATTTTGGACATACAGAAAATTGTCTTGAATACATCGCCGCTTAATGAAGGCACTTTGGCATTTGGACACCGGATTCTTGAGATGTGGAGATAGTCTGTTGGCAAGTAATTTTGAGAATATTTTAGCAATCCTATGAATCAAACTGATTGCGCGAAAATCCCCCACACATTTAGCATCTAGCTTTTTTGGTAAGAGAATAGGTTGAAATCATGGCCATTCATGTTGTGCAGCTGGTTGAATGCAGCCGTAAGGTCATCTTTGATTATCTCCCAGCATTCCTTAAAGAAAATGCCCATAAATCCATCAGGGCCAGGCGCCTTATCGCTAGGCATGGACATGATTGTTTCTTTAATTTCCTCTTGAGAGAACGGAGCTTCCAGGGAGGAGAGGTCGTGTGGCTGGTAGCCCAGCGAGGACCAATGGAAGGTAGCTAGCCTATTTGCGGAAGTACCGAGGAGCTGTTTAAAGTGATCCGTGATGATCTTCTCCTTTTCCTCATGACCAAAAGCCATGCCATTGTCAGTCTGCAAATATTGGATGTAATTTTTCCTTGCTCCTGAGTTTGCACGAAGTTGGAAAAATTTTGTATTTGCATCCCCGAAGCGGATATAGTTGATTCGAGATTTTTGCCAAATTCTTGATTTTTCAATTAGTGCTAGGCCCACAGAGCGTGCTTTTAGGCGTTCGAGCAGATCGAGCTCCTCCAATGTGAGGGATATCTCTTCCTGGGCGGTTTCTAGGCGTAGAATGATTTCTTTGACTATGGCCAATTGTAATCTCGTGTCTCCGACTTTTATTTTGCGCCACCTCTTAATGGCTTTGATAGCCCGGGCCATCTTTATATGTAAGCGTTTGAGGGGCTGGGGTGTTCTTAGTGGCTTGTTCCATGCTGCGTGAACAGCCTCTTTAAAACCTTGCATGCGTACCCAGAAATTTTCGAACAGGAAGAAATTGTTGGGTGCACGGGTGAGCTCCCCTTGGAGCAGCAGTGGCGTGTGATCCGACATGAGGGACGGAAGCGGGTGAAGGTAACAAGTGGGAAAGAGGAGCTCCCATTCTCCTGTGCAAAAAATTCTATCAATTCTCGTCATTGTTGGGTTGTCTTGCCCGTTGCTCCAAGTGAAGCGACGACCATTCAGGCGTATTTCTTTTAAGTGAAGCTCATCGATGGTCGCTTTGAATGAACCCATGAGCCGACGATTAAGGTTCGTGTTGTTTTTATCTGCCGCTTGATAGATGAGGTTAAAATCTTCTAACAAAAAGCCACCTCCCGTCCTCTGGAATAGCGAGTTCTTTTAGTTCCTGGAGCAACAAAAGCTTGTCTGCATCACCCTGTGGCTAGCCGGAGCCCGTATACGCCGTGCGGGGCTTCCACGGAGTAAGGCTGGCAAGCAAGGCAATGTAGTTGTTATGGTACCTCATCCCATACTGCTCATATAATGTGTCTCCATAGTTCAGGGCCTTAATTTCCACCATTCGCCGCTTGCCGACTTGCTGAGTGCTGCCTGTGCCAAAGACGATTTCATTTGTCGCCTCATAGCTCTGCTCATAGAAAGTTTGAGAACCTGCAGAGTGCTGCCTGTGCTGCTGCAGGTGTTGCTGGTAGGGATAAATTTGCTGATTCGGCTGCTGCTGAGAGTGGCGTCCATCCGAACCATTGAAATACGGCTGTCCGCGAACATGTTGAATCTTTTCAGGCTCCTTTGTCATGAAGGTGTAATTTTTTTACAGCGTTGGTGTTCTTGAGTCTCGTAACTGTAAAACAAATGCACGAATGGAGCAACACAAAGATAATATGTTGGTCACAATGTAATTTCTACTGTAGTATGCGTAGAATAGATATCAAAGTAAACTGTATCAAGTACGTATTTGAGTAGTATCCTTGACATAAGCTATGCTCTCTTATACATATATTGGACGTTATTTGACAGTTCATTTTATTAACATTTTTGTCCTACTTAATGAATGGCAGCTCTGCAGCCTAGTTTTTCTTCAAAAAAACCTTTACAAATATGTGGGTCGGTGCAGGGAGATCCACAAGTATAATAGACAGCTACATGATCAAACTGTCCACTTCTACATGTTAAGGCTAGCTGGAACAGACAAACGTTCAGATATATCAAACATCAATAGCATGACTTGACGCATGTGTGATTGGGGAGGCTGGAACCTTTGTTCCCTTATCTAAAAAAAATGTGTGATTGGGGAAAAATAAGGTAACGGTGACAACTGGGAATGAGTATAGGAACAAGTATACAAACATTTGTTACCTGGGAAACTGATCCTTAGCTTAATTCTGGGATGGTCTTCTACGAACTTTCTGCACTGCTCATTTAGATTCCTGCATGTGCGGTAGAGCTCTAACTCCTGCAGTGAATTGGGGAGACCGCCGATGGGCAGCGAGCTGATGGAATTAGAGTTGAAGATCTTTAAGCTCTTGAGATTGGTTAGTGCTTGTAGCCCTGAAGGGAGGCACTGCAGACTGGAGAAGCGATTAAGTTTGAGATCCTGGAGGGAGGTGAGGAGCTCAAGGGCCATCTCTTGCTCCCTCGTGAAGCAACCGAGCACCTGGTCCTGGTCGTCCCCGCAAAGTGTTAACTTGATGAGGGAGGAAGAGAGGATGGTGCAGATGGGCGCGGCAAGGAATCCTGTGCTGTCATACGTATAGAGCTCCTGCAGTTTGGAGGAACAGCGGAGCCGTTGCACTTGATCTTCATCCTCCAGACTATGTACTGTATCTGAACCAATGAAGAATCTTGGGGCCCCGGCGACCCCTAGTTCGCGGAGCTGACCGTGGGAAACGAGAGTCCACATGCCATCTGATCTCAAACCCTGTTCACAGTTAGATATGTACAGTCGAGTGAGAGATGCGAGGTTTGCAAGTGGCTGCAGCGTCTGCAGGACAACATCGTAGAGCTCGAGCTTTTCCAGCGAAGACGGGAAAGGGTAACAAGAAGAGGAAAACGAGATCTTCTTGTAGGCGGAGAGAAATTTGGGGCAGTCGATGACCTCCAATATCTGGAGGGAGTGCAGGGCTTGGATCCCACCTCGGGATCCTGGAGAAGGCACCAGGCTTACCTCTTTGCACTCATGAATCGTCAACATTCGTAGAGATTCTGACAAATGGGCTGGCAAGAGAAGCAACCCATCCTCAGCATCATCCACCTCCGCTATTTGCTGCTCCAATCTCACGGTTGTTGCTGTCGATTGTTGCTGCGCAGCTACCACACCAATCTGTGTCATCGTCCTACAGGATCGTATTGTCAGCTTGGAGAGCTTTGGGAAATGAGACAGGAGCTGTGACAGTTCCTTCCAAGGGTTTTCGCATTCGTCGACACAAAGATTCTCAACTGGAAGCTGCCATTCCGCTTCGCTCTCGTTTACTGGCGGCACAAACACATGTTGTGAATCCGAAACATACAAGTGTTTTAATGATGCCAGCAGTTGAAGGTGCTTGGACGCTAGAGGTGGGCATCGCGTCAAGTGTAACTTCTCCAGATCTGTCAAATTGTTAAAGACCAGCACCTTCTCATCTAAGCTATACGAATCATCATGTTTTCCATGAATCCTCAGTTCTACTACTTTGGAGGGAGATTTTGTGTATGCCAAATACTGCGGTACAGAAGATCCCGCTTCCTCTATCTCGACAGAGCACAAGGTTTGAGTCCAGGGTATAGGAGGAAACGATATGAGTCTTGGGCAGCGGCGTATCACAAGCTCTTGTAGGTTGGCAAACTTGTATATTTTCCCGTCTTGATCTTCCCTTGGTGGGCAATAGATATTGTCTGCGAAAAAAATCCCTAAGAGATCACAACAATCTTCAATGCGTAGCACTTCCAAATGAGAGACCAAAATGTCATCCATAATCCATTTTTCCAGTCCTTTTATGGCTTTCAGTTCTAGCCTTTTTAAGCTGCAAAAGATCTGCGTCATCGTCGAACGGAAATGAGACAGCGCCTGTGACAATTCCTTCCAGTTGTTTTTGCATCCGTGGATACAAAGATCCTCAACTGGAAGCTGCCATTCAGCTTCGCTCTCGTTTACTGGCAGCACACTTTGCTGTGAATCCGAAACATAGAAGTGCTTTAATGATTCTAGCAGTTGAAGGTGCTTGGACGCTAGAGGTGGGCATCGCGTCAAGCTTAACTCATCCAGATCTGTCAAATTGTTGAAGACCAACACCTTCTCATCTAAGCTGTACAAATGTCTTCCATTAATTCTCAATTTTGCTTTGGCGGAAGATTTTGTGTATTCCAAATACTCCGGTACAGAAGATCCCGCTTCTTTTATCTCGACAGAGCGCAAAGTTTGAGTCCAAGGTATAGGAGGCAATGCCTTTAGTGTGGGCATATTCTTCAGTGTTAGTTCGCGAAGCAGTCCCATATGTCTGAGTGACGAAAGATCTTCCCATTCTACACCAGCTAGATGGAGAGATTTTAGATCTTTGAGACAGAGCTTGCTACCCAACCATGTTGGACAAAAACGACTTCCATGACCTCTTATGCGCAGCTCCTGAAGATTTCTCTGTGGTTCGAGTTTTTCCAAAATTAGTCCTTCAGAATCACGCCTATTTTTTGGCATTTCAAAATTCCAAGCTAATGTTAACTTCTGCAAGTATTTTTTGTCTATCAGTTTTGCTCCGGTTGCTTCTTCTGGTATGTGTATCCTCTCAAGGTTTTCAAGTTCAAGCTCCCTTAGCTCGTTCAATTTTTCTAGTTGCTCTAATCCAAACCCGGTGCTTTCTTTATTGACTGTAAATATCAACTCCTGCAATGATTGTAGCTTTCCCACATTACATATTCTGGAGTGAAGATAACCACTTCCAAAATGTCTGAGTTTCCTGAGGTTACTCGTGTCTCTAAGCAGTAAGTCAACTCTACCATACCATCTTTGGAGATCCAGAATCCTCAAATGATAAAATCTAGAAAGCAGGCTTGGCAATTGCGCGTGAAAATTAAAGGTCCCAAGGCTTAGGTACCGCAGGTGGTATAGGACTGGAAACTTAATGTCAGACCGCATGTCCTCCAAGTGAACAACACGAAGACCTTTTGCCTTTCTGATCAAATCACCAAAGAAATCAGTAAAGCTTTCATCCAAAGTTCCAAAGACCATCAGAGTTTGTAGTTTCTCAATTTTCAATCTCGTCCGTACTATTTCCAGCTCACTTATATATTCCATCACAGTTAGTCCATCGTCAACTTTATTTAAATCCTTGATGATGACTGACAAGTGACGTACTGATGGCAAAATTTCCACTGACCTCACATTAGAATAATTTATGCTAAGACAATCCCGTGAGGCAACCTTGAGTCCTAAATCATGTAGGAGGTCATGGATATAATAACGCTCATTCCTTGTATCTTGTTTCATAAATCCATGTTTGACCAAATCATTCAAATTGCTCTGCCCAATATCTTCCATGCTTCTGTTTTGATGAATAGACTGTAGAATATCTAATCCTATCCACCAGTGAATGAGCTCTTTGCTATCAAACCCATAATCTTGTGGAAACAAGGCACAAAAGGAAAAACAACGTTGCAGATGAAAAGGTAAAAAATCATAGCTAAGCTTCAATGCAGGCATGATGTCGTTGTCACCAGTTTGTAGTTCCCATTCTTTGCTGTCTAGGACTCTTTTCCAGTAATGTGGATCAAGATTGCACCTCAGTAATGGCCCTACAGTTTTTGCCGCAAGAGGGGAGCCTTTTAGCCTTTTCATTATCTTTTCTCCAATATCAAGTAATTTTGCATCACATTTTTCTGTTGGAATCTCAAGGCATGACATAAAAAATTCCCTAAAGGATCCTTCAGCCAAACCTTCCAATTCTATCGTAGCATCAGTTGTTTTCACAATCTGTGCTAGTTTTGGAGACCGGGTTGTGACCAGTATCATATTGCCCTTTGTTTGCCCTTTTCTGAATGGTGCTAACAGCCTATCCCATCCATCATTATTATTGCCACAGTCCCACATATCATCCAGGACAAGCATGAACCGTTTGGATACCAATGTTTGTTCAATCTGTTCTTCTAGTGTACCACTTGGGGCAACATTGATTTCACGGAAAGATTTAATAGACTCCACAATTCCCTTCAACACCCTTGTCACAGTAAAATCAGTGGATACACATTCCCAAATCCTCACGTCGAAGTATTCTTTAGCTTTTTCATAAATGTGTTGTGCAAGTGTTGTTTTCCCCATACCCCCTAAACCAACAATTGGGAGAACAGTCAAGTCCTTGTCACCACAGCGGCTTTGAGCAATGACATCCAGAATTATCCGTGTCTCGGCCTCCCTCCCATGAAGATGTGGAGCTGAAATATATGAGGTGGTTATAGGTCGGGTCTTCCCATCATCGTCACTCCTGTGGAGAATTGGTGCGTGGCCATCTTCCCTCGAGCGAATAGCGCTTATCTTTGCTGCAATTTTCTGGGCTGCTTTACGGTTGGAATCCAGCAACTCCATGTTAAGAATGACCGAGACCTTAGCGCACAGTGGCCTCAACTCATCCACTGTAGCTTTCAGTCTCTGAGACATATCCACTCTATTAAACTCCAACTTTGGAAATGCTGAATCCACCACGGTCTCTGGCAGTGGCATCGTGACGCTAGTCTGATCAGCGTCTTCTTGGACAGGAGGAACAGAGCAGCACGGGAAGTGTTTACCCACACGGACAGAGCAGCATGTAAACTTGCGCGTATCTCCTCCAACCGTCGCGTCGGGCTGATTGGTGCTACTAATAGTACCAGCAAGCTGCTGAACGACGACAGCTGTGGCAGTGTGGCGGAGATGTCGGTTCAAGTCTTGGATGAAACCTCGGGGATCGCTGTTGGCGGCGTCAAAGGTGCCGTAGAGATGGTCGTGTATACGGAAGTAGTCCAGCTCGTCCAGTGCATCGTCGGCACTGTACGCCAGCTGTTGTAGCTTCAGCAGCAGCTCCCTGAGGGCAGGGCTACGGATCTCCCAACCCTGTGCATTGTCGAGCATCCCTTGCGCGTACAACAGCTCCATCTTGAGCTCGTCAATGTTGAGGCCGAGGTTTCTGCTGGCCGCCCATGCCTCTAGCACGCCGTCCGTGATCGCCCCCAGCGCCTTGCCCAGCACCCATTGGGCCGCACTGATGGCAAATTCCATCCTCGATGCGTTCGTTTCCAAGGAAGAAGGATATGTGTGTATATATATGCTGCAGGAAGTTCAGTTCATGTCAGTCATTTGTACTTACAATCTTACATTCAACTTAGAAAACACAAAGAGACAGCGATGGCAACGTGTTTAGGGGATCATGCCGTGCGTACAAGTTGACAAGACGATTACTGCAATTTGTTGCAGGTCAATGGCGCCGACATAGCCCCAACGATACCAGGCCTCAAGATCTGTGATGTTGCTGCATGCAGGAATTCAGAAAAAAAAATGAAATAATCAACTTACAAATGTTGTGAATCAACTTGCAAAGAGGAACAAGAGGACGAGACGATGTCCTTGTTGGAAGATGCACTTACACTAGCCCAAATTGAAACGACGAGCAGGTCGAGATAGGATAGAAGAATCCGTGTCGTGGTTGCAACTTCACAAACTTCTTGCTCTTCTTCCAGATCCGAAAGATCTCATTCTACTTTCTTTCGGGTCCTAAAATCTTTGTGGTTGCTGAATACGCAGAAAGAGAGATTCAACCATTTAGCAAATGCGTTGGTGGTAGTTGCCAAAGGAGCGAACTTCAAGTTCACTCACCCTCACCCAATGACAACCAAGCTTATTTTCCAAGTCAAGGTAGCGGTGCCAACGTACCCCCAAAAGATCGTAGGTCTCTAGATCTGCGAGATTGTTTCATGCAGAAACAGGAATATAATCAGTTAACAAATGTTGATAATGGTGACACTGTCGTTGCGAAGGGAGTAAAGAAAAAGAAAAGATGCTGTTGTTGCAAGTTGTACTAACACTCAATGAAAACAAACGAGCAGATGAAGCTTGGTTCCTGAAGTTGGTTATGCGCAACGCAGACACAGTCACCCTGGCCCTGCCTCCGGCGCTTACCTACAAGATCCCAACAGAGGACGGGCTGTGCAAGAGTAGCGAAGATGTGATCTGAGGATGGCAGGGTGGGTTGTGTGGGTAGACGTCTGAACCGAGAAGAGAGCAACTAGTATGTGTGGATGGCTGGGTGGTGTGGGTAGACGAACAGAGAAGACGCAAAGACTACAAGCACCGCGTCAACTGCCCATCATTGAGGTCGGAATGCACTGACCCCGGTCATTCATTTCATCGTGGCCCAGATCCATGTCCGTCGACTTCAATACGGATAGGCGCCAGGCGCTATGCACAGCTGGCGCTACGGTGCCCAGACGTTTTCTTGAGTTGTTACTGTCTACATTGCCATCGAAGACACCTCATATCTTAGGGTGAAAGACCATCTACTTCCCTAGTGGTTTTGGTGATTTACGTGACAACAATGATTAAAGGACTAACGTTTTCATCTAAGATTGTGAGCAGGTTGGTATTCACATATTCACAAGCTACATGGACATAATAAATTGAATATTGGTTATATGACTCATAATAGTATATGATCCCGTGATGATGTCATGAACACAAGGTCAAAGGTCAAGCGATGAATCATAATATTCCAAGGACTGAAAATTGCAATGTTTTATGAATGCATTACCAATTAGACATGTGGTTAAATTATATATGATGGTCTCATTATTAGAAACTTGCAAATATGTTCAAAGAACAAATTATAAAGGCATGAATGATTGTACTTCAAAAGATGGAATTTCAACAACAAGTATTTGAAGAAAAGATTTATTAAGGTGCTGTCCTCAGTGAAGCTCAAGTGACCCTAAGGTGAAGGTTGTTCTGACCAAGTGCTTGGATTTGAGGGACTAAGCAAAGGTGAAGGGAAAGTAGTGACTTGACCGCGAAGAACTCAGCTAAGGTGAAGAATCAAGCCAAGTGGTTGACACCGAGGAATCAAAAGGTCATGCGAGTCTCATAACGGAAGGCATAATTATTTTATATGACAAGAGTGACTATATGGACCAAGGAATAGATATCACTCTCATGAGTTAGAGATCTTGGTTTAAGTCACTAGCTCAAAGGTTTATATGCTCAGAGACAAGAAAGAAGTTGATGCAAATCCTCATAAAGAGATATTGATCAAGTATGGCTCAATAATCAAAAGAGAAGCTCGAGTTGAAGAAATGTGCTTTATTATAATCTTGAGTTTAGAAAAGCCGTACTGTTAAGAGGGATGCATCACATTGTGTCTTGATCAAGTATAAGTGCTCAAAGTAACCTGTGTGAGTTGATGAGAGACACAAAAGCGACACGAACACTTAGACATGTGCTGACTGAGGCAAACCGGAAGTTCCGGTTTCCCAAACCAGAAGTTCAGGTACTTGGGTTCGTGTGCTGTCAGAGTGCAACGGCTAGTTCGTTCGAATCCCGGAAGTTCCGGTTTTGGGAAACCGGAGGTTCCGACTTCCAACGGCTAGTTTCGTGGAGAGCATCTATACAAGCCTCTCCACCCCCTCTTGTGCTGGTTGCTGCTGCTGTGGTTGTTGTTGTGCTCCTCTTGCGCCCAGAACTGAATGAAAGCCAAGTTTAGCTCTCCCCAACCCCTCTTTGTGAGGTAGCTTGAGATTTGATTATATCCTTATGTTGGGTAGTAGAGAGAAACCATGAGAAAGATTGTGAGAGCACAAACACTTTGAGCATTGCTGCGTTGATAGAAGTGATACATTTGTTACTCTTGGATGTTTGGCCTCCTAGACGGTTAGAGGTTGCTCATGAGCTCCCAATTCGTGTGGTGAGCCGCGGGAAGTTTCTGAGGGTTGCGCTTCGCCTCCGCAAGGAAAGAAGCAAGATAGTGAAAGTGGGAAAGTGGTCGAAAGAGACCCGACTCGGTGGGAGGAGTTGAAAAAGACTCGGTCCCTAAAGAGTTCCTCAACGGAGTGTAGGATTCACCGGTCTTGTGTGGCTGCTTGCAGGCACAGGGTGAATCCAAACTTCGGTCAAACAAATCCTTGTGTCGCCCCCTTGTTCCATTTATTCTTGCATTTTTAGTGATTTGATGAAATTATTTGATCTACTGTATTGGTAGTGTTTCTGCGTGCAGGGACTCTGTGAACTTGCTAAAGAAACATTGCAGAAGCTCACTCTACAAGATTCATCAAATCAGAGCTCGTGAGAAGGGGTTTTTGAGCTAAGTGCTCTGTTCTGTGTAGAACCGGAAGTTCCGGTTTGGTAGAACCAGAAGTTCTGGTTTTAGTGGCTGACAGTTCATTTTTTTGAGAAATATTTTTCCGCTGCTATTTTTTTGTAAATTTCAGATCGGTCTATTCACCCCTCCCCCCTCTAGGCGACATCCAGATCCTTTCAATTGGTATCATTGCAGAGGTCGCTCATTGCTTAGGCTTAACCGTCTAGAGCGAAGATGTCGTCTACACGTGAGGTATCTTTTGAGCCACTAACTGTAGATGGCTCCAATTATGATACCTGGTCATCTCATATGCTTAATGAATTCAAAGCTATTGGTCCTCTTGCTGAGAAGGTTGTAGAAGCTAGCATTCTACCTCTTACATTTCATGTTAATGAATACAATATTGATTTCTCAACCTTGTCCAATGAAGAGATAGAATGTGTGCAAATCAACCAACAAGTTACTAACCTCCTGTCTAGATCTTTGAGTTGTGATATGCAGTATGTCATGCGAAATTATTGGAGAACAGATGCACATCACAATTGGGAGTTAATCAAGGAGGTAAATAACAAAGAAGATGAAGAGGATTGTGATGATGAATATGAAAGTGATGATGAAGATGAAAGTGATGATGAACAAGTAGCAGAAACATCTGAGAAGATCACAGCCTCACAAGAAACTCAAGAGCCGCAGCAAAAGAGCCACAAGTCTGCCTCAACGGTTGCTGTTCAGAGAAAACCGGAGGTTCCGGTTCCTGAAACCGGAAGTTCTGGTTCATGCACCGAATAGCCAAATGCTGAACCTCTACACTTCGTCAACAATCTTCATTCGATCAGTGAGGAATCCACTTCTCCCATCCCCTTTACTTCATCTTTAGAAAATTTCTCATGCTTTATGGCTAAGGCTGAGAAATGTAGAGAGAATGAAAATGAAGTGATTGGCTATGAGTTTGGCAAAATGACCAAGAGAGATAAACTAAAGGTTGCCAAGCTCATGGAGACAGTGGTAAGTCAAAAGGAAGAGAACAAGAGACAAGAAGCCTATCTTGAGTCTCTTAGTGATGAATTAGAGAAATACAAGCTTGTTAATATATCATTAATTAAGAAATGCAAATCTTTATACTTGTGCTGCTAACTCTCCATCTTATGTAGCACAATTGGAGAAAATAAATGGTGAGATCTTTGATAAGCTAGACAATCTCACTAGCAAGCATGTGGTCTTGCAATATGATCACATGGAGCTTCTTATCTCGAATGAGAAGCTTGAGGAGACACATGCCGTGCTAAGAATAGCCCATGAGGTAATGGTTACTATGGTAAAATCATCTAAACCTCAAACACACCAAGACACAAGCTCACAAGATGAATTTGATATTTCTTGTGCTAACCCTTGCTGTTCACAAGCAAGTAACTCTTGGTATGAGCAAGTGCTTGCAGAATCAAATGTTGATTTATTGAAGCAAGAAAATAAAGAGCTCAAGCAAGAGTTAGGGGAGCTCAAGTTGGACTTGTCTAAGCTAAAGGTGGTGAGCATTGCACAACCTCCTCAAGATAACCGTGACAATATGGTGAATAAGCTTGAGAAAGGAACAATAGTGCAAAGCTCCAGCAAAGATCAATCTCAGTCCAACTCGATCAAGAAGCAAGACAAGAAAAAGCTCAATCATGTCATATGCTTCAAGTGCTTAAACTCGGGACACTTTGCTTCATCATGTCTCATGAAGACTCAAGGTAGCATATCCATGTCCAAGAGACAGAGAAGCATGTCTAAGAGAAGATGCTTTGGCTGTCGTGAGAAGGGACACAAAATTGAAGAATGTCCAAACAAGTCAAGTGTGCTGCACACCCAAACCGGAGGTCTCGGTTCGTGCCCAGCAGCACAACATCAAGCTGAACAAAGGTTTCTTGAAGGCTCAAGAAAGGAACTTTGCAAGAAAGGTGTCTAAAGACAGTGTAGTCAAGCCACCGAGAAATATGAAGCACAAGACTTGCTACACTTGCCGAGAAAAAGGGCACTTTGGTAAGGATTGCCCAAATGATGAGAAATCTAAGCTTGACTCAACCAATGATTCAAACAATGAGTTTAGGGATATCTCAGCTAATACTAGTGTTTCCAAATCAATTATTTCATCTAAAGGAAGCACAAAGTCCATTTGGGTTCCTAAATCACTTTTGGCTAACTTTGATGGATCCAACAAGAGTTGGATACTAAAACATGCTTGATGAGTTCAGTAGGTACAAAGATGCGTTGGAGACTTGGCATACATGAATAGAAGTATGATATCAAGTGAAGGATTCCTTGCATATTTTGGAAAATGCCAAGTGTTGAACTTGAATTGTGAATTTCCACCTCTCCAATGCATCAACATGAAAAGCCCTCAACTGAAGTCATCCAAGCAACATTGTGTCTGAATCAACAATGATCAAATGCTGGATCAACAAGATATCTGCAGCAAAGAAAAGAACAATGCAACAAATTTTCCAAATCAGTATGAACTGAAAAGGAAACTGGAAGTTCCTGTTTGTCCAAACCGGACGTTCCGGTTTGTATATGTGGCTGCAATGCTCAACCGGCCTTATCCAATGAAAGATCCAGCTTCTCTCTGTTGAGGACCGGATGATCCGGTTGTGTACCAGAAGATCCGATGATGAACCACAAACTTCAGAGGAATTGTTCACTTCTATTGAAAGATGATTGTTGAGTAATCTTCTAAAGGTGATACTCGTGAGTAAGGCTACTAAAGGCAGTAAGACATTCCTTTTACTCTCAGCTATCACACTTCTTTGTTATGTGGTTATGATTTCAAAATATGAGATTAACTTCCCTTTGGTTAGAAATTAACCCAAAAGTGTATGCCTCAAGCATTCAAATCTTGATGCACATATTTAGGGGAGTTGACTTTATATTTTGAAGTCTTGCATGTTAATTCTCTCTCTAGCTCTCATGTGTGTAGCATGAAACAATTCTCAACATCTACACAAAGAAGGAGAAAAAATTGAAAGAAATGTAGTTTAGAACTATGAGGTTCCTAATATTGACTTGAGAATCATAAAGATGAAATAAATTCATGAGTTAGTGATTGAAAGAGCCTCTAGCACTAGCAAGGGTGATTTATTCATCCAAGTTTCAAAATTTTGGTAAAAGGCCAAGGTATGATCTCTCAAGCCTTTTGCATACCATCTCAAGCATCTAGGAAATATACATGATATGTGATTTATTTTTGTTCTAGATGCTAGGTTGTCTTCTAACATGTCGAGTGGTGTTTGCCTATGCCTGTGTGCCATAGGATAGAATTTCCAAAAGAAAAATTGACTAGCATGATAGGTTTGTGTGCCATTTGGAGAAAATATTTGGTTCTTGGTCTTTGTGGCCAAATCGTGTCGCTTGTGGTTATTCACTTGTTTGATTGATGGCTAACCACAAGTGGCAAGATTTTCTCAAGTCCATAGGAGCTTCTCAAAATCTCTTTTCTAAGTGATATCAATGCCTTTGGATAAATCTTGAAAACTCTTGAGAAAATGGAAATATGGTGAAAGGATCATGTTATACAAGTTTATATTCACCAAAGGATCCACTACTGCACTCTCTCAAGATCAGCGCTGGAAAGGATCTCAAATCTCACTTTGGTGGTTAAATGATGCTATCAACATAGTTTATTCAAATACCATGGTGGATTGAGAATTTGTCACCTACAACTCATCTAAGATGCTCACAATAACCTCAGGATCTCATAAACCCTTTCACATCTGATCAAAATCCCTCAGTCTCCACAAAATCATATACCTGCTCAGCTCTGTCTGCCGAAACCGGAGGTTCCGGTTTTCAAACACCAAAAGTTCCGGTTTTGACCGGTATATCCCTATTCTACCCGTGAACCACCTCATTCAATGCGCATTCACCTTCCTTTCTCTCCCCCCGACCCTGCTCTGTTCCTGGTGGCGACGGGGTGACGATTTGGCTCGGTTTCGACGGGACTCAAGTTTTGAAGCCAAGTTTTTGAAGAATCAAGACCGGAGGATCCGTTTCCACATCTTCCTCCTCCGGTTCTACATCTTGGAGCCCTCCATTGGATGAATCTAGGGCCTCAAGGTATCAAAATCTTGTTCCTCCCCGATCTCTTTTTCTAGGAGCTATCTTGTCAAATCCTTTGAGATATCATCTACATTTAGTTCCTAGAAGCCATGCCTACAACTGGATTTGAGTTTCCACTGTTGAAATTGCTGGACCCATGATTTAGGGTTTGCCGCGCTGGAACCAGAAGTTCCGGTTTCTAAAACCGGAACAGAAAGCCCCATCTCATGTGTTCAGCGGTCTAAGTCGTGTGAAAATTTTTGTTAGGCACTGGTTATTGTTATTGAGCACTTCTTCATCTCTGTGATGTCTCAGGAAGATATAAAGGGCTTGTATACATCAGAAAGCAGTTCAAGAACAATGAGATGAATCCAGGATCTGGACCTCGCCGTTCTCAGAGGAATGTGAGGAAGGAATTGCCCAGAGGAACTTTGCACATCACTGAACCAGAAATTGAAGAGCCAAGGACTTCGACGGATGAGGAAGAAGAAGAAATTGAAGATGAGACTTTTCAGCCTTCTCCTCGCAGATCAACCAAGAGAGGAAGGGATGCTAGAAGCAGCAGCAATGATAGTGAGGGAGGAGATGGTGGTGGTGCTGATGAGTCAGCTCCTATGCGTGGTGCACACCATGGTCCTTCTTCTTCATAAGGAGGAGAACGCAGATATATGAGAAACATCCTTCTTACAGAGCCAATTGCAAATCCAAACAGAACTGCAGTGAATTATAAAGTGGGTGGAATGACAGAGGTTGCTAGAGCTGAAAGAGCAAAGGATCCTCATCAGTTGCCTAGAGATCTAGTGGACTATAGGTTTCACACTTACTTTCATCAGGATTTATATGTGAGTGCAATCTACAAAAAGGATATTCTTGTTTCAGCATCTCAGTACGTTGACTGGCCTCACTATGAGAAGCAGAAGTGGGATAGCTTTGATGAAGTGATTGCAAAGTGCAAGGCCAAGCATGTGTCCAAAATCATGGCATATCAGCATGGGTGGAACAATGAGGTAATTGCACAGTTTTATGCCACCTGCTACTTTGAAAAGAGGTGATGTGAGGAATGTCCATTGGATGACTTTGGGGACTTGGTACTCTATCTCATATGAGGAGTTTGCCAGAATGTTTGGTTTTGGAAGAGGCGATGCAAATAGAATTAAGGTTCACACTAGCAATATGATGGACAAGAATGAGATGAACTTCATGTACTTGACTCAAGAGCCAGCCTACTATGGAACCACAAAGAACATTATCCCTTTCTATGGCTACTTGAACCGTCTCTTCAGGAAGACCATTGCTCCAAAAGAAGGTGATGCCACATCTATATCATCCTATTCTAGAAACCTTGTTCTTTGCATGTCATCTAGTGCTCCTCCATTCAGTGTGTTCAACTTCAATTGGGAGGAGATAAAGTCTATTGCTGGCTCTCCTCAAAAGAGTTGTGGATTTGCACCATACCTCATGTTCATGATTGAGAGGACTACAAATCTTTAAGTTTGATCATGATGGAATGCACAAGCCTTTGCGCTTAAAGAAAGATTTGAAGGGTCCAACTTTGGCACAACATCTCAACCCTCCACCAGACATAGGTGCCACAGCTGATCCCAGTGCTCCAGGGGAGACTCCCAGTGTTCCTATGCCTACAGTCATTCCTCCCAGACCAGCAAGGACTGTCAGAAGGGTTGCCAGTGCTCAGCCTGAGTCATACAAGCCTCCTTCTCCAATTAAGAAAATGTTCAACTTCCTCTGCTGCATGCAAATTGAGAACAGGGACAGGATAAATAAGATTGAACAAAGGCAGAAGAAAGAGATTCAGAGAAAAAGGGAATGGCAAGCCAGTCAGACTCCAAGTGCCCCTCTTTCTCCAACTGAATCAGAGGATGAGAGCAGAGCTTCTGAGACACCAATTCAGACCTTTCAGAGGGCACAAGAGATTGATTACTACTCTCAGTTCTTCCCTCCTCTGATGCCGAGTCATCCTCCTTACAGTGGTGTTCCTGATCCATATGCCCCTGGCTCTAGCACAGCTGCTCAGCAGCCAGGATCTGACTTTGCAGCTATGATCTTTGGAGACACATCTTCTTGTCCACCTCCAAATCCATCTGGTTCTCTGCCTACAGATCCACCGCTCCTTCATCCACATGGTCCTTCTCCAAAATTAAATAGTTTCGACATAGTGAGATCATACATTGTTCACAAAAGGATACATATGGAACATAGTTCCTTACAACTCAAGTTAAACTTCGATATTTGAATACCGCGTAACATTTTTGTATTAGCATAAACCTAAAATTTGGACACAACCTTACATTTACCTTCCTATTCATAGGAGTGATATTACTCTGCCACTTGTTATGGAAAAAAAATGATTTTCCATTTTTACTTGGGATGTAAAAATCAAGTCATATGAAAAAGAACCAAGAAATAGAAATTATCATACAAATAAACGGCTTTAAATGAAGTAGTGTGATTTTAGAAGAAAGTAGGAAAAAATATCATGAAATTTCGAGTTCTTATGAGAGAGAAATACTAGTTAGAAATTTTAATTCTAGATAAAAAAGAGAAATATGAACCATACATGTGTTCTTCATGTGGGCAGCAAGCTCAACGCCATCACGTGGCATACTATTATTTGCCCCGCGCCGCACACGTCTGGATCTAGTTGGTCCAGCAACGACCTTATACAAGATGATATAAATAAACTTTGTTAATAAAAATTACCACTAGTTGGCACATGGTGTAGCGGTAAGGAACTTGCCTTGTAGCCTTACAGGCTTGTGTTCGAATCCCCCCACACGCCATTTTTGCCTTGTAGCCTTACAGGCTTGTGTTCGAATCCCCCCACACGCCATTTTTTGGATCCATTTGTTGTGATGATTTTGTGGGCACGGCCGGTCGACGTGGCGCCTGTGGCCGAGTGACGTCGGCGCTGCGGCCGGCCAGGTGGCTCACGAACCACTGATCTGGCGATTGCACACTTGATTGCGCAGCTATAACAAAATACTAACATTTGCCTGGCTCGTTGGCTTGGGCACAACTACCGAACCGTGAGGTCGTCGGTTCGAGCCGTTGACTCCCCCGTTCTTTTGGAATTTTGGCTGTAGGTGTCGAGTTGCGATGGAATTTTTGCCTTTTTTTCTCCATCTCAATTTTTAGATCTGCGAACATTGAAAAATGATGGTGAAAAAATAGATTCTCTAGACAAAAAAAATAATTGTTGTTTTCCCTATGCAACGTGAATTTAGATGAGTAAAGCAAAAAAAAATTGAAGCTCAAGATTGTGCCAAATTAATTTAGAGGAGCGAAGAAAAATAATTTTAAGCTCAAGATGCATCATAAACAGGACAAATAAAAATTGAGATCCAAGCCACAAGTCTGAACCACCTTAAAGCACATCATGATCAGGAATTAATATAATGTTGATCAAAATGCACCGTAACCACGAACTTGCGCACTAATTTTTTTTCTTATTTTCCATATTTTAAAATGCTTTCCCTCATGTTGATCCATGAAAAACATTATAGAACCTCACTAGTTAGTCCACCATGAAAAACATTATAGAACCTCACAAGTCTGTCATTGGTTGATAACATTTATAAATTAGACTTTGTGACATAGAAAATATCTCTACGACATAACAAATATCGTCATTGGATGAACTTTAACTATATGTATGACGTTTTTTATGACATACAACTTTATATTGTCACAAAGTCCAAGTGTCTATAATATAATGTCATAAAATGAGTGATGTAATGACATTATTGCCTATTGTCATACTAAATACGTCACAAAGTCACACATTTCTTGTAGTGACTGCTGATGATGATGATGAGTAGATTCTTCTCCTGATGGCCCCCTTCTTGGTGATGGATGACAAAGGGGGAGAAGAATGAAGATTAAAGCTCTGCAGTGTTCTGTCCAGGGCAAAACCGGAAGTTCCGGTTTTCTAGAACCAGAGGTTCCGGTTCTCCGGTTCTGGCTGTTGAATGCAACAGGCCATATGTATTAAATAAATTCGATCTTTAGCTCTCGTCGACTTGAAACTTTATTGTAATGTGTGCTATGTGTGTGATGAACTTATTTATGCTTTGTAAGGATGAATTTATGCTAGGGTGTTTAAATTGTGATGATGATTTGTGCTTAGGCCTAGCTGTTTGGCTAGAACCGGAGGTTCCGGTTTCATAGACCGGAAGTTCCCTGTCTGCTCTGAGTTAATCTTGAAATATCTGTTTTGAGCATATTTTGTTCCATGCATCTTGAAATATATGTTCATATATGTGTTTTTCACATCATGGATGCTTGGATTTAGGGGGAGCTCTTGCTAAAATGAATGTTGTGCAAATTGGTATGTTAGGTCAAGATTTCTTAAATTTACCCTCAATTTGCACACTTATTTTGAGTTGCTCCTAAATATGAAGTTTAAAAGCTTTATTGTTATATCTCTTGTAAGCTTTAATCAGTGTTGTCATCAATCACCAAAAAGGGGGAGATTGAAAGAGCATCTAGTTCCCCTAGGGGTTTTGGTGATTTGTGTGACAACAATGATTAAAGGACTAACGTTTTCATCTAAGATTGTGAGCAGGTTGGTATTCACATATTCACAAGCTACATGGACATAACAAATTGAATATTGGTATATGACTCACAATAGTATATGATCCCGTGATGATATCATGAACACAAGGTCAAGCGATGAATCATAATATTCCAAGGACTGAAAATTGCAATGTTTCATGAATGCATTACCAATTAGACATGTGGTTAAATTATATATGATGGTCTCATTATTGGAAACTTGAAAATATGTTCAAAGGACAAATTATAAAGGCATGAATGATTGTGTAAAAGAAAGCTACACTTCAAAAGATGGAAATTCAACAACAAGTATTTGAAGAAAAGATTTATTAAGGTGCTGTCCTCAGTGAAGCTCAAGTGACCCTAATGTGAAGGTTGTTCTGACCAAGTGCTTGGATTTGAGGGACTAAGCAAAGGTGAAGTGAAAGTGGTGACTTGACCGCGAAGAACACAGCTAAGGTGAAGAATCAAGCCAAGTGGTTGACACCGAGGAATCAAAGGTCATGCGAGTCTCATAACGGAAGGTATAATTATTTTATATGACAAGAGTGACTATATGGACCAAGGAATGGATATCACTCTCATGAGATAGAGATCTTGGTTTAAGTCACTAGCTCAAAGGTTTATGTGCTCAGAGACAAGAAAGAAGTTGATGTAAATCCTCATAAAGAGATATTGATCAAGTATGGCTCAATAATCAAAAGAGAAGCTCAAGTTGAAGAAATGTGCTTTATTATAATCTCGAGTTTAGGAAAGTCGTACTATTAAGAGGGATGCATCACATTGTGTCTTAATCAAGTATCAGTGCTCAAAGTAACCTATGTGAGCTGATGAGAGACACAAAAGCCACACGAACAATTAGACATGTGCTGACTGAGGCAAACCGGAAGTTCCAGTTTCCCAAACCAGAAGTTCCGGTTCTTGGGTTCGTGTGCTGTGAGAGTGCAACGGCTAGTTCGTTTGAATCCCAGAAGTTCCAGTTTTGGGAAACCAGAGGTTCCGACTTCCAATGGCTAGTTTCGTGGAGAGCATCTATAAAAGCCTCTCCACCCCCTTTTGTGCTGGTTGCTGCTGTTGTGGTTGCTGCTGTGCTCCCCTTGCGCCCAGAACTGAATGAAAGCCAAGTTTAGCTCTCGCCAACCCCTCTTTGTGAGGTAGCTTGAGATTTGATTATATCCTTGTGTTGGGTAGTAGCGAGAAACCGTGAGAAAGATTGTGAGAGCACAAACACTTTGAGCATTGTTGCGTTGACCTCGTTCTACAAGTGATACATTTGTTACTCTTGGATGTTTGGCCTCCTAGACGGTTAAAGGTTGTTCGTGAGCTCCCAATTCGTGTGGTGAGCTGCGGGAAGTTTCTGAGGGTTGCGCTTCGCCTCCGCAAGGAAAGAAGCAAGATAGTGGAAGTGGGGAAGTGGTCGAAAGAGACCCGACTCGGTGGGAGGAGTTGAAAGAGACTCGGTCCCTAAAGAGTTCCTCAACAGAGAGTAGGATTCACCGGTCTTGTGTGGCTGCTTGCGGGCACAGGGTGAATCCGAACTTCGGTCAAACAAATCCTTGTGTCTCTCCCTTGTTCCATTTATTCTTGCATTTTTAGTGATTTGATGAAATTGTTTGATCTACTGTATTGGTAGCTAAAGAAACATTGCAGAAGCTCACTCTACAAGATTCATCAAATCAGAGCTCGTGAGAAGGGGTTTTTGAGCTAAGTGCTATGTTCTGTGTAGAACTGGAAGTTCCGGTTTGGTAGAACCGGAAGTTCCAGTTTTAGTGGCTGACATTTCATTTCTTGAGAAATATTTTTCCGTTGCTATTTTGTTGTAAATTTCAGATCGGCCTATTCACCCCCCCCCCCTCTAGGCGACATCCAGGTCCTTTCATAGGTGGAGCAATCTAAAAAATAAAAAAAATCCTAAAAAATATTTTAAAAAAGGAAACATCCGACCGTCAGTCCAACAACTCTAATCATAATAGCCATCGGATATGTGATCTTTTCTAATAAATCACCCACATGTGCCATTGTAAAAATAGATGAAAGTACCTCCTAAACATGTACATAAATTACCTGCCTCTACCATTATAAAATAATTTAAAGTAACCCCCTAATTTTGATGTAAATTATCTAGATATGTCATCATAAAAATAATATCAAATAACTCCCCTAAAAATAATATCAATTATGTCATTATTAAAGGTTCAATAACTGCTAAATCTGAATCTAAAAATATTTTTTTAATAGTTTTTAACATATTATTATATTATTATTATGTAAAAATAATACCGATAATATGTGTCACCATGTATTCATGTTTGAGGGTCCGGGAGAGATAAAAATAATAATCTTCATGTTTACATAGCTCAAACAAAATGTTCAATTAAGTACATATCAAACAATGTGATGCAAAATAGAAAACAAATATTAGTAACTAAATCCAATACAAACATATAATGATAAATGTATATTAGAATTTATTAGAATATTTAACATAGATGTAAGAGAGCATCATATAAATATATAATTGTTAAATATTTCTAATTAGCCCGTGCGGTAGCTTGGGTTGATAGACTAGTAAATAAAAATATGATAACAAAGCGTAGCATAAAACACTTATAGTTAATTTTAAGCATCTTTAAAGTACATACCGATATAAATAATTACTAATACTACTAGTACTTACAATTTAATGGTGTAGATTAGTTATCCTCTCAATATTAGTACTACTAGTAATTTTAGTTAGTATTAATTTATTGGAACATTATTGGACAAAATAAAACAATAGAGCTGTATGTGAAAAGAAAAGGATGACACCGACATCGACATTGGTCATACAGTGTGGGATGATGAAGGCGGCGGCCATCGGGAGAGTGGTGGTGGTGCCATTGGATGCGAGAGGGCATGGTGCGTAACTGTGCAATTTGAGATACTACTCTAAAGAGTACTATAAGTGTTTTGTACCACCAAGTAGTGACCAGCTCTGCTAGTTTGAGCGAGACGGCGTATACGCTCGTGATCATTGCTGCATCTACGGTGATTACCGCTCTCTACGTCCTCAGAGAGCTCAAGGGGTTTCCCTCAAGATCGGTAAGGCGTTTTCGTGGTTCATTTAGTCTAATCCATGATTGATGGATGGGTATCTTAATGGTGGCATGGTATCATGTAGGGATGAAAGCGGTCGGGAACGGTCGGGAAAACACCTTAACCACTTTCGTTCTCATATTTTTTAGCGGGAACGGAAACGGAATCGGGAACACTCGGTCGGGAAAACGAAATCGGAGATATGGTATGTCGGAAGCGAAATAATCCGATCGAAACTACGTCGAAACCGGTCGGGAAGCGATATAAAAATACAGGAGCACCAACACGCAATTGTAACCACTCTAAACGCTCAGCCCATTGCAATTGGTAAAACATGCATAGGTTTATGGTAGCAACACAATTCCAAAAATAATACCATGAATTCAAGCACACTATAGTGCATGATATATTGACTCTTATGAAATATCAATAATGATACCACTACATATAAATCAATTATTAGGATATACTATTTGGTATGCACTGGTAAAAGGAAAAGAACGAATTGAAATTTTTTAGGGTTAAAAATGAATTAATGAAAAGAAAAGGAAAGAAAAGAAAATGCACTACATATGGCTCTTGGTCACCCAACTTCCCTTGCCTTGGTCAGAACGGCCCATGCGGCCCACGAGCGCAGCAGGTGGGAGTGGCTGACGCAGAGAAAGCTAGTACATGCACGTTGGCGTCTAATTTTAGTCCCAACTCGCATATGAAGCTGATACGGGAGGGTCGTTGGGCTATATAAAGGGCAGCATGCACCTCTCAAGACTCACTTGCCCTCCTACTCCGCATCCTACGCTGGAGCAATAAATTTAATGCGGGAAGAATATACGGGAATAAAACGGGAAATTCCTAGTGAAATATGGTAACCGCGAATTCGGTCGGGAAATCTCTCAAACCGATTCCGGTCCCGGATTCGCTGATTTTTCCTGCTTTTTTCCCGGTTTCGTTTTTTCCCGAAAATTCGGTATTCGATCAGTATAAATGGGATACGGTGTCGGTCGGTACGGGATTTTCCCGTTCCTACTTTCATCCCTAGTATCATGTATCGTCCTGTCCAGCCAGGGATCAGTTAACCCCTGTACTGTGTATCTGGGTGCGCTTAGATTAGGGAAGATTTCCCAAAAATACATTGTAGACCAAAAAAAACATTATACCTGAGTCCTGAAAAGCGTGTTCTATGAATGGAAGCGATGGGATGAATATTTTTTTTTGGGGAGGGGGGGGGTGTTAAAACGCACCTGTTGTTAGTTTATCAAGTTTGCATGTGTGACTTGTACCGAACAGTTTATCCATGGTCTGTGTTTGTGGTGTTTGTGATGAGAGTACGTGATCTGTTGGAAGATGAACAAGTGATGTTTTCAGCTAATGTGTGAGTTTTTGCACCAGTGATGTTTTGGTGGTTGCCTGGTACAATGGTACTACTGTTCCAAATTGTAAGTTATTTTGGCACATTTAGATACAAAATTATTGTTATGTATCTAGATATCCACCATGTCTAGCTCGATATATACTACTAATAATACTTTGTGTATTTGAATATGAATTATTAACAATTTGGAATCAAAAGAGTAGTAACTTTATAGGGGCAGGATAGCGCTTTTATCCCCATGACAAATTGACAGATGCCTACACTTCTCCAAGACTAAGGAGCTTATTATTATATGTCCTGTCACATTGAATATTTTGATATCATTTAGGAGGGCCTAATACAATTTAATTATAAATTAAATTGCACAATCTCTAGGCTTTTTTGCGATATTGATAGATCCGTCTCGCAAAAAAAACTAGGGTTATGAAATTCATTTTATTAATAGTCTACATTTAATACTTCTAATTATAGTATTCCAAATGGCCCAGGCACGATTGGCGGCCCGAGGCACGGCCCTAAAAAGCACGTCCCTAGCCTGGCCCTAGGCACGGTTGATCGGGCTACGGGCCAGCCCGACCCGATAAAGTGTTTGTGCTTGGGCCACCTCCCCGGCCCGTAGTGCCGGCCCCAGGCACGACACGATTTTTTTGTGGCCCGACGAAGGCCCGATAAAAGTACTGTCAGCCCACAACTTAGCCCACAACTTAACACACCCTTCATTTCTTAAAGATGTGAATCACCTTCCTCGTCTATTTGATGATTCGACTCTCCTCCCTCATCTCCTTAAACAGCCCAAATATTGCCCCTCATCTCTTTTGGGAACGCGAATTTTGTCCCTCATCTCTTTGGACGGCCCAGTGGGCCGTTCGAGCATAGTGGGCTCATCAGGCTGTCGGGTCGGCCCGGCACTAAAAAAAGGCCATAGTGACGGGCCTGTGCTGGCAGTTCGGCCCATGGGCCGGGCCAGGCCGGGCGGGCACTAAAACGCATCAGGCCTGTTAGTGCCGGACCACATCGGGTCGGGCCGATAGGGCTCGGGCCAAGCGGCCCATTTGGAATTCTATACGTCTAATTAGCATCTAAACATGAAACATTTGATGGGACGGGACTTATAATAAGCCATCTACG
Source organism: Digitaria exilis (assembly GCA_015342445.1). Classification (NCBI taxonomy): domain Eukaryota; kingdom Viridiplantae; phylum Streptophyta; class Magnoliopsida; order Poales; family Poaceae; genus Digitaria; species Digitaria exilis. The sequence continues at coordinate 583,778 of JACEFO010001629.1, forward strand.
AACCAAACAAGGCCTAATACATAATTATTGTTATGTATTTAGATATCCACTGTGTCTAGCGAGATACATACTGATAATAATAGGTGTGTATTTAAATATGTCAAAATGATTTACAATTTAGAATCAAAAGAGTAGTAACTTCTTTACTAGCCAAGGATAGCGCACTTTTGTCCCCATGAAAAATTGATAGAACATGATAGAACATGTAGATGTCCTACACTTCTCCAACACACGCTACTGTAATTGTTCTGATCAACATGCAGGATCGTCGCAAAATTGCTTTCCAAGACATCGCTTCGTCTCATTAACCACCGCCATGCCAGAGACGCGGCGGGGAAGAGTTCAGAACTTCGGAGACGGCAACGACCCCGATATACTCCAAGTCTTGGAGCCTGATTAGTTTATAGCAAAAAATTTGACATGCCCATGTTTTGACATGCCAAAACCTAAGAAAAAAAACTTACCAATATTTTGGTAGATTTAATGTGAGACATGGATAACTTTTGGTTGCAAACCAAATAGTAGCCCAAGAATTGGTATGCCAAGATTTTGCCATAGCCAAAATTTGACATCAAACCAATCATGCCCTTGAACCCGCGCACTTCCGCATCACCTGCTTGCGTCTACGGGCAGAATTTCATCGATGATGATACGGGCACCGCTTGAAAACAGAGGAGCACCCCCGTCTGGACACACGACATGCTGGATCCGACGCGATGTCACACCCGATTTTAGAGAGAAAACCGGGTGCATCTCATATGTGCGCCAGGATCAAGATTTACACACATATGATCGACATTAAGTGAATAACAGTAACACAGTACTTTAACGTAAGAACAAATAAAATATTTATTACACTCTCGAAGAGGCTCAAAGGCCTAAATAGTTCAACACGATAGTCTTAAACAATTAAACGATAAATGGCAGCGGCGATGTAGACTTCATCCACAGGCAGCTGACTGGTGGAGCACTCGCCTAGATATCATCCTGATCACTAATGTACTCTGCACCGTTCCCTCCTTCTGATCCAAAGTAAGCAAGGATGAGTACACTTATGGTTGGTACTCAACAAGTAGGGAGAAAGATGCAAGCTACCAAGGAGAGGCTTGGTTAAGCTGTCAGCATTTTAGTTGGTCAAGTTTTAATTAAGCAACCACCTAATTACTAAAGTAAAAGTATATACCAACCCAATTAAATAGTAACATCATAAATACCATCATCATCATGTCCAAGTAACCACAATTTGATTCAAGGTTTCGATATATTACTCATGTGAGGATCCGGGCCGTTCATAACCGCGAACACGGCTATTGCAATAGATTTTAACACTCTGCAGAGGTTGTACACTTTCACCATACTTCGTGTTTCCTTCTCGCCCGGGTTTGCAAGGCCCTTAAACACTTCCTAGGTGAGTGGCGCAGGATTCACTACGAGGCCCTTCCAAAGACTCCCTCTATGCAAATGTCGGTCCCCGCCGTGCAGAACATCGGAGGCCCAGCCATCCTTCTCTGCTCCTCCCACTCGTGACCCATTATCCAACAGAACAAGCAAGCCTAACATTGCATAGAGTTCATCTATCTTACTTAGCCAAGATCAGAGCCATATGATAGCATGGTTGTACGTAATAATCCCAGGTGGCCGCTCCATGTTCCAATTAACAATAGTGCTCTTGTTTAACAAGTTCATCATAAGTATAACAAATTCATCAACATTTGTTCAAGTAGCGACGCACCATAAGCCCAAAGTTATGCATCTCGCGTGGCTACCCGACATGAATGTAAACCCAGGTGTTTCAAGGCATGAGAGTAAAAGCTAGGCATCCTTAGATAGGTTCCCATCAAAATTAATGCAAGACATAAATAATAATAAACTTTAATGTAATGACATGTGAATAGGCATCAAAAGAGAATGCAGAGGGGGAAATCCACTTGCCTTTCTCAGCTACGAATGGTGGCTCCTCTTCGTAGTACTGCTCTTGATCTTCCTCCTCGTACGGCACGTTCTCTACACGCACACACATTACAAACATACAATAGATAAACAAACAATACACCATACAACTTTAAAATAACGCAAACATGTATGAAACACTACTGTTCATGCAATTATGAACCTACGGACGCAAAGATCTCTCAAAACGGATTTAAAACAGTGAAAACAGGCTTAAAATAGGACTCAGGGGCTATTCTGCGATGAAATTAGACTTCCAGGGACCTAAACAGAAAATCCCGAGGGCTCTCTGCATAAATACGCATATAAACCGAAGGTCTAATGCGTAAAAAGACCTTCCAGGACGGCAGGTTCTAATTTATAAAAGCGCAGGGGCTAAACTGAATAAAACAGGACCTAAATCTAAATACTTTTGAACTACACTGGACTGCGGGTCGAATCTTTAAAAACCTAGGGGGTTTTCTGCAAAAGCGGCACGCTGACCGGTACTGACTCCGGTCAGATCTAATCCAGGCCGCCGGATCGGGATCCAAGGGCTAGGGTTTCTCGTGGCGCCCGGGCTCGTCGGCGACGGCGGCTGACGGCGGCGCATGGCAGCGCTCTCGCCGGAGTTGAGCGAAACCGGGTTTCGGGATGGCCAAATCGAGCAGATCCAAGCCCTAGACCTAGAGTAGAACTCGGCGAATCCAATTGTGGGCTAAACGAGAGGGATTAGGCGGCCTACGCTGCTCGCGGCGAACCATGGCGGCCGGCGGCCACGGTGGCATCTCGACCGGGGGTTCTAGGTGCGCATAAGGGAAAAAGAGGGGCACGGCGTGTTCTTTACCCCCGAGCGAAGTTTGGCGACGACTCGAAGTCGAAGGGGAAGCAGCAAGGCGGCAGAACGGCGGCGGCGGCGGCGACGGAGCTCGGTCGTCGATGGCGGCGGCGAGCTCGGTGGCGGTTGCGGCTAGGGTTTCGGAGGGGGGAAGGGATGCGGTGGCGGCGCTTATATAGGCGGCTAGGGTGACTCTGGCCTGCGGGCCCAGACGCGAGGACGCGGGACGCGGGGAGGCGGCGCCATGCGAGCTCGGCTCGGTTTCGTGGCCGGAGAAAGGAAGGCGCGGCCGGGGAAGGAAAGAGACGACCCTGACGGGTGGGTCCCACTGTCAGCGAGAGCAGAGGAAAGGAAAGGTGGAGGGGGAGAGCTGGGCCGGCGGCTGGCTAACGGGCCGAGCAAGCGACGAGATGGGCCGGCTGCAGCGGTTTTGGGCTGGGCTAGAAAGGAGAGAAGGGAGAAAAATAGAAAGTTTGAAATGTTCAAACCTATAGAAGGGGTTTGTTTAAACGGTTGAACCCTTTTGTTTAAACTTCAAAACTTCACACAAAAATATATGCAACAGCATGAATTCAACATGAACTTTATTAGACTAACATTTAAGTGATGTTTATCTGTTTATGGGCAATATTTATTTTATCAATTTAAATATAGCCTTAAAACAATAAAACTACAATAAAAGGTTGTTTATATTGATTTCTTTGTGATGAATGAAATTTAGGGTGTTACACGCGACACAGCTTGCGAAAACGTGACCTGTTCCTGTACAGCATGAGCATACCAAAAGATCTTGCTAGTTGCGCCTTCAAAAATCTAAAATGTGTCGCCTGCTCGGCTCGAAAATGTCCTCGCCTGCAGTCCTTTGTTGATTTGGTCGCGCACTACGTCACGCCGCCACGCACCGCACTAAACATTGGCTAAACCCCAACAAATCCCTCTCACCGGGAAGGAAATATTCACATATATCCTTCCAATCATCCATGTTCAAAAAAGAACAAAAAGAGGACCAAACTGTATTTTTGCATTTCGGACAGATGGAACGACGACCAAGTCATCGCCTCATCGGCATTGTGCCCAAGCAAGGGTCCCCAACTCGCCATGGCTCCGGCGTCGAGACCGGAGCCCGCCGCGGCCGCAGCCCGGAACCAGCCTGGAAAACCAATAGGCCGCGCGCTCACCTCTTTCCATCGGCGGCGGCGGCGACCTCCGCGCCAGTGGTCTCCGTCCACGCCACGGCCCGGCTCGCGTGCGCACTCCCGGTGCCGAGCAATGCTCACCGCGCGCTGGTCGTCCTCGCGGAGGTCGACACGGACAGCCCGGCGCTCTCGGCGGTGTGGTGGGCCACGAAGTCGAGCGGCTCGTCGGCGTCGATCGCGCGGGCGCCATCTCCGCCACACGATGACATGGCCGCGCTGGGCCCGAGGACGCGGCTGTCCGCGGCGCCGCGGCTGTTGTGCCATATGCCCAGGCAGTAGGACGCGGAGCAGAGCATCGCGGCGACGAGGAAGGTCAGGAGGTCGACGCGCGTCGGGGCGCGCCACCTTCTGCAGGAGCGCCCGCTCTGCGAGGTGGTGTTCGCCATGGGCGACACGGGAGGGGCGTGGGGAGGGGAGGAGTCCGGCGACGACACGAGGCAGAGGAATCGGGAGAGAGAAGGTCAGAAGGCTTTGGCTCGATCAGCGCGATACGTGTGTGCAGGTCGCTTTAGAGGGAGGGGGAGGGCGATGCAATAAACAAAGAAGCGGAGGTTTCATGTGGTGCAGGCACGAATTAAGCGAGGTGCATGATTGTGTTAAGATGATAGCACTAATTGTGGTTTTTTAGTATTTTTTTTTTGCTGTTGTTTGACATCATGCCCTGAATTATCAAGGGAAAGTCTTTGGGTATAGTACAAGTTTTGATAGTTTTTGCCCTTTGCATGTGAATCCACACTATTTGTGCATCAATTTAGGGTGCGTTTTGTTTCCAAAAGATTCCCCAAACATACAATATTCATCCAACTTTTTGTATTCATCTCATCTCTCTTACTCACACAACACTATTTATCTACAGTGTTTTTTTAACAGTATATTTTTAGGAATCTTTCCCAGATGACATATTTATTGTTAGTACAACGTGACCTTGACGAGATGGAGATACCCGTATTATCATTATTTTTAGGAAAAGTAGGTTTCGTTTATTATTTAAGTTATGCCTGTTCAGATTTCCTAAGAAAATACTATTCATTTTAACTTTTCACTATTCACCGCCCTCATAAAACACGCTTCCCAGCAAGTGCTATAATGTTATTCTTCAGCTACAGTGTTTTTTACCCTAATCTAAACACAGCTAACATAGAATTATGGCCCATTAGTAGTGGATTTTACGTGTCGTGGTGTGAGTGAATTGTTTTGAGCGGATGCCGCTAACGATTGGATCTCCGTCTGAACGAATATCCACCAAAGACACTGTTCTTGTCCCTTCCTTGCTCTAGAGCTGTGGCCAGTGGCCACTAGATGGCCTGCGCTTTGTTCACACAGATAGCTGCTTCCTTAGTACTCACAAAACTAACATCAATTTTCGTCAGAAATTTAAAAATGAAAAATCATTTCGTTGGTTGGATTTGGGAGTGCGATGCTACAAGGCTACAACCGCTGGTCCATCTATTCTTTTTTTTTTTGTGAGGCTCGCACAGTCGCACATTTCATGATTTCTCAGAAACTTGGTGGCAAAAAGCATATACTGTATGATCCTATGATATGCTCTCGGAGTCTCGATCACGGAGATCGGAGGACATTTTGATGGTCTATGTTGACGTGCTTGTCACACACGTTGACCTTGACTATTTCTTACGGGCTGGCGTGCGCGCAGGGTGTGTGTTTCGAGTAGTAAACGTATAGGCCCGGGCCCAGGAAAAGATAAGGTACGAGAGGCCACATTACACTAAGCCCACAAAGTGATTAGACACCTTCATGTCCTTACTCCGGCCCATTTATTTTGTTCTCTGTAATGTTGTAACCCAGCCCATCTGCTGAGGTGTCTCTCTCCAAAAAAAAAAAATGTTGAGGTGTGGACAGGGGGGCAGGCCGCATCGAGCGACGATAAGTTGCTCGATAAGTTGGTTCAAACGGGGGTGCTCGTGTTGCTGTGTTGCGTGCTGGTTTTTTGCTCCGGCGCTTCCGCGCAGGTTCGCTGCTGTGCTGAAGGCCTCAAGCGCCCATGGATTGCACAACACTCCGAGTCCCGTGTTCAGTGCCGCAGGTTCAATTTTCGGCCGCATCCTCTGAGCCCACTGGCTGGCTGCATCCTGGGGCTTACGGCTGTCACGTTCGGGTCCCCACGAGACAGATAGGCAGGAAGGCGGCAAGTTGGAGCACTAGCCGGGCTAGCCATACGGCCATGCCGTAGAACAGTTGGATGGCTCTGTCAATGTACTAGTCGATCTTCTTGACCGCTAGCTTGACGCGCTCCTCCTGTAGGATAAGCACGGAAGCTTCGGCGGTCCAACAACCTCCAGTCTCTTCGACAGGCAGGCCAGGGCGGGCATCGACGCCCAGCCCACCGTGCAGTGTATGAACACGCGCCGTGGTACGCCAGGCCGCTCGACCCAGCGCGTGCCGGCTCGCCGAGGACCGAAAGGCCGCACAGGACAAAAGGCAGGGGTGAGCGGCCGGGGTGCCGAACGCCGAGAACCGCCCGTCGAAGGGGAATCCAATCGTGCCGCCACGGTGCCCGCAGTCCGTAATGTCCTTCTCTTGCTGTACTCCACCGGTTTTTTTTATTATTATTATTTTCATGAAGGACCGCAGTAGAGGATGGCCGGTCGCCGTTGGGTCCCTCGGCCCCGGTTGTGTTTGTGACCTTGCTGTGGGGGTGGTGAGACGCGGGCGCGCCGATCTAACAAATCACGCGACTCCTTATCGCAATCATCGCGTACGTGCCCCGTCATGGGCTCATGCATGGCATAGCCTCACAGGCCTTATCATCGGCGCGGTCCATGCTGACCGTGCTCCGTCCAGGGTCCAGCCGTGCAAAGCCGGCGCGGCGTCTCCTTGTCCGATCAGCTCAGCCGCATATGCTTCGTCAGATCTCGCGACTGATGGGACCGGCGCGGGTACGGTGATCAGCGGACCGGTCGTTTCCCTGAGCGTACGGGGTGGTTCGTCGTGTCGTGCGCCGCGCAGATACGTAGGCTGCCCGTACGTGAATGTTCCACGGCGGCGGCGGAGAAAAATATCTCGGGTCGGGGAGAACACCACCTGTGCATCGCACTGGCAGTGATGTACGTACTAGTGTTTGGATGCGTCGACGTCGGATCATATGCCACGAGGTGTGACACCGAGGCCGCGACAGCCAGCACGTAACACACGATGGGATCGTAAGATGTGATGCGCTTCGACGTCGACGTGACGGTGGAACCGGGCCGGGGGGGTGCACCGGCTGACCACCCAGGTGATGACTGATGGACGGATGCCCGCGGCGGACATGTTTGCAAGCGCATGAGCTATAACCTGTTTTGATCCTTCGTACAATTTATATAAAGAGAAAAATAGCCTCCGTCTTGAACATGGATCATGCCAAATTCCGCGGTTGTTACGTGTCATAATCCCATTTTTAGAGTACTAGTATATGTTATTGGCGATCGACAATTCGACGTATTATTGAAATGGGCAGGCACATATCACCCATACTCTTGTTATTGTTGCTTAGTGGTTGGCCGTCGAGACGTCGGCGATACGTCATACTTTTGTCACCTATAAAAGTTTGTAACCACAGTTTATATAAAGAGAAGCAGCTAAGCACGTTTATAAGCACCTTTTGCATGATGGGTTTGCTTTAAACGGAGAATGTATGTGACCGTATAGCTACTAGCCTACTACCTACCCCACTGACTGTGGTCGCCTGAAGAAACAGGGACGCACAGCGGGGAAATTGAAGAGCCCAACAGGGATTATTCCACGCCTTGTGCGTGCTGGAGGCCTGGAGCTGGGGGTCACACGCACATGATGGTTTGATGACCACACAGATCAAAAGCGGGCACGTCGCACGGATGCCAGACTGCTTGTCTGATTGTGTCCGATGAGCGTAGCAATTCTATCGATCAGCAGTCCCTAAAGTCACAATGGTGAACAAGCAGGCCTGTCGAGTTTTCATATAACCATGACGAGGGTTAGCCTGCATCGCCTGTGGTTGTGTGGGCTTTGTGGCTCATCTGTTCACCGGGTATGTGCGGTTCAAGTTCCCTTGCTGCCTGGCTCAAAGGTTTCTGTCCGAACACCACAGTCCACAGTCCAAAGCCCCTCGCCACATCAGTCGCCGCCATAGCCCGCGTCGCGATCTGATCGCTCGCGCGCCTCCCTATCATCATAAGTTCAGAAACCAACCATGCCTTAAGCGGGTAGGTAGTGTTGCTCGCCGCTGCGTGACGGCCTTATCATCACGGGCTCGCTCGGGAGGCCCACCGGCACCGGTTACAGCTGGCGTGGCGTGGCCAATTAGCCATCCGCATCTCTGCTCAACTTGCGCTGGTCGGCCTGGACGGATTCGGATCGGCAGGTCGATCTCTGGACCATCCCCTGATTGATAAGCGCATGTACGACTAATTTGTTCGGTTGCAAAGCTGCGTTTCACATCCGTAACCCACTTGCATTGTCCCCTCGGCGAGTGAAATGGAGCGAATTAGCGAAATGCAGTATCTCCGTGAGTGATTACATCACGTTCGAGAACAAAGAATCCTAGGACGGATCTACGGCGACGCTAGCCAGTTTGGCAGTTTCCTCCGATCGAGCAATGGAAAGTGACGGACCGTGACAGACGGCAAGAGGCATTTTTTCCAAGGCGCAAGGGACACAGACAGAGGTGGTGATCATGCTCCGTGCGCCTCCGCAGATTATCTCCGCGGTTACGCACGAGGTAGTAGGCTCTGGTAGCTAGCTAAACGAGTCGCGTACGTCCTAATGTTTGGCACGAGCACGAGGAACTCAAGCGCGGGCACACTCGTGGATTTGTGCCACCACGCATTAGTTGTGGTGATAATAATCTTGTTACGGGATTAGAAGATTCAGCCAACCACCTAATTGGAGCAATGCAAGCTGTGTAGTGGCGGTGCTGCAACGACCTTTTATCTCTGTTCCTTTCTACGTAATCGTGATGCAGCAACCAAATATGGTTTTAGTGTTGGTGACGTACTGGCATGCATCATTGTGAAAGCGAAACGAAGACTATGGTTTCGTTCTCGACTATTGTTTGGACTTTGACGACATGACATGCATATTCTTACTCAAGCACAACCATTTTTTAAAGTAATAAAAAAACAAAGAACTTTTAACGCTTCTTTTCTTTTCAAGCTCAGACAAATGCGCCCACGGAAAAGATTAGCCGATGACCCGATTGAACTCCATGCTTTTGCTAGATGCACGAATGCACCACTGTGCCAAGGAGTACGCGCTGGAGGTGAGTCACACAACACACGAGGCTAGCGCCGTGGTGCCGTACGAGCGTCACTGAGCCACTCGTCACTTTTGTGGGTGTCTGCTACTCCTGTCAGCAAGATGCCGACTTCGATTAATGAATTGGAAATCACATGCATGGGAACAAAAACGCACCTGCACGCTGCACCGAACTTTTTTTTTTGTTGAGGGAGCAAAATTTGATATACAATACTGTTGTGACTAACCTGCCTGCTATGTCCTCATCAGATATGTTATCTTGTGCCTGACGCACAATACTGAATTCTAAAGCATGAGTAGTTTAGAGGCCGCCGGGCTCACAAGAACTCTTTTTAGCATGGTACTATCGCATCATGTGGTTTTGAGCGATGCGAGTTGCATTGTGCTGTCCAACAATCCTTTTTAGATGCACAATAATGCGCTGGGCACGTATCGGTGACGTGGATCCTATTAGTATTCTCTTGGAAGAAACGAAGAAGCACATATCACTCAACAACAACTCTTGTTCTTATCTGAAGCCTGAACGATCAAAGCATATATACTTATGTTTTTGACGCTATACTCCATATGCTCTCCGTGTTCCTTTTTTTTTTCCCTGTAAGAAAACCTATCAGCACATCATTTATAAGCACCTCAATACTGGAGCAGGTCGGAACGGCGGTTGTACCTTGTATGTTTCTGTGGGGCGAGGTGTAGCCCCTTCTGCTTGGATATAAAGATTTTTGTAAAGAGATGCGCCGCACGGCAAAACGTGATGGTCCAACTGGACTCCACGCCCTGCGTGCTCGATTAGATGCGCGAGCTCGTGCTGGAGCTGAGTCACCACATGATAACGTGATGAGCTCACAAAATCAAAGCCATGGCATCGTACGGACACGGTGGCCGCGAGCCGACTCATCAGGTGGTGGCTGCCCATCGATCGGAACAGTCAACGCTCAACGGCGAACGGAGGTCAATTACCAGGGCCTCGATCATGGGGCGCCTACGAAGACCCCTTGCCCAGAACCGGATCAAATTTCCAGACCTTTGTCTTGGGGAGCAGGTTAAGGAAGGAAGGAGGAAGGATCACTGTGCGAGCTGCAAGTTTTCACCAAATCCTGTAGAAACGTGTTCATGTAGTATGAAATTTCTCTCATTTCATATGTCAAAGTCAAGTCCACGTAGAAATCGTCCAGCACGCCATGGAATATTACTCCCTCTATGACCTGTCGTCCAGTATCACGGTAACTCGGTAAGTGCGAGTAATACGTCAGTGTCCAAAGGCGACAACACCACCAAGATGGCTGACTCCTTCTGCATTTCAGCTCCAAGTGGAAAGACAGTGAATGTTACTCCCTGTCTCCCTTCTATGATCTGTCGTCCAGTATCACGGTAACTCGCTGTCTCACTGCAAGTTTTCCTTGAACGTTGGCGTGCATAGGCGACAACGAACACCAAGACGGCTTTGACTCCTTCAGCATTTCAGCTAGCTCCAAGTGGAAAGACAGCTCCAATACTATTCCGTTCGGTTTTCGATTCCGTTCCGGCAAAAACAGCGGCCGAAGCCGGTAGCCAGCCAGCCTCCACGTCTCGCGTTCCCACTGGCCGGGCGTGCTGACTCGGATCCACCTGCGGCCGCGTGCGCCGCCGCACCGGCGTCCGGAGGCCGGGATATTTGTTGGGCGGGCGCGGTGGACCTATCCCCTCGTGCAGTGGCGAGAAAGAACCTTCGCGGGATGACGGCGACACAGCTGCTGCCTGTGCCTGGTGCATGATTGATTGCTGGCATGTGTGTGGTGGCTTCGCTGTGGGAAAAAAAAAAGAGGAAAGCTCCTTTCCCGTGCCAGCAGAGCTCGTCCGATGTTTACTGCTCATTCGAGTTGGTGTTAGAAAGCTCAAAAAGTGCGACGCCTGAATTTTGTCCGGAAACGTGCGGTGACATGTCGCTGAGACACTACCGCACCTGGCAGTACTAGTTATTTATGAGATGATGAGGATGCATGTCTGTTCTCGTCGTAGCTGAAAGCTTGCAGCAACGGTGGTAATTAACTACTAGCTCGATGCACAGTTCACATATGCATGGCTTGCTACTAACTACTACCTCTGTGGATAAACTTTTTAGCCGACAAGATCAATCAGCTACGCTTGATTAAAATTATTATTAACTCGGCAATAATCGTCGCCGCAAAGAGTTGATGTGCCGCACGGCGGCCCGGCACGCTCGCGGCGTTCCACGTATCGCAATCGTGGCAGCCTCTCTTCCACGTAAATCCAAATCATGCATCTCAGGGATACACGTCAGGCGAAGGAGCACAACACTGGTATCTAACTAGAACTGAGAAATCTACACGGCTTGTTTGTTCTCACTTAATTCTGACACGAAATCCCCCGCCTTTCCACACCCGCCCGAACCCTTCAGATTTAAGCTCAGACACAAAACCGGCAATTACGAGATCGACGAGCCACACGGAGAAACGCCAACTCATCCACTGACCGTGACCGAAACGGACCTTCCTTGCTCGCCGACCCCGATCCTTCGAGATACTCCCAGTCCTGTTCCGTTCGCGCCGATGCGGCGTCGCGACGGGTGCGATCCGGCGCGGCTGATGACGCTCGTGCCCACTGCCCGTATCTCTGTGCACCACACATGGTGGCGGTAGGGCAGGTCCGGCATCGCTTTTTGCCCCACTCGTCACACACAACAGGTCGCGCGGGTGATCGACGTGTGCCGACCTCCTGGCGGCACGTCGGATGAGCTCCGCCTTTAGAAAATCCGGTGGATGTCTTGTCCTCCCCGGCGGCCGGCCACGCCGCGGCCGTCTCGCTCGCTGCTCCCGAGGCCACGAGCGAGCGAGATCGCGCTGCAGCTTTTTCACCATGGCGGGGGCGCGGTGGGGTTGGCCATAAACTAATGGTGGAATCCTAAGATTGGCTTGATTAGGTTTATTAGGTCTCGTCGCCAAGTGATCGAGTTAGCCGGTTAGGTCTTGGCGGCCTCGTCAGCTCACCGTCGCGGCTGAAAGCGACGTTAATTTTGGGTTGGCGACTCACGAGTGAGATCACTGATTGATTCACTACCTAATTGCTTGGTTTGCACGAAAACAACGCGGATTTTGCTGCGGCTAATGTTTATATCTGTTTTTCTTTTTGTTGTTCTTTCCTATGTTCTTTTCTATTTCTTTGGAAATAGAAGGGCGAAGGTTCATATTTCGAGCATAGCCATAACAAAAGCTAGCCATAAAAAAAAGTATGATATTATAAAAAAAATTGAATAAGACGAACGGTCAAAGCTGAGGGAAAAAAGTCAAACGACTTATAATTTGGGACGGAGGGAGTACATAATTAGTGGTATAAATATTTTTTTAATGATCTAGTTACAATAAATGTTATTTAAATTAAGTTACATTAAAAATAATATCAATGAGATCGATGAAATATGTAAAAGGATAATTAAATCGATGAAACTCAACATTTTAGAGTTTAATATATGCAATATTACCAATCTTATATAATATATATATTTTATAGAATCTGATAGAATCTCGATACTACGATAAGATCCTTCGATCCGATACTTTTAGGCTACTATATAGTATTCCGATACTAACAACCTTGCTCAGCTGCCATCCTATCTTGCTCAGCTGCCATCCTATGATCCTGTGAGCAGAAAGGTGAATAAACTGTCAGTGGATATGTCCATGTGTGATTTTATATGTATATATACATCTAGAGATGACACATGTATATACTATTCTATCCACAATAAGATCATCTAGCTTTTTAATCCCAAATTTATGCGTAGTAAAACCACCTTTTATATGCGAAAAAACTAGTACTCCTACCTTTTATATTTCCCTTTTGGATATAAAACGGGTAGATAATTGCCACGGACTTTTTCCAGCCTGTCATGCACTGTACTCATGCGGCCATCGTAGAACTCCCCAGTCGATACGGCTCACACGTCCTACCGGCAGACCAGCCCCCTGCACCTACCCTACGAGTCCTCGCGCATGGACCCGATCGCTGACGCGTGTCCCCTTGCAGCCGCCAGACACCCATCCGGTGCATGGACCACGTCCACGGGTGTGTGCTACCCACGGCGGCCCACTAATCGTCTAATCCAATCTGTTAACATTAATTAGGAAAATCCCGTAATGCTACTAGGCGCTATTATTTACAGACTGGCCCTCCCTATATGTTTGTGCTGGTACAAAAAGTTACAAAACGGTCCCCGACCAAGGGGCTTTCGGCGATTGCCTAGAGTATTCAGTGGTGTTTGTGTCAGAAAGTGCGATATCAATTGCCCATTAACGACCCCTCGTCTATTTTGGCGTCTCGCCTTCCTCTTTAAATTGCCTCCCTCTCCCCCCGACCCGAGAGCTAGCGTTTTTATCTCGCCGACGGCCGCGACCGCACACACGCGTCAAGCGGTTTACCGGGCGATTTTGCATTCCGTGGAGGCGATAGGCGGAAGCAGCGATTGGTGGCCCTGCGTGGCGTGGAGCGAGGAGCTAGCCGAGGAGCTTGATCAGGGGGCGGAGGAAGCTTTTGGCGGATTCTGATCGGGTTTCATCTGCGAAGGCCGGGCCGGAAAATCCTTGCGACTGGAGGCCGAGGAGCGGGGGCATGGGGGCGTGGGTGTCGGGCCTGCTAGGGGCGGACGGCGCGGCGGAGGCCGCCGCCGGCCCTGCTGCTGTGGGCCTGGGCGACCTGCCGGAGCTCTGCGCCGCCCAGGTGCTGCTCCGCCTCGACCCACCGGAGATCTGCCGGCTCGCCGGGCTGAACCACGCGTTCCGCGGCGCGGCGGGGGCGGACTTCGTGTGGGAGGCCAAGCTGCCGGAGAACTACCGCTACCTGATGGAGTTCGTCGGTAGCGGCGAGGAGGGCAGGCGGAGGCGGCGGCGGGCCGGGAAGAAGGAGATCTACGCCAGGCTCTCTAAGCCTGTGCTTTTCGGCGACGGCCAAAAGGTGATACTTTTGCATCCCTTTTCCTTATATTGCGTCGGTTGAAACTTTTATGAGCGGCCCTGCAAGTTGTTTCTGAGATTTTGTTTGCGGGAGTTCGGAAATTTTATGAGCGACCCTGTACTTTGTTGGAGACTTGCAATCCGTTTTTGTTGAATTGGTCTTATGTGCTATCGTAATAACCAAGTTCGCCCTTGTATTGATCTCTCAGGTATTTTTTTTTTCTGAGTTGAGTCAGAGACTAGGGAAGAAGTAGATTGCGTTCTTTCTTTCTTTTTTTTCGGGTAATTGCGTTCTTTCTTTGAGGCAAACTAAAATTAGAGGCAGGGAATGTTTTATCAGATAGCGAGATTTACATAATCTTTAGCTTGAAATGATTCGAACTACTGTCCTGCGCCTTCTGATGCACGAAGGTTGTTAGTTTTCAGTGCTAGAAGTATATGTTTGCTGAAGTGTATTTTTTTGCTAATTGTAGGAGTTCTGGCTGGACAAGAGCAGAGGCATGATTTGTATGGCGCTATCCTCAAAAGCACTGGTGATAACTGGGGTTGACGACAGAAGATACTGGCAGCACATGCCTACGTCTGAATCAAGGTGAATATGGCTTCCATATCACATTTACTAATCTTTTGTTGATTCAGTATGTGGTAGTTTTCTTAAAAAGATGATATGGTGGCATGAATAGCGATGGATCAGCTGAAGATGCTTCCTCATGGTGTGATTGACTTGTTCCTTGTTTCTTCATTAAACACTTCATTCATTTGTATTTGACTTGTAAAGTATTGTTATCTCCTATGGAGCATGATTTACTTGGATATGGATGCTTACATGTTCAAATTCTAGGATATGCATAAGTTGACTAGTTCCATAGCAGTAGAGATGTGAATTCAAATAGATAATTGCTTGTCTCTCTTCGTGCGTATTGGATTATAATGTAGCTGCCTGGCCTCCCTGTGTTAGCACTAGAGTCTGTATCTACTCTGTTCCAATTGGAAAAATATTGGCTGAAGGTGCCTCTTATAATTGTCATCAGAGATTCACTGTCTTGCATTACACTCCTATCTCTGTTGTAGCTATAACTATGTCTGGCAAATTACTACAGAAATTAAATATCTGACCAATATCTACTGAATTTTTATCACGCAGGTTCCAGTCTGTAGCTTACCTTCAGCAAATCTGGTGGTTCGAGGTAGTTGGCGAAGTCGATTTCTGCTTTCCTGTTGGGACCTATAGCCTGTACTTCAGGGTCCATCTTGGGAAGTTCTACAAACGATTTGGCCGCCGCCATTGCAGTTCAGAGCATGTGCATGGTTGGGATAAGAAGCCTGTCCGCTTTCAGCTCTCCACCTCCGATGGTCAGCAAGCAGTGTCTCAGTGCTACTTGGAGGAGCCTGGGAGCTGGGTCTTGTACCACGCAGGTGATTTTGTGGCCTCAAAGCCTGACCAGCTGATGAAGCTGAAGTTCTCTATGGCACAGATCGACTGCACACACACAAAAGGCGGTCTGTGTGTCGACTCGGTGCTCATCTACCCGAAGGGAAAGGGGTTTCAGCAGGGGCGGGTGATTAGGTCTCCGAGGAGATTGTAGATGTTGTGGATGTTACTCACAATAGGATGTTAGACCGAATGCAGCTTGTAGCCTGATCCTATTTTTAATTTGGGCTCTAGTTTGCAGCAGAGGGAAGTGTATATGGTTGTAGAACTGAAATTTTGTGTGGTCGGATGATCACTAGGGCCCTTTGTCAGTCCTTTCCCAAGGTTGTTTTTACACCCCCTTGAGTTGAATTGAGACTGAGGTAGACTCTACTGGAATGAGTTTAAAATGTCATTGAGATCCATTATTCAATTTGTGATGTTCTCCTATAAGTGTGCAATTCTGTGATGATGTAATTTTGCCCCCCTTTGAGCTGAATTGAAACTCAAATCGTGATGAAACCTACTGAAATGAGTTGGGAGCCTTTACAGAAAACTGTGTTCGAATTCCAAGTTTCTGTTGCTTTTTCTATGCCTGTACTTTCTATTATGATGTGCAACTACAAATGACATGGGATGAGCTTTGGCCATCCGTTGCAAGTTTTCAAGTAGTTCCAAGAGTGTAGTATCTATCAACCAAGGAAAGCGGAGTTTAACCTGACCAACGTTCCATATTTCTTGCTCCAGTTTAAGCAGAGTACTAATTCTGGCAGGCTTGGCGAACTCTTGATGTTGACAGGCCTGTATCATTAGCATGGAGGCACGGGTGACCTATCTACTTTGTTTTGACGCCACAATGAGATGGTACACCACTACATTATGCGTCAAGGGCAGACAAGATTTTGTAGCGGTGATACCAATTGCCGATCAAGATAACCCATGACTCCATCAGTGGGCGACAACCCATGTCGGCTGCACTTTCGATCTGAAACCGTTGCCAAATCCGCATGGCAATTCTTTTATTGCCAGAGCCTACTGTTTCGTCTTAGAAATAGATTGCGCATAGACTATTCAAGCTGTCACATGCCGCTGGGGGTCGACTCTGCAAGCGGTCCCTGTATCCCGTCGTCGTCAACTCGTCATCGCCGAGATCAGGCGATCTTATTTGTATAAAGAAACGCCCTCCTTTCTCATACTGAAGATATAGTATCAGTTGAGAACCGGTTGGGAGTTCGTTTGCGGCCAATCGTCAGGTGGAACAAGCAAAACCGCGCACACGCATCAGATTGTCACGCGGACGCGGGCGCCTTTCGGATCCATTTGCTTCATTTTTTTTTATTTTTTTTGGGTGGGGGAGAAAGAATCTAGCTGGGATTTCACGGCATCCATTTTTTAAGAAGTTATTGGCACGACCGCACGATCGTCCCCAATCCGCGGCGGTAATGGCGCGTTTGAGCTGCGTGCCGGAGCCGGACTGCCGGTGCGCGAGGAAACCAAAGGGATCCTATCTTAGCTCTGGCGCAGTGCTTGCCTCCTTGGCCGGCTCGCTTTCGATGCGCCCGAGGGTTCTGCGGATGGTTCCACCACCATGCTGTCCTTGTGGCCAACCTACATGATGATATCGCCATGGATCTGTCCGTCCCGACCTTGCCTAGTGCTGGTTGTTCCTCCCGGCATCTCGAGCTGACAGCTGACTAGCTGGGCAACCGGCAACGCCCTTTTTCGTGTCGCCAGGACCCGATGGGTGCAGCGAGGCCGGCGCTGACAGGTTCGACGGGCCTCACTAGGCGGTTTCAGCTTTTCTGTGAGGGCCTTCGTTGCTTTGCTCAGTGCTCTCGCCGTCAGCGATCACCCGCCAAGAAAAACTGTGGTCACTCGGCGATTATTTGCACCGGCCAGTTGCTCAAGAGCTTTTGCGCTGTCTACTGCTGACTGACCCAGCGGGAGTATAGTGCTCTTTTTCTGCTGCCATGTCTGGAGATCATATCATATTATCATGTTTCCTGCGATGCTAGCAGACACGACGACGCTTTTTGACTGCTGAGGGACTCGTTGTAGGTTGGAGAAATTTCCACCGTAGGCAGTAGGCACCATTCCTTGTTTTTGGGTACACAATGGATGCTCCTTGACTATTTTTACTCCTCATTGGGCCTGGAATCTGGATTATGGACCGTTAGTCCCTCGGGAAATGAAATAAAAAGGTCGGCCGTACACAGGAGAAAAACTTTGGATAAGTTGGGCCGAACACTAGATGTGCCAATTTATAGCCCACCTAGATGTAGGTCCCTAGGGCCCAAGGGTCCAACTACCTAAGTGCCGCGCGAGCAGTCGGCCCACCACAACGCCACCAAAATTAGCTCAAAAAATATCTAAAAAAACAAAATTAGCTAGAAAAACACACAGCACCACCAAAACAGAACAGAAAGCACCAATCCAGTTCGCCACCGCCACGCCATGCCGCTCCTCGGCCGCGCACCGCCGCTCCACCACTCCCGCCCTCTCCACCCTGCCACCGCCTGCTTCCTCTCGCGCTCGGCTTCGGCGGCCAAACCCCACCGCGGCGCTCCTCCTTCCTCCTGCGGCCGCGTCCGCGCCTCCAATTCCGACCCTCCGCAGCAGCAGCAGCAGGTCAACCTCTCCGTCCTCCGCTTCACCCTCGGTACCAACCTTCTTCCCGTCCTCCCACTCGGGTACTCAGCTCGCCGGCGGCGTATAGCTTGCCGCTCTAAACCTTGCTCCCTTCTGGCGCAGGGATCCCGGGCCTCGACGAGTCGTACCTCCCGCGGTGGATAGGCCTCGGCTTCGGCGCGCTCGTCGTCCTCAACCACCTCCTCTCCCCGTCCCCCACACCCGCGCAGCTCGTCGGTGCTCGCTCCTCGTCAATCCCCTAGCCTCCCTCCGCCCTCCTTGTCACCCACCCATGACCGACGCGCCTAACTGGTTGTGCGTGCGAACTCTCGCAGAGGTCCGAGGCTCTGGGGCTGTGCCTGGCCGCGTTCTCGGCGACGCTGCCGTTCCTCAGGAGGTTCCTGGAGGTGGGGAGGGGCTTTCGTCTTTGTGTCGATCAAATGGTACATTTCTCTGTGATGGGATGATGGTGTGGGACTGAGATTTGTGCGATTGGGGTTGGTTGATTTTTGTAGGGCGCTGATGCTGCCAGCCGTGTGCCGTTGCCAGAGGGGAGTAGGCAGGTGTTTGTCATGTCCGAGAACCTGTCAGCAGCGCAGAAGGAGGACATGGCGTGGGCGTCGTACGTCTTGCTGCGGAACACAAACACCACGTCTGTGGTATGGCTTCAGATTCTCATCATTCGTACTAATTGGATTTTAATTTGATGGAATTCGGCTCTAAGGGCAAGGGCAATGTATCTGGACAAGTAGTCCTTAGCAGTGGCCCCTGTTGTAGTCCATAGCTACTACAAACTTCACAATGTTCAGTCCAAAAACAGTCAGTGAAATGATGAGAAGGGAGAAGAGAGATAGAGAGGAGATGAGAGGAATAGAGAGATAAACTGTTATTTTATTCTCTATAGGTAGCCTATAAGCTTATAGATACCCTTTGCTATGGACTACTATATGGACTAGTTCCACAATGGTTGAGCTAGGTTGAATGAAATATTTTAGTCACTATGGACTACTTTTGGTCACCATTGTGGACGCCCTAATATAACAAGCAGTCGTACCTTTCTTACTTTAATATAGTATCATCCATCACTAGTTAAAGATATGTACTCGTTGCAGCAATAACAAAGTCTTCTCGATGTGCAATTCTGGAGTGATTTGTTTATTCCATTTCCCAGTTCTTGTGTGAATCCTGTTAGAAGGAATCACAATTTTGAACTGATCAGATGTCTCATTTTGCTTTTACTTTCCCCCAGCTCATTGCAATTGGGGATGTGTTATGTGTACGAGGATACTGGGATCCACCGGCAAATACTTCAACGTATGCCATGGTAGAGTGGTTCAAAAGTCAGATGCAGCAAGTTGGACTTGTTGATTTGAGGGATCCTTTGTACTTCCCTAATTCCTCGAGTAAGTGTACCATCCTCGCCTAGCGGAATATTTCGATATTTTGTTAACATGAAGTTTCGGTTTAGCTTTCAACTGGCTGATTGTTAGTTTCCCCTTTTTGTTGATTCCAAAAGGTAGCTACGCAACCATCACAATTTTATCTCACTGAACTTTGTACATGATAATTATTACCTCCATCCCAATTTATAAGTCGTTTGACTTTTTTGACCCCAACTTTGACCACTCGTCTTATTCAAAAAATTTGTGCAAATATAGTCGAATTTAAGCCATTCTTTAATAATATTCATTAATAAAGCAAGTCATAACAAAAAATTTGATATTTTACATAATTTTTTGAATAAGACGAGTGGTCAAAGTTGGAGCTAAAAAGTCAAACGATTTATAAATTGGGATGGAGGGAGTACTTAGTATCAATCACATGAATTTTGTATTGTAGCTGCACTAGTTCAACCTACATAATAACATTCTGTTTGATAGATTTTGTGTTGTTTGGGAACGAATATATATACTATATAATATTGTGGATGTCTTTTAATTATGCCAAGCTCGTAGCTGCAAATACCATATTAGTGTTAGGATTAACAATCATGTTACCAATGTCTATTTGGTGATTAGATGGTTACAGAAGTTCCAGAACATTTTTTTTTTTGCCTTGTTTGATATCTCTAAAAGAATGTTTCTTACGCTGCCGTCCATTCTGATCTGACCAGATTCTCAGCTTGTGAAGATTCTGCCAGATGGGGTTCTTTCGGTGTTAGTTCAACCAGTTCTTAAGTCTGATCTAGCTAATGGAGAAACAAAAACGGAAGGTGTCATCATGTTAGCCTCCAATGCAAATTATGCATATAATGATAAAGATAGGGTCTGGATAAGAACACTTGCTAACAAATTTCAACGTTCTTAGTTCACAGATACCCAAGGTATTCGTACATCTTCAAATGAGATGTCTCCTCTTGTTTTTTTTTGCAATCGCTCCTTCATTTTCACTTAAGAAGATTTTTTTTTTCCTGGACAAAGCCTGTCGGGACCCTGGGAAAGGGGTACCCTAACCTGGGCCCTAAACTACTTAGCAACAAGGCCTACGACGACGTCGGCCTGGCTCTGCAGCCCGGCTAAGGCCCGTCACGACAACTCCTTCCTTGGAACCCATCCCGCTCGAGGTAGACGACCACCCTCGAGCAGGGATGTCCGTGACGATCGAGCCTAACCGAGCTCGAGGTTTACAACTACCCTCGAGCGGGGATCTCCGTCTCGTACGAGGGTCGGCTAGCTCGAGCATGCGGTCCATGCTTGAGCCCGCCACGTCGGGAACGACGCCCTCGCTCTGCGATCTATCACTTCAAGACATGATGTCGTCCCTCCACGGTCAAAAAGCGGGGAAATCGCTGCGTCATGTCACCACCCACGCCACGGAGAAGACATCGGTCAAATCCAATCGCACAGTGGACTTTTGAGCGCCACGCCGCACGGCAAACCTAACCTGGCAGTAACACTGTGTCAACCACTCCTTTGACTCCGCCCGCCTCGGATGTGCCACTACCCTCGAAAGCAACCCTCGAAGGAAGCTACCGAACCCCGACCCAGGCGGCCGTACGAAGACCTCTACCCTCGAAGCCGTGGACCGTCACTCGAGGACGTTACGTCAACTGTCGCCATGCCGTCAGCCGGAGTAGGAAGGCGCGATTCCCGCCCGCGTGGTACACGGCATGGGCAGCACGGTGCACCAAACGACGTCAGCGCCACGACCACGTCACGACACGAACGCATGTATCCGTTCCCTCCTCCTTGTCTATAAAAGGGGGAGGGAAGCTCATGCAGAGAAAAAAACGAGAAGAACACGAGTTCATACCCACTCTAGAACGCACCCACACACCATAGCCTGGGACTTAGGAGCTTATCTCCTTCTCCCACCTTGCTTGTAAACCCCTACTACAAGCAACACGTAACCAGATGCATCGCACCACTGCTGGACGTACGGCCCCGTGGCCGGAACCAGGATAAAACCCTTGTCTCTCACTCTCGCCATCGGGAAAACGAGTGGTTAGCACCGCAATCACTCGTCGGTGCCGGTGCGACCAAATCAGGCACCGACAGTTGGCGCGCCAGGTAGGGGACCAGCGCTGCGCTACTCCCTTTCCCGATGGCGAACTCCGACGAAGGACGGCCTCCGCTGGGCGAGAGCGATCTGCTCCCAGCGGGGCAGGAGATCCGGTTCGGGAGCCTGCGGTTCCAAACATGTGGCGACGATTACCACATGCGCATCCTCCAGGAGGATCCCAGCGACCAACCGGAGCCTCGTCACCAGCTTCCGGCGGCACCACGACGACGGAGTCGTCCAGGACCTCGTGCACGACGAGCACGCGCCGCGAGGCGCGCCGCCGACGTCGGCAACCCCCATCCCACGAGGGAAGGGGACGCCCTGCGGTCAGGGTCACAGGAGAGGACTGCTCCCTTCGTCCCAGGGCCCATGACTCCACCACGCGCTACGACGGCGCATTTCTGTCCCTACGGGCTACGCAACTCCGCGGATGCGTATGCCCCCTCCATCCGCACTACTATGAGTGCGTATGGCGACCAACCTGGTTGCCACCCCGTCTCCGAGGAAGACTTCGCCGACCCATTACCCGCCGTTTCCCGCATAGAGTCCAATGATGGACACGCATTTATGCGTACACACCTTGGTTGGGACTACTCGGGTCTCCGCGACCCAGAGGCCTTTATTGCCTTTCAAACAGCGGCGGATTACTGCTTCGAGTATTCCGATGATGAGTATGACCCAACCAGGGAGTGTTTCGTCATCAACGACGGACAAGCCAGCGAGGGGTTGACGTCGGACGACGACGGCGGGGGTGACGACCAGGGGAACGACGATGGCATGAATCTGACAGGCGCGCAGCCGTCGGACCCATCGGATCACTCTCCTTCCGAGGACGAGCGGGATCCGCGCCATCGGCCGCGAACTAGTGGTGACGTTTCACCACTGGCGCGCTCCGACCACGAGCCGGCCAAACAAGGCAACGAGCACGGCACGGACGCCCGACACGCAGGACGAGTGGCTCAGGCCCGCATCCTTGCTGAGGGCAGAGATGACGAGCTCGCCCCCAGAACGAGCCAGAAGCTCATCGCGGCGGCCGCGCTGCTCCGAGCCATGCCGGAGGCAGCCAACCCCGAAGGGCGAAAGCTGCACCTCGAGGCTCAAAAGCTGGTCGAGCATGCTGCCCGACAGCATGCCGAGAGCTCGGCCTCCCTCCTTCGACGCTCCTCAGCCTCGAAGGGCGAGCGAGGAGGGGAATCCTCGGTACGCTCACCCCGACCCAACGGCAGGGCGCGAGCACAATCCCGGGGCAACTCCCGCCGCGACACGGCGCGACGCCACGCCAGCGAGCCACGTGCGCTCGAAACACGAACGTTTCCAGCAAGGGAACCCGCGAGGTCACGCCTCCGGGACACCCGTGGCACGGACGATGATGGCGACGCTCGCAATACCCTGAACGAAATCAGGCGGCGAGAGGGAGCCTGGACCCACCAGCGCGGGCGCACCGACGTAGGGCGGAACCGGGATGCGGCCCCAGAGCCAGCAGGCACGCGGGTGTTCAGCTGCAACATCCGCACTGCCCCGATTCCCCCCCGTTTCCGACAGCCTACAACCATCACCAAGTACTCTGGGGAAACGGACCCCAGGGTATGGCTCAATGACTACCGCCTAGCGTGCCAGCTCGGCGGCGCCACAGATGACGCCATGATTATCCGCAATCTGCCACTCCACCTGGCAGATTCCGCGCGGACATGGCTCGAGCACCTGCCCCCGAACCGGATCCGCGACTGGGATGACCTGGTCGAGACCTTCGTGGGAAATTTCCAGGGCACCTACGTGCGCCCCGGAAACACGTGGGACCTTCGGGGGTGCAGGCAAAAACCTGGCGAGTCGTTGAGGGATTTCATCCGGCGCTTCTCCAAGCGCTGCACCGAGCTCCCCAACATCTCCGACCACCAAATCATCCACTCTTTTCTCGAAAGCACCACCTGCTATAGCTTGGTGTGCAAGTTGGGGAGGAGCCCACCCCCCGACGCGAACCGGCTATTCGAGATAGCCTCGAAGTACGCCTAGGGGGAAGAGGCGGCCAACGCCATCTTCAACGACAAAAAGGGGAAACGCCCCGAGGAAGCGTCCGCGGAGGACGATAAGGCGAAGGGCCCCTCGAAAAAACGAAAACACGGCAAGAAGGGAAAGAAGCCCCGGGCCCCCCGCGGGACGGGCGACGTCGAGGACGAGGCCCTCGCGGTCGACCCTAACCACAAGGGACCTCGAGGTCCCCCGCGTGGTGGGGGTGTTTTCGACGACCTCCTCAAGAAGCCGTGCCCTTACCACAAGACCGCAGTCGCTCACACCCTCGAGCAGTGTGAGATGCTGCGGAAGTTCTATAACCGCATCCCTCGAAAGGATGGCGGTCCGCCCAAGGATGGTGGAGCCAAGGATGACGACGGATATCCCGAGGTGGAACACGTGTTCTTCATCACGGGAGGTCCAGCGGCTAACTTGAAGCCTCGGCAGCGGAGGAGGGAACGCCGAGAGGTCATGCTGGTCCGCCCAGCGACCCCCTCGTACCTCGACTGGTCATCGGAGACCATCTCGTTCGGTCGCGAAGACCATCCCGACCATATCCCGAACCCCGGGCAGTATCCTCTCGTCGTCGACCCCGTCATCGGCAACACGCGCTTCTCCAAGGTGCTCATGGATGGCGGCAGCAGCCTCAACATCCTGTACGCTCCAACTTTGGAGCTTATGGGGATCAGCACCGACGAGCTGCGGCCCAACAAGTCCTCCTTCCATGGGGTCGCGCCCGGAAAGCGCGTCCAAACCCTCGGGCAGATCGACCTGCCTGTCTGCTTTGGAACCCCGGGAAACTTCCGCAAGGAAGTACTCACCTTCGAGGTAGTGGGCTTCAAGGGAGCCTACCACGCCATCTTGGGAAGGCCATGCTACGCCAAGTTCATGGCCATCCCCAACTACACCTACCTCAAGATGAAGATGCCAGGGCCCCACGGAGTCATCACGGTCGGTCCGACGGTCGAGCACGCCTACGTGTGCGACATCGAGAGCATCGAGCTCGCAGAGGCTCTTGCCCTCGATGAGACCCTCATGGCAGATCTCGAAGCAATCGTCAACACGCTCCCTGATGCCAACGAACGGCAGCACGGGAGCTTCGCGCCCGCCGAGGATACCAAGACCGTTCCCCTCGACCCCGATAGCCCCGACGGCAGGGTGCTGAGGATCAGCTCTTCCCTCAGCGACAAATAGGAAGTGGTGCTCGTCGACTGTCTCCGCGCTCACGCAGACATCTTCGCGTGGAGCCCCTCGGACATGCCAGGCATGCCGAGGGAGGTCGCCGAGCACTCTCTTGATATCCGCCCCCACTCCAAGCCGGTCAAGCAACGTCTCCGCCGTTTCGACGAAGTGAAACGGCGGGCGATCGGTGAGGAGGTACGCAAGCTGTTGGAGGCCGGATTCATCAAGGAAGTGTTTTACCCCGAGTGGCTAGCAAATCCTGTACTAGTAAAAAAGAAAAGTGGGAAGTGGAGAATGTGTGTAGACTACACCAGCTTGAATAAAGCATGCCCAAAAGTCCCATTTCCTTTACCACGTATAGACCAAATTGTGGATTCCACGACGGGATGCGACTTTTATGTTTCCTTGATGCGTATTCCGGTTACCATCAGATCAAGATGAAGGAGTCCGACCAGCTCGCGACTTCCTTCATCACTCCTTTCGGCATGTACTGCTACGTTACGATGCCCTTCGGCCTTCGAAACGCCGGGGCCACGTATCAACGCTGTATGCTCCACGTCTTCGGGGATCATATAGGTCGTATCGTAGAAGCGTATGTCGACGACATTGTCGTAAAAACCAGAAAGGCGGACGACCTGGTGCGCGACCTCGAGGTCGTCTTTGGCTGCCTCAGGGCGCACGAAGTAAGACTCAACCCCGAGAAGTGCGTCTTCGGTGTGCCTCGAGGCATGCTCCTGGGTTTCATTGTCTCCGAACGAGGCATCGAGCCCAACCCCGAGAAAGTCACGGCCATCCAACAGATGGAACCGATCCGTGACCTGAAGGGCGTACAGAGGGTGATGGGGTGCCTAGCGTCCCTAAGCCGCTTCATCTCTCGTCTCGGATAGAAGGGGTTGCCTCTGTATCGACTTTTGAGGAAGTCAGAGCACTTCACCTGGACTGCGGAGGCTCAGGAAGCTCTTGACCGACTCAAAACTGCGTTAACAAACACGCCGATCCTTACCTCACCAAAAGAGGGCGAACCTCTCCTCCTCTATGTCGCAGCAACGACTCAAGTCGTCAGCGCGGTCATAGTAGTAGAAAGGAACGAGGAAGGACACTCTCTGCCAGTCCAGCGACCGGTCTACTACATTAGCGAGGTCCTATCTGAGACCAAAACGAGGTATCCCCACATCCAGAAGCTGGTCTACGCCATCGTGCTGGCTCGACGCAAGCTGCGACACTATTTCGAGGCCCACCCGGTGACCGTCGTGTCGTCCTTTCCGCTGGGCGAAATCATCCGGAACCGCGAGGCCTCTGGGCGAATCTCGAAATGGTCGACAGAGCTGATGGGGGAGACTCTCGCTTACGCACCGAGGAAAGCCATCAAGTCCCAGACTTTGGCTGACTTCGTGGCCGAGTGGACCGACACCCAGCTCCCTCCCTCGAAGTCCAGCCTCGACTGCTGGGAAATGTACTTCGATGGGTCGGTGATGAAGACCGGCGCCGGCGCCGGCCTACTCTTCATCTCACCCCGCGGGGAGCACGTTCGATACGTTGTGCGGCTCAACTTCCCTGCGTCCAACAACATGGCGGAATATGAAGCGCTTCTTGCTGGCTTGAAAATCGCACTCGAGCTCGGCATTAAGCGCCTCGACATTCGCGGCGACTCGCAACTGGTCGTCGATCAAGTGATGAAGGAATCGAGCTGCCACGACGAAAAAATGGCGGCGTACTGCCAGGCGGTACGTAAGCTCGAAGACAAGTTCGACGGCCTCGAGCTTCACCACATCGCACGAAGGTACAACGAGGAAGCCGATGAATTGGCGAAGATCGCGTCGGGGCGAGCCCCCGTTCCCCCGAACGTCTTTGCCAAGGACATCGACGTACCCTCGATTACCCTCACCGCCTCGACCCAAGCCTCGACCGTACCCGACGCTCAAACGTCCGCCCTCGACCCCACGAGCGCGGAGCTCTTGGCGGACGAGGACGAGCCTATGGGATACGAAGCCTGCTCGGGAGATGAGGACGAGGCGGAGGCAATGGAAATTGACGAGGTTTCGGCACCTCGAGATTGGCGGAGCCCGTACCTCGATTGGCTCGACGGAGGCGTCTTGCCTAGCGATCGAACGGAGGCAAGGCGCGTAGCGAGGAAAGCTAAGCGGTTCCTCATCATCGAGGGGGAGCTGTACCGACGGGGAGCCTCGGGGGTCCTGCAATGCTGCATCCCGATACCCGAAGGAAAAGAGCTTATCCTTGACATTCACGCGGGTGTGTGCGGGCATCACGCCGCTCCACGAACGCTCGTGGGTAACGCCTTTCGACAAGGCTTCTACTGGCCCACTGCCGTGGCGGACGCCACGGAGGTGGTACGGACCTGCGAAGGGTGCCAGTTCTACGCGCGCAAGACGCACCTACCCGCTCAGGCGTTGCAAACCATCCCCATTACGTGACCTTTTGCCGTATGGGGCCTCGACCTTGTCGGGCCAATGGCGAAGGCACCCGGGGGCTTCACACACCTGCTGGTGGCCATCGACAAATTCTCCAAATGGATCGAGGCTCGACCCGTCAGCAGGATCAAGTCTGAGCAGGCGGTGCTCTTCTTCACCGATATAATCCTTCGGTTCGGGGTTCCCAACTCCATCATCACCGACAATGGTACGCAATTCACAGGAAAGAAGTTCTTAAAGTTCTGCGACGATTTCCACATCCGAGTGGATTGGTCAGCAGTGGCTCACCCACAGACGAATGGCCAAGTAGAACGTGCCAATGGCATGATTCTACAAGGCCTAAAGCCCAGAATTCACAACAAACTGAAGAAGTTTGGACACAAGTGGGTGCAAGAGCTACCATCGGTGATTTGGAGTCTGAGAACGACCCCAAGCAGAGCAACAGGGTTCTCCCCATACTTCCTCGTCTTTGGGGCAGAGGCCATCCTCCCTACGGATCTGGAATATGGGTCCCCTAGGCTCCGAGCGTACCAAGAGCAGCGAAATTGCCAGGCTCGAGAGGACTCGCTCGACCAGGTCGACGAGGCTCGAGACGTGGCTTTACTCCACTCGGCAAGGTACCAGCAGAGCCTACGTCGACAACAGGCTCGAAGGATCCGGCACCGAGATCTCTGCAAAGGAGACCTCGTATTGAGGCTTCGACAGGACAACCGAGGGCGGCACAAGCTCTCACCCCCGTGGGAGGGGCCATACATCGTTGCCGAAGTTCTCAAGCCCGGAACGTACAAGCTAGCTGACGAGGACGGGCACGTCTTCACGAACGCCTGGAACATCCAACAGCTACGTCGTTTCTATCCCTAGAGTGGCCCCGCGGCCCTCGAAATCTTTGTACATACTCTAGTTTTGTGCAAGTTCTTTTGAATTAAGTGTCGACGCTTTTACCCCCACAGTTTGGAAGAAAATAAAACGAACTTTTATTCTTTTCAAGCTTCGAGGGAGGTTTGGCTCTACCCTCACCCTCGGTAGAACCATCCCTCCCTCGGGGGCTACATGGGGCTAACCCTCGAAAAAATCGTCGCTTTTCAAAAGAAAAATCCTTTGCGAAACCTCGAAGGAGACACCCTAGGCGTGAAACGGACAAGGGCAGGGTCGCCTGAGCCGAGTGTTCGCTTACGCCTCGAGGCTACGGCAACACCTCACTTCCCTCCGCCCAAGTCATTCACGTACGAACGATCCTAGCAACGCTCTCCCCTCGAGGCACAAGCATCGGACTAATGCATGTCGCGAAGGCACGGCATAAAAATAACATCACGTTTAAAGCAAAATAAACGACGTTCAGTAAGATACGAGCAAATCAGTCTTACAAAAAAGGAGTTCGAAATCCTAATCTACTTCTTTACAATCGGGCTCGATGGCCCGAGATTTCAGGGATCGCCCCCGCCGCCAAGGTCGTCCCAGCCGCCGCCGTCCTCGCCAGGAAAGAGGGCGCCCTCGAAGTAGCCGGCAAGCACTCGCGCCGTCCCGTCAGCAGCAGCATCGGCCTCGTCCATCGCCGCCACCGCCTCCTCGTCGTTGAGGTTGTCGGCGACGACGTACCCAGCGGCGAGCTTCGAGAGGTCCGCTTGGTAGTGGGTCGTAACCACTCCAAGCGCCTTCCGAACTCCGAGCAGAAGGGCTTCCTTCACGCGCGAAGTGAAGTGGCCCCCAAGCGCTCGAACGCGGCTTGCGAGGGTGCTCCCAAACTGCAGGCCGGGACCAGCAATCTCGTTGCAGGCGGCCGAGGCCGCCTGCACCAGCTCATCGAGCTCACGCTGGGTCTCCGTCTGCGCCACCAGCACGGCCTCCTTCGACTCGGTCTCGGCCTGAAGCGCCTGCTTCAATGCTGCACCAACAAGAGTCAGCCAAAAAGCAACAAAACGAAAGGGTCAGAGCTCGAGCCAAATCAGCTTACCCTCGACCTGTCCCTGAGTAGCCTCGAGGGCCCTCTCCGCCTCCTGGGCCCGCTGCTCCACCTCTCGCGCCTGCCGCTCCGCCGTGGCCCGAGCAGTCTGCTCCTGCTCGAGCCGGTCTCGAGCCTCGACCGCGAGACGCCGCTCCTCCTCGACCGCCAGCTCCGCCGCGCGACGCGCAGCCCGCTCGTTCTCCAGCCAGTCGTTACGGTTCGCGAGCTGCTCGCGGAGGGCGCTGGCCGAGCCTTCGAGGCGAGCGATGACCTCGCCTTTCTCCCGACCCTGGGCGAGGGCCTGGTCCCGAACACCTCGAAGGTCGTCCAGCTGGCGGTCTCGAGCCTCGAGCGCCCCGGACAAGCGACGGAGCTCCAGCGATAACTCCGCAATCTGGTCGTTCTTCGCGAACGCCTGTTTGCGGAGTTCCTGCGAAAAGAAAAAGAGATAAGCCTTCTTCGAAAAAATAAGGCATGGCAAAAACATCACTTACACCGAGACGTACCCGGTGGACCTTGCCGGCATCACCGTGAAGACGGAGGATGTCCTGCAGCGCCCTGCGAACGTCCAAGCCGTGTGACGACTGGACCTCCCACAGAGTCTCCTCTGCCACGGCTTCGTCGACGAACCGCTGGGGAAGCGCGCTGCGGGCTTGCCACATCTCCGCGCTTCCACGGGCATGCGCCTCGTAAGACCAGGCCGCTACTAGCCCCGGCTGAGCCGTGATGAGAGTCGATGGCGCGGCCCCGCCACTCTCGTGCCCCTGCGCCACGGGGGCTCCAACCCCCAGGGCCTCTGCCGGCTCCGTCAGACGGGGGAACCCGCCGCCATGGGTTCGCCTCTCTCCCCCCTCATGCG
Organism: Digitaria exilis; assembly: GCA_015342445.1. Taxonomy (NCBI): domain Eukaryota; kingdom Viridiplantae; phylum Streptophyta; class Magnoliopsida; order Poales; family Poaceae; genus Digitaria; species Digitaria exilis. Next base: position 613,878 of record JACEFO010001629.1, read on the forward strand.
GAGGGACCACCACGGCGTCCGCCTCCACGGGCGCCGCAGACGGCTCCTCGACGCGAAGAGCCTCCCCAGGCGCGGGGTTGGCTTCCTCGGGCCGAGCTGCCTCGACGTGGGGCTCGACCGCGCCCTCGAGGAGCTGAGGCGGCCTTGGCCCCTCGAGGACCGGAGGTGCCTCCTCGCGCGGCTGCCGCCGGGCCTGCAGCTCCGCCTGGGTGTCGAAAAACGTAACAAAGTCCTCCACGACTTCGTTCGTCGGGCCCAGGAGCTGCGAGGGCGGATGCGGCGACGAGCAAGGCCCGATCTTGAGGGCCTTGGTTGGCGCGAGGGAAGGCGTGCTCCGCCCCCCAGAGCGACTGTGACACGAAAAGAAGCTCGGTTAGAGGCAAAAACCGAAACACCAACGACAAGCAAGCGACAAGGAAAGCTTACCGCACGAAGGGGAGTTTCCGTTTTGGCCTCGAGGCCGGAACGGGAGCTGCTCCCGGGACCTCGCCTCCAGTAGCCGCGACGGTTTCCCCTTGAGGAGCCGTCCTCGAGGCCTCGTCTCCCGCGGAGACGACGGTTTCCCCCTGGGGGGTTACCCTCGAGGCCTCCTCACCCCTCGTAGAGTCGACGGGCTCTACTTGGGGGACTTCCGCTTCCGCCCCACGGGCCGGGGCCTCCTCGATGGCGCTCGGCCGCTCGGGGACCTCGCCTCCACCCCAAGGTTCCTCGAGGGCAGCCGGTGCTGTCCCCGATGGACCCTCAGAGGAAGGCCCCGCGGTCGACGGAGGGGCCTCATCTTGGCCCTGGGTTCCCTCGGGAACAGCCGTGGCCGCCCCCAACGAACGCTCAACGGAGGGCACCGCGGTCGACGGCGGTGTCCCGAGGTCGATGACCTCCTCACCACCGCTCCCAGACGCCGCAGCGGGGGCGGGCCCACCGATGGGAAGCTCGAACGGGGACGGGCTCCTCGCCCCGCCGTCTTCGTCAGATCCAGCACGGTCGGTGGAGGATTCTGGCGCGGAAAGCGGTGAGAGCCCCCGCCTCGCCCGCTCGCGGTTCTCCGCCTCGAGCTTCTGCCTCTTCCGCTCCTTCCGCTGCAATCGAGCCTCCCTCCGAGCCTTGGCCTCCTTCGCCTTCTCGGCAAGGGCGCTGTTGACGGCCTTGTCCTCGGGGACCGGAGGCTTGGAGTAGTGGCCACGCGATACGCCCTGCAAGGCACCATTCGTAAGGTCGGAAACACGAGGATAAAACCCAAAAAAAACAAAAGCAAAGATCGAGGATCACTTACGAGGCTCAAATAGCCATCCTCGGGCCGCATCGGCACTGCCCAAGGGTCGTCCGGCAGTTTGTCGACGGCGCGCCGCGCCCGCTGCACGGCGGTGGCGACGGGCAATGGCTCCGCCGCCATCACCGTGCCGGTGAGGTCGGCATCGGGAGTCATCTCGTACAACGAGAGCCTCCGCCGCATAAGGGGAAGCACCCGCCGCCGGTGGAAGTTGGCGATGACCCCGCCAGCGGTGAGGCCGAGCCTCGAAAGCCGCTGGAGCGCGTCCACCAGCGGGTCGAGCTTCTTCTTCCGTGACGGCGGCGACACGCCGAAGTGCCAGTCGGGCTGCTTCTCCGTCAGTAGCAGGCCGGTGTAGGGCGGCAGATGTCCTCCGTCATTGCGGAGGTAGAACCATCCCTTATCCCAGTCCTGGTTGTTGGAAACCATGGAGCTCGGGATATAGAGGTCTTTGCGCCCCTTCCGAACTTGGAGCACCAGGCCGCCGGCGCGAGCAGGGCGACGAACCCCCTTGGAGACGTACTCCAAGAAAAGCTCGGCGACGAAGAGGTGGCACCAAAGGTCCCAATGGGCCTCGATGCCGAGATAACCCTCGCAGGTGGCGACGAAGACCGCAGCCTGCGAGATCGCGTTCGGCGAGAAGTTGTGCAGCTCCACCTTGTAGTGGAAGCACAACGCTCGCATGAACCTCCCCACCGGAACTCCAAAGCCCCGCTCATGGAAACGAGCGAAGCTGACGACGTAGCCCCTCGGCGGATCAGGCTCCGTAGCGGCCCCCGGCGAGATCCAGACGGGCGGCTCGCCGTCGACGTTGGGCGGCAGCACCCCGACCTCCACCAAGCCGTCCAAACAATGCTTGGTGGCGTTGGACGGCTTCCATGGCGCGGGATCGGCGAACTGGGCCATGACGGAGGAGGGAGAGCTCGGACGAAGGAAGAAGACGAAGGCGAAAGCTAGGGCAAAGGGAACTGAAGGCTAAGGCGAAAACGCAAAGGGAAGCGTACCCTTGGCATGGACACTGCCGTGCTATTTATACTCCCCCCGCGGAGCTAAGCACGGCAGGACTCCAGCCTTGACGCGACAGTCCCTAGACTGACAGCCAGGCCTGCCCCGGGAGACGTAACGGCACGGGCCGCGTCAACCGCGCAATCGAGTAACTGCGCCGTAAATTTCGAGGAGTCTGGCGCGGCAGGCGTGCGGTCGTGTCAAACTGCGCCCGCACGCCTCACCCGAGAAAGCGCGCCCGCTTCTCCCACTTCTCCCACGATCGCACGAAACCGCGAAGTTTTCGCTACGGGTCATCATGACTCGCGCAGAACGAGGGCGCATTCAAGACGCCCACCCTCAAAGGAGGGACCTCAAAGCTCGAAGGCTCGAGGATGCCCCCTCGAGGGAAAGAGGTCTCGAAAACCTCGAAAACCCGCGCGGAGCGGAACCATGAAATCACGCTCGATGGTTTCTTCCTCGAATTGAAGAAGCCATCGTGCTACTGATCAGGGGTTCGAACCTTGGGCCTACGAAGGGTTTCGACAAGGGCCTCAGATCAACCGAGTCAGGGATAATCGACGGTACCCTCGAAGCTCGAACGCTCGAGGGAGCCAGCCGATTATGTTCGAGGCAGGGCAAAGTGCCTAGATCGAGGGACCCCTCGAGGGGGAGCATCGAGCCCTCGACCTCTATCGAATGAGGTCGAGTCCCATCTAGCATACTTTGCGAAAGGCTTCTACGGGCGTGTCCTGTGACCACGAGCCTACCCCTATCGAATGGGGTATGGACGTCCGCTCGAACCACCCGTTAACAGCTCAACCAGGCACCCGTGGCTCGATCCCACCGAGGGAAGCATGGGTCACCTCCTCCTCAGCACCCTCAAGCAGGGGCTCGAGGCACGTAGAAAGCTCGAAATTCCCCCTACTTCAGGCACAGTGGACGAACCCACACTTGAGGAAGCAGCAAATGCTCTGCACATCAGACTGAGACCTTGAGAGAATGCCAACCACTCTCCCAAGGCCTCGGGGGCTACACCCGCGGGTGCGCTAGCGCGCCCCCACGGACTCCCGGAACCCACGAAGAAACGAAGGCCTCGAAAGCCTCGGCGAACTCCAGCCTTCGCAGGATGAAAACCTCATCCCTGCAAAGGCTCGGGGGCTACTGTCGGGACCCTGGGAAAGGGGTACCCTAACCTGGGCCCTAAACTACTTAGCAACAAGGCCTACGACGACGTCGGCCTGGCTCTGCAGCCCGGCTAAGGCCCGTCACGACAACTCCTTCCTTGGAACCCATCCCGCTCGAGGTAGACGACCACCCTCGAGCAGGGATGTCCGTGACGATCGAGCCTAACCGAGCTCGAGGTTTACAACTACCCTCGAGCGGGGATCTCCGTCTCGTACGAGGGTCGGCTAGCTCGAGCATGCGGTCCATGCTCGAGCCCGCCACGCCGGGAACGACGCCCTCGCTCTGCGATCTATCACTTCAAGACATGATGTCGTCCCTCCACGGTCAAAAAGCGGGGAAATCGCTGCGTCATGTCACCACCCACGCCACGGAGAAGACATCGGTCAAATCCAATCGCACAGTGGACTTCTGAGCGCCACGCCGCACGGCAAACCTAACCTGGCAGTAACACTGTGTCAACCACTCCTTTGACTCCGCCCGCCTCGGATGTGCCACTACCCTCGAAAGCAACCCTCGAAGGAAGCTACCGAACCCCGACCCAAGCGGCCGTACGAAGACCTCTACCCTCGAAGCCGTGGACCGTCACTCGAGGACGTTACGTCAACTGTCGCCATGCCGTCAGCCGGAGTAGGAAGGCGCGATTCCCGCCCGCGTGGTACACGGCATGGGCAGCACAGTGCACCAAACGACGTCAGCGCCACGACCACGTCACGACACGAACGCATGTATCCGTTCCCTCCTCCTTGTCTATAAAAGGGGGAGGGAAGCTCATGCAGAGAAAAAAAACGAGAAGAACACGAGTTCATACCCACTCTAGAACGCACCCACACACCATAGCCTGGGACTTAGGAGCTTATCTCCTTCTCCCACCTTGCTTGTAAACCCCTACTACAAGCAACACGTAACCAGGTGCATCGCACCACTGCTGGACGTACGGCCCCGTGGCCGGAACCAGGATAAAACCCTTGTCTCTCACTCTCGCCATCGGGAAAACGAGTGGTTAGCACCGCAATCACTCGTCGGTGCCGGTGCGACCAAATCAGGCACCGACAAAGCCAATTTAGTCATGTTTCGGGTTCTACAGAAAAAGCACCGTGTCACTATTGTTGTTTTTACTGACATGAATTTTGCTGTTTTTATTTTAGAGCTTCTATTAGGTTCTCTGGACTTAAAGATAGTTTACAGCACTGTTCGCCTACACAGCCGTCTAGCCCGTGTACATGCTACATGGTGGATAGCCGTATCCGTTTAATCAGTCATTTAGCCTTTTTAATGGCCGTTTAGCCCGAATAAAGAGCTAAACGGTAGGTGGCCAACTGTGTAGCGTTTAGGCTAACACTGGTTTACAGAGATGTTGACAATCAGGTAGTGCCCGAATATGAATTGGGAAAGATTGGGGTGGATAAAGTATACTGGCTGCTCCTAGCAGGTTTCAGAGCTTTTAATTGGCAAGTTAGACAAAGCAGATGTGATCTGAGTGATTTTTCATTTGGAGGGAGATTTCTGTAAGCTATTGTTTCAGTAGGTTTGGTTCTAGTCGAATCAAGTACATAATTTTTGTTCAGTGGGCAAGTGCCAAAATCCTGAGTGCTTGGTTTGTCTCCGTGCCTTTGCTTTCGTTTGTCTTATTAGATTTGTCATTGGAGCCGAAAGGCTGCGCCAGGGATTTTGTGTACATTCAAATTTGAGATACTATCTTAATTTACTCGCACGTCATCCCAATTAAGGAATCTGGCCACCTGGCATTTATAAGCACTGAAAAAACTGTATCCAACTTCTTGTCACAATTCAGGCTGTAAACGCTGCAGATCCTTGTACGTTGCCCCGTGTTTAACAAGAAAAGGGAACTTCGTAGCTTTTCCTCAAAAACAAACACTGCATATCAATCACAATGTTTCATATATGGACCTAGAGTTTTTAGACTAGATAGTGACAACTTTAGTACTGATTTTGCTGGTTCTAATTAATGCATAGTTTTCTAGTATACACAAATTTAACAAAAGGTCAAAATGTTTGTTACTTCTGTTGGGCCGCTATTGGAAGTCATTGCTTCAACTTGGTAGGTAATTAGTATCTTTTGATATAACCAAAACATGAGTGTTCAAGCATTGGTGTTTTTGTTTACTCCATTTATCATTTTTATCAATCTCTAGAACCTCTTCATTTCTCTTATCATTAAGCTGACTGGTGCTGACTAAGTGACTTGATTATCCTGAACTCTATAATTTTCTCATGGGCCATCTACATTTCATAAATAGTACTGAAATCATTGTATCAAATGTCAATTACTTTCACCTTCTACATATTTGGGAAAAAAGTATTTTTGCTGTGTAGCGCTGAAGGTTTAGCTGAACCATGTATTAAGATCAAAACGTAGACCCAACCTTTGAGCATTTTGGGATTATATATTCTTGTGCTAGCTCCTGCTAGCAGCAGAGAAATCAGTCCTCTTTGGTTAGATAGAATGTGAATTAGAATGCCTAACTGTTCTTATTAGGTAATAGCGCAAAAATCTTTTCTAGTTGAAGCTAAGAAAAATATCTGAATACAGGCCTGACATTTGAATTGTAAATTCAAAATCAAAATATATTAAATATATCAGGTCACAGAAATTTTGTTACTCAAATAAATTGTCATAAAAAAGCACTTGGAGCTGGATAAGATTTGGTATAAGGCGGTACTACGGTAGTATGGAGATACAACAACAACAACAACATAGCCTTTAGTCCCAAGCGAGTTGGGGTAGGCTAGAGATGAAACCCAAGAAACAAAGCTCAAGGCTCAGGAACGTTGATAGCTAGTCTCCAAGCGCTCCTATCGAAAGCTACCTCCTTGGAAATATTCCACTCCTTAAGGTCTCTGTTTATCGCTTCGTCCCAAGTCAATCTAGGTCTACCTCTACCTCTCTTTATATTATTGTCCCGCCCTAGGACCCCAATACGCACCGGCGCCTCCGAGGGCCTCCGTTAGACATGTCCAAACCATCTCAGCCGATGTTGGGTCAATTTCTCCTCAATGGGTGCTACCCCGACCTTCTCCCGAATGTCTTCATTCCGAACTCTATCCCTTCTTGTGTACCCGCAAGACCATCGCAACATCCGCATCCCTGCTACACTCAGTTGCTGGACATGTCGCCTTTTAGTAGGCCAACATTCCGCCCCGTACAACATCGCCGGTCGAACCGCCGTCCTATAGAACTTCCCCTTCAGCTTTTGTGGCACCCTCCGATCACAGAGGACGCCAGAGGCTTGACGCCACTTCATCCAGCCTGCTGCGATTCTATGCTTAACATCTTCATCAATGTCGCCATCCTGTTGCAACATCGATCCTAAATACCGAAAAGTAGCCTTTTGGGGGACCACCTGTCCGTCGAGGTTAACGTCTCCATCCTCGTGCCTAGTCCCACTAAAATTGCACATCATGTACTCAGTCTTGGTCCTGCTAAGTCTGAACCCCTTCGACTCTAATGTGCGTCTCCATAGCTCTAGCTTCTCATTAACACCTTCCCTACTCTCATCGACTAGCACCACATCATCAGCAAAGAGCATGCACCAAGGGATATCCCCTTGTATATCTCTGGTGACCTCATCCATCACCAAAGCGAACAGATAAGGGCTCAATGTTGACCCTTGATGTAGGCCTATCCTAATAGGGAAGTCAGTGGTGTCGCCATCGCAAGTCCGGACACATGTCATAGCATCCTTGTACATATCCTTAATGAGGGTAATGTACTTCGTTGGGACTTTGTGCTTCTCTAAGGCCCACCACATGACATTTCTCGGTACTTTGTCATACGCCTTCTCGAGGTCAATAAAGACCATATGCAGGTCCTTCTTCTGTTCCCTATATCTCTCCATCAACTGTCGGATTAAGAAAATCGCCTCCATAGTTGATCTTCCAGGCATGAACCCAAACTGATTTTGGGTCACACTCGTCGCTCCTCTTAGACGGTGCTCAATAACCCTCTCCCAGAGCTTCATGGTATGGCTCATCAGCTTAATGCCACGGTAGTTAGTACAACTTTGAACATCTCCCTTGTTCTTAAAGATCGGTATTAATATACTTCTCCTCCATTCTGCAGGCATCTTGTTAGACCGAAAGATGAGGTTAAAAAGCTTAGTTAACCATATCGTCGCTCTATCACCTAGGCATCTCCACACCTCAATGGGGATACCATCAGGGCCCATCGCTTTACCGCCCTTCATCCTCTTCAAAGCCTCTCCGATCTCTGCCTCCTGGATTCTTCTCACAAAGCATCTGTTAATATCATCAAATGAGTCATCTAGCTCAAGGGCAGGACCCTCAATCTCCCCATTAAACAACTTGTCAAAGTACTCTCGCCATCTGTCCTTGATCTCCTCATCCTTCACCAGAAGTTGATCTGTCTCATCCTTGATGCATTTGATTTGGTTGATATCCCTTGTCTTCCTCTCGCGAATCCTAGCCATCCTATAAATGTCCCTCTCTCCTTCCTTCGTGCCTAGCCGCTGATATAGGTCATCATAAGCCTTACCCTTTGCTACACTCACAGCTCGCTTTGCAGCCTTCTTCGCTACCTTATAGCCCTCGATGTTAGCTGCACTCCTATCAAGGTGGAGGCGCTTGAACCACTCCTTCTTCTCCTTAATAGCCCTCTGCACCTCCTCGTTCCACCACCAGGTGTCTTTCCCTTCCTGTTTGCCTCCCCTACTCACACCAAGGACTTCTGCGGCCACCTTCCGGACACATGTTGCCATCTTTAGCCACATGTCGTCTACATCTTCTCCTTCGTCCCAGGGCCCCTCCTCTACCATCATTCCCTTAAAAGTTTGCGCCGCTTCTCCTCTAAGCTTCCACCACTTCGTTCTTGCCATCTTGGCACGTTTGTCCTGATGGACACGTACCCGCAAACGGAAGTCCGCCACCACAAGCTTGTGTTGAGGGACAACACACTCCCTAGGTATCACCTTACAATCTAGGCAATCACGTCTATCGTCCCTCCTCGCAAGGATAAAGTCGATCTGGCTCGAGTGTTGTCCACTATGAAAGGTCACTAGATGGGATTCCCTCTTTGTAAAAAAGGTATTCGCTATCAACAAGTCGTAGGCCAGCGCAAAATTCAAAACATCCTCTCCCTCCTGGCTCCTGCAACCATACCCGAAGCCCCCGTGCACTCGCTCAAACCCTACGTTAGTTGCCCCCACATGTCCGTTGAGGTCTCCTCCTATGAAGAGCTTCTCGCTGATAGGCACGGTGCTAACCATACCATCCAGATCTTCCCAGAATTGCCTCTTCACACTCTCACTGAGGCCTACCTGAGGGGCATAGGCACTAATCACATTCAGAGTCGAGTATGGAGATAAGATCCAACAAATTGGAGTGACTTTTTTTACTGCATTAGTTGGTCAGTTTGTCTAATATCTTCCTTTTTGAAGTACCTGACCAAATCTTGAATTCTCGATGGCACCTTCTGATGACATGTTGCCTGTCTTGAGGATGTAGTTGGTCCAGTCTCCTGGTACTGATCGGTTTAGTTGGTTGTCTACCAATTATTGCTGCTGGATACTGGCATACTTCTATAGAATTGCTTGCATTTTGTGCTACAACTCTGCAAGGATAAATAGTAGAAATGGTACCACCAACTACTGCTTATATTGAGATGGACTAAGAATTTAAACTGAATAATGATTCACTTGTCAAGCGCTGGTGTAGTGGAACGGTGCACGGATAGCATTTTTCTAAGGTGTCGGACCCTGATTCATTTGATAGTGTTGACATCTGCTAGTAGGGAATTTTAATCATTAAGGGAAGCAATACCAGTTAACAATGTTTTAATTTTTTAGAGCAGCTGTCGTCTTAAAAGTTAAAACACAAAAGGAAGGGAAGTGTAGATGCTAAGAGTGATGTTACTTTGCCCTAAAAAAAGTACTGTTACTTCGTGACAGAACTTATTCGGGGCGCAAATAATGCTTGTTGAATCTTGTGCTGTATCTAGTACCTTGATGCAAAGACGACATATCTTGTTTGCAAGAGTAGTAATAGGAATTTCGATCTCAAGCATGTGTATATTCCTATTGTGTTATTGCTAGGTTTGGAGTTTGGAGGGAGCTCATTACTGGACTTGCATCTCGTCAGTTTCTTACAGCTCTCTGAACAAGAATTCTATCTTCTTCATGCAGGTGGATAAAATGTGTTCATTCTCTTAAAGAGTGGAAGGATAGATCAAATTCGTAACAGCTATATCTTCTTTTACTGCTGAAACTACAACACTGGCAGCTTTCGTCTTTTTTTTTTATTTGAAAGATTAGTTTTTGTCCATACAACATTGAGAATTCTATAATCAAGTGTCAAAGGCACGGGCAAAGGGAAGAGGAGACTATTGGCATTGGATTTCCCTGAACCTCTTTAACGACACTCACCTAGTGAGGTGCACTGTGAGTAGTAGGAACCATGTGATACGCCATTGCCAAACGCACGAACGTCCTTGTTTGCACAGAATAGCTCAACAGCTGTTTAATGCTCGCAGCTGGATGTGGTTGATGCGGGCTGTATTTTGTACCCTGTGGTGCTCAGTTCGCCGTGTGGGCGCTGCCATGTTCGCAAAGGGACAGCCGGGAGGGTCACGTTCTCCCGCTACATGTATGTGGTGTGTTGCTCCCGTGATGCATCAGTAATGAGCGAGGGGCCGGGTGAAAAATAATGGAGGCCTGGAGCCTGGAGCGAGTTTTGCAACAATTAGCATGATCCGGAGCTGTTCCAATGTTTCATCGAACCCGGTAACCTTGGCGTTTTTTGTGAACTTCGTGTAGCGCACGGGTAGCGCGAGCTTGTTACGTTACGGCAGCTGCCAGCTAGTCCCGTTTCTGTGGATCCACAATGACAGATAGTCAGATAGATCTGGCATTTATTCGAAACGCTCGCGATTTTGAAAATCGAATCCGTCATGGTTTTCCTTGCCACCACCTGACTCAAATTAGGTAGCCACGTAGTAAGTTTTACACGTTGCTACAGCCTCTGGAGCAAAAACAAATGAGATGACACGAATCCCCTCCGTCCCGTATGGACCACACGAACCCCGCTCTCTAAATCGACCAATGTAGCGACCAGATTCGAAAAAATTGATGCTCAAACAAGTACACCACACTCACAACAACCAAAAGTTTTCGGAAAAACAAAATCGTACCTGAATCCTGCTCATCCTTCGCCGGCTGCAGCGAATGTCAGTGAAAAAAGCCGTAAAAAAGGTCGCGAAGAGTGGCAGCGAGAACAGCGAAACAGGCTAACAGCGGCGCACCAAGTACACGTCGCACGCAGCGCACCCAACCATTTCAAAACAAACCTGTCGTCTCGTGCGCCGCAGCTGCCTCTCAAACGGTCGGATCCCGCAGCCCGCCCAGGCCCCGATCGCCACCGCCCGTGCCCCGGGCCCCACGCCCTGATCCGACGGTCCGGGGAGCCCTGAATTCAAAACCTCGGTTCGTCCAGCGTCCACCACCGGAATAAATTCCCCAACGACTCGCTCGCTCGCTCACTGGGAGACGAGACGAGACTCCACGACGCGACATCAGAGGAGAGCCTCTCGGGAGGCAGCTACAAGAGGCGGACACGGATCCGGTGGTGCTCGCTCGCGGTGAGTGCGCTCATGATTCTCCAACCCTCCCCTCCCTCACTACTCTGCTCCAACATCTCCATCATGCGGGCATGCGGTGCTCTAGGACGGGCGATTGATTGATTGATGATTGGCGTCCTGATTGCAGCCGCCCTAGCTCTTGCTGTGGTCGGATTCTGCGCCACTGCGGCGATCGACGCTTGGAGGAGGGGGGCGGGAAGGGGTGGTGAGCGAGGAGGTGCGGCGAGCGTTGGCGCGACCGGCGGCGGAAGCAGGAGCGTAGGCGAGAGAGGTAACGCCAGCCCCCAGCATTTGCTTTCTCTTCAGTCTCTTGTGTGATCTCCCCGCTTTGCTCTTCGTCTCGATCGAGCTTTGCCGTCTGCTCCGATATTGGTGGATTTCCAAGCCAGGCCTCCGCTTTTCCTACTCCCCTGCCTTGCCGCTGTCTTCCGCCTTGCTCTCTCCACGATGCAGTTGCATTTGCATGAGATGATCTTTGAATTTCCCTAGAAATCGCTATGAATCGTGCTTCGGTTGGGCGACGCCGAGGGAGTCCAGAGTTTCCTTTGCTTCGAAAAGGTTACAAGAGAAAAAAAATAGAAGAGAAAAAGATACTTTCTCTTGGTCCCTTTGCAAACTGCAAAAAGCTACTCGTAGGAAAACGCAGACGAAAATCCGGCCCTCGTCTGCACCGGCGCCGACGCCGGCGTCCGCACGGCATTAGCTCTCTTTTTTTTTCTTTTTCTTTTTTTTGAGGAGCGTATTAGGAGTAGCTCCCAAATGACCAAACTGCCCAGCTGCGTAGGAGGCAGCAGTCCAACGAGCAGCGGGCGCGTGGAAAAGCCGGGCCCCCACCTGGGCGCACCGGACTCGAGCGCGTTCAGGCCCGGACTCGAGACGCGGTGTGCTCTGGGCTCGCGGTCGCGCTTCCTTGGATTCCCCCGGCCCGCCGAGAGGGGCGGTCCAGCCGGGCGCGTGGGCCCGGTTTCGTGCGCCCGCATGCACGGCTGCACCCACCACCATTTCCTCCAGTTGCCAACAAGAGCCCACACAGCCTTTAATTCGTGCGAGAAAAAGTGGTTGGTTACCACGAAAGGGAGACAACGTGTGACACTGGCCGCGACGCGCACGCGTGGTTCGGTGGTTGTGCCGCGAGTATGACAACTGGGCCCGCGCGTCTTTCCGTACATGGCTATTAGCACGAGTAGTTAGCTTTCCTTCGTGTATCAAGAGCTTAAGCACATTGGCACTTTCTTTTTTTTTTTGTTTTTTTGTGGAACGGGCCTCTGTCATTTCTTAACCACCAGCCAAAGCATTTCTTTTGGTCTTCCTTTTGCATGCATGCGCGGTAGGCCATGGCTCATGGCGAGCTTGACGGTAAGCATCCGCGTGCGTGAGATTGTGCGTCAATCTTTTCAGAGGACTCCGTTCGTTTACGATACGGTTCCCCACGCAATTATTTCGCCATGATTCTTTTGTGTGACGAAAGTGCGAGATCTTTGGATTAGAGTACGAGAAAGTAATGTGAAAATCATCAGCACCCAAATCTTAAGCCTTTTACATAGCGGGGCCAGTCTTAATCACTCGTATTTAATTTCAAACAACACGGTCTTCACAGGTGGAACCTACCACCACATCTGGTGATCAAATTATTAGTGGTTTGCTATTTTAGCAGCTCCACTAAGCAAACCAAAGGGGGATTATTCTTCTTTGTTTTCTCTCCCTACGAAGAACAGCATTGCATTGGTCACTAAATTTTGAATCTCAATATCAGATGCCGCACGAATCTTTTCGTGTGTGGTATTCCATTCCAGTTGCGCCAATTAGCCTCTTTTTTCCCCTGCATTTTCTCCTTGTGTGTTCGCATTCACTTGTCACCCATCTAGCCATCATTCCTCGAGTCAATTTTTGAAATGCCAAACCTCGCCTTTCTGAAACCAGTGAGAAAAGCTCGGGAAATTTCGATAGCGCCTTCGTACCAGCTCATAATTTGTTGGCTGTGGTCACCGCATTTACGCCTCTCAAATCGACGTACCAGCCGTCCAGCCGAAGGAAGGAAAGATCAGTCAGGGCCTCGGGTGAGAAACTCGGCGGGGCTTATGGTTTTCTGGAGCTTTCGTAGGCTGCTAGTAGATGGATTTTTGATCCGCTTAAAATAGCAGACGTTTGCTTGCTCTGTCTCCTTCCAGCTTCTTCCCTGCTTGCTCTTTTTCCAAGATTTGTCTCTACTGCTCCTTTGCTGAGGAGTGTGTGAGTAGTGAGCACTAATCTGTCAGTTGTGAGTACTTTCAGGTCACGAGACGAGGTGTTGCAGTAGCTGCCAAGAAATGACCACGTCGAACTGCCCGGCCGCGGCCGGCGACGAGACGGCGGAGGAGCTGCTCGAGCGGGCGCGGGCGCTGGTGCCACCGGCCCTGGCCGCGGCGCGCGCGGCGACCGGCTTCGGCGGGCGATGGAAGGCCATCGCGGCGAGGCTGGAGCGGGTGTCCCCGTGCCTGTCGGACCTGTCCAGCCACCCCTGCTTCTCCAAGAACGCCCTCTGCAGGGAGCTGCTGCAGTCGGTGGCCGCCACGCTCGCCGAGGCAGCCGAGCTCGGAGCGCGCTGCCGCGAGCCCCCGAAGGCCGGCAAGCTGCAGATGCAGAGCGACCTCGACGCGCTTGCCGGGAAGCTGGACCTCAACCTCCGGGACTGCGCCCTCCTCGTCAAGACCGGTGTGCTATCCGACGCGACGGTTCCAGCTGCCCAGGCTGAGGCAGCAGCGGCGACGGCGAGCACCACCCAGACGGATGTGCGGGAGCTGCTTGCCAGGCTGCAGATTGGGCACGCGGAGGCGAAGCACCGGGCGGTGGACGGGCTGCTGGATGCTCTGCGCGAGAACGAGGAGAGCGTGCTCTCAGCACTCGGCCGTGGCAACGTCGCCGCGCTGGTGCAGCTGCTCACCGCGACGGCGCCCAAGGTCAGGGAGAAGGCGGCGACTGTCATCTGCTTGCTCGCCGAGTCCGGAAGCTGCGAGGGCTTCCTCGTGTCCGAAGGCGCGCTGCCGCCGCTCATCCGGCTGGTCGAGTCCGGCAGCCTGGTCGGTCGTGAGAAGGCCGTCATCACGCTGCAGAGGCTGTCCATGTCGCCCGACATCGCCCGTGCGATCGTCGGCCACAGCGGTGTCCGTCCGCTCATCGACGTCTGCCAGACCGGGGACTCCATCTCGCAGTCCGCCGCGGCCGGAGCGCTCAAGAACATCTCTGCTGTCCCGGAGGTCCGGCAAACTCTCGCCGAGGAAGGCGTGGTGCGCGTCATGATCAGCCTGCTCGACTCCAGCGTCGTGCCAGGGTCCAAGGAGTACGCCGCCGAGTGCCTGCAGAACCTGACGTCGAGCAACGACAGCCTGCGTCGCGCCGTGGTGGCCGAGGGCGGCCTGCGCAGCCTGCTTTCCTACGTCGACGGGCCACTGCCTCAGGAATCCCCCGTGGCGGCGCTCCGCAACCTCGTCACGGCCGTCTCGCCGGACACCCTCGTGTCGCTGTGCGTGCTCCCGCGGCTCGTGCACGTGCTCCGGGAGGGCTCCGTGGGCGCGCAGCAGGCGGCCGCGGCGGCCATCTGCAAGGTCACCACGAGCTCGACGGAGATGAAGCGGCTGGTGGGGGAGCACGGGTGCATCCCGCTGCTGGTGCGGCTGCTGGAGGCCAAGTCGAGCGGGGCGCGCGAGGCGGCGGCGCAGGCGGTGGCGAGCCTGATGGGGTACCCGGCGAACGCCCGGGACATCAAGAAGGACGAGAAGAGCGTGCCCAACCTGGTGCAGCTGCTGGACCCGAGCTCACAGAACACGGCCAAGAAGTACGCCATCTCGTGCCTGCTGGCGCTGTCGGCGAGCAAGCGGTGCAGGAAGCTGATGGTTTCGCACGGCGCCATCGGGTACCTGAAGAAGCTCTCGGAGAAGGACGTCGCCGGCGCCAAGAAGCTGCTCGAGAAGCTGGACCGCGGCAGGCTGCGCAGTCTCTTCGGCAGGAAGTAGCATGCGTGCATCATCATGTCCAGCTGAAGCTCTGCTACTTGCTAGCAGTGAAGCGTTCCTTCTTTTTGCCGTAAACCTGTAAAAAAGAATCAATCCCGTCCTGTTTCATAACCTCAATGAAGTGAAGCGCGGCAGAGCGGTGAAGAGAGAGGGAGTACTAGTAGGGTAGTAAGTGGAACATATCGCGTTGTAATTTCGCTGGCTAATGTGTGTGACAGTTCGTTCGTTAGCTCGTCCTAACCATGGTTGCAGTCCGTTACTAAGGCTAATAAAATTTCTCAGTCTGCGCAGTTTTCTTACCATGGCCTGTTTACCATCTGTGGAATCCTGCAGCCGTCTTCGTTCTGTAATTTTACAAATTAAACTTCTCTCGGCTTCAAAGGAACCCAGTTTCAGTCTCCTGGGCTCTGGACTCACGCATGAAACTTTCTCGGGTTCCTGCACATGATACTGGCATTAACCCTAATCTCTGATCCTCGCGATTAGAAAAGAGACAGCATGTTCTTTGAGGCTCATAGAATTCGGTGAAGTGCTGATTATGTCATCACTGCCAACAACAGCTTCTGGTGGAGTGCTGACTGCCGTGCCATCGTGCCGAGTGACCAAGACTCAAATTGGAGCATGATGCGGACAAATCGCAGATTGGTGTCCGCACGCGCGCGTCGGCAATGATCACCAGAGAACAGCAATGCCATAGCCCGTCTGTTCCGTGCAGTCGGCGGTGGTGGTCGAGTTGGTGCAAGGCCTGCATCCAGCGAGTGTCCATCGATCAGCTGGTAATTGGTCCACTTCCTGCTGCGACGCTGAACAGGCCGCGAAAGTAGCATCGAGCTGAATCTTGCTTTCGCCATGCATGTGTGTTTGCGGGCTATGTAAAACAATGTGACCGTTTTGTTAGACACGTTTGTCCGAGTGTTTAGGTAACACGGCCCTTTCCTAACGAAACATCAAACATGGGAGATATCGGCTAGATGCAGGTAGCAGGACAGAATCAAAGAAGTGATTCAGCGTCTCTGGATGCAAATGATTGAAGCGGTGCACGAGCAAGAGTGAGGCCGTGTGGCAGAACCGCCAATTTAAACTGGCTCAAGTGTGTCATAACGACCTGTTACGATCATCGGACGCACTTCAAACAGTTTAAACCGGTGATCTGTCGAGTGTCCCAAGGACTCCTCGATAAACCACGTTAACTCATATCTCTGCCATACATCAGGATCTGTCGGTGCCTGATTTGGTCGCACCGGCACCCACAAGTAATCGCGGTGCTAAACGCTCGTTTCCCAGATGGCGAGAATGAGAGACAAGGGTTTTATCCTGGTTCCGGCCACGGGGCCGTACGTCCAGCAGTGGTGCGATGCACCGGGTTACGTGTTGCTCGTGGTAGGGGTTTACAAGCAAGGTGGGAGAAGGAGATGAGCTCCTAGGTCCCAGGTTATGGTCTGTGTGTGTTTGAGACTTGTGTTCTCTCCTGTGTGTCTTTCGTGCTCTTCTCGTTGCTTGCCCTTCGCATGGGCTTCCCTCCCCCTTTTATAGACCAAGGGGGCGGGGTGCGAGTACATGTGTTTGTCGCTAAGTGCACTGTTCGTCCATGCCGCGTACTGTGCGCGAGCGGGAATCGCGCCTTCCAACTCTGCTGACGACATGGCAGGGACTGACGTATCGTCCTTCCTTCTCGTGACAGTTCACGACGTCGAGGGGAGTGTCTTGCGCACGGCGTTCCATGGTCTCCTTCGAGGCTGCCTTCGAGGGTGGCTGCGCGTCCGGCGGGGGGTAAAGTCAAAGGAGTGGTTGGCACAGTGCTACTTGGCAGGGTTAGGCCTGGCGTGCAGCATGGCGCTCAGAGTCCACTGTCGCGAGTGGATTTGACCGATGTCCTCTCCGGGAGTAGGTGATGGCGTGGAGCAGTGATCCCTGCTTTTTGACCGCGTCATGATGACTCTGATGAGTCGTAGTGCGTTGGGCGTCGTTCCCGGCGAGGCCGGCTCGAGCTTGGATGGCAAGCTCGAGCTCGCCGACCCTCGAACGAGACGGAAAACACCCCCTCGAGGGTAGGGGTCGTCCTCGAGGCCGCTGAGCCTCGAACGAGACGGAAACCCCCCGCTCGAGGGTAATCGTTTACCTCGAGCTGGATGGGGCCGAGGACTCGTAGCGATGGCGGGCCTTTGCTGGGCTGTTGAGCCAGGTCAATGTCGTCGTGGGCCTTGATGCCAAGTAGTTTTGGGCCTAGATTGGGGTACCCCTTTCGTAGGTACCCGACAGTAGCCCCCGAGCCTTCGCAGGGATGAAGTTTAATCCCGCGAAGGCTGGAGTTCGTCGAGGCTTTCGAGGCCTTTATCTCTTCGTGGGTTCCGAGAATCCGTGGGGGCGCGCTAGCGCACCCGCGGGTGTAGCCCCCGAGGCCTTGGGAGAGTGGTTGGCATTCTCTCAAGGTCCCAGCTTGATGTGCAGAGCATTCGCTGCTCTCTCAGGTGTGGGTTCGTCCACTACGCCTGAGGTTGGGGGGATTTCAAGCTTTTTTCGTACCTCGCGCTCCCTGTTCGAGGGTGTCGAGGAGGAGGCGACCCGTGCTTCCCTCGGTGGGATCGAGCCACGGATGCCTGGTTGAGCTGGTAACGGGTGGTTCGAGTGGACGTCCATGCCCCGTTCGATAAGGGTAGGCTCGTGGTCACAGGACACGTCCATAAAAGCCTTCCGCGAAAGTATGCTAGACAGGACTCGACCTCGTTCGATAGAGGTCGAGGGCTCGATGCTCCCCCTCGAGGGGTCCCTCGATCTAGGCACTTTGCCCGGCCTCGAACATAATCGGTTGGTTTCCTCGAGCGTTCGAGCTTCGAGGGTACCGTTGATTATCCCTGACTCGGTTGATCTGGGGCCCTTGTCGAAACCCTTCGAAGGCCCAAGGTTCGAACCCCTGATCAGTAGAACGATGACTTCCTCCCTTCGAGGGGGGAAGCCTTGAGCGTTCTCTCCACGTGTTCCGCACCGCGCGGGGTAATGGTGGTAGACGTGGGAGTCGTGGCCGATGTGGGGAGGAACGCGGTCGTGTGGATTTGTCCACAGCACTAGGAGCCCCCGAGCCTCGTTTGACTCGAGATGTCCCAAATTTTTATTCGTTCCTCGGGGTCCCTTTCGAGGGACGGAGGAGGAGGCGATCCATGCTTCCCACGATTGGGATCGAGCCACGGATGCCTGGGTGAGCTGATAGCGGGTAGTTCGAGCGGACGTCCATGCCCCGTTCGATGAGGGTAGGCTCGTGGTCATAGGACACGCCCGTAAAAGCTTTTCGCAAAAGTATGCTAGATGGGACTCGACCTCATTCGATAGAGGTCGAGGGCTCGATGCTCCCCCTCGAGGGGTCCCTCGATCTAGACACTTTGCCTGGCCTCGAACATAATCGGTTGGTTTCCTCGAGCGTTCGAGCTTCGAGGGTACCGTTGATTATCCCTGACTCGGTTGATCTGGGGCCCTTGTTGAAACCCTTCGAAGGCCCAAGGTTCGAACCCCTGATCAGTAGAATGAAGGCCGCCCTTTCAAGGGTTGGTGTGTTGAATGTGCCTTCCCCCTCTTCGTGCGGGGTCGTGATGACCGTTAGGGCAGGTACTGCGACTTCGTGGGGGAGTGTGCGCGCCTTTTCAGGCGTGGTGTGGGCGAAGTGACCGCACGACTGCCCCGACGGCGGAAGAGTGTCCTTTCCCAGGCGAAGATGGCGGCGGCTGGGGCAACCTTGATGGTGGAAGCGGACCCTGAAAGCCTCGAGACATCGAGCCCGAGTATAAATAGTAGTTTAGAGACTTGCGTTTCCTGATGTAAGAACAATTCGTTTGTTTTCATACATCCTACTTATTTTCGTTAAACATCGTTTGTATCGTTAAACGAGTTTTATTTTCAAGCGGTATCTCTGCGATGCACGTTGTGTCCAATGCATGCGCCTTGAAAGGAAGTCGCCACTAGGATCGATCGTACGTGAATGACTTAGGCGGAGGGAAGTGAGGTGCTGCCATAGCCTCGAGGCGTAGGCGAGCACTTGGCTCAGACGACCCTGCCCTTGTCCGTTTCACGCCTAGTGTCTTCCCTTCGAGGGTTGCAAAAGAGCACTTGGCGATACGCTCGAGATATCACAAGAATTTCGTAAAAGTATTGACTTTTTCGGGGGTTCGTCCCCATTGTAGCCCCCGAGGGAGGGATGGTCCTAGCGAGGGTAGGACCAACCCTCACTCAAGTATGAGTGGACTCGAGTTCACTTGATTCGTTCACACTTGCGAGAGCTAAGCCAAATACTTAATCAAGAGTTTGTACAATCGAAAGTATGTACAAAAGGGTTCGAGGGGCTGAAGCCGCTCTAGGGGCATAAGCAACTTAGCTGTTGGATGTCGCAGGCGTTCGCGAGGATTTTCGTCGGCGGTGGGTCGTCCCATGCTGAAGAACACGTCGTTGGCATCAAAGACTCTCCTCCACATGGAAGGCCTCGAGGCCCCTTGTGGCTGAGGTCCACTGCGGGGACTTTGTTCGCCGTTGTTGCCTTTCTTGCGAGGGGTTCAATGCTTCTTCCCCCTATTGCCTTGATTTTACTTCCTCGAGGGCTTCCTTGGCTTGCTGCCCTCCGCGGGCGTCTCTTCGGGGTGCTTTCCCTTCTTGCCGTTGAAGATGGCGTTCGCCGCCTCCTCCCCCGAAGCGTATTTGGAGGCTACCTCGAATAGCCGATTCGCGTCGGGGGGAGGGTCCCTCCCCAACTTGCATATTAGGTTGTAGCTAGTGGTGCTCTCGAGGAAGAAGTGGATGATCTGAGTGTCGGTGATGTTGGGCAGCTCGGTGCAGCGCTTGGAGAAGCGCCGGATGAAGTCCCTCAGGGATTCACCGGGCTTTTGCCTGCACCCTCGAAGATCCCACGTGTTCCCAGGGCGCACGTAGGTGCCCTGGAAATTTCCCACGAAGGTCTCGACCAGGTCGTCCCAGTCGCGGATCCGGTTCGGGGGCAGGTGCTCGAGCCATGTCCGCGCGGAATCCGCCAGGTGGAGTGGCAGATTGCGGATGATCATGGCGTCGTCTGTGGCGCCGCCGAGCTGGCACGCTAGGCGGTAGTCGTTGAGCCATACCCTGGGGTCAGTTTCCCCAGAGTACTTGGTGATGGTGGTAGGCTGTCGGAAGCGGGGGGGAATCGGGGCAGTGCGGATGTTGTGGCTAAACACCCGCGTGCCTGCTGGTTCCGCGGCCGCATCTTGGTTCCAACCAACGTCGGTACGCCCGCGCTGGTGGGTCCGGGCTCTCTCTCGCCACCTGATTTCGTTCAGGGTATTGCGAGCGTCGCCATCATCGTCCGTGCCACGGGTGTCCCGGAGGCGTGACCTCGCGGGTTCCCTTACTAGAAACGTTCGTGTTTCGAGCGCACGTGGTTTGCTGGCGTGGCGTCGCGCCGTGTCGCGGCGGGAGTTGCCCCGGGATTGCGCTCGCGCCCTGCCGTTGGGCCGGGGTGAGCGTACCGAGGATTCCCCTCCTCGTTCGCCCTTCAAGGCTGAGGAGCGTCGAAGGCGGGAGGCTGAGCTCTCGGCTTGCTGTCGGGCGGCATGCTCGACCAGCTTCTGAGCCTCGAGGTGCAGTTTCCGCCCTTCGGGGGTGGCTGCCTCCGGCATGGCTCGGAGCAGCGCTGCCGCCGCGATGAGCTTTTGGCTTGTCCTGGGAGCGAGCTCGTCATCTCTGCCCTCAGCAAGGATGCGGGCCTGAGCCACTCGTCCCGCGTGTCGGGCGTCCGTGCCGTGCTCGTTGCCTTGTTTGGCCGGCTCGTGGTCAGAGCGCGCCGGTGGTGAAACGTCACCACTAGTTCGCGGTCGGTGGCGCGGATCCCGCTCGTCCTCGGAAGGAGAGTGATCCGATGGGTCCGATGGCTGCGCGCCTATCGGATCCATGCCATCGTCGTTCCCCTGGTCGTCACCCCCGCCGTCGTCGTCCGACGTCGACCCCTCGCTGGCTTGTCCGTCGTTGATGACGAAACACTCCCTGGTTGGGTCATACTCATCATCGGAATACTCGAAGCAGTAATCCGCCGCTGTTTGAAAGGCAATAAAGGCCTCTGGGTCGCGGAGACCCGAGTAGTCCCAACCGGGGTGTCTACGCATAAATGCGTGTCCATCATCGGACTCCGTGCGAGAATCGCCGGGCAATGGATTGGCGAAGTCTTGCTTGGAGACTGGGTGGCAACCAGGCTGGTCGCCATACGCACTCATGGTAGTGCGGATGGAAGAGGCGTACGCATCCGCGGAGTTGCGTAGCCAGTAGGGATAGGAATGTGCTGTCGGAGCGCGTGGTGCGGACATGGGCCCTGGGAGGAAGGGAGCAGCCCTCTCCTGTGACCCTGACCGCAGGGCGTCCCCTTACCTTGTGGGATGGGGGTTGCCGACGTCGGCAGCGCGCCTTGCAGCGCGCGTTCGTCGTGCGCGAGGTCCGGGACGACTCCGCTGTCGCGGCGTCGCCGGAGGCTGATGATGAAGCTCCGGTTGGTTGCTGGGGTCCTCCTGGAGGATGCGCATGTGATAATCATCGCCACATGTTTGGAACCGTAAGCTCCCAAACCGGATCTCCTGCCCCGCTGGGAGCAGATTGCTCTCGCCCAGCGGAGGCCGTCCTTCGCCGGAGTTCACCATCGGGAATGGGAGTAGCGCAGCGCTGGTCCCCTACCTGGCGCGCCAACTGTCGGTGCCTGATTTGGTCGCACCGGCACCCACAAGTAATCGCGGTGCTAAACGCTCGTTTCCCAGATGGCGAGAATGAGAGACAAGGATTTTATCCTGGTTCCGGCCACGGGGCCGTACGTCCAGCAGTGGTGCGATGCACCGGGTTACGTGTTGCTCGTGGTAGGGGTTTACAAGCAAGGTGGGAGAAGGAGATGAGCTCCTAGGTCCCAGGTTATGGTCTGTGTGTGTTTGAGACTTGTGTTCTCTCCTGTGTGTCTTTCGTGCTCTTCTCGTTGCTTGCCCTTCGCATGGGCTTCCCTCCCCCTTTTATAGACCAAGGGGGCGGGGTGCGAGTACATGTGTTTGTCGCTAAGTGCACTGTTCGTCCATGCCGCGTACTGTGCGCGAGCGGGAATCGCGCCTTCCAACTCTGCTGACGACATGGCAGGGACTGACGTATCGTCCTTCCTTCTCGTGACAGTTCACGACGTCGAGGGGAGTGTCTTGCGCACGGCGTTCCATGGTCTCCTTCGAGGCTGCCTTCGAGGGTGGCTGCGCGTCCGGCGGGGGGTAAAATCAAAGGAGTGGTTGGCACAGTGCTA
The DNA here is from genome assembly GCA_015342445.1 of Digitaria exilis. NCBI lineage: Eukaryota > Viridiplantae > Streptophyta > Magnoliopsida > Poales > Poaceae > Digitaria > Digitaria exilis. Next base: position 636,182 of record JACEFO010001629.1, read on the forward strand.
CTTGGCAGGGTTAGGCCTGGCGTGCAGCATGGCGCTCAGAGTCCACTGTCGCGAGTGGATTTGACCGATGTCCTCTCCGGGAGTAGGTGATGGCGTGGAGCAGTGATCCCTGCTTTTTGACCGCGTCATGATGACTCTGATGAGTCGTAGTGCGTTGGGCGTCGTTCCCGGCGAGGCCGGCTCGAGCTTGGATGGCAAGCTCGAGCTCGCCGACCCTCGAACGAGACGGAAAACACCCCCTCGAGGGTAGGGTCGTCCTCGAGGCCGCTGAGCCTCGAACGAGACGGAAACCCCCCGCTCGAGGGTAATCGTTTACCTCGAGCTGGATGGGGCCGAGGACTCGTAGCGATGGCGGGCCTTTGCTGGGCTGTTGAGCCAGGTCAATGTCGTCGTGGGCCTTGATGCCAAGTAGTTTTGGGCCTAGATTGGGGTACCCCTTTCGTAGGTACCCGACATGATCGTTTTCGGTAAGGAGAACACAATGAACATTACCATTTCTACATACATATCAAGATTCTTATTTATTACAAGCCAGGTTTTGAAGAGAACTTAAATGCAAGTCAAGCCATTACTAAGAGTTTAATACAAACCAGTCTAGGTAGTTCTATATCACACATATCTACAGCCTCCGGCTTACCCCTAGGATCACCGGGACCACGATGATCTAGGTCTTCTGGATCTTCTTGGTGATCCCCTCTGTAGCTTCTTCTGAAAAACAAAAGGGAGATTCCCTGAGTACGAAGGTACTCAGCAAGTATTACCCGCCTTACCAAAGAAAAGACTCCCAAGGAATATGATTGGGCTTTATGTGGATTTGGCTGACTCGACTCTTTTGCCTAAAAAGCATTACTAAAACTTGATCCTTATATTTTATGTATTTTATGCTCAGTTGAGTTGTTACTTATCCATCTAGGTGATAAAATATTTTACATACAGGTGGTACTAAGGTCAACCAGCATTTATGAATCAACCTCCTCTTGTTCAACTTGTTTCCTCTACGATGTTTAACACCTGATCAAGTGCACTCATAACCAAGAGTTGTGTTGATCCGGATCCATGTACATCCTGCAGGAGATACCCAGCCCCCAGCCACGCACAGTCGATCTTACTGTACGCAACAACCTTTCAATCAGTTGGACCAAAGACCGGAAATATCCTTACCGGAACCCGGGAACGCATCCCCACGTGGGCCCCACGTCTGGCGACCACCCCGTGAGTTCCAGATTACGATCCCGCCTTTCTCCGACCCAGCAAGCACCGGTAAGCGATATTTCCAATCAACGAGCCAGCTAATTTAATTGGCTTTACTGGTCCCATAG